>OU612069.1:6562478-7773311 GCA_914767715.1 Membranipora membranacea
GACTAAAAATATAGACTTAATATGCAAATATAAATGCTTAATTAAACTTGTTTTCTAGTGATGCATGTTATGCGATTCAATTTATCAATTCATAGTGACATTTCACTCCACCCATAAAAAAATGTGGAATATTCACTAGCCTTAGCTTCTGACCGGTATAATTGTGAAGCATTGATACTCAATGCATCAAAGACAGATGTTATGACAGTCTCCTATTTTGATTTCGAGTTGATTTTCTCTAACTAATTTTTCAGGGCATGTTGTCCTCAAACATTCTGACAAATTTAAATATTTAGGAGTAATTATAAATAAAAATATGCGTTTTAAATCCCATGTCACTGATATTAAACTAATGGAAGGCTGGTCAAGCCACAGTGTCTTGCATATATACTCTTCAATGATGGAATTTCCCCCAATCCTGCAGGTAGTGTCTGCAGGCCTTTATTGACACTTACATCCAACGATTCCAGTCGTGGCAGTGTGCAGATGCTGTGGTGGATAAATAGCGGAATGTTAAAATACCATGCAATACTGCTTGTCAGTTGATGGAGCAAACACAATTAAGCAACGCATTCTATTAATAGGAGAAAGTTTCAGATTGATCAATTAACCATGTAAGTTGTAACTATCAGATATAGATGTTAGAAGATTAAATGTATCAATTTTTAATCCCATGTCAAAGAGATTAAATGAAATCTAACTCAATCATAGCAAACATTGAGAGAAAACGTAACTTTTCGAATGAAACCTTAGCTGCAGTCGCGTACACAGGGTAAATAAAACCAAAGATTGAATATAACCTTATTGCTCCACTTAATATATCTAAAAGAGTCCTAAGAGGCAATAGCAGATGTTTATACATCATAAATTCAAATTATCTTGAACTTAGACAAGGAAAAAGCATATCAATTTCATCATCAAGCGGTACCATTATTTATCTCTTTTGATCGTTTTCAAACTGACTTGAATTGGTCTCACTAGTGAACTTTGGTGCCAAATTATTTAATGACTTGCCTCTGACCTTTAAACTGTGCCCTGAGCTCAAATTATTCAAGTTAGACGTCAAAATCTTTTTTTTTGCAGAATTATTAAACTTTTCTACCTCATAATACTTGTATTTTTGTTCTTCTTATTCTAAAAATTTCAACTGTAATCTCAATATTTTTTACGTTTTGGTTTTCCTAGTAGTTCAAACGCACTTTCGTTATTTATTCTTTTAAAAGAAATCCTTAGTACCCGGGTTATGGACCATATTCCCTTGACTTATTAATACTTCCAGAATGAATATGGAATATATATAAGTGATTATGTGAGCATTGTTTTAATTAACATTGTATCCCTGTTGATCCATATTACTTGTCACAGGTTTCAAGATTATACATTACGAAGCAGGAAGATATCCATAGGTTGGTTGTCCCAAATGCCAAGAATACTGATGTACCTATGGCATAAAATAATTAAATTAAAAATGGCAATCAGTTGCCACAACTCTGGAAATTGGTATTGCATATCTTTTTCAGCATATCAACAACACTCTGAATCATCAAAATCAAAAATATGGTCTGCTGTGGCTGGCCAGTGGCTTTATTTTTGTGTGCCTAATGCTGTTTGCTGACAAAACATTAGAGTCTATAAGTTTTGAAATATTGCAACATAACGCAGTGGGATTGCCGTGTGTGCCCCTGTGCGATGTAAGATGGTTGAGATACAATGCTTGGATGCTGCTTGAATCTGCTACTCTGTGACAGGGATTTGCGAGATCTAGTTTCTATTATCAGTCCTAATAGTGTTGCTTGAAGTGTAAATTTGCTGTAAGGTTATGATCTGGGCAAGATACTGAAACTTGGTGGCCTGAAGTTAGAAGAGGCAAGCTCATAATACTTGACAAGTTATCTTATAGGTATTAAAAAGATTGACAGTGTACTGTGATCACATTAACCCCCTTCATGAGTACTGAACTGAGTTAGGTAAAATAATGAATAAATCTGCCGGACCATATTTTAGAATCCCAATATTTCTCTGTCATGTGGATGTTTCTAAAATTACTGGTTCTAGGTACTCTTTATATCACTGTATTGTGCTGAGTGTGAGGCCTCTATACAATTCCATGCTTTTCATTGTTTAAACCGTTGGTAAACAAAAGAATCCTTTATATGCTGTGCCTGATTCTTTTCAATAGAGGATAAATGTAGCATATCAGCTTGCATCAAAAGTTTGTAGGAGATAATTCAGAATAAATTTTCCAAAATGCTTCATTAAAGAAGGCAAAAGACGATAGAGTGACCCTAAATGATTCATCTATTGCCAACGTCACAAAGAGGTCACACAAAAAATTTGACGCTTCTAGCATTTGTAGAAGTGCACTTTAATTGAGTCATCTGGTTAATAAAATATAATTTTTTGCCAACATTTTAACATATTTTATGAACTTCATCATTTTTCGCATTCATTTCATGAATTGACTAGTGATTAGCCACCAAGTCTGGACAATAACTTTCAATCATTTTGTAAAGGTTTCTGCATCAAATTTAAACATTGTAGAGGTTGATAAAGAGAATTCCATATGAGTCACTGAGAAGCAGTTGATAACAAGATGTTGTAAAGTAATTTTGAAACTCGAAATCCGATCGAAATTGCTTGAATTATTTATGGACATGAAACCTGAATTGTTGACAGTAAGTAAATGATTATATCATTGCTTACTACACCGTCCAATGACGTTGCGTTGTCCACAATTGAGTGCCTCACTTCAGCTATATGTAGTGTCCTGTCTAGGTTTATAGTTTATAAGTCTATGGGTGCAATTGATTATGTCACAAAAAATAATGTAAATTTTTTATCATATTTCAATTAAGGCGCAATAATCTAGTATTTATCCTGAAATATACAGCCTATATCTTGTTCATAAAAGTGGTCACAGCTTTAGAGTGTCACGATACACAAATAAGTAATATCTTCTTCTAAACTTATCCGTGATAATTTATAATAATTCAGTTGGGGGACAAAAAGCCATGCTGCTAGATATTTTGTTATCACTCGCACATACAAATCTTCTGCAAAAAAGTGTAGGTGTACTCTTAATCTTTACCAGTAGGGGATGCTCTAATTAAGTCATTTGCCGAACACTCAAGTAGGCCTGTTGAGATTTTCAATCTCGGAATATTTTTCCATAAAGTGAGTGTTTTTATTATAATTACCTAACTATGGATTTAATTACTTCATTTCATAAGAACAATACGGAATCTTCAAGTGGGAGATGTCGGATGGAAGTCAACAAAAGTATTCTGATATAGAAAAGCATATCATTGTGATATAGTTATTAGAATATTTTGACCAATAGTAGGGCTTTCGGTTAGAAGATGTGTCTTTGCCCATTTAAGCCTTCATTACAGGACTAAAATCTATTTTTACAGCACAATTTCAGCAATTCAATTTGTAAGAAGATAATTCCTAATTTAGCGATATGTTGGTGTAAACTTGTGAAACAGATAGTGGTGTGAACTTGATCAGTGCTGCCAAAACATGAATTTACTATGGTATTCATCGTATATATGTAGCAAATTGGTGTATATTAAATTTAATTTTTTTCAATAACTTGGACTATGAGCCTGTCTGAAACCATGTCTGACAAACAACAAAACCGATAAGGTGGTAACAACAGTAGTCATTTTGGCTTTTTGTCATGTGAGATTAATTATTTTATCCTTTTGTTTTTTGTAATACTTTTGAGAGAGAAACTGCTTTAGCTCATAAAATTAAGAAAGTATAGCAGCACATCTGGCAGTTCAATGGGTCAATGAAAAATCAAGCTGTGTTGATACATTTAGTAGTTGTTGAATTTTATTTTTAAGCACTCACCTCCAGGTAAGTGGCTGACAGGATACCCGACCGTCAGCCTGTGTCCATGCGGACACATTAGGGGGGACAACCTGTACTGGACCGGTATAGATGGAAGGGCAACTTGTTTCAATGGACCGACCAGTTTAAGCTGGACGGATCGACCAAATTGAAAAGCCAATTTTTTTTCCGCTCAATGACCTCCTCCCACTTGCTCTAAATTAAGTTACATTGGCAACAAAGCAATTTTGGACTGATCAATTTATCAAGCCACCTGGGAGAGAGGTATGTGTTGGGTATACCATGAATTGGTTACATTTTTTATAGAAACAGAGGGACAACAAAAAATTACATAGTATACCACCTGTATTATTGAACCTTATCGGAACAGACCTAAGTTAGAACTATGTGAACATAAAAGTGGCAAAAAGAAAAGGTAATTAGAAAATGTCCAGTTATGTCTTTTCTCTTTACATGAGAGCTCCAATTCAGAATGGATCAATGAAACTTAATGTAGATGATCAATTCTGAATTGTGGGCAAGATAAATATTGCTAAAATTGTTAAATTGTTAATATCGAATCGTAATATAATTATTTGCACTTCAAACCGGAGTTCCCAATTTTAAGTTTTCCTCAATGGAAAGTTAGTGTAACGGGGTCAGACAAAAGTTGTCCTGACCTCTTTTAGCGCCGCTGTAGGGAAGCGCATCTTGCTTACTCAAAGGTACTACTGTTGCAAGCATCTGACTCACATGTTTGTTTCAGATATTAATAGGTATTTCTAGTGATGCAAGTTGCGTGATTCAGATGTGAAACGCAATCTATAATTGCTGACTAAAAATATAGACTTAATATGTAAATATAAATGCTTAATCAAACTTGTTTTCTAGTGATGTATGTTATGCAATTCAATTTATTAATCCATAGTGACATTTGACTCCATCCATAAATAATGTGGAATATTCACTAGCCTTAGCTTCTGACTGGTATAATTGTGATGCATTGATACTCGATGCATCAAAGACAAATGTTATGACAGTCTCCTATTTTGACTTTGAGTTGATTTTCTCTAACTAATTTTTCAGGCATGTTTTCCTCAAATATTATGACAAATTTAAATATTTCGGAGTAATTATAAATAAAAATATGAGTTTTAAATCCCATGTCAATGATATTTAACTAAACCTAACCCAGTCATAGCAAACTTTAAGATAAATCAGCATACTCACAGGGAAGAAACTAATTGTACAAAAAGTCTGATATACTACTGTTGCAAGCATCTGACTCACCTGTCTGGAAGGCTGGTCAAGCCACAGCTCGAAGCCTTTAGAGTCTTCAATGATTGAATTTGCCCCAATCCTGCAGGTAATGTCTGTAGACCCTTATTCCAACTAACATCTAACGACTCCAGTCCTGGCAGTTTGAAGATGCTGTGGTGGATAAATAGCAGAATTTTAAAATACCATGCAATACTGCTTGTCAGTTGATGGAGCAAAGACAATTGAGCAACGCATTCTATTAATAGGAGAAAGATTCAGATTGATCAATTAACCATGTAAGTTGTAACTATCAGATATAGATGTTAGATGATTAAATATATGTATTTTTAATCCCATGTAAAAGAGATCAAATGAATCCTAACTCAATCATAGCAAACATTAAGTTTTTGAATGAAACCTTAGCTGCATTCGTGTACACAAGTTAAATAAAGATTGAATATAACCTTATTGCTCTACTTAATATATCTAAAAAAGTCCTAAGAGTCGATAGCAGATGTTTAAACATCATAAATCTAAATTATCTTAAATTTGGACAAGGAAAAAGCATATAAATTTCATCATCAAGCGGTACCATCATTTATACCTTTTAACCGTTTTCAAACTGACTTGAATTGGTCACACTAGTGAACTTTGGTGCCAAATTATTTAATGACTTGCCTCTGACCATTAAGCTGTGCCCTGAGCTCAAATTTTTCAAGTTAGACATCAAAATCCACTTTTTTGTGCAGAATTATTAAACTTTTCTACCTCATAATACTTTTATTTTTATTTTTCTTATTCTAAAAATTTCAACTGTAATCTCTATATTTTTTACGTTTTGGTTTTCCTAGTAGTTCAAACACACTTTCATTTTTTATTCTTTTAAAAGAAATCATTGGTACCCGCGTTATGGACCATATTCCCTTGACTTATTAATACTACCAGAATGAATATGGAATATATATAAGTGATTATGTGAGCATTGTTTTAATTAAGGTTGTATACCTGTTGATTCATATTACTTTTCACAGGTTTCAAGATTATATATCACAAAGCTAGAAGATATCCATAGATTGGTTCTCCCAAATGCCAATAATACTGATATATCTATGGCATAACATAATTAAATTAAAAACTCTGGAAATTGGTATTGCATATCTTTTCCAACACTCTGAATCATCAAAATCAAAAATATAGTCTGCTGTGGCTGGCCGGTGGCTTTATTTTTTTTTAGTGCCTAATGCTGTATGCTGACAAAACATTAGGGTCTAGAAGTTTTGAAATATTACAACACAATGCAGTGGAATTGCTGTGTGTGTCCCTGAGCGATGTAAGATGGTTGAGATACAATGCTTGGATGCTGCTTGAATTTGCTACTCTGTGACAGGGATTTGCGAGATCTAGTTTCTATTATCAGTGCTAATAGTGTTGCTTGATGTGTAAATTTGCTGTAAGGTTATGATCTGGGCAAGATACTGAAACTTGGTGGCCTGAAGTTAGAAGAGGCAAGCTCATAAGACTTGACTAGTTATCTTATAGGTATTAACAAATAATAAAATTTAGAGTGTATTGTGATCAGATTACCCCCCCTGTACTGAAGTGACTTAGGTAAAATAATGAATAAATCTGCCAGACCATGTTTTACAATCCCAATATTTCTCTGTCATGTGGAGGTTTCTAAAATCACTGGTTCTTCTATCATACCTAGGTACTCTTTATATTCTGCTTTCACAATAAAACATGGGTTCCATTTTCAAATTACGAACAAAAATCTAAGTCGGCATTCGATACTCATAATCTGATATTATTTTAAGTGATGTCATGTTAGAAGACAAGACTACAAGTTCACATCAAATCTTCAGTGTGATATTAATATTGTATCAATGTATTGTGCTGAGTGTGAGGCCTCTATACAATTCAATGCTTTTCATTGTTTCAACCTTTGGTAAACAAAAGAATCCTTTATATGCTGTACCTGATTCTTTTCAATAGAGGATAAATGTAGCATGTCAGCTTGCATCCAAAGTTTATATGAGAAAACTGAGAATAAATGTTAAGAATTGCTGCATTAAATGAAGGGAAAATATGATAGAGTGACCCTAAATGATTTATCTATTCGCAATGTCACAACGAGGGCAGACAAAGAAGTTGACGCTTCTAGCATGTTTAGAAGTGCATTTTAATTGAGTCATCTGGTTAATAAAAGATAATGTTTTGCCAACATTTCATCATGTTTTATGAAATTCATGATTTTTTGCATTCATTTTGTGGATTAATTAGTAATTAAACCACCAAGCGTTACCAATAACTTTCAATCATTTTGTGATGGTTTCTGCATCAAATTTAAAAAAATGTAGGGGGAGATAAAGAGGAAACCATATAAGTCACTGAGAAGCCGAAATAACATCAAGTTGATAACAAGATGCTGCTGTTTGTTAAGCAATTTTGAAACTCGAAATCCGATCAAAATTGATTGGGTTTATAATTAAGTATGTTGGTGCAATTGATTGTGTTACAGAAAATAATAAAACAATGTTATCATTATTTCAATTAAGGTGCAATGATCTAGTATTTACCCTAAAATATACAGCCTATATCTTGCTCATAGAACTGGTCACTGCATTAGAGTGACACTATACACACATTAGTAATATTTACTTCTAAACTCATCTGTGATAATTTATAATCATTTAGATGAGGGACAAAAAAACATGCTGCTAGATATTTTGTTATCACTCGCACATACAAATCTTCTGTAAATAAGTGTAGGTATACTCTTAATCTTTACCAGTAGGGGATGATCTAATGAAGTCATTTGGCCTATTGAGAATTTCCATAAAGTATTTGTTATTCTTATAATTACCTAGCTATGGATTGAATTACTACTTTTTTTTAAGAATAATACTAAATCTTCAAGTGGGAGATGTGGGATGGAAGTCAACAAAAGTATTTTGATATAGAAAAGCATATTATTGTGATATGGTTATTAAACTATTTTGAGCAATAGAAGGGCTTTCAGTTAGAAGATGTGTCTTTGCCCATTTAAGCCTGCATTACATGACTAAAATCCATTTTTACAGCACAATTTGAACAATTTAATTTGTAAGAAGATAATTCCTGTTGGTGTAGACTTGTGAAACAGATAGTGATGTGAAATTAATCAGTGCTGCCAAAAAAATGAATTTACTATGGTATTCTTTGTATATATGTAGCAAAATAGTACATATTGAATTTATTTATTTTCAATAACTTGGACTATGAGTCTGTCTGCCAACATGGTTGTCAACAAAACCGATAAGGTGGTAACAACAGTAATCATTTTGTCTTTTTGTCCTGTGACAGTAATTATTTTATCTTTTTGTTTTTGTAATTACTTTTGAGAGAGAAACTGCTTTAGTTCATAAAATTAAGAAAGTGCAGCAGCACATCTGGCAGTTCAATGATAAAATGAAAAATCAAGCTTTGTTGATACCTTTAGTCGTGTTGATTTTTATTTTCAAGCACTCACCACCAGATAACTGGCTAACAGGATACCCGACCGTCAGCCTGTGCTCATGTGGACACAGTTTGGGGGACAACCTGTACTGGTACAGACGGAAAGGCAACTTGTTTTAATGATCAGAAAAATTTTGCTGAACAGGCATGGGCGGATAGTCAAAACGGAATGCCCAACTGCTTCAGCTTGATCTGAAGCCTTTACCGACTGGCCCCTAGTGTATTTACATTATTGCTAGCATGGTGCCTAGTTGACATTATGCTGAGAACAGCTGAAATTAAGAGATTGTATGTGCCAATTAAAAGTCTTCATCCACAAGAAGAGATGTTAGAGCCCGTGTAAAATTTACACAAATTTGGAGCAGTCCAGTGCTCTAAATAGCAAGATTGCTGTTGTATGATAACTGTAATGACTAGATTCTTTAAAACACCACCTGTATTACTGACCCTTATTTGAGCAGACCTAAATAGACCTAGATGAGCATGCAATGACTGGTTCATGTTCTAGCTTGAATTTAAAAAAGCAATCATAACAAGCAAGCATTTTCACATTTACTTCACAGCACTTAGACGTGCTTCTTGTGTTACACTTGTTTAGACTAAGAGGGGAATAGGTGACAATAACAGCAGGTAATCCCATTATTATGTCTTAAGACTGATCAGTGTAAACATCCCTCAATCTCTAGCCAACATTTGGTGATGTTCACTTCCTTGTGCCATCATTGATCTAAGCCATGATCTTGCCAATGCGACACCGATCGAATTAAGTCACAAACCAATCTGATCAAACACCTGTTTTCTCTTGACATACTCATTCGAAAAAAACTACTGCAGCCTGTCTAGCATTCCTGTTTAAGTAGAGCGAGTTGTGAAAATGCATAAAAAGGACAAAATGAGGAGGCAATCTTACTTGGAAAATAGCCAGTCTTGTCTTTTCTCTTTACATGAGAGCTCCAATTCAGAATCGATCAATCAAACTTAATGTAGATGATCAATTTAATTGTGTGCATGATAAATAAATGTGTTTTGAGTTTCCAAAAAAATATATGTACGCCAAAGGAAAGTTGTTAAATATTAAATCAAAATCAGAGTTCCCAATTTTAGGTTTCTTTTTCAAAAGACAGTTAGTCAAATTTATCCCTGTTGTCAGGGGAACACCACGGCGCTGGGATTTAATAAAAAATTGAAAAGCAATAAATCTATTACAGAATAGGTGCTCAATTAGTCTGTGTCCCAATTTCTTACAACCCAGATGTTTCGGTCCAGTGCCCAGCATTGCATTATAAGTAGCACCAAACAATACTTAATAACTCTGTCAAGGTGTGAATGCCTATTACGATACAATACAATTAATTTAACATAAGTGCGGTACCCAGTCATTACAATGTGCAGTGAAGTGAAAAGTTATGTTTCTTATCTAACATGTCAGCTCTTTGTTGTTTGATCTGAACCAAATTTTGTTTGCAGAACGTGATTGGCACTGAAATATTAAGAGAATGAAAACAGAATTATCATGGAATCACTGGTTGCCAAGAAATTCACACGTGAAGTTTGTTCATGCAAAAGTTTACAAGATCACTTTGCAGTGAAAGTAAGCCAACGGCTAACCGAGTACTAAATTGTGAGTTCATTACTTGCAACAGGGCCAACTAATACCAAGGGTCACTTCAGCTGCTATTCCTGCAAATTCAATACAAATTTAACTTGACTTGATTTTTTTTCAGGAATGACTTCATCTTGGCCAACAACTGTAATGTAAAATGATAAGTTATTCTGTTTTTTCAGTTATCGCTTTTGTTGTGACAGCTCATGCCTGCCCAATTAATTGTTGATTGTTTTATTCGTTTGATAATTTTCTAATCAAGTTTTACCTATAAAACGCCTCCAAGACCCAGTCAATTTATTATTTTGTTAGGCCCGTTGGAGGGGAGGGGGGGGGGGGTCTTACAGTGTCCCTGTCAAACCAAAGAAGCTTAATCTCTTTAACTTAAGAGTTTATTTGGTGTTCCACTGTGCTGCACAGGATAGTCAATAATGACAGGATCACATCTGAAAGCCAAAAATCCCTCCTGATTAGGAAGCCCTAACCTGAGCAACCCTGATTATCACGATAAACAACATTGTAAATGATTTAGATTTAGATAAGTTTATAATCTTAGCAATCTTAGAAGTTGTGCCCATTTCTTATTTTCTTAAAAATTAGTATTTGATAGATCATTGAAATGAGGAAGTTCTAAGTTGAGTTCCCTGTTGAAAATGATGTCAAATAACTCTGTTATAGTTAAAAAAGTTTTCGTACTTGATAGTAATCGGCTGCATTTTAGTAATTGCTAAGGGATAATACATCCGCTATGTAGGCGAATTCAGATTTTCAATCCAAGAATATTTCTTGCCAATGTAATTGTTATTATTATAATTATCAATTTATATATTCACTTAGCTGTTTTTATAAATACAGGATTTTCAAGTGGGTGATATGGAGTGAAAGTCATTACAAATATTTTCCTGAATTAATATCAAAAAATATATTATTTGATAAAATTATGGTTATTAAAGTACTGTACAACTATCGGTTAGAAACTGCGTTGTTTGCTTATTCAAGCCTGCATTACAAGAATAACTACCCTCTTCAACAGCATGATAAGAGCGTTTGAATTTGTAAGAAGAGAATTCCTAATTTGGCAATACATGGGCGTAGACTTGTGATACAGATAGTAGTTTGAACTTGATCCGTGCTGCCCAAAGTTACTTATTATTATTATGATTATGATATTCATTGTTTATTTGAGCCAATTGTTACATTTTAAAAGCATTTAATTTCTGTTGCATAGGCTATGAGACAGCCTGCCAGCTATCCGACAATCAACAAAAACTAATCAGGTGGTAACGACTGTGACAATAGTTAATTTCCCTTTTTGCTTGCGGTATATACTTTTGAGAAATAAACTGCTTTAGTTCATCAAATTAAGAAATAATAGCCTCATATCTGACTGTGCATTGATACAATGGTAAATCGTTGATTTTCATTTTTAACCACCCACCAGAGGTGTGCGGCTGATGGGATTCCAAACCGTCCAAGTGTGTCCATGTGTCCTTTGCCCATCTGTTGAACACATTTGACGGGACAACCTCTATTGAAAAGGCATAAGCAGATTGAAAATTTGTTTTAATGGACAGACCGTTTTAGCTGGACGGATAAACAGAGGGGCAACAAAAATTACATAGTATACCACCTGTATTATTGAACCTTATCGGACCAGAACTAAATAGACCTAGATGAACATGCATGTAATGGCTGGTTCATGCCAGAAAAATTAAAAAACCGCTCGATTCATCCTTAAATTAACTAATATGGCACTTATATGTATTTCTTGTGACACGCCTATTAAGACAATAATAGGGGCATGAGTGACAAAACAGCAGACTGATCAGTTTAAACATTCCTCCATCTCTAGCCCCCAATTTGTGAAACTCACTTCTTTTTGCAATCATTGATTTAAGTTTCATATATTGCCAATGCAGCGTCAATCGAACCAAGTCACAATTTATTAAAGCAGTATTTTAGAAACCAGTCTTTGATTTGGTCAAACACTTATTTTCAATTGACATACTCATTCGAGAACAAATTACTGCAGCCTGTCTAGTAATCCTGTATAAGGAGAGCAAGTTGTGATACTGTTGAGATATTTGTATACTAGATGCATAAAAATGACAAAAGGAGAAGGTGATGTTAATTTTAAAATGTCCAGTTATGTCTTTTCTCTTTACATGAGAGCTCCAATTCAGTGTCGATCAATGAAACTTAATAGATGGCAAATTTTAAATTTTGTGCACAATAAATATTGCTAATATTGTCAATTGTTAATATCGAATCGTAATATAATTGCATATGTATCTGCTCACATTTTCCTTGCTCCTAGTTGAATCGATGATGTACTAACTAAAATATTTGCATATAGATCCGGAGTGTCAGACCAATGTTGTCCTAACCTCTTTTAGCGTCGCTATAGGGAAGCGCATCTTGCTTACTCAAAGGTACTACTGTTGCAAGCATCTGACTCACATGTTTATTTCTAGGTATTTCTAGTGGTGCAAGTTACGTGACTCGGGTGTGAAACTCAATCTATAATTGCTGACTAAAAATATAAGCTTATTTTACAAATATAAATGCTGAAAACACGCATATTGCTAGTGATCCTAGTTGTGCGATTCAATTTAACAATTCACAGTGACATTTCACTCCTTCCATAAAAAAAGTACGGAGCATTCCCTAGCCTTGGCTTCTTACTGGTATAATTGTTATGAATTGTAACTCAATGCATCATTGACAGATGTTATGACAGTGTCTTATTTTGATTTTGATTGCATTTTCTCAAACCAATTTTTCAGAGCACGTCCTTCATGCAGTTTGACAAATTTAAATATTTACGAGAAATTTTAGATGAAAATATGAATTTAAAATCCTGTGTCATTGAGATAAAACCCACTTAAAGAAAACTTTTAAGACGAATCATGTTACTCAAAGGTAGCAAACCAATTGTACAAACAGTGTGATATACTACCGTTGCGAGCATCCCACTCACCTGTCTGGAAGGCTGGTCAAGCCACAGTCCCGAGCGATTATCTTCTTCAATGATTGAATTTGCCCCAATCCTGCAGGTAACTTCTGTAGGCCCTCATTCAAACCAACCTCTAACAACTCCAGTCCTGGCAGTGAGCAGATGCTGTGGAGGAGAAAAAATGTGATGTTAAAATATCATGCAACACTGCTTGTCAGTTCATGGAGCGCACACAATTGAGCAACACATTTGATGAATGAGTTTTTGATTGATCAATTACCTAGGAAGAATTGTACCTATCAGATTTAGATATTGCTGTCTGAATAGATTTGGGTTTCCTTTTAATGCAATGGATGAGATAATAGTAAGCATAAATCAATTGAATTGCAATCTGACGTTTCAGATATGAATAAGTATTTATAGTGATGCAAGTTATGCGATTCAAATTATCAAGTGATGTTTCACCTCATCCATAAAAAAATATGGAACATTGACTAGCCTTTGCTTCTGACTGGTATAATTGTAATAAATTGTTACTCAATGCATCAAAGACATATGTTATGACCTCATCCTATTTCGATATTGATTTGACTTTCTCAAACTTAGTTTTCAGGGCATGTCCTTCAACAGTCTGACAGACTATATCATAAAGCAATTTGAGATAAAATGAGATGAGATAAATGTATGAACTTTGAATCCGATGTCTATGAGATTGAACGAAACCTAACCCAATCAGAGCAAAGAGAAAGAGAGAAATCGTAAGTTTTTGAATGGAATGTTAGCTGCAGTCGTGTAGGCAGGGTAAATAAAACCAAAGATTAAATAATCCACTCCATTTCCTAATTGCACAAATGAATATATTTAGAGTAGTCCAAAGAGTCGATAACAGATGCTTAAACATCATAAATCTAAATTGACATAAACCTGAGACAAGACAAAGGCATATCAATTCCACCATCAAGTGGTACCATTATTTATACCTCTCAACAATTTTAAAATGTATATAAGTGATCATGAAATAATAGTTGAATTAAGGTTGTATCCCTAACCATGTGGATTTATAATTCTTAGGTGGACCTTTGGTTGTTATTTGAGATTACTGTAATGTTGTAAGTGTGAACACCTAATTCAGCCAGATGAAGGCGAGAATTTGGTTTTTATTCAAATTGTGTTGCTTGCTGTATGGTCATAACCTTTGTGTGTGATACCACCATGTTTAAGATAATTGTGTATACATTTATTCAGTTCCAATTTATATATATTATTTTCTTTTTCACGTTTTCTGCAGCTAGCTGTGTACCAAATCTTTTCTTGGTTTGTACCTAACTTCGAGGAGCCTAGGTGATGACTGTGATATATAGAGTTGTTTCTTCTAAAATCTTTCATTCAAGTAAGTTTTAGCAGAGAGCAAGTCTCGTTATAAATGACATTAATTTTTATGATGTTTTTTATTACGTTCTCTCTAGAAAAGTTTTCACTGTTTTACTCTTTCACCTGAGCTTTTGAGCAGGAGATCTGAGAGTAGCCACATCTTTGCATCTTGATCTTGAATATCTTTCACAGAACAAGATGTTCCTAATTCATAATAAATAAGCTATAATCAACAAATTGGCTTGCGCTATAAACAGAAGTCAAATTTATTCCTGTTGTCAGGGAAACACCGCGGCCACTGGGATTTAATAAAAATTGAAAGGCAATAAATCTATTACAGAATAGGTGCTCAATTAGTCTATGTCCCAATCTCTTACAACTCAGATGTTTCTGTCCAGTGACCTGCAATGCATTATAAGTAACACCAAACAATACTTAATAACTCTGTCAAGGTATGTAGGCCTATTACGATACAATACAATTCATTCTATATATGTGTGGTACCCAGTCATTACGATGTGCAGTGAAGTGAAAAAGTTATGTTTGTCATCTAACATGTCAGCTCTTTGTTGTTAGATCTCAACCAAATTTTGAATGCAGTACATGCTTGGCATTGAAAATGTTTACCCTCAATAATAAAAGAAAATATGACTCTGTATACAGAAGCTTACTGTATCAGCGGAATGATTACTGGAAATAAGCGAAGGCTCCCAAAAATTATTGATCCTACTAATCTGTGACTTTCCCTTGTACAGAGACAGCTAGAGCTTGATAGTTGTATCATCACATCACATGCAGCGGTGTTTCTCAATTCAATTAGTCATTGATATACAGGCAGCTGAATAGAGAGCTATATTGTGGATTGAAGGTTGATTGTATGATGAGATAGATCTTGAGGAAAAACTTCCTGAGAAATTTAACCGCCTTGATTAACAATTTGTGCCCATTTTCTACCCCAACAGGTATCTTTACACGCCTCCTAGACCCAGTAAATTTATAAATTTGTAAGGCCCCGTTGGAGGGGAGGGGGGGGGGGGCTTACAGCGCCTCTGTCAAATCAAAAAAACCTTATCTCTTTAACCCAAGAGTTTATTTGGTGTTCCACTGCGCTGCACAGGATAGTCAATGACGAAAGGATCACATCTGAAAACTAAAAATCCACATCAACATATTAAATGATTTAGATTTAGACATGTATATAATCTTAGCAATCTTAGAAGTTGTGCCCATTTCTTATTTTCTTAAAAATTAGTAATTTATAGATCATTGAACTGATGAAGTTCTAAGTTGAGTTCCTTGTTGAAAAGGATGTCAAATAATTCAATTTTAGTAAAAAAAGTTTTGGTACTTGATAGTAATCGGCTACCTTTTAGTAATTGCTACGGGAAAATACACCCTAGTCATCGCACTTTTGAACTTAGTATAACTAAATGGTATTGTAAATCTCAGATTATCTCAATATTTATCTGAAAGTGATGACGTAATGGAGTCATTTGCCAAATAATCAAGTTATTGATGTTCCTAAACTGGTTTGGCAGATCAAGCAATATTTATCAAGCTGGTCTACGTTGCCATACAGATCCACATCAACCTTTCTTGCACTGATTTACAACAGTCCAAGGCTGTGAATATCATGCAAAAAACTCTATTAATTTGATGACTGCTGGCCTGATTCACACCTGGGGTGTATTGCTATGTAGGAGAATTGAGATTTTCAATCCAAGTATATTTCTTGCCAAAGTAATTGTTATTATTATAATTACCAAATTTTAGATTCACTTAGTTGTTTTCATAAATAGATGATTTTCAAGTGGGAGATGTGGAGTGAAACTCATCTCAAATATTTTCCTGAATTAATACGAAAAATATATATTATTGTGATAAACTTATGGTTATTAAAGTACTGCACAACTATCGGTTAGAAACTGTGTCGCTTATTTAAGTCTGCATGACAAAAATAAGTACCCTTTTTAACAGCATGATAAGAGCATATGAATTTGTAAGTACATAATTCCTAATTTGGCAATACGTGGGGGTAGACTTGTGATACAGATAGCAGTTTGAACTTGATCTGTGCTGCCCAAAATTACCCATTATTATTATGATACATTATGATATTCATTGTGTATTTGAGCCAATTGTTACATAATAAATTAAATTATTTTCAGTTACATAGACTATGAGCCAGCCTGCCAGCTTGTCCGACAATCAACAAAACTAATCAGGTGGTAACGACTGTGACAGTAATTAATTTCCCTTTTTGTTTGTGGTGTATACTTTTGAGAAATAAACTGCTTTAGTTCATCAAATTAAGAAAGTATAGCCTCATATCTGACTGAGCATTGATACAATGGTAAATCGTTAATTTTCATTTTTAAACACCAACCAGAGGTGTTCGGCTGATGGGATTCCATGCTGTCCACCTGTGTCCATTTGTCCTTTGCCCATCTGTTGGACACAATTGACGGGACAAACTGTACTGAAAAGGCATAAGCAGATGAAAAATTTGTTTTAATGGACAGGCAGTTTTAGCTGGACGGATAGACCAAATTGAATGTCCAATTTCTTTTCAGCTCAATGACCTCCTCCCACGTGCTCTAAATGAAATTACATTGGCGGCAATGCGTTTTTGGACTGATCAATTTAACAAGCCACCTGGGAATGAGGTATGTGTTGGGTACACCATGAATTGGCTACACTTTTTATAGAAGCAGAGGGACAACAAAAAATAACATAGTATACCGCATGTATTATTGAACCTTATCGGAACAGACCTAAATAGACCTAGATGAACATGCATGCAATGGCTGGTTCATGCAACAAAGCTAAATTTAAAAAACCGCTCAATTCATCCTTATATTAGCTATATAGGCACTTAGATTGAATACTTTTTGATAGCATGATCATAACATCATTAAAATGCTAATTATAAGCTGTATTTCGCATTTAAGAGTGATCTATCATCATGTAAAAAATAATGTTTGACTAATACTTAGAACCAAAGACTCTGTTATAACTGAATCTAAACATTGTGATTACCATTCTGTATCCTATCAGACAATAACTCGATCCTATCATTTACACACCATGTAATACTTGATAAATTTTGATGCAAAACATTGTTACAATGTAACAAGAAGTCGAACAGTTTTTAGGTTATGGAATATAGGGATCACAAAAATTCCCAGGGATCAATATATTACTAGCATTTATAAACTTGGGTTGTCAGCTTTTTGATAGGTAATCCATAAAGAATTATTCCTTTTCTTTTATATCTACTGGTAGGAACATATAACAATTGTCTTAAACATATAACAATTGTCTTAAACATATAACAACTGTCTTAAAGGAACTGCTCACATGGATTTGTAAATAAAAGGCAATATCACCTTGTCTAGCATACTCCGCAAGTCCTCATTGAAAAGGTAGTAAAAGTGCCAACACAGGTCTCCAAAATTTAAATTCACACTTCTGTTTTTAAATTTTACTAATCGCAGTCATGTAGATATGTTGGTAGTTTGACTGATCAAAAACAACAGCTTTATTTTCAGTTTTAACGCTTTGTATATTTGGTATTTATTGCAGGTCATTTCCATCATCTTAAGGGCAAATCCTCCACCTGTACCATTCAAATATTTACAAACATATTCAACTGTCAACAAAAAGTCCATTGAAATAGTGAAAGTGAAAGATTCGAAAGAGTTCAAAAAAGTTGCCAAAACTATAAATTGGGTGCAATCATAGACTTGATTATAAACCTAGAGATGACACTATACAGATATTGAGGCACAGAGGGACTTAATTAAGGGCAAAGTTATGTCATTGGAAGGTGTAGAAGTAATGATGCAATCATTGATTTTCTGTCCACAATCCAGGTTTTTTGTTCATAACTCGATCAATTTTGATCGGATTTCGAGATTGAAAATTACAATAGTTTTAGATGCTTATCTCATTTGCGGCAATTACGATTTGGAACTCAGTGACTTATATTGATTTTGTAGTTCTATAGCTGTAGGAATCTTCATCTCCTTATTTGTATAAATCCTTAAACAAGAGTTGTTACCACACAAATTTGATATACATATAGAAAGTCTTTTGTTCTGCTAAACAAAGTCAACAAGAAATTTAGAAGAATAGAAAAAAAAGACAGTGGATATTCTAGTTTGTATCAACTCGATTCCACACCGAGATATGGAAACATAGTGATTTTGAAATAGAATTTAATACTATTTATAATACTAAGCAAAAGTAATGGATACAAATTCATGCAGCAGCAGTGAATTTTTTTCAATTGTAACTTTAATAACATCCGAAAATTAAAAAGTGTTATTATTAATGCACACAATTAAATTTTATTTTGATTCTGCAAGGTTTTGGTAGCTTTGGTTTTAGCCTTGTATGATATTTTAAAATATGCCTATCGTATACCGTGCGCACTGAGTTAGAACTTTATCGACAGAGGACTGAGGACTAGGAGGTATAAAGTTTCCTAAGCAAAACTGTTCAAATTGATGATAATCCAGAGCGGCAGTATTTCACTCAGGATGACAGAATTAGAGCTGCAACAATTTAGTATCCAACAGTTTCCTCTACTCTTTTGTTTCGATGATACTTTTGAATTTCTTGCCACAAGCTGGTATTGCTGGTATGTCCGGAAGATTCAGTAGTGAACTCGCAAAAGGGGCTAGGGGACTTGACCCTACCAATTTTGTGTGTTAATTTTGAAAAACCTCTTGTTTTTAATTACCAGGTGCCCAGAGGGCCTCATTGTTAGATTGGTTGGAATTATGAATGGATTAGGCTGGTATACTTGGTGCAATAACCAATTTCCATGATTTTCCCCTTTGACTGCCCTTAAAAGAGGAGTGCATCATGATATTCCTGTGACATAGAATAGATTTCTTTCATATGTTTGTGCCTACAATCTGAGCAAATAACTATAGCCAACGTCACAAAGCACTTATTTTATTCATCCTTGATTTGGGACACCAATCTACACATATTTAAAATTAAGACCAATAAAACGATGGTCTTTTATAAAAGACTCAGGCAATCAAATTAGAGTCCATAATTGCAAACAATTTGATATGGTCTTCTACTATATAGCAAATCTGCAGGAGTGAACTCTCACTGCAGGAGCCATTGAATATTCTCAGAGTTGACAATAACAGGATAACCTCATTTATTGAACCCACCATACACAACCATTTATAAGAGATTTTATAAAGGAACATTACACAGGACACTTTTATGTGTAAATACCTTGAGATAATAATCAGCCATCACTCTATTGTTTCTTGGGGGATGAGGGATCACATCCATTGTGAATTAAATGTAAATGAAATTGTTCTAAGGAGACAGGTGACAGCTATACTTGCTTAGGTGAACAAACCCAGAGTACGTCTTACAAGATGATGTCTCAATAACAATAACAAACCAAGGTGAAATCACCAAGCAGGGTTTATGGCTATGGTTAATCTATCACATTGGGCCTAATTTAATACTGGCAATACACAGTATACAGAACATGTAAAAATATTGCATTTACGTGTCAACAGCTGAGAAGAAATGTGTTTCCCTGATCTGACAAAACACTAGAGTCTAGAAGTTTTGAAATATTACAACATAACGCAGTGGAATTGCTGTGTGTGCCCCTGTGCGATGTAAGATGGTTGAGATACAATGCTTGGATGCTGCTTGAATTTGCTACTCTGTGACAGGAATTTGCGAGATCTAGATTCTATTATCAGTGCTAATAGTGGTGCTTGTTGTGTAAAATTGCTGTAAGGTTACGATCTGGGCAATATACTGAACCTTGGTGGCCTGAAGTTAGAAGAGGCAATCTCATAAGACTTGACAAGTTATCTTATAGGTATTAAAAAAATTAAGAGTGTACTGTGATCACATTGACCCCCTTCATGTGTACTGAAATGACTTAGGTAAAATAATGAATAAATCTGCCGGTCCCCGTTTTAGAATCCAAATATTTCTCTGTCATGTGGAGGTTTCTAAAATTACTGGTTCTTCTATCATTTCTAGGTACTTTTTTATATTCTACTTTCACAATTAAATATGGGTTCCATTTTCAAATTAGTAACAATAATCTAAGTCGGCATTCAATACTCATAATCTGATATTATATTAAGAGATGTCATGTTAGAAGACAAGACTACAGGTTCACATCAAATCTTCATTGTGATATTGATATTGTATCATTGTATTGTGCTGAGTGTGAGGCCTCCATACAATTCAATGCTTTTCATTGTTTCAACTTATGGTAAACAAAAGAATCCTTTATATGCTGTGCCTGATTCTTTTCAATAGAAGATAAATGTAGCATGTCAGCTCGCATCCAAAGTTTATATGAGAAAACTGAGAATAAATTTTAAGAAATGCTGTTTTAAATGAAGAGAAAATACGATAGAGAGACCCTAAATGATCCATCTTTTGGCAGCGTCACCACAAGGTCACACGAACTATTTGAGGCTTCTAGCATTTGCATAAGTGCATTTTAATTGAGTCATCTGGTTAATAAAAGATAATTTTTTACCAACTTTTCATTTTGATTTATGAAACTCATGATTTTTTGCATTCCTTTGTGGATTAAATAGTAACTAAACCATTAAGCATGGACAATAACTTTCAATCATTTTGTGATTATTTCTGCATCAACTTATACAAATGTACTGGGAGATAAAGAGGAAACTATATAAGTGATGAACATAAAATTTGAATTGCTGACAGTAAATCAATGATAATATTATTGCTTATTACACCTCCCAATGACATTGCGCTGCCTACAATTTAGTGCCTCACTTCAGCTAAATGTAGTGTCATGTCTAGGTTTATAATTAAGTCTATGGGTGCAATTGAATATGTTACAAAAATTATTAGAAATTTGTTATCATATTTAATTAATTAAGGTGTAATAATCTAGTATTAACCCTAAAATAGACAGCCTATATCTTGCCCATTAAATTGGTCACAGCTTTAGAGTGTCACAATACACAAATTATTAATATTTACTTCTAAATTTATATCCGTGATAATTTATAATCATTAAGTTGAGGGACAAAGAATCATACGGCTAGATATTTTGTTATCACTCGCACATACAAATCTTCTGTTAAAAAGTGTAGGTATCTTTACCAGTATGGGATGATCTAATGACATCATTTGCCGAACAATCAAGTAGGGATATTGAAATTTTAAATTTCGGAATATTTTTCCATGAAGTAATTGTTATTATTATAATTACCTAACTATGGATTTAATTACCTCTTTTTATGAGAATAATACAGAATCTTCAGGTGGAAGATGTGGGATGAAAGTCAACAAAAGTATTTTAATAAAGAAAAAAACATTATTGCGATATGGTCATTGGAGTATTTTGAGCAATAGTAGGGGTGTCGGTTAGAGGATGTGTCTTTGTCCATTTAAGCCTGCATTGCAAGACTAAAATCCATTTTTACAGCACAATTGGAGCAATTGAATTTGTAAGAAGATAATTCCTAATTTAGCGATATGTTGGTCTAGACTTGTGAAACAGATAGTGGTGTGAACTTGATCAGTGCTGCCAAAAAAAATTAATTTATAATGGCATTCATCGTATATATGTAGCAAATTTAAAGGGCAACCAAGGTTTCAAACAACTTCTCATTGATGGCCATTAATTAATAGCAGATTGCACCTTCTGCATGGGGAAAAAGACAAAATATAATTCGGATGATTATTCAGCCAGAATTCTTGTGAAACATTTCTTCCATCAGGTACTCATACTCAGCTAAAAGAGAATATCCATAGCAGTTTCCTGTTCCTGTTATTATTTAGCCTGTGCTCTATAATTATTACAGCAAAGCCTTGGAACCTCCCCTAAACTGAAGTGTTACCCAGCTAAGAGTTAGCAACTACTTTGAGTTTTGCATCACGTGATGCACAAAGCTGATGCTGCCCAGCACATTATTCGCTACCCATTAATGCATTGCTGCGAAACTTTGGTTGCCCTTCAATTATTCTCAGTAGCAAGCCTGTCTGCCAGCATGTCTGGCAATCAACAAAACCAATAAATTGGTAACAACTGTGAAAATTATTAAACAGGGTAAATTAGTCCAAAGATTGAATATTCCACTCAATTTCCTCATTGCTCCAATGAATATATTTAAAATAGTTCTAAGAGGGATAACAAATGCTTAAACATCCTAAATCTAATTTGACTTGAAACTGTCACAAGGCATATCGATTCTATCATCAAGCGGTACCGTTATTTATACCTTGATCAGTATTCAAATGTATATAAGTGATGATGTAATAATTGTTTGAAATAAGGTTGTATCCCTAACCATGTGGATTCATATTCCTTGGGTGGCTCTGAGGCTGTTATTCGAGATTACTGTACTGTTGTTAGTGTGCACACCTAATTCAACCTATTGAAGGCGAGAATTTGGATATTATTCAAATTGTGTAGCTAGCTGTATGTTCATAACCTTTGTGTGATACTACCATGGTTATGATGATTGTGTATACATTTTGGTTTCTTATTTGTACATATTTTTGTATTTACGTGTTCTGCAGCTAGCTGCCTACCAAATCTGTTTCTCGGTTCGTACCCAATTTTGAGAAGCCTAGGTGATGACTGTGAGATATAGAGTTGTTTCTTCCAAAATCTTCCATTCAAGTAAGTTTAAGCAGAGAGCAAGTGTCGTTATTAATGACTTCTTAAATTTTGTGACGTTTTTATTACTTGCTTTACTCATTCACTTGAGCTTTTGAGCAGGAAATCTGAGAGTAGCAACATCTTTGCGTCTTGATCTTGAATAGCCTTCACAGCACAAGAAGTTCGTAATTCATAATAAATAAGCTATAATCAATAAATTGGCTCGGCCATAAACAGAAGTCAAATTTATCCCTGTTGTCAGGGGAACACCACGGCCACTGGGATTTAATAAATAAATTGAAGAGCAATCAAGCTATTACAGAATAGGTGCTCAATTAGTCTGTGTCCCAATCTCTTACAACTCAGATGTTTTTGTCCAGTGACCAGTAATCTATTATAAGTGACACCAAACAATACTTAATAACTCTGTCAAGGTATGTAGGCCTATTACGATACAATACAATTCAATCTGTATATGTGTGGTACCCCGTCATTACAAAGTGCAATGAAGTTGAAATGTTATGTTTATCAGCTGACATGTCAACTCTTTGTTCTTTGATCTTGACCAAATTTGTATGCAGAACATGCTTGTCACTGAGGATATTACTCTGAATAATATCAGAAAATATGACTGTGTATACAGAAGCTTACTGTATTAGCCGAAGGATTACTGAAAATAAGCGAAGGCTGTCAACAAACCGGCTCTCAAAAATTATTGATCCTACTAATCTGTGACTTTCTCTTGTTCAAAGACTAGAGCTCGATAGTTGTATCATCACGAGATGCTGCGGTGTTTCATAGATCAATAAATCATTGAAATACAGGCAGCTGAACAGAATGCTATATTGTGGATTTAAGGTGGATTGTATGATGAGAAGTTTATCCCCGCGTCTTACAAAATTATGCTCATTTTCTACCTCAACTGGTATTTTTCCATTAATCCTAATTAAAAGTTGTTTCATTTGGCTTCGCGACATATTAAGAGAATGAAAACAGATTTAAAATGGAATCACTGTGTGCCAAGAAATTCACATGTGAAGTTCATTCATGCACAAGTTTACACAATCACTTTGCAGTGAACGTACGCCAAAGACTAACTGAGTACTAAAATGTGAGTTTGCTACTTGCAAAAGGGTCAACTGGTACCAAGTTGCACTACAGCTGTTATCTCTACAAACTCAATAAAAATTTAACTCAACTTGATTTTGTTTCAGGCATGACCTCATATTGGCCGACAACTGTATTGTAAAATGATAAGTTATTCTTCTCTGTCAGTTATCAGCTCATGCCCGCCAATTTAATTGTTGATTGTTTTATTCCTTTGATAATTTGACAATCAAGTTAATTTATTAATTTGTAAGGTCTTACATTGTTATCTAGGCTTTGGGGAAGGGGCTCTGCCCAGAACTACGTTGGGGAAGGAGGGGTGGGGTGGGGGGGGGGGGGCTTACAGCGCCTCTCTCAAACCAAGGAGCTTTATCTCTCAAACCCAAGAGTTTATTTGGTGTGACGCTGCGCTGCACAGGATAGTAAACTATGACAGGATCACATCTGAAAGTTGGAAATCCCCCCTGATTGGGAAGCCCTAACCTGATCAACCCTGATTATCACAATAAACAACATTTAAATGAATTAGGGAGATATGTTTATAATCTTAGCAAACTTAGAAGTTGTGCCCATTTCGTATTTTCTTAACAATTAGTCATTGATAGATCATTGAACTGAGGAAATTCTAAGTTGGGTTCCTTGTAGAAAAGGATGTCAAATAACTCTATTTTGGTGTACAAACTCTCGTATTTGATAGTAATATGCTACATTTTAATTATTACTAAGGGATAATACACCCTTTGCATCGTACTTTTCAACTTAATATAACTAGATGGTATTGGAAATTCCAGATTATCTTAATCTTCACCTGAAAGGGATGACGTAATTGGTTTGGAACATCAAGCAAAATCAAGCTGGCTTACATTGCCATACAGAACAGTACCAACTTTTCTTGCACCAACAAACAACGGCAAAAGGCTGTGAATATCATCCTGAAACTCTATTGGTTTGATGACTGCTGGCCAAGTCATACCTAGGGGGTATGTCGCTATGTAGGCCTATTGAGATTTTCAATCAAAAAATATTTCTTGCCAAAGAAATTTGTTATTATTTTAATTACGAAATTATGGATTTACTTAGTTTTTATAAATACAGAATTTTTCAGTTGGAGATGTGGAGTGGTTGTCAAGACAAATATTTTCCTGAACTGATATTGAAAACGATATTATTGTGCTATGGCTATTAGAGTAAAGCACAGCTTTCGGCTAGAAAATGTCCCGTTCCCTTATTTAAGCCTGCATGACAAGAATTATAATACCACTTTTAACAGCATTATTAGATCCTTGGAATTTTTAAGAACACAATTCCTATTTCAGCAACATGTGGGTGTAGACTTGTGATACAGATAGTGGTGTATACTTGATATGTGCTGCCCAAAACTATATCCATATTTATTATTATTTTTAATTATCGTGATTTTCATCGTTTATTTGAGCCAACGGTTACATATTTAATGCAATTATTTTCGGCTACATAAGTAATGAATCTGCCTGCCAGCATGTCTGACAATCAACAAACCTAATCATGTGGTATCAACCGGGACAATAATTAATTTTCGCTTTTTTACGGTAAATACTTTTGAGAAATAAACTCCTTTGGCTCATATGATGGAGAAAGAGTAGCCTCGTATCTGACAGTGCATTTTACAATGAAAAATTGAGCTGTATTGAAACCTTCAGCAGGTACTGATTTTTGTATTTTATCACTCACTCACTGCAGCTGATGGAATTCCAAACTATCCACCTGTGTCCATGCACCCTGTGCCCAAATGTTGGACACTGTTGGCGGGACAACCTGTACTGGACGGGTGTGGGCTGACGGGCAATTTGTTTTAATGGATGGACATTTTTTGCTGGACGGATAGACAAAACGGTATGGCCAATTTTTTAAGCTCTAGCGACCTCTTTCGACTGGCGCTAAATAAAATGACTTGGCGGCAAACTGTTTTTGGACTGATCAATTTAGCAAGCCATCTGGGAAAGAGGTGTGTGTTATGTAGTGCCCCTATACCATGAGCTGGTTACATTTTTATAGACACGGAAGGGCAACAAAAAATTACATAGTATCCCACCTGTACTATTGGTCCTTATTGGAAAAGTCCTAAATAAACCTAGATGAACATGCATGCGATGGCAGGTTCATGCCACAAACTTAAAATTAAAAAAACGATCATTGTATCCTATTATTAACTATATGGCACTTAGATGTACTTTTTGTGTCACACTTATTGAACCAAACCACAATATATTGAAGCAGTCTTTTATAAACAAGTCTTTGATTTGGTCAATCACTTATTTTCTCTTGCCATACTCATTAGAGAACAGAACAGAAAATTTAAAACGGAGTTCCAAATTTTAAGTTTTCCTCAAAGGAAAGTTGGTGTAATGGGGTCAGACCAATGTTGTCCTGACCTCTTTTAGTGTCGCTATAGGGAAGCGCATCTCCCTTACTCAAAGGTACTACTGTTGGAGGCATCTGACTCACATGTTTGTTTCAGATATCAATAGGTATTTCTAGTGATGCAAGTTACGTGACTCGGATGTGAAACTCAATCTATAATTGCTGCCTAAAAATATAAGCTTATTTTAAAAATATAAATGCTGAAAAAACTCACATTGCTAGTAACCATAAATCAATTGAATTGCAATCTGACATTTCAGATATGAATTAGTATTTATAGTGATGCTAGTTATGCGATTCAATTTAGCAATTCCCAGTGAAATTTCACTCCGTCCATGAAAAAATATGAAACATTCACTAGCCTTGGCTTCTGACTGGTATAATTGTTATAAATTGATACTCAATGCATCAAAGACAGATGTTATGACAGTGTCTTATTATGATTTTGATTTGATTTCCTCAAACTTATTTTTCAGGGCATGTCCTTCGAGCAGTCTGGCAAACTAAAACATAAAGCAATTTGAGAAAAATGAGATAAATGTATGAACTTTAAATCCATTGTCAATGACAAGACAAAGGCATATCAATTCCACCATCAAGTGGTACCATTATCTATACCTCTCAACAGTTTTAATATGTATATAAGTGATGATGAAATAATAGTTGAATTAAGGTTGTATCCCTTACCACGTGGATTCATAATTCTTAGGTAGACCTGTGGCCGTTATTTAAGATTACTGTAATGTTGCAAGTCCGGAAACCTAATTCAGCCAGTTTAAGGCAAGAATTTGGCTTTTATTCAAGTTGTGTAGTTTGCTGAATGGTCATAACCTTCGTGTGTGATGCTACCATGGCTATGATTATTGCGTATACATTTTTCGTTTCTTATTAGGATATACTTTCTCATTTACGTGTTCTCCAGCTAGCCGCGTACCAAATCTGTTTCTTGGTTTGTACTTAAGTTTGAGAAGCCTAGGTGATGACTGTGAGATATAGAGTTGTTTCTTCTAAAATCTTTCATTCAAGTAAGTTTTAGCAGAGAGCAAGTTTTGTTATAAATGACATTAATTTTTGGGATGTTTTTATTACTTTCTCTCAAGCAAAGTTTTACTTGTTTTACTCTTTCTCTTGAGTTTTTGAGCAGGAAATCTGAGATTAGCCACATCTTTGTGTGTTGATCTTGAATATTTTTCACAGAACAAGAAGTTCCTAATTCATAATAATTAAGCTATAATCAATAAATTGGCTTGCGCCATAAACAGAAGTCAAATTTATCCCTGTTGTCAGGGGAACACCACGGCCACTAGGATTTTAAAAAAAATTTGGAAAGCAATAAATCTATTACAGATTAGGTGCTCAATTAGTCTGTGTCCCAATCTCTTACAACTCAGACGTTTCTCTCCAGTGACCAGCAATACATTAGATGTAACACCGAACAACACTTGATAACTCTGTCAAGGTATATGGGCCTATTACGATGCAATACAATTCATTTAATATAAATGTTTGGTACTCAGTCATTACAAAGTGCAATGAAGTGAAAATGTTATGTTTATCATCTGACATGTCAGCTCTTTGTTGTTTGATCTCAACCAAAGTTTGTATGCAGTACATGCTTGTCACTGAGAATTTAATAATATCAGAAAATATGACTGCGTATACAGAAGCTTACTGTATCAGCCGAATGATTACTGAAAATAAGCGATGGCTCTCAAAGATGATTGATCCTACTAATCTGTGACTTCCACTTGTACAGAGACAGCCAGAGCTTGACAGTTGTATCATCACAAAATGCTACGGTGTTTCTTAGATCACTTAGTCATTGATATACAGGCAGCTGAATAGAGTGCTATATTGTGGATTTAAGGTTGATTGTATTATGAGATAGATCTTGACGATAAACTTCCTGGGAAATTTATCCCCCTTGTTTGACAAAATTGTGCCCATTTTCTACCTCAACAGGTATTTTTCAATTAATTCTTATTAATAAATGTCTTACCAGGCTTCGTGAAATATTAAGAGAATGAAAACAGAATTAACCTGGAATCACTGGTTGCCAAGAGATTCACATGTGAAGTTAGTTCATGCGAAAGTTTACAAGATCACTTTGCAGTGAAAGTAAGTCAATGACTAACTGAGTACTAAATGGTGAGTTCATTACATGCAACAAGGCCAACTGACACCACATGTCACTACAGCTACTATATTTACAAATTCAAGACAAACTTAACTAGTCTTGATCTTTTTGCAGGCATGACCTCATCTTGGCCGACAACTGTAATGTAAAATGATAAGTTATTCTATTTTTTCAGTTATTGCTTTTGTTGTGACAGCTCATGCCCGCCCAATTAATTATTGATTGTCGTATTCGTTTGATAATTTTCTAAGTTTTACCTACAACACGCCTCAAAGACCCGGTTTATTTTATAATTTGTAAGACCCGTTGGAGGGGAGGGGGGTGGCTTACAGCGCCTCTGTCAAATCAAAAACGCTTTATCTCTTTAACCCTAGAGTTTATTTGGTGTTCCACTGGATCACATCTGAAAGCGAGAAATCTCCCCTGATTAGGAAGCCCTAACCTGGGCATATGTTTATTATCTTTGCAATCTTAGAAGTTGTGCCCATTTCATATTTTCCTAAAAATTAGTAATTGATAGATCATTGAACTGAGGAAGTTTGAGTTCCTTGTAGAAAGGCATGTCAAATAACTCTATTTAAGTAAACAAGTTTTCGTATTTTCTAGTTTTCGGCTACATTTTAGTTATTGCTACGGGATAATACACCCTGAGCATCGTACTTTTTAATCCAATATAACTTGATGGTATTGGAAATCCCATAGTATCTTAATCTTTACCAGAAAGGGATGACGTAATTGAGTCATTTGCGCAATAATCAAGTTATTGATTTTCCTAAATTGGTTTGGCAGATCGGACAAAATTTATCAAGCTAGCCTACATTGCCATACAGAGCAGCATCAACTATTCTTGTACTAATTATCAAGGGTCAATAGTTGTGAACATCATCCTGAAACTCTATTGATTTGATGACTGCTGGCCTGATTCATACCTGGGCTATGTAGGCCTATTGAGATTTTCAATCCAAGAATATTTCTTGCCAAAGTAATTGTTATTGTTATAGTTACCATATTGTGGATTTACTTGGTTGTTATTTTTAATACAGAGTTTTCAAGTGGGAGATGTGGAGTGGAAGTCAACACAAATTCATGAATTGATATCGGAAATAATATTATTGTGTTATGGTTGATAGAGTACTGTACGGCTTTCGGTTAGAAAATGTGTCGTTCCTTATTTATTATGACTGGTATTATTGTAATAAATTGGTAGCCAATGCATAAAATAGAGATGTTATGACCGTTTCCAATTTCAATAGCACAAATTGTCCCAAATCGAATTTTTAGAACAAGTCATTCAAGCAGTCAGACAAATTAAAACATTTAGGACTAATTTTAGATAAAAATATGAATTTTAACACCCATATCAACAAGGTTATACGAAAACTATACCAAATCAAAGCATATTTTGAGAGACATTGTAAGGTTCTGAATAAAACCTTAGTTGTAGTCTGATAGACACAGTTAACAACACCAAACATTGAATATTTTGCTCCAATACTTCATTGCTCTAATGAATATTATTGAAAGAGAGTTGATAACCGATGTTTAGAAATCATAAATCTACATTGCCCAAAAGTTGAGATAAGGCAAAAGAAATCACCAAGGGGTATTATGATTTATTCTTTTGACATTTTTTCAACTTAAAAACAGATCGCTAGAGTTTATTTGGTTCATTGTCAGAAGATATCCATAGTGTGGTCATGTTGGTTGTCTAAATGCCAATAATATTGATAAGACTAAGGGAGGAAGTAATTAAATTAAAAATGATTAACTGTCGCCAAGGAACTCTGGAAATTGATAATGCATATTTTATACAGCATATTAACAAAACTCTGGATCATCAAATATCTGCTCTGGCTGGCTAGTGGCTTCAATTTTGGGTGCCTTTGTTGTTTGGTACATAGCTTTTTTGTGAGTGTTTGCTGTATTCACCTGTGGTTTGATACAGGGATTGTCAAATTATCTAAGATACTCAGAATAACCTAAAAATGAATTGTGAGGAGGGGGCAGAATCAGAAAAATATCATCTTTAAAATCAATCGGAATGAAAATTGCCATTGCAAATATCGATTATCTTGAATGGAATATTATATTGGCATCAGTTCATACTCAAATGTTTCATTCATGTATTTGGATTCATACATTTGTTGCATTGTTACCAAACCAATTCTAGATTAATCTGGAGTCTTAGAGTCAACTCAATTGAACTGAGAGGGGGATCTGTATAATTGAAAACTTTCAACCATATCAAAATCAGCTGAAAATAGTCAAAATCAAAGATGGCAGCCCCCAGGCCAAGAAGCAGAATCTCAGTAGATGATGATTTTGATGAGATTATGAATGACAGTGACAGTGAAGTAGATTCTTCTGGATCAGATGATGAAGGTGAGTTGTTACTCATTTCATTTTGGAAGTTTTTATCAAACTAGCACTCTTTACAGCCAAGATACAGCCTGTGAAGAGGGTGTCTCAAAAACCAGATTTATTTTGCTGATTTATTGGTGTCAATGTAAACAACACTCGCAGCCCTCACCTCCTACCTCAGTGAAAACCTTAATATACTACACCCATGCTAAACTGTCAGACCATCATTCTGGTGTATTGTAACTGACCATGAGTAGCTTTTTTCTGTACATTAGATCTCTTAGAAAATGATGGGATCCCAAGATCTGATGATGCATTGAGTCAGTTGACTAGGCTTACTACGACTTGTCTCTAAATGCATTCATTTGTATATTATTTTGTTTTACACAGTGATCCAAATTACATAGATGCTACTGGTGACTCAGATAATGAAAGTAGAGTGGGAGATGGCCCAGGGAGTGATGCTGGAGAAGGTAGTGATGGTGCAGGTAGTGAACCAGGTCACATTGGCAGAGATATGATTGATCAACAACTATCATCTGATGAGGAGGAACCAGGTATGTTCACCGTGCTAATTATGTCCAATGCAATATCATACTACAATGTGATATAGATATATACATATATTTATGATATATATATATATACTCCATTACGGTTGTGGCGTTTATTTTATAAAAAGCCTTCTATCGCTAGACTTACATGCGTCAGATGGAGTTGTTTATTGAAACATGCGAGCCATTGAGACATGAATGTTTATATGAACACTGGTGCAAGGGTTACATGTTATAGCCTCACTTCATGCATAGGCCTATAATATGAACTATTTTTGCTTGAATAGAACCCGCTGGTAGGGGACGTGGTGGTAGGGGACGTGGTGGTAGAGGAGGTGTTGGTAGAGGAGGTGGTGGTAGAGGACGTGGTGGTCGAGTTGGTTGTGGTGCTGCTGGTAGAGGTGCTGGTGTTAGAGGTGCACATGGTCGTGTACGGGGTGGGAGAGGACGTGGTCCTGGTGTGAGACGGAATAGACCTGATGGAGGTATGATGTCGACAATTACGTTTTTGGCTTTTTATCTTTTCACCTACGAATGCAACTGCTCATCACACTGAGCAGAAAAAACTTTGTACCTCTGAATATAGAACATGTGTTCATAAGTTTATGTCTATTTATCGATCTCTATGCGGTTTCTTACCTTCACGTTTATATACATGGAGAAAAGATACCACAGTGACGCCATGCGGAGAGCACTTACCTTCATGTTTATATATATGAAGATAAGTGCTTTTTGCATGGTGACACATGATATGTAGTTATGTTATAAATCAAAACAGATAATTGTTTTGTTTTTCTAGATGAATTCGTCTGGCAGATGGCTACTGACGCAGCTCGCCAGGTACCTGACTGTACTGCTCAGCATGGTGTAAATACAACAAAACTTTCAGCAGGATGTAGTGAGATAGATGCATTCATGTAATTTTCGATCGTACCTTTTACACTACCGTCAAATCTGAGACCAACCGCTACACTCGAAGTAACATGTCTGACGCACAGGCCGAATCATGGAAAACTGTAACACTGTCATGCATGTACCGATTCTTCGCCATAATCCTTCACATGTGTATCGTGAAAAAACCAACCATAGCGGACTATTTCTCCACAGATCCTGTACTGCATAGTAGCTTCGCTAGTTCAACTGGCATGGGCCGCAACCGATTCCAGCAGATAATTAGGTACTTGCACCTGAATGACAATGCCGATCACGTACCCCATGATCAGGATGGTCATGACCCACTTTTCAAAGTACGACCGATATTTGACAGTCTGTTAGCTAAGTTTGGAGAGTTGTATACTCCTTGGTCAAATCGTCGACGAAGCGATGTGACCATTTCGTGGTAGCGTAGGATTTCGGGTTTACATGAAAAATAAACCAAACAAGTATGGAATGCGAGTAGAGTGTGTATGCGAATCTAACAGTGGCTATGTATGTCAGATGGAAGTCTACACAGCCACAGGAGACAACACCGTAAATAGCCTGGTCACCCGTATACTCAATCCCTTTGAAAATAAAAACTACAGAGTTTACATGGACAGACGCTACTCATCTCCTATTCTATTCCGTGAGTTACCGACTAAAGGCATTTATGCAGTTGGTACTTGTATGTCAAATCGTCGAAATTTGCCAGGTGACGATGCACAAAATCTGCAGAAGGGTGAGAGGGTAGCTAGGCAGTAGGGTGATATTCGGACAAGAGAGACGTAATAACTTTGTCCACCGTAGATGCTGACGTAATGATCGACACAACAAATCCCAGGTCTAGATTTCACGATCACCAGGTAATGAAGCCGCAGACTGTCCTAACCTACAACAGCAATAAAGCTGGTGTTGAAAGACGAAAATCGCTCAAATGGTGGAAGAAGCTCTTCTTCTGGCTGTACGTCATGGGAGTTGTAAACTCATTCAAAATCTAAAAATTCTCAAATCCAACATCCAAACTCAGACTATCACAATACATCATAACATTGGCCAAAGAACTATTGAAAGAAGCTGGTATCGAAGAGCGAAATCAACCCCCGAATGCTGCAGCTGAACCACGCAGGCATGTAACTGGCAATCACTTTCCCGCCCCTTTACCACCGAACCCTGTAAAGCAGAACCCCATTCGACTTTGTGTGAACTGTTCATCCGAGCCCGGCCCTAATGGCAAGAAACCTAGACGTGAATCAAGATACATATGTCTGGAATGCCAGGTAGCTCTTTGCTTGTTATGCCTTCATCCATATCACCGTCCTCATAGCAGACGATCTTTAGGTTATCTTTGACCTTTGCTGACATTCATATATATATTACGCTTAGCTTCATTGATATTACATTTCAGAACTTGTCATGTCATAATAACATATTTTATTATACAATCATATTTCAATATGTTACTTCATGGCTTTTGTCTTTTGAAATGCTCGTAATTTTTCCACAATCTTCTCATACGTCGAATATAGAATTTTCTAACAGTCTGACGCTCTTTTATACCTGTATTTCTTTTGTCTTTTACTGTCTCTCACAATTGAAAAGAAATAGAGATGTCACCACAGCATTTTTGATCCCTCCTGACAAAAAACCCATGATAATCTTTGGTTCAGACTTGAGATTTAGCATGAATTCAAGCATACACGACCAGTCAATCGGGGAAAAAAAAAAATTATCTTCTCAGCTGATTACGGCCTCCACTTTACCCCTACCCTAGCAAGCTATATATTTCTCTAACCCTGGAAAATTTATGCTCATTGGAACGATCATGAGCTGGGCATTCCAATGATATGCATGATAACAGGGCTACTACCAGCTGTGTTTCGGTTATGCTGCATTGAAAATCCCTGAAAGCGCCCGGTCACAGCATGTATTGTTATATAATAGGCGGTCGGTAGTCAAAGTGTTAATCATGTATTTGTAAGTAATTTGAGTTGGTTTATGATTATGAAGTAATTTTGTATCAGAATGATAGGATTTCTATACCGCTAAGTAGCCTGAATCTTATTATATTGCATACCTACATACATTCATGAGTGGGCATCTATGTAAAATTCATGTTTCATGGTGTGTCTAAATATCTGAGGTAATATAGACAGCTTGTCCTTTCTTGTGTAAGGGATATAGTATTGAACAATAGCAGGTATAAACAAATAGAAGTGACAATTGTCACCAGCGAGTTTTTTTATTTCTAATATTTGATACAGCCCTATACATAATAACTATCAATTGATTGGATTCTATAGGATTTTGGGACGATAACTATTCCTTGTTCGCTGTGAACAAAATTTGAAGTGTTGGTAGCGTAAGAGAACAAATCTAGATGAACTTGGCGATGTCTCGAGAGAAAATTAACACATTTGGTTTGAACAAAGGAATAGTAAGAATCGCAACGCAATGCATCGCAAATGGATATATTTTATTTGCAGATGACACTAATAATTTATGCTCAGACCCACCAACTTCAAAATAACATCTTTATAATGATGAAGAGTGCAGGTCAGCTGAAGTTGATGTGGTAAACTGTTAGCACTTGTAACCTAGGATTGGCATTATCTTTGCGTTAGGCCGATGTTAGAGAGAAATGAGAATGAATTGGAAGGAGGAAACATAGCCCAACTGACATGGACACCAATAATTTTCAGAGATGCTCATCATTTCATGGTGAGATTGACACACTGTCCGGATTTGCCAATTCTTCATTCCAATTATATTATGAAAAGTTCAGAATGTGATCCACTACTGAATACTTTACCACGAGCTTGCAAGAGCCAGCAGTAGGAACCCCTGTGCTATATCTTATGCTATGTGCTATGGTGATGGAGATAGTTATACAGAATTCACAAGGCAGTGTGAATGGGATTTAGGTTGCGAATAACCAAATACTTCTGCCAATGAGGGCATTTATGGACAAGGCTAAGGTTGTGGCTTCAATCTTTAGACTGTATGAGTTGATAAAGAGATGTGCGATGCGATTCAAACCTAGCTAGAACCAGTCCCTGCCTTTGTGTTGAGGCAAACCTGTACCATATACCTAGAAACTGAGCTTATTCCCACGCCTGCAGAGCAGCCGGCGAAGTGCTTACGAAGATGTTATAGCTTGCTGATCACAGACAGGTTTCGCTGTCACATTTTTATCCTGCACACAGTATTGGTTGTTGCTAGGCAGACCATTACAAGACATAAAATGGGCAAGAACCTACTCAGTTCATTAAAAGTATTTTGGCTTCAAGTTGCTGTAGAGTTATCTTCTCATTTTCATAAAATGTCGTACCAGGGACCTATTATGAATTAGAAGTTATCTCACTATGCCTAATTTGTCATATCTCGTCCTTGTATCCGGCTAAACATACAAACTTAAATGAGACAATTATTTAAAGAAGAAGAATCTAGGATCAAAATCAAGCACCAAGCGGAACAATCAATTGTGTCAATCTGGTTAGATAACTCTTTATAAACCCCTTATACTTGCGTGATAGCAATAGAATAGAATAGATAGCAATATAGCGATATAGCGATTTACTATTTCCATTCTAAATTCAATACAACTGGTTTTAAATTTTGCTGGACCAGGTCAAAGTTTATGGGTGTATTAAATGAGGTGGCATGATTTTTCTACTGGTACTTGAATCAACCCACCTTATGCAGCGATATGAATAAAATCTGGGCAAGAGACACCCAACCAAAAATTATGAAATATTTTAATACACAAGAAGGCTTGACACTATCACATTTCAAACAAGGATTGATCGAGGAAACAATGTCAAATAAAAATTATTGAAGTTTATTAGGGTTGTTTCAGACATAAATTACTGTCTTTCAAGCCAAATATTTAAGTATGGATTCGGCAGTGTGTCTGATTTGAGCAAAAATAAGTGTCACATTCAGATCCGAAATCTCACCATATATAATAAGTGATAAATGGATTCATGTAGAATGTAATGTGTATTGTTTTACAATAAAGTATACCTAGCGTGCTGACTTATGATGAATAACAACACATTGGAGTACGCTTATCATGGTAAGGTTAAGGCAAAATCTGTAAGTGAGATACATAATGGTCAGCTGCAACAAATCCTAAACAAAATGAACGAGAACAAGAGGTCAGCTGACAACCAGCACAAGGCCTTAATGACAGCAGCAAGCAAGATCAACACTCGTCTGAATGCCATCGAGTCTGATTAAAGAGGTTTCTTCACTTCACTGGAATATGCACAATGAGATGTAACTGGTGTAAAAACAAGGTTTGAAGAACTCAACAAATACAACAACTACAAGCTTATAATGAAGACAAATCAGCAAAAGCTTAGGCCGTCATCCACACTGTCGATAAAATCAACGAACGCTGTAAATATCTAATATCCCTGAGAGCCGCAATGAAGCACATCAAAAATTGTTCTATCACTAGCAAGTCACCTGGATACTACCATCTCACCAAGTGACATAGATGCCTTGTAAGCCTTTCATTATATTTAAATAATTGGTCTGGTATGCTAGAACTTTGAAATCCTTTGTAGACCATTGTTCATTGGACAATATTTAGCTTTGTATCGGCAATATATTTTGGTAATGAACTTTCATGGGGGATGGGGTTGTGCGCGAATGTCATAACTGTGGTACATATTGGATGGTATCACATGTAAAATACCATATTAACAGCAGCCCAATATTTTGAATCTTGAATTCAATCAATCTAAAAGTCATGTCATATCCTCTACCTCCCATGTCAAACCTCATACCCAAACTCTCATACTTGATGGGAATAATTTTGAACGGCCTGCAAAAGTGAGATACCTTCGTGTAATAGTGGATAAATGTAAAATGTTTCATGAGCATGTGCAATCTGTTTTTATCGGCATCAAGAAGAATGTATGTTATGGATGATTTTGTGTATCTAGCTCTAAACCTATAGCAACTATGTTTTTCAAAAGCCCCTGATCCATATTTTTTTACCTTGTATATTTACTGTAGCTACGCCAATTACCAATAAGCCTATCAGAAGAATATCAAAATTTCTCAATAGGCTAAAGCCCAAAAATTTCAATGGAATAGCGGCAAATCAAGGGAGTTGGGTATATCCTAAGCAACTGCTGTTATGAAATTAATTTTGTTTGTTCGTTCAGATGATCTGAGCCAATGCACTATGCCAGATGATTGCTTCACAGGTCCTCAAGATGTTCACCCAAACACCGCTGCTTGAAGTCTGAAAATACCTCACAGCTCATCGCGACTACCTGCAGGTTCTGCAAGGCATCCTATTGGCAAAGCATTCGTGTATTGTGTTTTCATGCATCCAATTCAAATGACATGGCATGCTTACAAAAAATCAATTTTCATGGGTACTCATTTTCTGCATTGGGTGTGACCGTTCCAAAGCCAATGATGAGAGCAATTTTCTGTTAGTCTTCTCAACAACTTGAAGGTGTTATGTATTTGATTGTGTAGATAATTCCGTCCGGTGTATTCTGAATTCCTGCTCAGCAGTTGTGGCTAGAGGGTAGGGAAAATCAGGTGTATAGGGAAAAAAATCCATTGCAATTCAACCCTGGTTCTTACTCTGCAACTCGGAGTGCAAGTGCAAGTGCATCTCTACCTACTGTTTTTTAAATTTCCTTGTAAAAATTGAATTTTCATGTAATGAATCAAGCCGATTTTATGAGGATATTTTTGGTCAGACCTAAGAATAGTGGTAGGTATGGCAAAGATTCAATAGGTGAATATGAATTAAATGTCAGTAGCAAATACATAGGTGTATGCATTGCGGAGGAAGGAAAAAATTGTTACGATGGTGAAAATAATATGCGGAAAAGAATAGAATATAAGAGTAAGATTAAGTATCAATTTTATATTCCATTTACCTAAATGACAAAAAGTCAATATTATGCATTAATAGTAACTTTTAGCCAAACGGCGCAAAATTCAGCTCCCTGTACTCCCGTCATCAATGCTGTGCTGCCAAAGGAGTAGACCTCAATTTCAAAACAGCCTCTTGAAGACCCCAAGTGGAAGATCCAAAATATCACAAGCATGCTATCCAAATATTTCAATGGATCTTTTTCTACTCTTTCTTGTTTGAATTTCATACAGTTTGTTAATGATGTCACAGTTATCTTTTCTTGTGAGAATAAAAAATGGATTGAAATTTGAATTTTTCCATATTCTGCTAGCCATCCTTAAGATTCAGATCACTTTAACTGTTTTATTACAGTACCTCAACCCTTACAGTGTTACAATGTTGTGATGGGATATCTTTCCACGCAATTCCTGAATACATTTAGTTAGGCTTGAGAGTAAAATTGGCTTACTATTTAATATCAATTTTTAGCTTGGTATAATATGTGTAGTTGTACATCTTTGACCAATTTTGTTTTTGTTTGAGTGAGTTATTAGCTGCCAGTATTTATCTCACAAGTTAAATTATTCTCGCAATATTATCTACTTAAAAACATTTGAAATTTAGATAGTACAGTTGAACTTTGTATGGTTGAGGTAAACAGTAGCTGTTTGGTGTCAGTAATAGGGCACCAATTTGAGCACAATGATAAACACTTATCAGCTTTTCTAGGCTTTTAATATAGATATCTGCGATGAGATCAAACAGCAAATAAAATGAAATTGAGCTGTTACAACTACTACTAGTACTACTAGTACAGGAAGTGCGGATATGACTTACCTCTTTGGTAGACAAGTGATGCCGCATCGCAACACGGACAAGCGCTTTAGAGATTTCAGATCTCCTAACTCTATGGGTAATGTCTGTAGCTTCCTGCTATCCGCTAAATATAACCACTCAAGTTCTTTCAGACTGCAGACACTGTGGTGGAAAAAAAAACATGTGAAAAACCATAAATGTAATACCATTGTAGGAAATGATGCGCAATAAAAAGCGACAAGAGAACTTCCAACAAAGTCAGAGTTTTATCATACTAGTATCATTTATATCTCAAACTAGAATATAGTAACATTTGATAGTTAATCATATGTGACTCTAGACATAATAATATAAACATAATACATTGTTGTATGTAATTTCATGACTCGTGTAACTACACTCTGATATTAAGTTATATAAAGATAAACAAAGATAAGTAGTCTGTTTGCAAAGAGTGAATGGGCTAGGCGAAACAATTCATTTCATTGGCATCTATATCATTACTTGAGAAATTGTTTTTCAAAAGTGCCGAACAAGAAACCAAAAAAATCGACTGAGTGTTTATAGATTATTATTGTAGCATGTAATATTTAATTATGGCTTTCTTGAAAAGAGAAATGCTGCCTCTCATTCTTAAAACAATGCCTCCAGGTACCTCGCTTTGCAGATGCTACCTTGGATAAAGTATATGCTATTTTCTTATTGAGTACTGTGCAATAGTGCTAGGAAATTATAAACAATATATTATTGGCAAAGATTAAATTCATCTAGATAATTATTGAGCTTTGGAGTTATCATACTTAGATTTTATATATAAGGTTTTTATCAGAGTATTCTAGCCTACAGAATCGGAATTGGTTGATCTATCAACCTGGATAGGGGTGGGAGAATGTGAATCTGAACTGAACTCCGTCATTAATGAGAGAAAGTTTTAGACTGATCAATTAACCATGTAACTTGTCATTTTTCTGATTTAGATTTTGCTGTCTGGATAGATTTGCTTTCCTTGTAATGTAGGTATCGAAGGATATAATAGTAACAACGAATCAATGAATCTCAATCAGATGTTGCAGATAATAATAAGAATTTCTGGTGTTGCAAGTTAGGTGATCCAGATGGGAAACTTAATCTATAAATGCTGACTTAAACCCACAGTGATGCTGGCTAGACAATGATTGAAATAAGAAATTATAGCCTCACTCATATGAATGCCGCTATCTTGTAGATATGTTAATCAATTTATAGTGAATTTTGTACACTCATTGAATATGCTAATCAATTCTTACAATTGATTCCTGGTCAATTTATGATTAACCAGTAGTTGATAAAAACTGAGGAAATCAGACAAAGGCGATTAGAGTAAAACAAATATCCCTGAACCAAACTATTTTGTTATTTTGAAAAACTGTAATAAAATGACATTCATCTCTGTTTGGAGTTGATAATCCAAGTTTAACTTTCGAGCTGCACTTTCTGAGGGATTTGTTCTGGAACCTCCACTTACCAAAACCTTCTCAAAATGGTGAATGAAATATGATGTATATCATCTCAAGATATTCCTTTTCAAATTTAAAACCTTGCTGCACTGGACATCAAGAAATTTGTTGACTGTGTAAATCATATACTGTTGGTAACTGAATTTACTCAAAGATTCAACAGTAAATTATTGGTAGCATCCTTTATAGAAAATAGTTTATCAAACAGGTCTTAAACCATGAAGGTTAACGCTATTTTTTATCAATAATCTAACTAAATTGTTTTCTGTTCGCCAATGACTGTCTCATTGTGACCAGTGGAAATGCCCCAAACCTATCCATAAACAATAAAGAGTATTCACTAGCCTTAACTTTTGACTGGTATAATTGTAATAAATTGATACTCAATGCGTCAAAGAGAGATGCTATGACCAACAACTTTTCCCAAAGCAAATTTTTAGGGCAAGTCATTCAAGCAGTCAGACAAATTAAAATATTTAGGAGCAATTTTAGATAAAAATATGAATTTTAAATCCCATGTCACAGATATTAAACAAAAAACTACACATTATCATAGAAAATTTTAAGAGAAATTGTAGGGTTCTGAATTAAACCTTAGCTGCAGTCTGGTACACACAGTTAACAAGATTAAACATTGAATATCCTGCTCAACTACTTTTTTGCTCCGATGACTATTATTGAACAAGAGTTGAAATGTTCAAAAATCATAAATCTAAATTGCCCAAAAGTTGAGAAAAGGCATAGGAAATGAAATCACCAAAGGGTATTATTATTTATCCATTTTTACATTTTCAATTGATTGACGAATCGGTCTCAATTATCGATGCCAATTCATGACTGTAAAATTAGAAACACATACAAGACTTGGTAAAAGTGAGGGTTTGATGCTTTTTATGGACAAATACAGGTTCTTCTTTGTGAAATTTTGTGCAAAATTGTTTGATCACTTGCCCCTGACCGTTAAGCTATGCCATGATCTCGAATCGTACAAGACGTTATTTTTAACTTTTCTACTTATCAATACTTGCATTTTTCTTCTTGATTTACTCCATTAGATAGTAAACAGTTCATTCAAAATTTTCTCAATTTTCTCAATTGTCTGTAATCTCTGTATTTTTATACCTTTGGGTGTCCTAGTATTTCACCCCCACTTTCATTATTAACCTTAATTTAATTTTAAAAGAAATTCTTTTCATCTTTGGTTAATGAAGAAAAGTTCCTGGACTTATCAATACTACCAGAACAAATATGCATTACATATATAAGTGATGATGTAATAATTGTTTGAAATAAGGTTATATCCTTAACCATGTGGATTCATATTTCTTAGGTGGATCTGTGGCTGTTATTTGAGATTACTGTCATGTTGTAAGTGAGCACACCTAATTCAGCCAGTTGAAGGCAATAATTTGGCTTTTATTCAAAATGTGAAGCCTGCTGTATGGTCATAACCTTTGTTTGTGATACCACCATGGTTAAGATAATTGTGTATACATATTCGGTTCTGATTTATATCACATCGAAAACTAAATCACATGTATGTAGTTTTGACCTTCATATTTTGGGAGTTGTGCTCACACACAAGCGAGAAGTGTCAGAATTACTCTCAAAGATAAACAGTGGTTAAAACAAAGGGATCTGAATACCCTAAAAACTTAAATATAAATTGTCTCCAATAACCCTGTTTCATCAATCAATGTTACATTTCACTAGAAATCAATCTCAACTAGGAAAATTAGCGTAGAGTGCTATGAGAATAACATCACTATCTGAAATGGTCGAATGGACCTAGTTTTCCTTAAAAGTTTTCTATAACTCACTAAATTACATAAATGCAGTGAAAACTCCTTTATTACACTAAAATTATTAGATTAATCATCAAAGCAAATTTTGTCCTTGCCAAATATTAAATACATATAATATAAAGAAGACCAAATAGTGGAGTTGATATGCAAGGTATCAGAGCTTTTATTACTATCATTAAAATCATCCTCTCCCGAAATAGGACAGCTGCCATACATTTGTGAAACATCATAAGGACTGCTGGCAATAGCTCAGATGAGAAATCCCACTGCAAAGAAGCTATCCATTGTCAGGCAAAATTATATTGCAATCCCACCAGAAACTTTCTTAAATTGTCAGGAAATCTCTTGAATTATTTGCCCTCAAGATCAGGTTTCGTTATCTGAATTTTCCTCAAAATAACGAAACAAACACTCCTGTTTACTAGTTAATTTTATTTGCTTTCGGCCCCACTTTTTGGAAAAACTTAGGGCTTTTTTAAAGGTTACAAACTTGCGAAGGAGCAAACACGATTGGGCAATACATTCTAAAGATGAGAAAAGGTTTTCTTAAATACCCATACTTAGTATCTCTGACATTATATTTTGCAGTCTAAATAGGTTTGGATGTCCTTGTGATGCATGTATTGCAGGAGGTTACCATAAATAAATTGACTCGATCTAATTTTTTTTTGATATAATGGTTTATAGGTATTTCTTGTGATGCAAGTGTTGCAAAACAGATATGGAAGTTAATATATGAATGCTAGTTTAAACCCACAACTTTGCTTGCTTGAGGACCAATCGGTGTTGTTGAAATGTAGCCTACTTCCTATTTATGTTGATCATTCTCAAAGTAGATTTATATTACCAGACTAAAAAACTCTTTGAATATTTGAATGCTATATTCTTGCGAGCGATCCCATTTGAAGTTTTGGGTTATGCAAATTCAGGAACGCATTCAAATGTCATCAGAGCCAAGCTTCAGACTATGGTATAAGCTGCTTGCCGTTGAGTGTTAAGAAAAGTGTTGAAAGTGAAAATGAATGTCGATATGGTTTTTGAATGTAAGTCATGTTACTATTGTTGGCTTGAGTATGAATTGGAAGGAGAAAATATAGCTCACATGGATACCCATAATTTTCAGAGATGCTCATCATTTCATAGTGAGATTGACACACTGTCTCGATTCACAAATTCTTCATTCCAATATTTTTTTTTTTTAAAGTACGAAATGCGATCCACTACTGGGTACTTTACCACGAGCTGGCATAAGCCAGCAGTAGGCATGGGATGGGATGTGCTATATCCCCTTCGCTATTCGTTATGGTATGGATATAGTTATACAGAATTCCCAAGTATTTCATGCCTAACCTAATCAATAGAACAACATCATCATTTATGTTGCCATATCAACCTTACAACAACAGTGATAATGATGATTGTGTATTGACAAGAAAAAAAACAAAAAACCTCACATCTAACGCTTGTTCAAAATCTCATAACAGTACATGTACATTCTATCAAATTTGAGAATAATTCACCCTTCCTACACATGAAGATGAACCTCAGAAGCATTTAAAACATTTTCACCAGGATTGTCAAAAATAGCGCTAATTCAACAGTTAGAAACATTTTATCTTGGAAATCAAAATTTCATCTGATTTATCAGCAATAGAGCATGATTTTGGTCCAGTTTCACACAATTGAACGATACATTGGGGATCAGCTCAACCTGCAAGATCAAATTTGTAATACAATGTGTAGGCACTCAGTTATACATAAAACATAATACGGCGTTATACACACTCAATCATATATATTTGAACTCTTACCTCTGTAGCTGATCTACATGTGGTGTGTCCCAGGGCTTGAGCTCTTTCAGGTGAGGAGCTATCTCATGAAGATTAGGAGGAATATTACCCTCGACAATCATATGTGTGATAGAGAGACATTTAGCTTCTGCTGTAAGTTCTGATAATTTCAGAGATCTTAGTGTCACCTCATGATAGGAAGGTATTTCATCTATCTCAGGTTCTCCAGCATGCCGGTACCAGACTTTATACCCTAGACAGCATGTAAAGAATAAGAATAAAACAAAATGTTATAGGACTTACTTAAGAGGGACTAACTGGTTGAGCTGCAGTCATCAATTAATAATATTTGGTTATGGGATCAGATACCTGATTATCATAGTACGAACCATGTCCTCAACTTAGCATCCGTCCAATAAAAATCTCAAAATCCAGATTATAGTCCAGTCAGATGAATTACACAACACTGCACTTAGGACTATCATTTGTTTCTCATTAACAAATTTGCTTTTCATCGGTTTTGTGCTAAAACTCCTACCTTGGGTCTCATCAGCTCTTGTATGGCTGTCTCTTGAGATACTTGAACCAGCCCCGAGCCTAGGTTTTTTATCCTGTGTCCTGATCTTAGGGGGCTTTCTTTTATTGTTTTCCATGATTATCCCTCGGCACCTACAAGCTAAAAGAGGTATAATAAATAACACACTGATATAAATGTGTATGTATACTGATTTTTTACTCTGTTGCCCAACCATGCATTATGAACATGAAGGGGATCAGTTTGAGATGAAACACCAATGACTACGAGACAATTGAGCATGTACGACTAGAAATCGTAATAAGAAAATATCAATCAATCCAGTTGCAAAACCGTAATCCTATAGAAATTTTCATTACAATATTCATCTTCTGTTGCAGGTGACCAAATTTCATTTAATTAATACACTAACCTGTACCACAATTTTTAATTTTCAAAATCTAACAACAATATAACATGTTTACAATTAACACCGGCAATGCTTCCCTAACTCGCCGCAAACATGGACGCCACCTCGGCCGCTCACTCTATAGCCACCATTCTGGGGCCCACACTCAGTCGCCACAAATCATTTATGGAGGCAATGCCCCCCTCTAAGATGTTGAACTATGGACATACTTCTGAGTTTTAATTTGAGACTTTCTTCGGAGTTGTCATCTCTCCAGTTTAGTGCTTTTATCCAACGGGAGTCAAAGAAACATAGAGATCTGATAGGGATATAGTTTGCGAAATAATTTTGGTATACGGATCGTCATTTATATCAATTTCTGCCTGTTTTTCGGACAAATTTCTTGGATATTTTCATGAATTTTGTCACTAAAATCAAGATTTATCAGCTTCCAAGTCCCCTGTTGATTTTAAAACTTTGTCCCACAGGGTTTTCACTAATGCCTATGATGAATCAATACATAAATTTATCCTAACATAAGCGGTTTTTCAAGATAACCCTCTTTCATCTCCTTTTTTTCCATGCGAGGTAGGTTAAACACGAGCCACTAGCAGACTATAACATTTGCACGTATGTTGAGAGAATTTATAGCAATGAGAAACCAAGCGTAAATCCTCTTCTACCCTGTCAGACCAGAAATAATCTTCACTCTGATAGCCAGCCGCCAGCTGCCACACTCAGCCACAAACCTCAGCAACAACACCCAGTAGCAATACTCAGCTGCTGAGTTGTTCCCAGCCTGCATTTGAGATATACATTTAGGCTGTCAAGACCTCTAAAACAAGCGTGATACATGGGTTGAACTTCAATCCATAAATCTACCCTCTGCTGAAAGAACCTTTGTTGGCTTGAAATCATCTCAAAGTATCATTTCTAGTATTATGCAACTAGGCTGAAAGAAAAATTGGTAACCGAAATCAAGTAATCAAACCTAGTCAACCTCATAGCCAACTGGAACTTAGATGAAGTACGATCCACTTCCCTGCCCGTGAAGTTTCTCCCCCTGTCGAGCAGGCAGTCGCTTACCGTTACAGTTGGAGCATGATTAATTGTTCGATTACTTAGCGATTGACTTTCTTAGAAGTAGCTGGGCTAGCTTGAATATCCTGCAACAATAGTTGCACATAATACAAGCTATCACTACAGCAGAAAGAAGCCACTAGCAGACCAAGAAAGTTACCTAGGGTGAAAGCACTTACAGCAAAATGTCAAAAGTCAAACATGTGACAAACTGATTGTCTTTCCCCTCATGACTATGTTAACATGAGTTGCCTTACCTTGTTAATGTTCAGTAGAAAACTCTTTACACAATCTCTCTGTCTGAATAACTTCTCTGAAATGGGGTTATATCCCCAGTATGGTAGTAGACCGTCTACACCTCTTGATTCTCTAAGGTGCGGAATTATCTACATTGAAAAGAACAATAAGATATAAATAATTATGTTTCATTTTCCTGGTCAGAGCTCAGGAATAATGAATGAACTCTGCTACATATTCTGGTAATAAATAGTTATCCCCTTGTGGTCCCAAAAATCGTTTTCCAGATATTTAGAAGGCTACGTAATGTTAACCGGTATGTTACAGGGGTGTACATGAATCACCAAGCAGCCCGAGTTGTGAGTGAGATAAGTACAGTCGTCTATTTCAGGATTCAAGAAATTCTTGGCATTGAAGCAATAAAACATTTTCATGCAACAACATTGTAGCATTCCGAAAAATCAAACAGTGTAATTCACAAATCGCTTCATTATATCACCATTTTCTGAAGGAATGGATGTTTATACATCTCTGACTAACACTATCAACATAAGATCAGATACGTATGTGGTAGGCTCGGAGTGAGAGCTCAAAATTCTACACAAAACATGAGTACATGCCACTATCACTAACACTGCCTGTAATCTTGTTATAGGCCTACTTGAACTTGTACTTTAGTACGATAGAGTCAAGTCAATACTGGGCCCTTATTATTGCCAATGAAAAGTTAAGTTAGATTTATGTCCTTATCGACAATGGATGGACAACTTCCAATCTTAAAGTTACATGTATTGGCTAAGAAGCGTTGCAAATAGAACAGTAAGGGCCAAGGTAAATAATTTCTAGCTAACCCAAATTAGACCAATTTTATGTCATTTATAGAATCATATGTGCTGTCCCACTCTGTAATCATTGTATCATATGTCAGATCTTACCGAGTATTTGGAGATACTCCCCCTGTCAAGCTGGTAGTGGCTTACCAGTAAAATGGGAGCAAATGAGTATACAGGCATATCGTATCAAAGTTGATTAACTGGCGGCTGACTTCATAGGAAGTAGTCAGGCCTCATGCTTGAAAACCCTGCGATCATCGCATAAAATCAAGTTGCCGCCTCTGCAGCCTGCAACCGCTAAAGAGATCAAATAAATTGTCTTTAATCAACCTTCCGCCCAAACGATTTTGCAGACCTAACAAATGTGATAGCGAGTTTTCTGCTTACCTCCAAGGGCCAAATTTGACAGCTACGGTAACCTGAACATGTATGTAACAGGGGTGTATCAACATTAATATCCAGCCCTGCGGACGAAACACCGTTCTCATTTTCAGGATTAGGGTTTTCTTAGTAATGAGGCGATAAAAAAGTGTCAGTTCCATTAAATAATCTTGTTACTTTCCAAAAAATCAAACACTGTAAAGATTTTACCTCATCATCATATCACCATTATTCTATATGAAACTTTATACACCCCACACTAACGTTATCAACATGAGATAAGCTAAGTATGTGGTAGAAGGCTGAGAATGAAAACTTAAGCGTGTAAACCAAACATGAGTACATGTCACTGCCTAACACTGCCCGTTATCTATAGCTGCCAGTCTACACTGGTATTTTAGTCCTATCTTCAGTCATAGATGACTGAATATTTCTGTAATGATATGCTGACCTGAACCATAACTTAAATTTGCCGTGTGAAGTTTAATAATCCTAATACCAGCTACCAAATCATCGCCAAAAATGCCCTCATTTATGCCATCAAATAAACTTCTGACCACTTTGAAAATAACCTGTGTAGGTTAAAATCATCGCAAATAGCATCGTTAGGGCCAGGGTGTACAAATTCTAGATATCACAAATCATCAAGTTTAAGCCAACTGGCAACTCTAATGCCCTGTATTTGGAGTTGTTCCCATGTAGAATGCGAGCATGATGACGACCTTAATATTATGAGTTGCCCCACCTTATTGCTGATCAGTATACTGCTCCTCATATGATCACTCTGGCTGATCGACTTGTCTCTAAGTTGTCGGGAGTAGAACGTCTAAGACTCCTGATTCTCCAACTTTTTATTGAATTTTCTGCAAGTAAAATAATAAATAACATGAGTATATGATTGATTGCACTGTTCCGGGCTCAAAAGGATACATTCTGTCGTATTCTTTTACTGCATGTTTATTCACCTCATACAGTCCTTACAGCTGTGATATAGAGTTTTCCGCTTGAGTGCAGGGGCTATATTTAACGGTTACTGCAACCTTAACAGTATGTGACAGGGGTGTATACAAAAACCAATCCAGCCCCGAGGATGAAAGATAAAACACACAGCCAGCCCTTAATGGCGTTCGGCCACGCTCGCCATTTAGGGCAGGCCGTGTACTAGGGGTTTGATTTATTTGTGTATACACTGAACACCAATATCTTCATCAGGATTGCAGGAATTCTTAGAGTGAAATAATAAAACATTTCCTTGAAGGAATCATGCTGAATTCCAACAAATCTACCACTGTAAAACCTTAATCACGTCATTATATCACCATTTTATATGGGTACCTTAATACACCCCTTGGGTAACGCATTATCAACATAATATATGCTTAGTAAGTGGTAGAAGGCCGGGAATGAAAACTCAAATATCTAAACCAAATATAGTACATGACACTGCCTAACACTGCCTGCTATCTAAGGTTGCTTGTTAACGCTGATATTTAGTATTACAGTCTTACAGATTTTTATGAATATACTCAACAGGGTCCTCACTTATTAATGCCGATGTAATGTACAAATTTGATTTATGTCCCTATTGACAAAGGATGGACAACTTCTAATCTTGAAATTTCAAATGATGTTTCAAGGGTGATTTATTGACTAATGATGCTATAATAATTTTTGAGAATCAAAGAAGAAATATGTGACTTCAAGTAAGAATATTTTGTTTACCACCAAAGAAGGATTTATCGATCACTTTGTGAACCCTCACTACAACACTACAACACTGCAACTTAAAAATATCATGCAGAATTTTATGGGGCAGGTCGAACAACTTACTCACATAAATTACGAATTCAAACCTTGTTTATGACATTTATAGTATATTGTGCGATCTTATTCTCACCAGTCAGAGTTAGTATATTGTGCGATGTTATTCTCTGCATTTGGAGTTACTCTCCCATTGAGCTGGTACAGGCTAACCAGTAAATTGGAACCAACCAAAAATGCAGAAGTATTCGATAAACCTAGTCCAACTGGCCACTGTCCTTCTCAGAAGTACCCAGACCTAACGCTTGAAAACTCTGCTAGTATTGCGTACAATTAAGGTGCCGGCACAGCACCGCTAACAATCCACTAACAGACCATGATCTGTCTTGTACTGGGATAGGATTTACAAAATGAAACTAGTTAATAGATTGATTGCCTTCTCAGCCTATTGGCTATGATCAAAGCAACATGGCCAATGGCTGACTAGTGCCTGTTTCAGTTTTTGGCATCTTGCTGCACACCCAAGATGAGGAGGTCCACCATGGCCTCACCTTTAGGATGCATTCTAGATCACTAGGATGTATCATATTCTCACTAGGAGGACTTCGGGCAACTTGCGTCCCTCTTTAGGGGCAGCCCACCCTCTGTTTTGTCATAAGCAGGGCCTTCAATGAGTCTTTCACCCAAATGACAGGTTTCACCTGTGTAGTCTTACCTTACTTCTGTTCAGTAGCCGCCTCTTCATATGATCTCTTCGTCTGATCAACTGTTATGTTCTTGATATTGGAGCAGACCGTCTACGCCTTCTGATTCTCTGACTGTCTGCGGTATTGTCTGCATTGAAAAGGACAATTAGATGTGGATATATGATTAATTTGGCTGGTCAGAGCTAAGATATAATAAAGCAACTCTGTCATATGTACTGGTACTGAACGGTTATTTGTCTCTTGCAGTCCATACCGTCAATTTCCGCTCAGTTAAAGGGCTACAGTTTGTAACAGGGGTGCGTTAATATCAAAGCAGCCCGGATTAAGAAAGTAGAGCGATCTTTTTCAGGATTCAAGAAATTATTGGTATTGAAACAATGAAATATTTCCCTCAAATAATCTTTGCTGCATCCCAAAAAAATCTAACACTGTAAAACTCTTACATCTTCATTATATCACCATTTTTTTAAAGAAACCTTTATACACCCCTGACTAACATTAAGCCAACTGACAACTCGCCACATAGAATGGGAGCCCTTTATATCATGAGTTGCCCCACCTTATTGGGGTTAAGTAGACTCCTCTCGACATCGACCTCTCAGTTTGATCTCTCTGATATCTCTGTCTGATCTCTGTCTGTCTGTTAAAGTGTTGTAGGAGCAGTCAACACACACACACACCTCCTGATTCTCTGTTTATGGAATTATCTGCAATAAATAAAATAATCGATGACAGTATATGTTGCGTTGGCTGTGTCATGGCCTCGCTTCTCGGCCTATTGGCTAAGATCAAAGTGTCACTGCCAATGGCTGATTAGTGCCTGTTTCAGTTTCTGGCAGCTTGCTGCACACTTACAATTAGGAGGTCCACCATGGCCTGCCGCTAACATATACATGCCAACGCAGCAGTCTACATCGAGTTAGAACCAACTAGCCTGCATACTGACCTGAGCACTTTTTGCTGATAAACCAATTAAGGGAGCACTTCAAAGTTCCGGACAACTGGATCAAACTAAATCTAACTGCAGCAGGAACAATCAACGAAAAAAACGAAAGTGGCTTGCTTGATGAAAAGAGTTACAGGAAAAACAAATTGCCTTCTTTACCCCTTCTGACCGGGTGCCTTTATCTTCTTGTGTAGCCTTACCTTATAACTGTTCAGTAGAAACCTCTCCACACGATCTCTCTGATTGATTGAATCTCTGTATCCAGGTTACATCCTATGGAGCACAGACAGGCTTAGACTAACACCTACACCTTTCTCCTGATTTCCCAGTTGCTTATGTAACTTTCTGCATGCAAAAGAACAAGTGGATATGAACGGATGATTGATGGTGGTGGTCACAGCTCAGGAGTATATAATTATTCTGTTATATACTCTGCTTCCGGCTGCTATTCTACCCTTAGAGTAAGTTCTCCCGATTGTGTAAAAGTGATATCAGCTAAATTAATTGGCTATGGTAACCGTTGGCGTCAAAATATGACGTAGGTTTAAATCACAAAGCATCTCATAGGAAATGTACACTTTCAGCGTTTCCTAAGAGCTATCCATTAGGGTAAGCTGAGTAGAATAAGATTGAGCATTGGCAAGCTTGATTTGATGTAAGAATGAGGAAGCATATCATCCCCTAGGCTATGCTAACCGATTGATATGAACTGTAATGAGATCTATGACTCATTAAAACTGATTACAGCAACCTTACTAATACTGTTGCCTAGAGCTCAGTTTTAGATATAAATTCCTGTGCCTGCATGAATACAAAATTTGGCACACCAACCTTTACTGTTTAATTTTGTCGTACGCGTCGGAATTACGATGAAAGAAAACTGTCAAACGCCTATGAAATTTGTCCTTATCGTCATGGTGTGCGTATAATGCACATCAAAAGCAGTGTAACACTGCCTTGCAAGCGGCAGCAAATCTCAAGCGTTTATATCAAGTGCTGGGGCCAGTTTTGTGCTGCAATACCAACTAGCTATCGGAGTACTTGAGTGACCTCTGGCGTGTAGGCTACATTATTGTGACAGTATTCTGTATAAAAAAGTATGAGCTTGTTGTTCGAACTGCACCACTAGCACTGGCACTGGCCCTAGCACTGGCACTAGCACTAGTACTGGCAATGGCAATAGCGATAGCAATAGCACTTAGGACATGAACCCAATCTAGACACCAGCTTTCTATTACTCATACACGTTCATCTTTGTGTAGCAATATGCCATCTAGACAATATAAATTGGTGATTCAGTTAAGGTTGTAGCTTGATACATTTTTGAGCACCATCGAGACAAGCACCATGTAGGGTTATAGTGTATAGGCTCTAGATGTCATGTCATCTATTGGGAGAGTGTACAATTGTGGTTATTAATGGTCGAAGAGTAATCATCTATAATCTCCTATGTAACAAAACAAGGAAGTTTTTTGCTTGCTATCCAAGCTAGTTGTTATCCGCTGTATGATGTGTGGCAATTTAAAAACTCACAGCAACAACACTAAAACTGTTGCTTAGAGGTCATACTAATCAATCTAAATTGCTGCGGTATCATGAATATAATCACAGAGTAAGGATAAGCAGAGGGGACACTTCAATGATCGTTATAGTGCCTGCGGTTTTTATCCACTGGGGGAAATTCATCAATCTGGCCACCTGCCAATTTCAGAATATATATAAGTTACAGTGGAGTTGTGTCATGCAGACATAGCCACCTTTGATAGGTCATAATTCATTCTGTATTTATCCTAAAGACTGATTTCTAACTTTTATGAAATGTCCAATCTTCGAGCTATACACCATATTATTGTCATTTTTTGCTAGGATACATAGGCTATGAGTAATCCAGGTTTTTAAAATGAGTTTTATCATATAGATTTACATAGGACTTAGGTCAATGCACGGACATTTCCTAATTTTGATGACCAGCCGTCTATCAATTGTCACATGTAAATCTATATGACAAAACTCATTTAAAAAACCTGGATTACTCTTAGCCTATGAATCCTAGCAAAAAATGACAACAATATGGTGTATAGCTTGAAGCTTGGACATTCCAGCAAAGTTGGAAATCAGTCTTTAGGATAAATACAGATTGAATTATGGCCCATCAAAGGTAGGGATGTCTGCAAGAAAAATGCCATTATAACATATAGAGATAATGAGTTTTTGGCATCCAGCTGTGCACAATTTTCCCCCAGTGAATCAAAAACCGCAGGCACTATAACGATCATTGAAGTGTCCCCTCTGCTTATCCTTACTCTGTGATATAATAATTGGGACCGCACCCTTCACTGTTCAGTTTCGTGGTCAATGATTGTCATAAAGATGAAAATTAACTGTGAAATAACAAGGAAGAATCAACGTAAGTTGATTACTGCAGTAGATGAATGCACTTTAATAATATTCTATCATCACTTATGGACAAACGCAAACCACGTCTTCCGTCAGTATGCAAATGTACTTTGGGGGTGATATCGTAATGCGTTGTGCCACAAAACTCCTTCCGACCTCGGGAAGTTCCCCATCACGTGAGAATGAGGATGTATTTGCTAAATTGGATAACAACGCTGCAGTGCTGTCTCATGAAAAAACTAACTAACTTGCAATCTAATCTTTGGTCTGCTAGATTATGTAAAATTCAGTGCCGATAATGGTTATTGAGGTTAGCTGAGCCTGCGGCCATTCATGTTGTATGATGATGCCACTCTGATGAAAAGCAGTCGAATCAAGATTATATTGGTCTGTATGAGTATAAATATTAAAAAGCTCTGCTATGGGTCTTTGAATATTCCTGTTATAATGTAGAGTGACCACTGTCCTGGTGACAGCATTGATAAGATAAGCCTACCTTGTATCTGCAGTCAGAAGACGGAAATGAAGGTGATACCCGTAATCCTCTCTGTCTCTACCAGTAATATAAGTCTGTATCAGTGGTCACCATCCTATGATATCTGGTTTTCAAGCACTACCAGTACATGTCTACACAGGGTATCCAGCTTTGAGAAGTTAATGTCTGTTTTCTAGTGATGTAGATGGCTTGATTCTATATGATATAAACACAGAGTAACAATATATCCTTCCTCTGGCCTTGACTTGTTGCTATACAATGGCAGGCGGTGCAGATATTAACACCGCATTGTGTCTCTAATTCATCATCTCTGGCGACCTCTGAATTGCGCAATAAATGATGAGATATAAATGAACAAGCGCATACCAAGGGGCGTAAAGAAGTTACAAACCTCCCCTTGTTTGCAAACAGTTCATGATGAGATTAATATGTCTATGTTTGATTGTGTAATTCTCTATTGTGCATTGACAAGGACTGTTCTATCAAGTATTGTCTCATTCATTATGTTGTACAGTGAGTGCAACCAGTAATCTGTACTGATGTTTTCTTTTATATTACTACACCTGTTGCTTGTATCACTAGCCGAAACATTTGTGACAGATGTCAATCAAACATTGATATTGATATCGGTTTACATCGAAATCAGTCATGGAATAGCAAACCTACTGGATCTGAGCCAAATTACGTCAGTTTGTATAACAGAAGTCCCAAAGAGGATATTTTAGCTGTTAATTCAAAGCTATGGATATTATTCAATTGATACACTATGACAAACTTGTCTCAAAGGTGTAGTGGGGGGGGGGGCAAGTTAAGTTAGTTGGATTAAACAGGAAGTGAGTTTCAACCATAAGGCTAGTTTTAGCGATTACAAAGTGTCGGGAGGGCTGGTAGTAGCATTGGCAAAGTGGTTGATAAAAAAATGCTACTACCAGCTCTCCGGACACCGTTCAAGCTGATGTTATGTTCATGTGTTGTGCTTGATTTGCTGTCAGTATATTGTTTGAGTTAGCGATCTAACACCCAGGCTCAGCTCAGGTACCCTGTGTCAGGGTGGTTACCCTGTAAACTCCTCCCACATTGTAAGGCAAAGGATATGGTTAAATATGTCTAGGGCTACACATCCTTGCCATTGCAAACCTTCCATCATGTAACTAGAAACAAACAATGTTGGAATAGGTTTGGATTTAGTATTTTTTGTTGATGTTGTTGATGAGGTGTAGAATACTTACAGAAATGAGATTAGCTGGCCGTTTCTATGTAATGCAACTGATTAGATGTCATGATGATCTGATCGGTGATTTCAGTTGAATAGAGAGCAGGTGAAGAATCAAGAGCGATGCCTCTGGCGGAGGACACCTTCATTTAGATTGCTGTCGAGTGTTTCTAAATTTGTTTTTTTCATATTTACAAATTAGAGAGAGTGTTGCTGGCTGTGACAAAGTAGTGGCTATCTAAAGCACCACCCACCCAGTGATGCACTCCAGGCCTATATAAACCAATATAATAAATTAAGTATGTCTATTGGTAATGTTAAGTGGTAAGTGTAATACAGGAAACTTCAGTGTATAACATTTACATAGAATTGTGAAGGTCATGGACCTCATTCAAGCTCCACTAAACTTGATATCCCAAACAGTATGGGGTAAGAGGTAAGCAGATTCCTGTCTTGGCACAATTGGGTGATTGCAGACTGGATCAGTCTCATCGTTACTGTACGTATAATGAGATATTGGAGCATCCAGACATATGGCCTTCAATTTGGAGTTGTAACCCCGTGCTCAAAAAGAGGACAAGTCCGAAAAGAAACTGTGATATATTTGTGTTTGATGGATTTCTCCGTTGAGGTGAAAAGATAATTTGTGAGTTATTATAAATTATATATGATGTGTGTTATGAAAAGTTCTAAGTTCAACATTCTTACAATCAGAATATCTACGCAGTCACACCTGACATCACCAAAAATTGATTTAAGTGAAAGCGATATATTTTGTATATACTCTGCTATCTCCTTCCGAATTAGGCTATCAAAAATAGAGGTGTTGATATCTGTAGTAAACCACACCCTCTTATATATTTATGATAGGATAACCAAGAACGGCAACAACGTGAGAGGTGCTGTAGAGAATATATGGAAGGTAATAGCAGTAGAACTTGGAAATAGAGGTTATCCTGACATAACATCAATAGTATGGCATCTGAAAATCAATTTTACAATAGACCGAAATTGTATTTGGTAAAGATCAAGATGGAGAGCACATTCAACATGGCCTTTGTTTGCCCTTAAAATCTCTTCGGTCAATCTAGGACCTGACCCATAACCCAATTTAAATCAACAGACTGACTGTTTCGTACAATTAATATGGCTGTCTAGTAGTGAGATCGGTCGATCCTCCGATACTGGGCGTCGACCTGTAATAAAATCACTGTGTATAGTCACAGCTTCATTGCTGAGAAGAACATACAGAGTTTAAAAAACCAGCTAGCCATGTACTTGTGATTAAGAGGTCGGATTTGCGTTTGAAATTGGCTTATTTTTATAGGAAAAACAAAATTGAGTCCACTGACTGCCAGTGAGTTTTTCTTGCAAGCGACCAACATGGTGTCACATGAACAATTTCCCGAAAAATAGCAATACATTTACTCTAAAAACTGAAATTTCATGCTTAAGGTAGAGCCACGTGGGTCAGCATATATGTATTGACTTTCTATATGCCGTTGGAAAGCTCTCGATACAAGGAAATGTGAATTCAAATTAAAATATAGCTGCTTCATTTGACCTTGCGATATTCACCAAAGCAATGACATTTCGTGTCAATAGTTCGGGTGATTGAAGCAATATGGTGGTGGTGTGGTGGAGATTGATGGCCTAAAACTGCAGTTACAGGCGAATTCGCCTTACTACAAGATGAGACAAATCGAGGAATTCTATTGATGAGAAGAATCACAAAATCTCGACTGAAAATACAATTTTCTACAACCCTTGAATATCGATGTCTGTCTATAACATAGTATAAGTGCTCACACTCTGTCAGGGTAGCTGAAAGTGAAACTCAAGGGCAGACTTTCAGCACTTTAACTTTGCCATTACTTAACTAACACCTACAGCATAAACACACCTATTATGTCAAAATACCAAAGCTGATAATATACATTGAGGGCTGGAAGTGTTTGAATGAGATGCTCGTCAACACACAGGGGTGGCTTCACGTTGTGGGGCCGGCCATGAGGAGGTTGCACTAGAGAACGCCTCAAAATAGCGCTTGACTCAAGGTTTCTAGCTGAAGAACTGTGTATAGAGCAGTGGTATGTGGACTGCTGTAAGTTTGTTGTATGTATGAATGAGAATACAACGTAAACAGCTGTCATACAGGTCAAGTCAAAGACCTCATGCTGCATAAGAGTGTTAATACCATGACCATGGAAAAAAAACTCCTGAAAACATCTATAGAGAATAAAATTGCATTTATCAAAAAATTTGCAGAATAGTAAAAACGCTGAACCTATGATTGCAAAACTGAATTGAGCTCGGCATCCAAGCGACCACAATACTCTAATCGCTTAAAAAGTGTTTAACCCATATGATATTTCTATGTCAAAACTGGAATATATAATAAGAGTAATATATAATAACATTTTGTCATCTTACACGCCAGGAACCTCAGGTTCGGACAAAATAACACATAATCTATCAGTGATTGTCTTAACTTCTGCCATAGCCCCGTTCCCTTTATCTCCACAGGCTAACAGTTTGGATACAGTGGGGATCTCTGTGTACCCCCAACTTATAAGAGTGTCTATATGAGGTTTTGTTATTGGGTGCTCCAGCATACGAGTGTCCATAGCTGCAGCAAACAGGAGAGGCTTGCTAATATCCCAAGCTCTCACAGTACAGGTCTATAAACACAAAAGAACAAAAAAATAAAATTGACATTTTATTAGGATTTCATATTGAACCACAGACTTCAAATATTTAATATTGTAGCCTGAAAATCTACCTGAACAATTGGATTGAATTTGCAGTCTGTTGTGCAAGCAATTAAAAGGAACACAGGATCGTTTGTAGACATGTAGACAGAGATAAGATGGAGATTGAATTCCTGTTGACCATGAAAGACTAAAAGAACTTTCTATCGATGCAATTTGAACAGAAACGCAAGGCTATAAAAATTAAGATCTACCCATGTTGCACATGATAGCAAAGAGCATGCTCTTCATAATGATTGTCATGGAAATAAGATGCTAAAAACAGATTATGTCAAGAGGTCCACTCCAGCTCAGGACACATAATACTTTTCTATGAATTTACAAAGTAATCTCCATCATGAAATGAGAGTTGTGTGCTATGCATTAGAGAGTGGACAACTACAAAAAATACCATCATGTCTTAAAAAAAATTAAATGAGAAATATAAAGATACATGAAGGGTGCAATCTGGTTTTGAATTTACGTTGTTTATTCCTAAAACATTGAATTTCCCCGTACCTTGTATAACATCTCGAGACCGCCCGACAGGCAATATTACTTCAATTAAGCTTTGGATGTTTCTCTACAAACAAACAAATCCTCAAGGCGACAGAGGTTCGAACTAACAAACTTTAGGATTTTCACAAAAACACTTACTACAACTTTGTTAATATTATCGCCCAGTGGTATATTAGGGGTGGAGGAGGCTGTGAGGTATCGAGGGGTTCGGGGTAGATTCTGGGGCCCGAAAAGTTTCACTCACCAGTAGATTGTCACAGAGGCCATTGGCTATCTTTGCTCAGGGGAGCTATCAACATTACATTCGCCCATTTACCGAGTTCTATGTGCAGAACATCATCACCAAGTTGACTCCAGGCCTGCAAAATTTATAAATATCAGTAGCTGCCAGTTGAATATCTAATTTCATTCATATGTGAAATTTTACATCTCCGGAAATTGCGATGTGGAGCCTGGGTGCAAAGTTGACGTGCAAAAATTTCTATCTGGTTGTATTTATTCAGTCTCAACTCTGTGATCTATATACAGACAAATAACCAAAATAATTAAACTGTAAATGATCATTGCCGTTGAAAGAATCTTACACATAGAAACAAACCTTGACAGAACACATGTCGTAAAGTCACCAACAACTAAATGCCTCACTTTTGCTGTGCTGTCCAGTCTATAGTCTTACATTGTCAGTCAGGTCAGATTCTGTTAAAGTAATGATGTTGAGCACAAGGATTAATTGGTATACTATCGCATGTATATCTCTGATCCATGGAGAGTGAAGTAATTCATTTAGCATGAGTACCATGACAAGAAATTTGGTGTGACAACCCAAGTGCAATTTTACAAATTGGGGGCAAGTACATGCTAGGAAGTCATACTAAATTGACTCTAACACCACAGATTATTGACAGCATTTTTATTGAACGAGGCACATCTTTATGCACCACATTAATTGCACCATTTTTCAATTCCAATTTCACGGATCCTTCATGGATTAGAATAAAACCTGTGATCCTGTGATACTATAAGTAATCTCTCACATCTCGTGTAAATTAATCAAGAAGCCTTGTAGCCCAGAACAAGTATCATGACAAGAAATTTGGTGTGACAACCCAAGTTCAATTTTACAAATAATGGGCAAGTACATGTTAGGTAGTCATACTAAATAGACTCTAACACCACAGATGTCTCGAATAATGATACTTGCAGAATCATGAGATATTACTGTAAATTTCCTAGAGTGAATTTTGTTTGTATGTTTCTAGCATGATTTGTAATTAACTTCATCCTATAGTTAGATTGTATGCATGAGTTCCAAATAACTTTAAAATATTCAATAGAGACCTTCATGGTCTCAGTGTTGCACAATAGAGACCTTCATGGTCTCAGTGTTGCACAATAGAGACCTTCATGGTCTCAGTGTTGCACAATAGAGACCTTCATGGTCTCAGTGTTGCACAATAGAGACCTTCATGGTCTCAGTGTTGCACAATAGCATATTTAACAATGAAGACAGCTAAAAGCTTAGACTAGTAGATAGACTGGAATTCAGCCCAACATTTTGGAGTTATCTACAAACAAAACCCAACAAGAACTGACAACTCCACACAACAATTAACCAAAGTCCATCAGCCAAACAAAAACGGAACCGAAATACAAGCACATGGGTCTATTCAGAAATGAAAAATAGTGATACATGAGTGGATAACACAACAGAAGCACTATCTAACACAACCAATAATACAGACGAGGCCCCATTGTTGGCCTGAAACCCAGGCTAGATGTCTATATGTAGCGATCTAAGAGCTCAGACCGCACATCATATATAATATATATATACTCTCCTTCAACAAGGTTAATTTTCATCAAATTCCAACATACGGAGCTATCCTCTCAAATTTGAATTTATTAAAATATTCGGAGTTGTCTTCTTCAAGACTCATAAGTTGAGACTGATATCCTTATCCTGCAATATTTCTTATATGACGGGGGGGGGATAGGCTTGGAGATATGAAAGGTTTTTTGCTTTGTCAAGGTAATTTGAAAATCATAAAAGAGGAATCACTATGAAAATGACCCAGAATGAAAATGACCTGAGATGAAATTGACCTGGAATGAAAATGACCTGCATAATGAAAATGACCCGAGGTCAGGGTCATCTTAAGCTGTCCGACTCATCCCGATATTGGCAGGTCACAAAAAGTCTATTACCGGAAATGAAAATGACCCAACCAATCATAAACCTATATGAAAATGACCCAACCAATCACAACCATATATGAAAATGACCCAACCAATCCCTGAAGGTGTTACAACATAGTATTTAACTTTTGTCATAGTTAAAGGTAAAGTACAGTCTGCGCATGTGCGAACTGTTGAGGCATACGTTCGTCTCTGCAGCATAGGGCTTGAACTAATTCACCTAGTCTGAGTACCAAAATTGGGAAAACAATGCAAACCCGTATTTTGGAAATATTTGGGCCTAAATGGAACACTGGTTTTGATATCTCATAACCTTGAACCCTGGGAGTTGCCTTTCTTGATGGAAGGCAGCGCCACCACTCCTGTGCTGCAGAGATAGACTATGTCACAAGGCTATCCTGCAAGCAGAATGGGTAAAGTATGGAATATATACATAGCTATGGTAGCAATGAACTAAACCTTTAGTTCATTGATGGTAGGCTATCTGGGGTGGGGTTATGGACCCCCACTCCTGCCTGCCTACCAGTTCACCAATTCAAGAATTGTCATTTTTCTGTTAGAAGATTCAAAATATGTGGTGACACCTATTTGACAGGTGACACTACTATTGACAGCCAGAGTTTTTTCAGCAGAGATCACATCATTTTTCTTGTTGTAATTTAATCATAGGTTAAATCAAAATGAACTCAACCATCGCCCTTGCATATGTATGGGTATAATTAATAAATAAATATGTATTGTGTGTCTGGAATACTTTCCCATGCACAACAACATTTTCATGTACCAATCCAATCTTATCGCCTGTTGATTGTTATAATAACCAAACCAAAACAAGTTGATTAAAAAGGTTGATTAAAATCCGGTGGCATATCACTTCAATTCTGTGTTGATAAATCAAGTGAAGGCCAGCTGTGGACGCCATCACCGGGCTTAGGGAAGTTGGCGTCTCCACATCTAGTCTGATCACATTCTATAGATCGAGGATTCTGTCAGTGAACTCATACTCATACTCATACTCATTGGTTTCCATACTTGTCAAAGGGGGACAAGGAGAGACTTGAAGGGCTTGAGAAATTAAGTGTTGTCCGTAAATCTTGCCATATATGTAGAATGTCATGATGAGCGGCTTGCGGCATTGAATTTAACAGAACATTTGATGCCCCAACTATTTTATTGTATTGCATGTGTATTTTGAACCATCTATCATTGCAATAACCATCACATTAGGCTTATGAGTTGTTGTGTCTCATAAGAAACTGATAAAACTGTTCTTTCTCTTCTCAGTCCTACACTTTTCAGCTCTATTAATCATAGGTCTGCAAGAGGATGTTCTACAAGTGTTGAATCTTATACGACTAAAAGATCGATGGCTCGGATTGTTGCTAATCTTTTTAAAATAATTTTGTGACATAGAAAATAAAAATTCATTGACAGTAGTCAAGTTTAGAAGTGATAACCGTTCTTCATAACATTCAATATCAGTATAAATAATTTTAGTGGCTGTCTTTTGTCAGTGTTCGACAATAAACTATGTCCATAATGTAGCAGAGCACACCAACCATCCGTTTCACCATTACCTACATTCAAACCCTGTCACATCACAAAACCCCGGCCCTCCCTTAATTCAACACAGCTCTTTGCGGAAAAAGCCTTTCTTATAAATACACCTAACTACATCATTACCTTTTTTCTTATTGTTTCTTTTTTTGTTGTTGTTTACAAATACAATGGTCATATTTGCTCTTTGATTTGATCGGTGTTAAATATCATATATCAAAATTTCAAACTAAAAAAACCAAGAAGCATAGAAAAATAAATCATAATTAAATAATAAATTACATAGCGCAAAATACTATTGCTGTTCGAAGCGCTTCTGTAGTCCTTATTATATGTTGTGCAGTAGCGTCCGGATTGACAATCTATCACAAATTCATTTGTAAAATGACATTTATCATGTATATATCTGAGAGAGAGGGTCTGACGTTGATTAGTCATCAGAGTGTTGATCGTAGAGAGGTGAGAACAATGCTCGATATCAGCTATAACATCTCATTTACTCAGTAAATGACCTTTGTGGTTGCCAATGTTTGATGACTGAATTGGAGTAATCATTTGCTTGTTTGAGGACAAAAGTGACAAATGCACACAACATGTCACCATGTGCAAAATGTAACAAAACTCTGCACAAAATGTGACAACGTGCAAAACCCAACAACAATACAAAATTCCTTAACTATTGACCGCTTTCTGTTGCCATCATCGCTAGAAAATTGGAGTATGTGACGAGCAACATGACTGTCAAAGATATTACAGCAATCGGATAGCCTTGCCCCAGTAATTTCACCTGCAATAACACGCAAAAAATATAGTTATGCTACTCAATGCTAATGTTGAAGTTAATATGTTTAGAGAATTATGAATAGTCATCAAAAAGTTAGGAATTCAGATTTTGTTTTGACTTTTGAGCTGCTGAAAATATCTTAAGATATTCAAAATACACAATGCTGCTATGTTATAGACAGCAAAATGTGTGGTGTATTCTTACTATGTATATTTTATCCCACCGAAAAACCGATAGGTTTGGAGGTGGTATTAAGGTAATGCCCATGAAGCAACTCTCATAGGGGACTTCTGACAACTTATGTGGCAGCTGAGCCCTATTTTTGCACACAATAAACACCTACAGTTTTGCCTAACCATCCTCAATTATTGTCAAGATAACTAGATTCATACCTGATCTTCTCTTTGGGACTAGTATGAAAAACAGCAGGTGATGCTATGACATAGAAAACTTGCAACAGCCAGCACAAGTTTTTTGGCTTTTTCTGGCCATTTTTATTCAATCCCATAGACATAGTTTTGTCTATGTCTATGAGGTTGCATAAAAATGTTTTGTCTGTGTGCAATCCTCAATCAATCATCAGTGCAACTTAATAAAGCCTAATCACTAAAGCACCAGGTCATATCAAAGCCAGGCTGAATAGCTCAGTGTGTAGAGCGTCTGCCTTGTACTCACTGTTTAATAAGAATGTTGTGGGTTCGAGTCTCAACAAGGTCAGATTTTTTTCCAAATGGGTGCTTTATAACTGGAGCATTTTTACCGTAATCTTCTACTGCTATTGAGTTGGTTTCTGCAAGTACCCAACATCTCAGTGGGCTATCGAAATACCTTTCTGCTTGCACTATTTTGCTACCGATATACAAAGATTTCTGTGGTGAGAGGGCGCTAAAGCGCCCCTCCCACACCCTCCCCGCCACGCCTACGGCATGTGGATCGGGCTGCGCCCGATCATTATGCTCATCTCTAAAAAGTCAGTGAGTGAAATTTTTTAGAATATACGGCCCTGGATATACCCATTGTTAAACTCTGTGCTCCTAGGAGTTATCTTATAAAATAATTGTCATGTAATCTGCTTTACACTTCTCCCATGTGAGTTTAAATAACAGCAGCTATTGCTATGATTTCTTAATTATTTTCATTCATTCATGCAAACTTGTCACAGATTATACTATTATTCAGTTCTCTTATAGTAGCTGCCTATGTACGGCCTGTCATAAGTTCAGATAGCGGCAATTGCAATCTCCTTATTATGTTCATTTTTTATCTAGACCAAATCGCCTGTATAATTTGTTGTGTCGTTGTATGGGCTGCAAAAATGGGCTGCAAAAAAAGCTGTGGGTTTAATTCTCAGACATAGTTGTGTTTGTGAGAGATTGTCGGATTTCAGAATTTTACACCGCTAATTCCTATTGGGTGGAAGTAAAAGTCCTACATACCTCTAGATCAGCTGTCGGAAACCTGGTCTATTTTCCAGTGCGGCCTAATAAACAATATTTTGCGGGCTGATTGTGGCCTTATGCCTGAAAAGATATATATTACACATTAATTTCGATCCCCATCTCGCATTTTGTAATCTTGATATTCAAGTATGTAGGCACAATATATTTCAAAATAGTGGCCATTCAGCATTAAGCATGTAGCTTCCAAAGCCGTTTCTAGACATAATCATCTTAACTGTATTGGTGTTGACTCCTTTTTCAAGTGCTTTATTTTCAAAATAACCCAGAACGGTGACCTTTGGAAATTTGAATAAAAATTTTCGTTAATATCATAGTAATTAGTTTTTTTAGCAAATCTGTCACCTTGAACAAAAAATGCAGATGAGTATCAACAAGTTTACATGTTACAAATGCTCCTGCTTTATCGCTGAAATGTTCCAGATTGCATCTAATTTTACAGGCATTCGCAAAAAACTTCCCAATTGCGGAGGGGTGCCAGCACCCCTTCCACACCCACCCTGCCCTTTTCCATACACATGCAAAACTTCACAAGATTTTTTAAATTAAATTAGTATTTCTGTTGAGCTGAAGTTCCTTGCAACATACCACAGCTTTTACAAATAAATCTGTTTTAGTTTGTACATAGTTGTTACTCCGGTTCCGTTTTTTTACCTGAAAGATATGTTGCGCCTTATTGTGTTGAGCCTGTGTAAAATGTGGAATTTTTTTAGAAAAAGGTTGCCCACCCATGCTCTAGATCAATATTGATCTATTTGCTTAAATTCGGAGTTGTTTTTCCTCCAATGGACAGGGGAGCAACTCCAAATACAGACAAATGAATCGTATATATGTTCACTCTGACCAGTGAACCATGAGTGAACTAAGCTATGATCTGTCCAACTGAGCCGAATAGTTTTGCTCCTTTTCGGTGGTCTCTGATCTTATCAGTTCTAGTCATAAAAACGATACTGTATGTCCACCATAAAATCAATGAAGAGGTTCATTGATCAAGAGTCAACATAATAGCAGCTGTCTCCAAAGTGAAACTGATACATGTGTGTAACTAGCCTAGGCTAACTTTCTTGTGTAGGGGGTTTGTAACCCCACCCCCAAACAGCCTCCCAAGGCTGTGTAAATATTCCTCATTTACCTTTAACTGTGAATACCTTCAAGGATTGGTTGGGTCATTTTCATATATGGGTGTGATTGGTTGGATCATTTGATGTAGGTGCCTGATTGGTTGGGTCATTTTCATGTAGGTGTCTGATTGGTTGGGTCATTTTCATTTCCGGTTATAGACTGATTTAATCTCCTTGCACCATTGTATATATATGTCAAGGTCAACTTAAGGTTGTTTTCATACTCAGGTCATTTTCATTCTGGGTCATTTTCAATGTTTTCCTAAAAGAGAAAAATTTCCCAGAGACAGGGAATGAGACACTCTTTATATCACCATATCAATCATTGCTGTACCACTGGATGCAAAGAAGAAAGGAAAGGTAATCAACTGCCAGGCCTTGTTTATTCTGATTGAATATGGAAGAAAGACTTGTGGTATGTTAAGAAATATCCAATAATTAGTTATTCTATTTTTTTGTTCCCCGGACTGTTTTAGTGATTCTGATTGATTATTATTCCAGTCATACTGTACATTTATTTGTAATGTACTCATCAGGTACATATCTGATGCCAGTTACAGTCATATACCTGCTTCATCATACTAATTAACTAATCAAGACATTATTATTTTCAGTTCAGAAGTACTAGCTAGGCTAAATTTCTCACTTTTATCCAATCGAATCTATTGCACTCACTCTCGTCTCATAATAATTAGAGTATCATAAGAAATTTGTCACATGCTAGGCCAATTACTATCAATTTGAGAATCTTATCATAGTCTTCATTTTACTGTTACTGTACCCCTCATTCATTACATGATTAGAGGATTATCTTAACAAAAATGGCGAGACTGAATAAGACTAGCCTAGTCGATGTGAATTTGATTCACCACATTAGCAACAGCTCCTAGGGTCTGCAAGCCTGGATTTTTCCTATCTCTGGTATCATCCAGATTGGTAGGTAATGTTGACAGTTGCCACAGGGCTGTCCTGTAGAATGGATGATGCCGGATTGGTATTTTTAATAGGCAGACGGCCCTTTTGCAGAAGGGGTTGATGGTTGACTACAGGACATATTTTACTATTGCATCAACCACCTCAAAGGAGGGAGGAGGGTTGATCTAATGTGAATGTTGTTTGTTTGCCTTGTATGTTAAGATATGACATGCTTCCTACTCTGCTGGGTGGCTGGTGCTGATTGATACTAGATTTGATTAAAACATGAATCCATTTTATAGCATTGAACCAGCCAGATTGGTATTCAGACCCGTAAAAAAGTATCGATCGGGATAATATGTTGGTACTACACGCTACACAGACCCAGGATATCTTTCAGAGAGCAAAAGTAATCACTCTCAACTCCCCATTTGTATAGCCCTAAATAATGACGGACTCATAATCATAACAATGAGGCCTACTTCACCTAAACTTAAATTGTTTAATTGGTTTCAGGACATAATACAATGCCGCCAAACACAGTCTTTATCACCGCATTGGGGGTTTACGAAGACAACTTGCAAGGATTGCTTCAAATATTATTATTCTGATATTGTATAGTGGTATAATATATTTTCAATAGTTTGACCATATTTCTATTAACAGCCCGAATTCGGCTGCAGCTGTGTCAACGTTACTACATTGGTAAGTTGAGATGAGCAGGCCTACCATGTAAGTTTCATACGTTGGTCAATGGAGAACTCTCGTTCAGCTTATATCAACATGGCTCCAATGGTAGAGCTTTCATGTCACAGTGTGATACTGTTATACAGATTTAAACATCTTATCTCAGTTTCCCTCATTTGAGTGTGGACATTATTTACTGAATGGTGGTTTTTATTGTGTGTTTGTGTTGTGCTGGGAATTTGGTGTTCACAAAGTTTCATCAAACATAACATGTTTCAATACTAGCTAAAGTGTGTTGGTATTTGGTGTGTGTGGTCTTATGTATCAATATTAATGTGTACCAGCTGCTCACTTTATACCCTTGATCCTTTTAGGCATGTGTCTCCCTTCAGAAAACTGAACAATACCCGGAAATAAATTCTCCACCAGGTTTGTGTCGATTAAAACATGTTACCACTCGAACGAAAGTTAATTACTGAGTTATTTTGATTCGCTTGTTGACTCCAACTAGTATGCCTCATTTCTCCAATCTCAACTTCACAGCCTGTATGTAATTAGATAATATTACTCGACTGCCCTTTAGAGAAATAGGAGATTGGACATCAGTATATTGTTTTTATTTTCTGTTTGTCGTAGGTTGTCTTCTCTAAAATCAGTCTAAGAAAACTCCTCGTCTTTCAGTACTTGGATATAAATTGATATGAGAAATGTTAGGAATTGGGCCAAACTTAGTGTTAGCACTAGATAGGATACAGTTAACTTTAGATAAATGGAATGGTAGATTCACTTACTACCAAATAATCAGTTATTTGTATAAGGACTGAGATAACAAATAGTGATATGTTTCAATTTTGTTTGAAGAATAGTGGCTTATATTACTGACACAGGATGACCTCGGAGATCAAAATACTAAGCCAGCACTAGCTCTATATTCGTTGGTAATAAAGAGGTATACTAAATTTCATATTGTGTGCATTAAATTTTGAATGTATCGTTAGTCTGGCATCCTCCTTATGGTGGAACGCTTGGAGTGTGCATCACACACATCTTCCAATATTCTAATCACTCAATAAACAACAATAACGGTGACATAGTCCTACCTTCCTTCATGGTGATGTTGATACCCAGCTTGCCACAAAGACCCCACATCCCAGGTATTCCAATCTACTTAATTGCAACTCTTACGCATAATTAGAACAAAATGCTTAGATTACACATTTTATGTTTTAGACTGTCGGTGGAAAGTATTGTAATAACACAAGAATGACAAACCCTGCAGAAGAGCAGACAGCACTGGGTAATAGTTATTTCACCAGGTTTGTGTAAATACTTTCTTGCGTTCACTCCATCAAACACAAACACCACATAAATTATCTTGTCAGCTACTATTTATGTACATCAGCAATCTAATGTCGTGTCATCATATCAAAATCGACAGCATAGACAGATTTAGAATACAATATCTTTCTGACATTTGCAGTTTTCTGTCGTCACAAAATTTGTGAACGGACAACTATACATTGTTTACATTTTGTTCATGTGAGAAGGCAATCACTCATAAACAAAAACATACAAACAATGCATTTGTCTGATCTCCAATATTGTATGGGCAGAGAACTGTTATTGCCAGGTGGATCATCGCATCCTGAACTAGTCGTGGGGGTCTACTCACTTTTTGGTTGTGATGTGAGTAACTTTTGTTCATTGTGCTTTACCCACTGTGCGTACTAGCTGCGAGACAATTCACACTCAATTAGGGTTGTTATATCCTAATGCTATGCGAATATTCTAGAGATTTGTTAGTTATCTAGTTTAATAACGATAAAAGGCTTGAAAACAAAGCCCTCCTCAGCTTGTGATTGAAAATGTTGAAAATAAGACTATCGTAATGCATCCAGATATGATGACTCTGTGTCCTAATTTCACACTATTTGACTCACTACATTATTATTTATTTTCAGTATGGAAACATGATGGCATCTGACGAAACCTCTATAGCTCAACACTTTGTGGTGCATTGACCATGACGCCATTTTGGAGTCGGAAAGTATCAGATAACGGTATGTCATTTCACAATTTTTGCACTGTATTGGAAAAGTAATGATGCAAAGGGGAGTGGTCAAGGGAGCTCGCCAACTGTTTTATTCAATACCCCAGGGTATTTCAACACAGGATTAGATATAATCTGTAAAACAAAGGTCCCTTAAAGTCCAATTTCCAATAACTACCAGAGAAATTTAATCTTATCAGGTCAATGATGACATTATAACATTTAATTAAATTTGCTATGAAATCCTGGACAAAATACCATAGAGAATTTTGATGATATAATATGGATGATTAGATGCCTACCTGCCTGGTCTCATTGAACCAAAGAAATTTGCAGCACCATACTAATGCTTGCTGCTAATGCTGCTTAGAGTGTTATGACCCTCATATTGCAGTTCAAGAAACGTATTTCCTTTAAATTTATTTGACTTTTTCAAAATTTACAAGGACGCGAAAAAAAGGTGTAGCTTTAGGTGATGATAAATATCAAATTTTGTGTTTAGCATGTCTGTCATGGAGTCAAGTTCACCCCTAGGGTTACCTCATATGAACCCTTTAGCTTGTGATATTCTAAACTGTTGAATAGTACACATATGTAGGCCAAAGGAACACACTATGTACCCCAAGGGTACCTATGTCATATGAACCCTAAAAATCTGGGCAACCGTAAAGTTGTTTGCCTACAAATACCATCAATGATGCATTGATGAATGAAGATCAAATTGATTGCCCATTGATATTTACGGAGAGGTCTGCACATACTGACAAAGCTTCCCAGTAGATTGCTCATGGTGAAGGCTCCATAGTGGCAAATCTTCCACGATGAGGAATCTGCTATGTTTGGATTGTACAAACGTCATTATCTGTCTAGTTGTCCATTTGTGCTATTGATATATAAACCTATCAGAGTTAATAGCATGATATGTTTCATAGTTGTCTCAGCTCCCACAAAAGAAGAGAAACCCCTTCACCTTTATAACACAATACTGGTAACTACAAAGTTTATCGAAATAGGATTGCATGATGTTCCAAGCCGAACAAGGATTATAGTTTCCTAACATATCGAACAAAGCATGTTTTCTTATCTGTGGTACACAGTCAATTTTATTTTTTGTCGAATTTAGGACCTGTTGGTGACAGTGTTCACATAGTCAGTGGGAGTGATTGTGGAGGTACCAACCGAATTTCTCCGTGTGATGGCGCATTAGAATGTTGCACCATCAAACAACATGCAAATGAAAGGAGGATATACTTCAGCGCTATTTCATCCACTTGTCCCAACCATCGGGTAAGTGTTTTAGAACAAAAGTATACACTCTTGAAACCTGGTAAGTTTGAGTGTGTGTCATACCTCATGATGACTTTGAATATGAAAGATCAATTCCTCAATTTATTATAGTCAAAGTAGCTGTGTACTGACTTTCCAGTCCAGAGTAATTGCTATACAAAATTCAACCCGCTCCAAAATGAGGCAAAATGCCATTTTATGACAAAGTTATTATCTTAATAATACTATAATGTGGTTCGTAATGAGAAAACAGAGAGGCTTGTTTATAATAAAATATAATTTTTGTAACATTGTAGGTGTTGTTTTGTTAAGGCAGAGAGTTTCTGGTAACATCAAGCAGCTCATTCTAAGGTCAGTCAGTATCTATCAGTATCTACCGAAACATCAGTTATCAGATAAGTGTTTGAAGGACAATGTGGTGCCATATTGTCAAAAGTTTCATTCACTTATGGCTCATCGTTTTAAGTGGTGCTAAAAAACGCAAACATAGTTTAATGCTTCTTGTGAACACTAAGGACAGGTTTGCAGGTGCCAAGCTCTTGTGTTCTCTGTAGTGATCCCTTTCGAGATCATCAAGCTTTGCTTGGTACCTTGACTCCACAGCTTTTAATTTATCTTTTATTTCCCTATACAATAGTTGGTATCCTACTTTCGCAACTCTGCTTTGGGGGTTCTTCTTGCATTCTTTTCGATTTTTTAGGTAATTCTTTAATTGTAGTGCTGAATTTTTTACCTCAAATGTCCATAACTCTATCAACGCTTGCTCATCTAAAAAGAGAATTCACATTATAATCAAATCTGACAGTGTTTATATTGCAAAAGATAAATTTACTTGTTTCTAATATTTAGGGATGAAACTCATTGACACAATTACAAACAACATCAATACAGTACATGGTTGACTGTCGTGTGTGATGCCTACTAACTGAACTCACTAAGGGCTACCTAATCATCCAACGTCTAAAATCATGTGAGTTTTCTTGTTGCAAACTATAGTTCCCTAGTTGATCCGCAATACCAAACACAGTGTTAGCAGCATCGAACTGCTAATGGTCCTGTTAATATGAGTAAACATTTATGCTCACCCGCTGTCCAGGTTTGTCCATCTTTTTTTGCCCTTGCCATCATGAGCTAGAAATGAAAATATCGACTAGTAGCATAAAACTTGTGTCATTTGGAAGCAACAGTTTGTACCAGCTATCAAATTCACATGTTGGGCATGAGGCATTATATCAACTCGCTATGAAACCGGAACTCAAGATCTATGTCAATAGACGCTTTGTATGATCATGAGGGAATGAGGGTTTTTTTTGTCATTAAACGAGGTGAGGCAGGGATCAAATCTAATGCGTTGGTACAGAAATAGAGAGCTGACACTGATTCAATATTTACCATATTCCTACCTCATAGCACATTTAACCCGAGCTGTTCTCTCTTGGCCTTTATAACCATGTAACCCATGATAGATGCATATGGACATGATAGACTTGATATATATTTATTTTTACTTACCAGTAGCCGAAACTTCAGGAGAGGCAGGTACATCATCTGACTTTCCTATGTGAACAAGAAATCAGAAGTCATTGAACAGCGAAAGTTATAGGTAAGTAAACATTTTATTTCTCTTGGGTGAACCTAATGGTCGCATTACTATCCATTCTCTTGGCCTTTATAAACATTTAATCAAACAAAATATATGGCTCAAAAAATGGTGTACCAGATTCTTACAGTGCAAAATTTTTGTTTTTTGGTACCGGCTAACAAATTCATGCGGCGGCATTATAATGAATGTTTAATTCATACAGATTTTTATATTTTGGCCATTATATAAGATATACTGCCTGAATACAAGCTGTAGCAGGAAAAAAATTATTTGTGGTGAGGCTGTATACTGACTCTCGTGATCCTGACTGGGCATGTAGATTTATTGGTGAGGCTAAGTTTTTTGCATGACAATGACAGACTTGGATGTACTTATTTTTACTTTCCAGTAGCCGAATCTTCAGGAGAGGCAGTTACGTCATCTGACTTTCCTATGTGAACAAGAAATCAGAAGTCATCAAACAGTGCAAACTATAGGTATGCGTTTCTGGTCTAGAACAAATTTGGTTATTTCATAGCAAATAGGAAATTCACAGTCAGTCACCATTCACAGTGGAATCTCATAAATAATAGAAAATAATAAGTCCAACACATCACCATTATACGAGAATATTTTCTACATCAGCATTATAGGTTCCTTGTTCCTGTGACAGTGCTTGATCGCCATATAAGATTGGTTCGACACTTTGATATTTGTTATGCAAAGTTGTATTCCTCAAACAGAGCTTCATTAAACCCGCTAGCCTTATGTCACTTGTCTCAGGAACAGGTTATATCAGGTAAAATAATTTAACATGCCAATGTTTCATTGTTGATTTGTTTTCAGCACCTACCTGAAGCTATATCAGTTGAGATGTTCTTGAGGAATACTTCAACACGTGATGTTGACTCTGTGGGAGGTTTGACAGCATCCAGTGATAATCCTTCTACGATGCCTGCAAAATGAACGGCACCCGATGTCTATATGAGCGGTAAGTGATACCCGTTGGTCACAGTCTCAAGTCTCAAGAGCATGGCAAATAAGTCTTCATTTGGTCAGAAACCCTGAAGACTTAAGTCCGGTCTTAAAACTTGAGAACAAATTACCTGACTCAGTCTGAATGCATTAGCAGGCTTGAGATTATGTATTATGACAAAGTGATATCAAGTCCCTTAATGCAAAACTTACTTTCGTCTTGCCAGTCAGTGTCACTATCGTAATGGTCCTCACCATCCTGACAATCTAACTCCTTTATCTCATGTATCTCCCTACCACCTAGGGCTGTATCTGAAATATTCACACTCTTGTCGTAACCTATTCGCAATCATGTCACTTGTAACATTGAGCAATATATGTGAGAAAAACCAGTCAATTACCGTCGGGGTGACATTTGAAAGATCAAATGAAACGACTAAATTTCCTTTGTTTAAAATCCTCATCCTCAGAATATCGAAAAACGTCTGTTAAAACTTCGAATCCAAGGCTCTCATAGTCTCTCTTGACGGATACCCAGTGTCGCTCGGCCTCCTTTTCCACCTGTTTCATACTGCAATTCCTAAAAGAAATTTTGGTCTCTATATTTAAAAGGAAAAATGAATTCAAACATATCAAGAGCCACAACAGACCTTTCAAGTTAACCTTTGACAAGCCTTACTTTTAATCTACAACACTATTTATCTCATAATGGAAATTGAGGTCACAAACTAGCTAACTCTAACTCTTATGATAGCAGCCATTGTGAGGTCTTAATGACATAGATTTCATGCAATCAATGCACTATGAAAGTAAACTCTTCCCAGTTAATGGCCAGATTAATACGCAACCATAAATATTGTTTTTTTAATTAAATATAATATACCTCATGTTACGGACACTTCCATGTCCACAGACACTATCTTTTTAGCTAATTGTTAATTGCTACACTAAGCAAGCAAAATACTCTATCATTGATACGTCAAACCTGAGGTTTGTGGAGTTCCGATAAACATAATCAAGTCATGCTCCCTGGTAACATATTAGATTCAAAAACTGTTTATATGACTGTCTATGATCGAAAAACCTCATTTAATGTTTTTTTTAAAACAATAATTATAAGAGTCTCCATGTCTATTTGCAATGTGGTCTGATATAAGAATCAACTCTGAAACAAAACAAAGTGTATGCCATAGAATAAATATATGCATATTTTTTCTCACCATGTTTGACACCAACTAGACTACTTACTGATTACAAGCTCACCTGTTGTTTTGATACTTGTCTGCTTGCAGATGCTTAGTCAGGTTTATCAGGCCTAGCCTATAGTCGCATCCTCGCATAAGTGGCTTTTGACCTGAAAATGAATGATGGAGTGGTAGAGCGGTTCAGCAAAATCCGTTGAAAAGAACAAGATGTGAATAACAAAGATGTTTAGGTAAGAGCCTCCCTACACATGACCGATAAATCTCAACCTCAATCAAGCATTTATGTGAGGATGTCGTCCATCGAGATCATTATAGTTATATTTGTGCCAAGGCCCGAAAACTTTGAGCTTGATCTCTGTGTCAGCTTTGTCATCAGATCATGATGGAGATGTAAAACAGAATATCTCCGCTCATCTATTCTTTTGTACAGCTAATAGTGAAGCACAATGCACCACCACACATATGACCCACAAAAAATCATGTCTTAAATCCTCTTAAATAATCATGTTGGGCATCTTTAACCCAATAGTAATTAATGGTAGATGAAACAGCCTGACATGGTCGGACAACTCCAATGCAAAGATCTACCCTACACACTGATAGCCACTATTTATGTATATATATATATATATTTATATCTTTCATTAAACTTGCCATACAGACTTTACAATTTCAGGAGGCTTGCTCTAGTTATTTATTTATGACATATACTAACTACATAGAGGGTGACCATATATCGTGCCTTCTAGCTTAAATGCCACCGTGACAACACTAAATTATTGAAATTATCTCAAGTCAGACTTATGCTCTCTTTTCACAAGGATAAACAACTCTACACCTGGTTATATATAAAAATTACATTGAAGGTTTGGAGTTGTCCTACTACAAAAAAGAAAATAAAGAAATCTTGCCTCACAGGAAACACGTGAAGTGGCCATGTTTTTTTTTGCAAATAGATTGTGCTTGCTCTCTGCAGCAAATCACACACGCAATACAAGGGCTTGTGGGCTGTGGGCATGGATCCCGCATGGATAATAATAATATCAAATAGGATGTAACATAGCATATAGCACCACTGGTAGCAGAAATAGTTCTTGAGTGGAGCAATATTATATGCTATGGTCAATCAAGCCATGTTGTGGTAATGGTATACTGCAGTGTTGGTTGGTGGTATCTAATCCTGTTGGTTGAACCGCGATGATGATGGTGGTGGTGGACGTAGTGGTGGTGGGGATGATGATGATAATGACTTATTATAATAATAGTTATTTTAATTGTTATATTATTAGCAACATTAGGCTATTATTATGGACATTGGACTTGGTAGCAAGGAGTACTCCTTGGTAGTAGTTAGGCAAAACAAGTCCAAAATTGAACCTAGAAGGAGAGATTCTAAAACCATCTAGTCTGACCAATTGAAGTGTCCTGATTCCAAATCTGGTTACAGTTTTCTTCTAGGCCTAGTGGATCACAAGATACAAGAGCTGGAAACCATTCCAACTTATGCGAAAGTCTCATATATATAAGTTTACTTGATGTTTTATATAAGAATTATCATTGAGCGAAATTCGCAAAATTATTAAGTACGACTTTGGAGCTTAATATCTCGGCTTCCAAGGTACCTAGATTCGAATTTCAACTTCCTGTGGGTGCGGAAGACCTTCCTTGACTCTTGACTCTAGGACTCTTAGATTTCCCACAATCGGCCGTTTTATACACTGACTAAGCTATCACCCACGATTTGGGGACATATTTCAATTCAAAGTTTTGTGCATTATGCACACTACTAACTGGAGTATTTGTAGTGCCTATAGTAGTAGAAGTTGTAGCAGCCAGGCCTGCCAACACCCAACCTCAGACTGGGGTATTGGAGCGATGATATAAATTGATTGGAGTGACATTTCACAGTCAGAGAAATTATTCTCCAAATGATCATGATGCTGATATAATCTCACTCATAAATCATAGCCACTGTTTTCGTATGCTGACATTATTTCACCACTCTATATTTCGCTACTACCACATTATTTTTAAGGGTTTGGGGAAGGGTGTTTGTGGTTTGGGCTATTGGATTTGTGGTTTGGTAAATTTGAGCTTGGGGTAGTGGCGAAATGTGATTGGCGATATGTAGCGCATTCACTGCTTTCAGTGGGGGATCGGGCTGGGTTGTAGATTGTTCACAGCTAAGTAGCAGTTATGTTTTCCTTTCATTAGATCTACGATCTCCCTCTAGCCATTCATTCACCACCATTGTCACAGGCATTCCTATGGTGTTGGGCACCTGATAATAGCTTGACACAGACTGGTTGTTGGCCAATGGCTAATGCATAAAAAAGGTATTCATCCATTTGGGGCAGTTTGGGGCCCCAGGGGTTCAGTTCTCAAAAAGACATACACCATGCTCAAGTCATTTTCAACGTCTAGGGGGGGGGCCTTCTAACGTCAACGTATCCTTTTTGGTCTGAGTAGTAAAATGCTTCTTGGCGCAAATAAAAGCATCTACAAAGAAAAGAACATGAGAAATGGCTGCTCTGAATGTGTAAATACTGTGTGAATACTTTATTTTCAGGATGAGTACGAGAAAAACTCGAAAACGTGTAGCGGAGGTAAGCTGATAATATTTTAGCATTGACATTCGCATTTCGTGCTGTAATGGTGCTTTAACTGATTAATGTCTAACTGGTAAACTGCCTAACAAAGCCAAAGCTTGGTTGTTTACACCTAAACAGAAAAATGTGGGTAACATTGACTCACTGGTATTGTCATTACAGGATTCTGTCAGTTTCGAGGTAGGAGAGAAGGTGTTGGCGCTCTGGCCACCGGATGGCAGGTGGTACAATGCAGTTATTATGGAAGTGGTGAGCACCAGTGGAATCAGTGTGAAATTCGATGATGGTTTCACAAGGACACTTAAAGTGCATCAAGTAAGTGAGAATGGAGTAGAGTTGTGTAATGTGTACATGCGATAAAGTGAGCAGGATGCGCTTTTAAGTCATTATCCTACTGTTAAATTCAGCATAGGATCGCTATTCGTTTTGACTTAAGGTTAAAAGTGTATTAGGTAAACTGCACTAGGACCTTTTTGCTGGTCAGGAAAGCTTTGAAGCAAGTCCACAACAGTGTCTGTCTACTTCTGTTTTCTTGAATTTGTATGTTTAACAAGTATTTCTATAACAGGTGTGTCTAAGGCCAGGTAAAGAATTGCTATGAGCTATGATTCATTGTTTTGAATGTTACAATTTGATGGATTGATACCTATTATAGTTAGTATTCACATGACAGTTATATGCTAATTTTTTGATGCGATTGCAGAAAGCTTTGTTACAATTTTGAAGCCTTCACATGATGTAAAATTATGTCATAATCCACAGGAGCTGCCATTCTTTGCCTGATAGTGCTCTCCACAATAATGACTCTGTGTAAGGCGTTAAGTTTAGTTGGAACATTGTCAAGTTGGGTGTTCGTTTTTTGATGGGGTGGACTCAGCGGTCAATGTTTTCCGGCTGGTTGTATTGTACTAATCGGCAGATACAGAAAATGTCGTAGATGACCTCGTGTGAATCTTGTCTTGTGTTTGTTGCAGACGTAAAAACTCAGAGAACGCATGCCAGCTGGTCCGTTGCAGTCATCATCTGCCTCAAGGAGAGAAGTCTCTAGTAAGTATACATGTTAGCCAGAACGGAGATATGCAAATCTGATGTCTCCCTACCCATTTATTTTATGCAGCCATCTGCGACCTACAATTAGGCTTTGACCTGGAATTGTCTAAGTCTGCTGGTGTGTTAGCTTGGAATGCTAAGGCTATGATCACTATTCACTGTGCAGTCTATAGTATTGCAGGTATAGCATAGCCAGAATGCGTACTTATACAATAACCAGTAGGTAGATATTCTATACTCTTGTATGTATCTTGTCTTGTGTTTGTTGCAGAACTAACAACTCAGAGTACGGACAAGAAGGTGAGAGAGCCCATCCCAGATGGTCAGTTGCAGTCATCATATGAGCCGAACGCTGGCAGCGGTGTACTAATTTCTTCTGCCTCTAGTAGAGAAGTCTGTAGTAAGTATATATGTTGGCTAGCTCAGAGATACACAAATTTGTGGCCACCCTACCCATTATATGTTGGCCACAGCCGTCTGTGGCCTACAATTAGGCTTTGACTTGGAATTGTCTAAGTCTGCTGTTGTGTTAGCTTGGAAGGCTAAGGCTATGATCACTATTCACTGTGTAGTATATAGTAGAGCTGCACGATATATCAATATTATTCAATAGTATCGAGTACTACTTGGTCAATATTATTCAATCAGATCACTAGAAACTATCGTTTAATATGTATTATTCAATGTAATAATTATTCATGGGCAATTGTTTCTGTAGCCCAGTGGCTGCAAGCTTAGCATGCACTGTTATTGCATCGGTTGTGGGTTTGAACCCAATCAAGGACACACTTTTTCATGGGGAGGACAACTTCCTAATGATGTATTAATTTTAATTTTATTCAATAAAATCAAAATTTTGTGATTATTTGAGACTGAATATTCGATATAACATGATTTGTGCTATCGTACAGCTCTAGTATATAGTAATGCTGGTATAGCATTGCCAGAATGCGCACTTATACAATAACCTGTAGGTAGATATTCTATGCTCTTGTATGTATCTTGTCTTGTGTTTGTTGCAGAACTAACAACTCAGAGTACGGACAAGAATGTGAGAGAGCCCATTCCAGATGGTCAGTTGCAGTCATCATATGAGCCGAACCATGAAGATATCCCCAGACATATCAATAATGCGCCTGACCTTGTAGCAGGTTTGTGACTACCTATTTGTGGTGTGGGCGGACATTGTACTTAGTAGGTACAGGGCAGTAGTATGCAGTCAGGGCAGTAGCTGTTCGTTACTGATTACATAGCAAGTTTCTAATCTGTTTTTGAGATTAGTGTCAGCCTTACAATAGGGGAGACCGGGGTAATATGGGCATGTTTTTTTCAAACTGCAAATTTATACAGTATTTTTTCCCCTAGGATAACATAATTTAACACCAAGTATCAGCACAGATGTATAATCTTCATACTCCTTGGAATTTACACTCGGTTTATTCTTTTTCGCGTGAGAGCTTGACTTGCGATTTAGGTGAGCGGCCCATTTTCCCCCGGATACCGGGGTAAAATGAGCCTAGGAATTTACATGTTAAAAGCTGAAAAAAAAAAATGAAAGTTTGTATTTTCATACTTTATTGCTAGTAATTGAAATAACAAAATAATAAAACAGCTTTAAGGTTATATTCAGTCTTTTATAACGCAGACATTACGTACATAGGCATTATCTTAGGTTGTATGAGTTCAGTTTATAGGGGATGGTGATGCCGCCCCGCTGGCGCATTGTGTTGGCATTGCTAACTGGTGGAGGAAGAATCATGGCCAACTGTGCTCGATCAACACACTTGCAGTCTAGTATATCAGGTTTTGTGAATCTTCCATTCGAGTATCTATAAAAGTCCAGCTTTAATTCATCCTCGCTGACTTCTAAGAGTTCTCCGACATAGAAAACGGATGACTTCTTTTGTGGGAACTCAACGAGTGCAAACCTTCCTACTGTTACATCATCATCAAGAACCAACTCTTCATCTGGGTCTTCACTATCCGTTGAGACTGGTGTATCACTAGAATCTTCACTATCATCATTGTCAGCTGGTATGAGTTTGCGCTTGTGTGGAGGCTTTCTTTTGGTTATGATGATTCCTGAGGTGGAGGGTTGCTCGTTATCAATCTCGACTGTTGTTCCCGAGTCGGTGTTATCAGGTTTCTGAGGAGTGGCTGTTAGAATGGTAGTCGTAGTTCTCTTCCTTTTTGTAGCACTGAGTTTTCTAGGTGGAGCCTTAGGTAGCGATGGGAGTGGTGAGACAACAGTTTCCTGGGGAGCAGTTTCTGGGTCAGGGCGGTCTGTAACATGGCATGACATGAAGTCATGATCGTGAAATATCTCAGGGTTGATTGGGTAAATGCCGGTAGCTGCGAATCCACTAGTAATATTTGATGGTGTCATGGCTTTCATATATGCCTTTCCACTACACTCCGCTACATTGTACATTGAGAAAGTTTTTCCAGGGTTTGTCACCATCCATGCGTCAAGGAAAGTATTATAATACTTCTTGAAAGGCCCAAACACACTTACATCGAGGGGCTGCAGCCTGTGGCTGCAATGGGGTGGGAATGTTAGCATGGTCAAGTTGTTCTGTTTAGCTAACTTGACAGCTTCAATGGATATGTGACTCGAATGGTTATCTACGATGAGTAGCTTAGGCTTCTGGTTGTTCCCAAAATGACTGATTAAGTGCTGTAGGACCTTCGGGAATAAGTCGTTATTCATCCAGCTACTGGGATTGGCTAAGCCCAAGGAACCACTTGGAGCACCAATCAACATATTATCCTTGAAATTTACTCTTGGAAAGACATAGGCTGGTGGTAGGCTCTGTCCTGAGGCACTGATACATGAAACCATGGTTATTGTCTTCCCTCTTTCGGCACTCGTAATTTGACCTAGTTGTTTTACTCCTCTTTGAGCTAGAACCCTCTGGACTTTCTGAACAGTTGAGTTGGCCGTTTCGTCCAGATTGAATATGCAGTCAGGGGTAAACTCATATTTTCTCATAACAGTCTCAAGATTACTAAAGAACTCTTTCACCGTTGCTCTGTTAAATGCTGATGCTCTACCAAGGCTTGTGGCCTCTGGTGACCTCAAACTCAAAGCATTGTTACGATTTCTAAATCCGAACAGCCAGTCTTCTCCTGCCATTTTCTCAGCATTCCATGTTTTAGGAATATTATCTTTATGTAGATTGACAGCATAGCTGTATGCTAACCCCCTAGTTTTGATCAAGTTCAGCCCATGGAATATTCTCGAACAGTCCAAAACATATTCACAGAGTTTCGCCTCTTCATCTTTTGTGAAGATAGCAGTCCTCCCCAGTTTAGATTTCTGGCGTCCTTCTCCTTCAGCACAAAGAAGATATCTCTGTAGTGTGGCACGTGGGATCGAGTGTTTCTTTCCAGCCTCTCGCTGGCTCATCCCAGCCTTAACATCGTCTATGGCAGACTGCAGGTCTTCGGATGAAAACTTTGCCCTCTCAGTCGTCCTTGTGCGTTTTCTTGGCATGATTGCAACCTACAAAGCAAAATCACATTAATCAATACATTGTAGGTGTACTAAGATTATGGAAGCTAGTAGTTAGATATATCTAAAACTGTTATCCGATGTTTACTGATTAGCGGGGTAATATGGGCCGGTGGCCCATATTACCCTGGTCTGGATGGCCCATTTAACCCCATGTGATGATTTGAGAGAAAAATAACAATTTATCAAATTGGTGAGGAGTTGTCATCTCATGCTTGTAAACACAGATTCCTCACATAGTGAGAAATCAATGCATTTAAGTTAGTTCCAACATCATAAAATGCACCAAAGTTATCCCTGGCCATAGGGGCATCAAGATATTTACTTTTGGATGAGTAAAATTTGTTTTACTTACTGTGCAGAAGGAAAATAGAGCAGAGCTTTCAAAGCCACATGTATTTTTCTGAAACATGAAGTACTAAAATATTAGAGAAAGAAAAAATGGAAACAAACAATATTTTAGCCAATCAGCAGGTGGCCCATATTACCCTGTGGCCCATATTCCCCCAGTCTCCCCTACTTGGCATGGCTTTGTAGTATAAAAATAGGCTATATTCTGACGTGGGTGTTGTTGTATATCTCCCATTATTTTTAGTAGAATCATCGAATGTACTTTCATGCTAGATGTTCTTTTCCTTGTAGCTGACTTGCTACCCACTGAGATGTGGCTGGAAATCCTGGCCTACGCTGTAGGAAAACATGGAATAAAGACCTATAGGGCAATAATGTTGACCTCGAGAAGATTTTACTGTATTGCTCAGTGTCTCCAAAAACCACAGCCTCTACCAAAAATCTATCTTTGTCTGTACAATATTAACGCCCTTGGCATCAGAGTGGGTGATAACATTACCCACATGGTTTCCTACCGTGACATACTTGATGTGACTGGACAATATTCAGGTGTCAGCATCATCCTCCCTGAGATCCTATCCGAAAGCCAGCTGAACCCGGACACAACAGTGTTCACTTTGTCTCATAGAGGTCTCGGCTGGTTTAATGTTCACAATGTGACGCAGAACTGTTCCAAGTCAATGGACCTCTGTAAGCACCTTGGTCTTAGCTCCTAACATTCTCTATGTGTGACCAGGACCTTGAAAAACTCTTGTTAAGTTGTTATGCATAAAGTCATGAGCCTGTAAAAAAACTGTATTTTTATTCAGTGCAAGGCATTCTGCATTATGTGGAAAGAATACTTTAAAATAATTGCAGCGAGATGCGTCTTTCCACAAGAAACTAGTTGTATCAATGACGCCTCCTTGTACATTGTACAATATATCATCTCTCATATATGTAAATCACCATGTCATCATCGCCTCTAGATCCTTCATTGCAGTGCTAATGCTGAGTTTCCAATTTTCCAGTTTCTACTATCAACACCAGTATGATTGAAACAGATTCAGAAAGCGACATGCCAAGTATCTCACTAAGTCGGCATTGTAGTATAAACCTCCATGATCTAGGTAAAGAAATAAATGACTCTCGGGGAATAAATAAACTTCTCAGGACTTGGATTCACATATTTCGACCATTAAGCATCAGCAACACTCGGGGTCTGAACCTGCAACCCAAAAGCCATATACAGTGCACTCCTGTTATAAGAACCCCTAGGGAACCGGAGAATTAGTGTCTTTCTATGAGATGGTCTTTATAATATTAGAAATTATATATGACATCATTGAAATGAAAGCTGTACGAACTGTGAGCTCTGGGTCTTATCTCAGGAGGATTGTTATATGAGGGGTTATTTAGCGGGAGTACACTGTAGATGTATACATAGAGACACTACGTGGTTTGAACAACCCTAGATATAATACAGGCTTAGATTCCTTCACGTGTGAACAATGATCAATTGCATTTTATTTGGACCTTCAGTATGCCTTTTTTTAAGACTATTGCAAATGTTTGTATAACTTTCCAACCTGTATAATAATGCGTAATAGTATTTGTTCTTGGGAGTTGAACCTATCTATATCAAAGATTGACATTGTTCGATGTTGACTCATTTATCAAAAGTTTGAGATTACCTATCCATCATTATAGTAGAGGATACGGTAGAGGATAGAGCTACAGTATATTGAATTCACTTTATATCCACCTGCTATCTTACCTGCTTTTTTTTGACTCAGTGACACATGGGAAGAGTTTAGAGAAGGAACTTTCAGACCCAACAACTTGTACCCACACAAATGCTGGTCATTTGCAGTCATCATATGAGCCGAACGCTGACAGCGGTGTACTAATTTCTTCTGCCTCTAGTAGAGAAGTCTCTAGTAAGTATATATGTTGGCTAGCTCAGAGATACACAACTTTGTGGCCACCCTACCCATTATATGTTGGCCACAGCCGTCTGCGGCCTACAATTAGGCTTTGACATGGAATTGTTTAAGTCTGCTGGTGTGTTAGCTTGGAATGCTAAGGCTATGATCACTATTCACTGTGCAGTATATAGTAATGCAGGTATAGCATAGCCAGAATGTGTACTTATATAATAACCTTTAGGTAGATATTCTATGCTCTTGTATGTATCTTGTCTTGTGTTTGTTGCAGAACTAACAACTCAGAGTACGGACAAGAATGTGAGAGAGCCCATCCCAGATGGTCAGTTGCAGTCATCATATGAGCCGAACGCTGACGGCGGTGTACTAATTTCTTCTGTCTCAAGTAGAGACGTCCCTAGTAAGTATATATGTTGGCTAGCTCAGAGACACACAAATTTGTGGCCACCCTACCCATCATATGTTGGCCACAGCCGCCTGCGGCCTACAATTAGGCTTTGACTTGGAATTGTCTAAGACTGCTGGTGTGTAAGCTTGGAATGCTAAGGCTATGATCACTATTCACTGTGCAGTATATAGTAATGCAGGTATAGCATTGCCAGAATACGTACTTATACAATAACCTTTAGGTAGATATTCTATGCTCTTGTATGTATCTTGTCTTGTGTATGTTGCAGAACTAACAACTCAGAGTACAGACAAGAATGTGAGAGAGCCCATCCCAGATGGTCAGTTGCAGTCATTATATGAGCCGAACGCTGGCAGCGGTGTACTAATTTCTTCTGCCTCTAGTAGAGAAGTCTCTAGTAAGTATATATGTTGGCTAGCTCAGAGATACACAAATTTGTGGCCACCCTACCCATTATATGTTGGCCACAGCTGTCTGCGGCCTACGACTTGGAATTGTCTAAGACTGCTGGTGTGTAAGCTCGGAATGCTAAGGCTATGATCACTATTCACTGTGCAGTCTATAGTATTGCAGGTATAGCATTGCTAGAATACGTACTTATACAATAACCTTTAGGTAGATATTCTATGCTCTTGTATGTATCTTGTCTTGTGTTTGTTGCAGAACTAACAACTCAGAGTACAGACAAGAATGTGAGAGAGCCCATCCCAGATGGTCAGTTGCAGTCATCATATGAGCCGAACGCTGGCAGCGGTGTACTAATTTCTTCTGCCTCTAGTAGAGAAGTCTCTAGTAAGTATATATGTTGGCTAGCTCAGAGATACACAAATTTGTGGCCACCCTACCCATTATATGTTGGCCACAGCTGTCTGCGGCCTACGACTTGGAATTGTCTAAGACTGCTGGTGTGTAAGCTTGGAATGCTAAGGCTATGCTCACTATTCACTGTGCAGTATATAGTAATGCAGGTATAGCATTGCCAGAATGTGTACTTATATAATAACCTTTAGGTAGATATTCTATGCTCTTGTATGTATCTTGTCTTGTGTTTGTTGCAGAACTAACAACTCAGAGTACAGACAAGAATGTGAGAGAGCCCATCCCAGATGGTCAGTTGCAGTCATCATATGAGCCGAACGCTGACAGCGGTGTACTAATTTCTTCTGCCTCTAGTAGAGAAGTCTCTAGTAAGTATATATGTTGGCTAGCTCAGAGATACACAACTTTGTGGCCACCCTACCCATTATATGTTGGCCACAGCCGTCTGCGGCCTACAATTAGGCTTTGACTTGGAATTGTCTAAGACTGCTGGTGTGTAAGCTTGGAATGCTAAGGCTATGATCACTATTTACTGTGCAGTCTATAGTATTGCAGGTATAGCATTGCTAGAATACGTACTTATACAATAACCTTTAGGTAGATATTCTATGCTCTTGTATGTATCTTGTCTTGTGTTTGTTGCAGAACTAACAACTCAGAGTACGGACAAGAATGTGAGAGAGCCCATCCCAGATGGTCAGTTGCAGTCATCATATGAGCCGAACGCTGACGGCGGTGTACTAATTTCTTCTGTCTCAAGTAGAGACGTCCCTAGTAAGTATATATGTTGGCTAGCTCAGAGACACACAAATTTGTGGCCACCCTACCCATCATATGTTGGCCACAGCCGCCTGCGGCCTACAATTAGGCTTTGACTTGGAATTGTCTAAGACTGCTGGTGTGTAAGCTTGGAATGCTAAGGCTATGATCACTATTCACTGTGCAGTATATAGTAATGCAGGTATAGCATTGCCAGAATACGTACTTATACAATAACCTTTAGGTAGATATTCTATGCTCTTGTATGTATCTTGTCTTGTGTATGTTGCAGAACTAACAACTCAGAGTACAGACAAGAATGTGAGAGAGCCCATCCCAGATGGTCAGTTGCAGTCATTATATGAGCCGAACGCTGGCAGCGGTGTACTAATTTCTTCTGCCTCTAGTAGAGAAGTCTCTAGTAAGTATATATGTTGGCTAGCTCAGAGATACACAAATTTGTGGCCACCCTACCCATTATATGTTGGCCACAGCTGTCTGCGGCCTACGACTTGGAATTGTCTAAGACTGCTGGTGTGTAAGCTTGGAATGCTAAGGCTATGATCACTATTCACTGTGCAGTCTATAGTATTGCAGGTATAGCATTGCTAGAATACGTACTTATACAATAACTGTCAGCACAGAAAAAAGTAAAACAGCTCCAAGCTTAGCCCAGCTTTAATTATTATAAACATTACGCTTTCTTTGATTTTCTCTACATATATTTCGTTATAAAATAATAAACCTTAACCTCACACCCTTCCTTTTTCCCTTTTGTTTTGACATCAAACTATATAATCATGATAACCAATGACAGCCACACTTGGTTACCGCAGATGCCATTAGCTCAGCTAGAATATAGAACAGCCTTTACAAATGACATCCATGGTTAATGGCAAATAATTGCTCTTTATAATTGACCCTGAATGTTGCATCACATATTCATTCACTATTAGCTATCATGACAGCAGCAGTACAAGCTAGATATCAGTTCCATTAACTGCTGTTTCTCAAGTTGTCTTCCCCTTTTATAATGCAGGATAACTCCTGACTTTACTGGATCACGTATTATTATAGGACACTGGAAATTCCACTGTCTCAAAGTGAAGACAGCCAATGAGAATGTTTGGCTTAAAATAGACTGCGTATCATAATTATTTTAAGCAAATGATGCTTTGGCTTAAAATAGACTATATGTCATAGGGCTTAAGCCAATGAGATTATCTTATGTACAATTTCCACATAAGGTGCAATCATGCAATCAATTATGTAAGAAAGACTGAGAGCAAAACATCTTTTTACAGGGAAAACAGCACCGCACCAGCGATGAAACAGCACAGAGATGAAAAACAACAGTCTTGGGAATGATGCAAGATTTCAGCGAGCACCACCGGAGAGTATAAAAGGAGGAAAATTCAAGAAAAAAAGACAAGTGCTCACCGGATACAAAACCATATTATATCAGTAGAAAACATGTAGTAGAGCATTTCATATTTTTATATAAATCTGATTTTAATTCAGATAAATATTTTGAGAATTAATTTTACGATGAATTATTTTTACTCTGGATTATTCACACTTTGGAGACTGGATATATTATAAGCAAGAGGACGACAAGGATACATTGGTAATTATACTTTATTTTGAAAAGGATTATTATCATTTTTTTTATTAATAATTTTATACTTCTACATTTTTAAATTGACATTTTTGTATTCACTTCTAAATTTAGAACAAAATAAATAGTTGTATTGACCTCAACTAAGCATCCGCTTGATTAAATTATTGAGTTGTAAACAACCACCGAGTATCAGGATTCAAGAGTCATTAACCCAGTCTTTGACCTTGCAAAATTATCGTTTTTATAAAGCGTCAAGAATTTTATTATCTTTGAGTAGTCAAAGATACTTTGAACTAGAATTGTGAAAGTCGAATATATCATCAAGAGTCTTTAGCGCAGTCTTTGACCTTGTAGAATTATCACTCTATAAGCATCAATAATTTTATTATCTTTGAGTAGTCAAAGATACTTTGAAATAGAATTGTGATAGGTCAATTAAAGTATCGAGCTAAAATTAAAGCCAAATTTGAAGCGACCTAGAGCTATTCTCATTCCAGACAGAGAAGTGAATTGAAGTCTGTAACCTATCAATTGGTTACAAGGCCTGTGATTCTAATACAACTGCCGGTGTCACCTAATTGGACTTCCAGGCACTAAACAAAGTCCAACAACCTGGTTGGAATTTAAATCTCCACCAATAAGTGAGATTATTTATAGATAACTACGCAATATATATATCAAACTACAACCGCAGGCTAATATTTATTATAGCCACGAGTTCATAAACCACATACAGTTATCGATCGCTTTGTGGTGCATGAGTATTGTCTCAAGCTTATAACAAGCTTTCTGCTAGGCCAATTTAGGGATACCTGCGGTTGATTGGCAGGAGCTGCCCTTTGAATGACTAAGGAGCGAACTTCTCCTTAGTTCAAGAGTGGTCAGACTTATAAACAATTCTAAGGGTTTCTCTAAACCTGGAAAGGGAAGCCAGCTGTTCGTCTCTTGAAATTTTGCCAAGGTTAATTGACACATGTGGTTAATTGAGTGCTACCAAATTTACACACACACACACACACACACATACAGGTAAGGGCATCCTTTTGGGGTGGTCTGCGCAGCGTCATAGTTTCGGGATTTAGCTGATACATTTGCCTGATCTGGCTGAAAAGCTGTCAGCTGACTCTTGAGACGTTCGCTTACCATAATATAGGTCTGAATTTCAAGAGTAGCTAAAAGTTTGTTTTATATTATTTTTTGTGGGTAATGGGGAGGGAAACCTGCGCAGCACCAATGTTTTGGGAAGAATTTTGAGGCCGGTATTTTTTATAAATTTATAGTGCTTCAACATTGAAAATTGTCTTCTCACCTTCTCTCGCCAGTGTTTGTTTGTCACTACAAGCAAAATAATGAGAGTTGTCTTCTTTTTAAGAACGAGTCAACACCACATGAATTCAGGTGCATTGCAAAGTTGTTGAAGCCAAGGCCAGTGCATAATGCTCAGTGTATTCAGGCGCCAGAAGCGGTATGATTTTTATAATGCCTAAGGGTCTCCTGAAGATTGAGGCAGCCCCATTATTGTTTTCATAATTGGAATTTAAACCGACTCATAAGGGTTCAAAATCCTTGGCCGATTTGCTCGCCTAAGACTTTCTGATGTAGTCTTGTGATAGGCGCAATGCAAAAGTCTGGGTGCTTCAATAGAAAATAGGCTATTGTATTGCTCTTACCAAAGAAAGAGAGTCCTACTTGTTCCGAGATCATTCATGCATTAATTACTGTATTATATAACTAGAGCGATTGAAGAGTGGGCTTTGGGCTTATCATGTAACCGGAGAGGCCAAATAGGTTTGATCGATTAAATAACGAGAACATGAACGATTTCTCCGTGAACGGGAAGAATTTCTTGCTCTTTTCTAGTTGAAACTGCTCTTTGCACAAACAGAGCTGTCACCTTTAAAGCCTAAATATAATGATTGGCGGTTATTTAATGCGATTATATTTTGATCCGAGTCCAATCCATTGTCTTGGATATTTATTTCAATATTGTTTATTACATATTAGTCGTAAGGCGACAGTAGCAACTATACAACCGAAGTAGTATATGATTTGGCTAATCATAAGCCCAATGCCGAACACCAACACCAAAACAGTGTTGGGCTAATGATTAACCTAGTATAGGCTACAATGTTTTTCAACAGAGTTGCAGATGATCAGCCATTTTAAGAAAATTCAGTTCCGACTAAATTTGAAAAACCACTATTTATTCACACAAACATGCACAAAGTCATTGTACACTCATTTTACAAAAAAATCCAATGTACATACAAAAACCTGATTGCAAAAAGCCCATGAATGTTTTTGGACTGAACTAGCCCTGGAACACCACTATTTACACTTTTAATCTTAAGAACAAGCACAAATTCATTGTACACTCGTATTACCGTAGAAAAAATAAACATGCATGTATAGGCAAACAGCAGCTATGTGCTAACACTCCATGGATTCTTCTTATCGAAAAATGTGCACAGTACCTTGAAACACAACCATTTTAATTTACATATATGCTTGCAAATTCACTGCAAGTCTACATGCATTCAACTAAAAAGGGACAAAACGTTTATACAAACAAAAGCGAAAAATGAGCAAACAAAAAGTTGAATTCCTCCTTTCATGTTAGAAAATTATCTGATACATACTAAATTTGAAGAAAGCCTATAGCTCAATACAAAATAAAATTTGTGAAATGAAACATTGAAAAACATACTAATAATATAGAACCCTTGGTTGGCTCTTTAGCAGGGTCCTGACCTCTGTGTCCACATAACATGCTCATTTCTACAACATAATAAGATCAACAAAATTGAATAAGAATGCGTTAATGATACTTTATTTTCAGGTAGGATGTGCATCAACATATCAAAGCTGTTGGTGGAGTGGATGTATCTCAAAAGCCTCCAGAAATAAACAAATATTCTAGCAAAGCCCCAAAACAACTGTTTATATTTTGTAAGATTGGAGTTGCCCGCCCACTACGAGTACCTCACCTGGGAGGGCAACTCTAACTGGAAATCTGGTAGTGACTTTTCATACAATGAACTCATTTGGTGCAAGTGGAGACGGGCTTGATGATGTCATCAGGCCACAAAAAAATGAACCTTGGAAAGAAAATTCATACCTGGAATAAACATTTTTGGCCATTGCCCGTCACTGGATGGTCATAGAGAGTTGAAATCCTTGTCGTTGCGGGTAAATTTACGCGAGGAATTTGAATATCTATGCCACCCTGACTCAGACCCCATTTCCCCAGCTTTGAAACCGACGACTAGATTCATTATTTCAAATATGAGGTCTTAGCAGTAGTCAGCATGTCATAGATATTCAGATCCCTTGCATAATTTTACCCACAATGACAAAAATTTCAACTCTGTTTGACCACCCAGTGACGGGCAATGGCAAAAATGTTGTCACAGATCTTGTTATCAATCAACAAGTCTGAATCCGTAGACGCAATTCATTATTTCAAATTTAGACTTGTTGATTGATTACAGGATCAGTGACATTCATTGAAATTATCAGTATTATACTGAGACCAATAGATTACACTAGACTAACCACTATGTGCGTTATTTCCCACAAGCCAAACAATAATTTAACATAGTACCTTGTCCCGAATTCTGAAGGCTGCTGCTTTGATCTGCTGCCAGTTACGCCCTGGCAGTCTCTTGGTGAGCATTACACATTCTTCTTTTGAGATATGGACATTTCCAGGAAAAGAATGATTGATCACAACCATTTCTTCTTTTGACCACTCTACAATAATCAATATACAAATTATTATCCCATACTCTTATGGCAATAGTACAACTGAGTGATTGCACATATGTGACTCGCATTTAAAGGACCTGTAATACTTATTCTGCAGGCAGCTTATTTAGAATCGCAAGCAACAATTGGAAGCTAATTCAGAGATATACACGTAATTGCACAGCAGGCTACGAATTCATCCTTCAGCTATTGCCTGATGATAACTAGGAAAAATTGCAACACCGGTATCCGCCCTCATGGAGTCTTGTGTTGTGGCTCGATATTATAATTTTTAATCTGTGATCATGGGCAGAGTTACTCATAATTTCTACAATCTACAAGGAATTGGGCGTCAAAACAAAGACCTGTGTAGGGTTTAGCAAAGTTCCATTTTAATAATTCATTATCATGAGTATTGAGAATTTGCCCAATTTTAGCAGTCGTCTGTCCTTTCAGCTCCTCGACTTTCTGATACACACCATATACACAATTTTGAGAGTGAGTAAGCTGAAAGATTATTTAAAGCACTTACTTTTCCTCCTTGCTTTCTCTGTTTTACCCTTCACTACTGTTGTTGGCTTTTCCTTCACTGTCAGAGCTAAAACATCAGAAGTTATGTGAGCAAATTAATGACACAAGAACACAAAGTCACTCTCAAGAGTTGTCCCTTCATTGATCATTTTCAGGTTGCTGACAACTACAGGCAATTAGGTTTAAAACAATAACATTGTCACATCAGCACATCCAAGACTAAGCAATATCATCCACACCACTAAGTCATGTATGTACGCGCCGTATATGTTCATCACTAATGTAAGACAGAGATCACCACTTTGATATTGGGACGGCAACATAACTAGTCATCCGAAGTTGAGTTTACAGAATGTTACAAAATACAGAGTGACAAAATACTCAAATTCTGTTTAAATAAGCCAGCTTGTGAAGAGACAGTTTGCAATGAGCATACTATTAATTGAAATGTCAACTTAAGTGTCTCAGTATAAGCCAAAACCCCTGTGATATCTAGTCTATCTAGAGTGAAATTCTCTCATTGAAGTTTCATCACAAATAACATAATAAATGATGAAAAACCATAACCCGTTTCCCACAGGCTGTGTGTACCATTGGTGCTATAAAATAATTGGGTGCGTCCTCATATCTGAAATCAAAACAAATTTAAATCAAACCCTTACCGGAATTAGAGGCGTGGGCAGATTGTTCTCCGTCTGATGATGTTACATCGCTCTCTATGGATCCATCTTCAAAACATAACAAGACAAAGCGTTATATTATTTATATCATGGCTAGGTAACATTATTGGCAAGGAACTCGCAACACAGTACTTTGCAAACATTCGATATTTTTGGCCTTTTAACTATTAAAGCCGTCTCATTAGGAATACAACAAAGTTGTATTTCTTTTGTTTTAGTAGGGTTTATTATTATATTATTTTTATTATTGCAACACTTTTCTAGCATCTATAAGTCAAGAACTACCAGGCAAAATTGGATGTTACTTGGTCACAACATAGTTCCATATGTCTGGATGAGAAATTACGAAATTGACTTTTCAATTGTTATGTAATATTCGTTAATTAGACTAATTAATGGAGGGCGTTTTGACCTTTTTATTGGTTATATCTTGAGAACAAATCATGCGATTGAGTTAAAACTCGAGTTATGGGGGTTTTGACATATACCGAATCTAATGACATCACCGCCTAAGATGTCACATGACCCAGTATACAAAATGGCCGCCATATACAGTAAATTGCAGCTAACTAACAGTTCTTATGATGCGATTGAGTTAAAACTTGGGATATGGGGTTTTGATTTATACCGAATCTTATGACATCATCAATTTTAATGTCACATATCCCAATATCCAATATGGAAGTCGCAAACAGTGAATTGCTGTCGATTAGTAGTTCTCATCATGCAATTGAGTTGAAACTTGGGATAAGGGGGTTTTGGCATATGACATCATCAATTATGATGTCACATGACCTCGATATTCAAAATTATTGGTTGTATTCCTTTATATTTGCTTGCAAATATTTTTATCGTTTCTAGTTATATATTCATTTTATATATGGACATAAAATACCAAACAAAAGGGAGATTCAACCCTCTGCTGTTGACTATTGTTGAGTAGCAATTGAGATTGGGAGCCTTGGTAAGCTTTCCACATTTTGAAAAAAATTTAGTCTCTGCTGTGTACTTTTTGTTTGTCTTCGTGCCATAACAATCATAATATCTCAAAACTCGTGATTTCTTGAAAATCGTGATCTGATTTGTGAACAGGTTGTGTTAGAATAAGCGATGTCTAAATTTTAGCCTTTCGTTCCAAATGGTAGAATTGATAAAAGAGGTTAGAGGTGAAGCCAGCTTTTGGGCTATTTCTGACACTGATATAAGCTGATTTTGCCCGTTCAAAGGATTTAAATATAATGGTCTCACGCAATGGGCGAGTGCCGCAAAAACCTAGGGATTGAATGTCACTTGCTTGAGGGGCCTCTCTGCCTCTTTTTTCCTACTTTCCCTCCTCCTTTCTATCATACTAGTTATATAGGTATCTACTCTCGCAAGAGGATGTAGTGCACTGATGATGTCATTTTCGCTGGTTTACCATGTTATATAAAACATTAAGGAAAGGGAGAGCAACTCCTAGAAAATGTCATTGACCATTGCCATGTTTCTCATCTTGCCATAGAAACGGGGAGTAAACTATCTTAGGACACAATAGAGAGGGAGAGAAAGGTAGGAAAAGAAGGCAGGCGGGCCCCCACACACAAGTGCCACTCTATTCATCAACTACATATTCATAGGAAAAATCACAAACTCACCTTCCCCTTGATCCATGCACTCCTCTGGGTAAATCTCCTCACATTCAGCCTCTTCCTCTTCACCTTCAATATCCGACAGGGTAATCTCATCGAGAGTTTGACCAGAATATTGGGACAGACCTTTTTCATTAGCAAGCAACAGCTTGCCAACTTTAACAACCTCAGCAACATTTGACTGAAGTCTGTAGAACTCCTTGTGGACTTTGATGCTGTGACCAAGATGGCGAGCTAGCCACTCCAACTCATTCTCCTTGAGGTCAAGAACCTGAAATAGTTCAGATCAATGAGCTGTTTGCTTAGGCATCATCATGCACCAATTTCATAGCACTCACACCAATGACCTTTTAAAGTTCATTGCTTACACTGGTTGTCAAAAAGTCTGTTAAGCTATAAGGGCCCAGGGTAAATGTGAGGGTTGCAGGACGTAATTGAGTGGGTGAGTGGTAGATGAATGATATGAATTACGGAATATTCAGGACCGTATAAAATAAATATGATATCAGATCTTTTTGGTTTGATAAGCCATTATGAGATGATAATAATAAATTTTGCTCATTCAAACTCAGTGAACGAGCTATGCTTATTGTAGCATGAAAAGTAAATCAGAATCATAATTTCTGTTGTTGCTTCAGATAGGATTAGATAGGAAATTGGACCCAGTGTCAGACAAAAGCAGGCAGCATTGCCATATTATCTATTGTAACGAATGCCCCATTACATATCAAATTCCATTACAATTTGAATCACTTCAGTCATCAATCCAAAGCCATCTCTCTTACTTAATTACTTCAGCTGATTCTTCAGCTGCAGCATTATTTCTGAATTTTTTTCTGCATCTATTCAATGTCGAAAATGCGTACACCGAATCTGAGATGAATAACCTTTGATGAACTGAAGTAAAAAAATAATCATTACCTGAGTATAAGTGGCTAAATGCTTCCGAAATCTTGTTGTGGTTATGCTCTCAGGAGACTGGATCGATGGGAGAGATCTACACAACTCTCGCAGCGTGTCCGCAGTCCTTCTTCTGCTGGCCACCGTTCCAGGCACACCAAACACATACGGGTTATCTTTGTGCATGAACATGGGTCTAGCTTCTTTCAATTTCTCAAGGCCCTTCTTTGCATCTTCTGGAACAAGTATCGGTACTATTCGACGGTGCTTTCCTATGGTATGAATCAGTGATAATCTGTAAAAAAAAATCAGAGTATATTCGCTAACTGACTAAACCAACAAACTGAATAGGGGGAAATTACAATTATAACTCATTTTCTGACCTTGGGTTTGAATACTGAACAGGCAACTTTTGGGAAAAAAGTGAAATTTCGGACCTAAAAATATAAGCTTAGGCACCAAAGTCATCACCGAGTTGTGCATGCATAGCGATAGTTCACAGGATAGGAATTTGTTTAGCAAAGTGGAGAAAATTCTTTAACAGCTTTATTGATAGCTTCCAGTAATGCAAATTAAAATGATTATTGAATTTCGCCCCTAGATTAAAGTCCAAGTACTTGGTAAGTCTATCGACTACAGAATGTAGCCCTACGGTCAGAAGGGCAGAATCAGAATTTCCCAAAATTGCAACTCTCCCCAAAATTAGTAGATATAAAGCTCCCCAACAGTCAGCTTCACTACTCTATGTAGCCCTATGGTTAGAAGGTGCGACAAGGTTGGGGAGTTGGTAGTTGTCTTTCTCCTTTCTGATAACCGTAACTACAGCTTTGCAACCTCTCTGGGTGTTTGATAGTGGAGCGCCACAAAATCCCAAACGTAGGCAACGGCCTCTTGACTACTCACAGAGCAGTATCAGTTATCCGCCATTGATTTACGATCAGTGAGCTCCGCCCCATCCGAAAAGGTGATTGATACAAATCAAGCAAGTTTTCATGAAATCATTGTATCAATGGATCAATGAGAATCGAGTAAGCAAAGCCATATTGTTTGTATCCTTAGTGAATAACCAATCTAAGTCTACATGTAGCCTTGTCATGTAACACTACACCTTTTAGCCCACCCATCTTGACCATCAAATTCTGTTGGATCAACAGGTAGAGCATCTTCCTTCGCTGCAGCTAGGCCCTGGTTGAATGAACTTACTTGGGTGAAGTAGTTTAATTAAGTGTCCTCATTCAGCAAATCAATGGCGAGAGGATTGGGAAGTTGTATTGCAAATATATCTCAGATGTACACTTGCGATGCAGATTGCGACACGCAAACCTGTCTGCCAACAAGATTTGCAGGACAGAAAATTATCGCATGCAAAATCGATCTAAAAGTGCTTGCAATGACTTATATTAGTCATTGGTGCTAGGGCCTTACCTGTGAATCAGTCTCTGTTCCACGTTTGTAATGCTGAAGTCATAGTCAGCTACATTGACTCCTTTGGACAGTTCATCAACCTTCAGCGCTGCCATCTCCCCACCACGTCTAGCATTAAATAATGCCAGTCTACAGAGCACTACATCTCTGAGATGTCGGTAATTTATCTCATTCATCTCACTCGTCTCACCATCAACTGCTTCATCTATCTCTGAGCTGAGATGTTTCCTCAGGACCTACATGCAACAGAACACAGAGGGTTGAAAACAAACTGAGTATTATAAGAATGCAGCATACCACAGGTACATGCAAGTAAGTATTTGTCTAGGCTAGTATTGGGGTCCAACCTTGATGGTTCGGAGTTGTTGCTTTCAACAATCAACCATAATCCTACCAGAACGCTGAATTCTGGCTAGCAATCTTCTTATCTATATAACCAGAACATTCCGGATGACAGCTCTATGTTGTTTTATAAATTAACAATTACACTTAAGAAAGAACTACGGGACATTGAAATTTATCTCAGCAATGGGAGCACTTAAAAAATTATAATCAATTATATAGGCCAACATTCATTCAGCGATACATTTATGCCTATTGGGTGTTATCCCTCTATGGGGATAAAGCTAGACATTGAACTAGGACATTGAAGTTGCAGGCTGTATGTTTGCATGTGAAGAGCATGTTTGCTCTCACTGTAAATTGCTCTTTTCACACCTACCTTGAGATCCTGAGCCAAGGGCATCGGGTCAATCCTGAGTGTATGTTTCTGTTTCAGTTTCGTCCGCGCTGCTGCAGCTACTCTTTCTTCCCATTCTAATGCCATCAGCTTGAGAAACTTTTCAACTTCAGTTTCCCTTCTTGCATCCCGGTGCTCAATGGCCCGTACCAGAGCATCATTAGCGCTCTTCTTCAATGAGTAGCCAATCTTCAGAGCAAGGGAGGGGATAGTTTTTTGGATATCATTGTCCTTTATTTGACACAGAGATGTTGTGCTTTCCACTACTGATTGAAACTGTTCCACACATATCAGTTCATCAAGTGTCATCTTTGAGTCTTTCATGAAGCGGACCTTGATAAGGAGTCTGGAAAGCTCCCTCATCTTTGTCGATACGTAATTTTCTGTTTTGGTTACAGTGCCCTTAGCCATCAGTTTAGAGTACAGCTTTTTTCCATACTCCCTTATGAGACTGTCGTTTATTGCGACATGCGTTATCTCGTCATCTTTCATAAGTGATGTCACGGGTCTTAGTGTTTCGTCAATATTTGGTGAAAGCAAGGCAAAGTTGAACTCTTTTACGTATCTTGTTGGGTCGTCCTCTGCACATCTTTTGAAGTGAGCTGTGATTAAGCTTTTCCTATAGTAGCCCAAACACTTGGGGCAGCAGCGGAAATCGTGTGGCGTGAGATTTTTGGAAGTGGATCGTCTCTGAACAAGAAATTGTCCATGTCCTTTTCTCATAACTTTCACATTGTTTAGAAACGCGCCTCTCTTCCTTAAATCACTAATGGCAGCCTTTCTATCCGCAGACCCTTGTTTTGTGAGAGTTGTCATCCTCACCACTGCTGGCTCCGACGCGTGGACGAGTATATGTTCTGCAAATTTACACACAAGTTTCTCGCAAAACGGGCAGGCATATTTTTTGTCGTATATGTGCATACTTCGGTAGCGCTGTGACTTCTTGAGTACCACAGTTTCTGCTGTAAACCAGGATGTATAAATGGATTTTAAACTTAAGAACATAACAACCAGAATCATGTGCAATGCTATGCCAGCTTTGCATTACATGAAGACACATAAATCTTTATATCCAACCGCCAAGCGACCTCGGCAACAAACATGAGGTTATGAAGAAGTTTTGTAAACCTAAGATTATTTCCGCGACAGTCAAAACTCATTGTTACTATAGAGCTATAAAGATACCATAGATGAACATAAAACACCTTGCGAAATTAGAGTTTTCTCCACATGTTAAGAGTTGCGTAACAAGTTGTCTGCCTAACCTGGTTTGACCATGCCTCACGTTACTGAGTAACGTAGAAACATGTTAACCAATCCAATGGGGAGTTGTCAAACTCATAACAGGGACTCGTAACTCCTATTTTGCAAGGTGTCTATTAACAACCATTTTATCCTGGTAAAACCGATGTTACATACCAAACTAATGCATGGCTGAGACAGCTTCTGCTAATACATACCAGGAGTATGAGGGTGCCTTCCACTTTTAGATGAAGTAGCTGTAGATGTGTGTGATGATGCGCTTTCTTTAGTCACATCTTCCGCATCAGATGACTCGGATGACTCTGACGATTCTGATGTCAGATTCTCAGAATCTATCAAATCAAAACAATTTAAGGTGCTTTTTAATTAAAGTGGCACAGAATTGCGTCTAAACCAGCATGGTCTTTTAAAAGCCAATGTCAACAAATAATAGATTACGAGGAATTTGATCAAAAAGAAGAATGATATGCCCAATTTTATTTATTATTGTGCTATTGTCGTGAGTTGATATTCTGCATAGAAACAGGTAGGCTCCAGATATTTTGTTGACAGACCAGCTCAAATAGTTGTGATAGTTGTGATCACTGTCTAAGCAGGCAAACAAGGCAATTCAAATGCTTTGTCTGGAGGCTGTCGCAACCACAACTATACTGCTACTTGTCAACCTACCAATATCAGGGTCTGTATCACTGCCTTCACAACCCTCATCCTCCTCAAGTAATTCTTCTGTCTCTGAAAATATTAACAATAATGATAATGCTACACCCGAAGCCCAAATTTTAACATCCTTATCCCTGCCACAAGCTATATAAGATATATACTGCACACAGTATTCTTGTTAGAGAGCTTGTGAATTTAACAGATCTTTCGTAACCGTTTCCTTAAAAATATAGAAAGAAATAAGCTCACCTTTACTAGAATATCCATGATCCATTGGCACAACCGGAGATGCAGGGCGGATAACAGAGTCAACACCTTAAAAATTTAATGAGTAGACTTCACTTTAAGTATCTATCTATCGACAGGATGTTATTTGTTTTGTGTGACATAATATGCCAATTTCAGTGCAAGGTGTGAATTATTGCAGGTACTTCAAGGAACCTGAGTAATACATATGTACCAAGGGTAGATCACTGGAAATTTGAATTGCCTGTTATAGCTCATAATTTAACAAGAAATATCTTACATGTTTGTTGTTGTCGGAATGTCTCGATCGAGGGTAGGACAGCACTCTCTACAAAACACAACATGCTTCTAAGGATTGTGATTGTGATTGTGATTGTGATGAATGAAGATCAAAACTTTTTCAACCTCTACGATTCTGAGGAATTGTGGAGTGTCCATAGAGTTTTCTTGTTAGAACTCCCTATGGTTGTATACGAACAATGTTACAAACTCACCATTGTTACTCTGAGTAGGACGGAGCTCATCGGGCCATGATTCGGCTGTAACAATGACAGAAAGTATTGGTTTGATAATGCTGAAAGTTTAATGGATCTGATGCAAGAAAGAAATGCAGTTTATGCTCCATCTGCTTGTATGGATGATGACCTGTAATAATTATCACGTTGGCAACGTCTGAAAAGTTTGAGTGTCATTACTATTATTGTCTAGCCATGACCATTGAGAATGAAAAAGATGGTTGTCAAGTTGCTGAAATAATCACAGAACCTGATGTGATATAAGTTGCCAAAATCTGCAGAAAGCAAGATAATATCAGCCAACTCTGCGCTTTCAGATACAAATGAATGTCCATCATGATTTAACAGAGAAGGATACGATTTAATCACATAACACCCAATATCTGGGGTCTATCCAGAGAATTTGAATTCGTATTCAAATTTTCTGGCCATTTGATCAACATACCTCTGTGTGGCTGTACCATTGTCTCTATACCAGGCAGGGGCTTGTTGGAGTTAACTCCTGGAATAAAATTTTACATCCAGTAATCAATTAATATTCGGTGATTGGTAATCACAGGCTATTTGATGCATTATACTACATCTTAACTTTCGATATGTAGACAATGACAAATGACCGCATACAATTGCCAATGTACAGGCATTAATAAAATAAAACATAATTTAGTACGTTTCATTTGCTTCAAAAACAGTTGTTTCTGACAATGGTCACTTTCAAGCCAATGACAGACAAAAAAAACAAACTTTGGGAGGTGTATTGTTTCCTGGCCCTGCGACACCGATAAAAATTGCATATCTGAATACAAGGAGCCTACATTTATGTACTTTGTGTCCATCAAAGTCTTAGGAGATTATATTATTTACCAACTAACCACTGAATGTTTCTTACCGAAGTCAAGGAGGTTTGGACTACAATTTCTGCTTAAGGGTAGTGAGATACTTGGTAGGTCGCACTCCGATTCCTTTTCATCCAGACTGGTGTTCATAGTAGAGACTAGAAAATAGGAAGCAAACATAAAAGATGTATCGGCAATACTAACATTCATTTAACCTGGAGAATGCTGACTATATAGCATTTGACGAGAGTGTGGGCTACATTGTATTCTCTTGATCATACAGCAACAGTCACTACTGCAATAGCATCGTCACTCTCTGGATGGACTTTTGGTCATTGCTCAAATATTAATAGTCAGATGATTGCCAAACTTCTCGCATCATACCAATGAAGGTCTTGCTAATCGTCATGGGAAATCTCAAGGATTGATGCCCACAACAACAACAAAAATGTCATCGACCGCTTGCGAGACAACACCACTTTGTAAGCGGCGTTTCCCTAGCTGGGATTAACCAGTATCAGAAATAGGTGATAGAGAGAGCTACTTGAAATCCTAATAAGCCAGTAACAAGCCTAGGCCTTTTAAAACATAGGTGAAAGGTTATCACACCCAAAAACTTGCATCTAACCCAGAATTAATCTAAATGTAAACTTCAAAAACTCTAGAAGCGTCAAGGGGACTCTAAGAAAATCAGGACCTAAAGGCTAACTGCAAGACAAAATGAATCTCAAATAGATATTAAAATACATGTAAGTGTGAATGCTGTTAATAGGAGTTACTTACAGTTGTTCATTGAATCAGATGGTTGTTGGGTGACTTTGTGGATGTAAAACCAGCCCAGCCTCTTATGAGTCATCTCCAGCAAAGTTGTCTCTATGTTTAGCTGGCTGTCATGCAACACTTGAGGTAGCATCAGGCTGACGCCTGAACTTTCTCCAGTGACATCTAGGATGTCTCTGTATGACACGGTATTCTGTATATTATCTCCAATCTTGATGGCGAGTGCAGACACGTGGTACGGACTAAGATAAATGGTAGGAACATGCCGGGGTTTATCTAGCAGCTCTGCAATAGAGTGGAACATTTTGCATGTTATTGAAACTGCCCTATATGTCAGCGTATCATGCTTTCCCACAGCGTGTCTCATTAATTTTAGCCACATCTCATTCGGCAAGCCAGCTACATGTAAATTAACTACAATAATTAAATACTCAGCATCATAGGGTCAGAGCACAAAAAAAGATATTCCATAAAATGTACTATGTTTATCTAACTGCAATGAAGGATAACCCATAACACTGATATCAAGTTGCCATGGCCAATCACCACAACAATTATGATTTCTTGAAATAAATTTGCTTTTATTAAAACCGCTCAACATCCCAGGAGTTAGACCTCTATTTGATCTCGAGCCTGTCCTATACAAAAAAAAACCAAACATTTATGTTCACTTCATGCTTCAAAAAGCTGCAACCCTCTTTAGCCATGTACATGTAGATAGGTATCATGACCTAAGGCTAACAACAAGAAAGAAGATCTCAAGAAGATGTTGAAATACAAGTTACAATACCAAGTTCAACACAACATTTACTAAATAGATTTTTCGAGCGCAGTCTAAGCCATGCAAGAGTCGAGCAATAATGCCTGTATCTCATCCAAGAAGGTTCTTGTCGCTAACAATCTTTGAAGTGCCATACTATCGAGTTTGCAAGTATATAAGATGACAAGACTACATTGTGTCTACACCTAGCTGAGAATCATCATCAGAATCTAGCCTTCTGTCATCTATAGATCGGGAGTCGGAGGAAACTGGTTCGACAGAGCTCTCATCGTCTAATGACGGCAAAGATATAGGATGAATTGAATTTCTTGTCCAAGCTAAAATAAAAACAAATGAATCCATACCAACTCTCCAAATAGAAAGAAGCGTAATAGAGAGAGAACGAATAACAATCTTTGACGGCACCTTGCAGAGATTCATTCCCTAGCATCATTATATTCAACCATTCACAACCAATGGGTGGCTGCAATCGCTAACAACTTGAATGTTCATTGGAGGGCCAACAATCACAGAGCTATTCCAACTAGTTCAGCTTCGATCTTTCAAAATCTTTCCAAGGGCTCATGTCTATGCTTTACCAGGGATGCAAAGTTTGCAGAAAGAAAGATAAAAATTACAAACGGGTGGAAAGCCATCAGCCAAGTCCGCTATCAATATGTCGATGACACGATGCCCTCCGTATCCATAGAAAACGGGTTCCAGTACCAGCACTACCACTTTCAACTTTCCCAACAATAATACTTTTCACATTATAGGTGAGGCTGCTAAGTTGTCCAGAAGCTTCTATGATATCTCTGGCGCAAACTATTGATTGTGAGGCAATATTTGATAGGCCAAGAACTTCCTAAATACCCTGGTGAAGGTGAAGCACATGTTCTGGTCTAATCATCAAAAGTGTGGCTGTGTCTCGCCACAAGCTACATGTAGATGCAATGCTTTTGTATGTTCCTAGTCTGCCAGACAGCAAACCAATCCAAACCTCCGATGGAAGTGAGTACTCTACAAAGACACACAGCTGTCCATGAAGTTCCAAAAGAGAAATCTTGGCCTTGATCACAAATAATACGAGATAGCGGAAAATGATTACAAATAGTATAATAACAACGAGCTTTGACATTTTTACCCTGCACACCTAGTCAAGTTTAATTAATTACCATCTATGGTTTGGTCATCAAGATCCATAAACCGACACTTCCCAAAATTCTTACAAACTTCAGACAATTCTTGTGAGCTCGGAAGAAACCTTCAGCGTTGTGCACTGGAAAAATAACTCCCCGTTATTTTGAACATACTCGGTTACCAGCGTGTTTCTGAACATAATTTGTCCTATCCCTTCCACGTAAACAAATTATTTGCAGCCTATTTTTTTCAATCTGATCCATCTACGCATTTTCTAGAGAAGAGTTTCTTTTGACAGGCAATGAGGAAAAAAACCTACATTCTTCCGTATTACTCAAACTCTAACAGGTTGACAGCAATATTTTGCCACATACAGACAACATTTTTTTATCTTAGCATTTCATTCCATCACGTCGCCACAATACTGCTTCGGAACAACTGAACTCTATGCAAAATTGAGCGGTGTGACCTCCACTAGGTCAGTAGTGTTATTACAAACTACAATGGACTAGGTTCTGCATATATAGATGTATATACATACCATCGTGCAACTGTGATGTCTCAACTGGCGGAGAGTTGGATTGGTGGACGTCGGAAAGACCATGTTCATGGGTATCACTCAAAGTGCCTGAGAAATAAGAGCAAGTGCTGTGAATAGATATGCAGCATCCTGAGATTTGATATGCTGGTCAACATCAGCTCCAATGTAACACCTGCTAGTATGCCTTGTGGCAAATTTCTAAGCTCAAATGGTTGGGAGAGAAATTTGCGTGATACAAGAAAAACAACATCGTAGTGAGCCTCAAATTTATATTGAATGCAGATAAAAGCAAGGCCCCTTTTTTTGTGAGGAAACCTCCCCAAAGTTTTGCAGGAGAAGGGTTTCTTTTGACAGCCAATGAGGAAAAAAACCTACATTCTTTCGTATTACTCAAACTCTAACAGGTTGACGCCATTGTTTTGCCACATACAGACAACATTTTTTTATCTTAGCATTTCATTCCATCAAATCGCCACAATTCTGCTTCGGAACAACTGAACTCTATGCAAAATTGAGTGGTGTGACCTCCACTAGGTCAGTCGGTGTTATTACAAACTTCAATGGACTAACTTCTGCATATATAGATGTATATACATACCATCGTGCAACTGTGATGTCTCAACTTGCGGAGAGTTGGATTGGTGGACGTCGGAAAGACCATGTTCATGGGTTTCACTCAAAGTGCCTGAGAAATAAGAGCAAGTGCTGTGAATAGATATGCAGCATCCTGAGATTTGATATGCTGGTCAACATCAGCTCCAATGTAACAGCTGCTAGTATGCCTTGTGGCAAATTTCTAAGCACAAATGGATGGGAGAGAAATTTGCGTGATACAAGAAAAACAACATCGTAGTGAACCTCAAATTTATATTGAATGCAGATAAAAGCAAGGCCCGTTTTGAGTGAGGAAACCTCCCCAAAGTTTTGCAGGAGAAGAGTTTCTTTCGACAGCCAATGAGGAAAACAACCTATATTCTTTCGTATTGCTCAAACTCTAACAGGTTGACACTATTGTTTTACCACATACAGACAACATTTTTTTATCTTATCATTTCCTTCCATCACATCGCCACAATTCTGCTTCGGAACAACTGAACTCTATGCAAAATTGAGCAGTGTGACCTCCACTAGGCCAGTCGGTGTTATAACAAACTACAATGGACTAACTTCTGCATATATAGATGTATATACATACCATCGTGCAACTGTGATGTCTCAACTTGCGGAGAGTTGGATTGGTGGACGTCGGAAAGACCATGTTCATGGGTTTCACTCAAAGTGCCTGAGAAATAACAGCAAGTGCTGTGAATAGATATGCAGCATCCTGAGATTTGATATGCTGGTCAACATCAGCTCCAATGTAACAGCTGCTAGTATGCCTTGTGGCAAATTTCTAAGCACAAATGGATGGGAGAGAAATTTGCGTGATACAAGAAAAACAACATCGTAGTGAACCTCAAATTTATATTGAATGCAGATAAAAGCAAGGCCCGTTTTGAGTGAGGAAACCTCCCCAAAGTTTTGCAGGAGAAGAGTTTCTTTCGACAGCCAATGAGGAAAACAACCTATATTCTTTCGTATTGCTCAAACTCTAACAGGTTGACACTATTGTCTTACCACATACAGACAACATTTTTTTATCTTATCATTTCCTTCCATCACATCGCCACAATTCTGCTTCGGAACAACTGAACTCTATGCAAAATTGAGCGGTGTGACGTCCACTAGGTCAGTCGGTGTTATTACAAGCTTCAATGGATTAGCTTCTGCATATACAGATGTATATATACATACCATCGTGCAACTGTGATGTCTCAACTGGCGGAGAGTTGGATTGGTGGACGTCGGAAAGACCATGTTCATGGGTATCACTCAAAGTGCCTGAGAAATAAGAGCAAGTGCTGTGAATAGATATGCAGCATCCTGAGATATAGATATGCTGGTCAACATCAGCTCCAATGTAACACCAGCTAGTATGCCTTGTGGCAAATTTCTAAGCTCAAATGGATGGGAGAGAAATTTACGTGATACAAGAAAAACAACATCGTAGTGAGCCTCAAATTTATATTGAATGCAGATAAAAGCAAGGCCCGTTTTGAGTGAGGAAACCTCCCCAAAGTTTTGCAGGAGAAGAGTTTCTTTCGACAGCCAATGAGGAAAACAACCTATATTCTTTCGTATTGCTCAAACTCTAACAGGTTGACACTATTGTCTTACCACATACAGACAACATTTTTTTATCTTATCATTTCCTTCCATCACATCGCCACAATTCTGCTTCGGAACAACTGAACTCTATGCAAAATTGAGCGGTGTGACGTCCACTAGGTCAGTCGGTGTTATTACAAGCTTCAATGGATTAGCTTCTGCATATACAGATGTATATATACATACCATCGTGCAACTGTGATGTCTCAACTGGCGGAGAGTTGGATTGGTGGACGTCGGAAAGACCATGTTCATGGGTATCACTCAAAGTGCCTGAGAAATAAGAGCAAGTGCTGTGAATAGATATGCAGCATCCTGAGATTAGATATGCTGGTCAACATCAGCTCCAATGTAACACCAGCTAGTATGCCTTGTGGCAAATTTCTAAGCTCAAATGGATGGGAGAGAAATTTACGTGATACAAGAAAAACAACATCGTAGTGAGCCTCAAATTTATATTGAATGCAGATAAAAGCAAGGCCCGTTTTGAGTGAGGAAACCTCCCCAAAGTTTTGCAGGAGAAGAGTTTCTTTCGACAGCCAATGAGGAAAACAACCTATATTCTTTCGTATTGCTCAAACTCTAACAGGTTGACACTATTGTCTTACCACATACAGACAACATTTTTTTATCTTATCATTTCCTTCCATCACATCGCCACAATTCTGCTTCGGAACAACTGAACTCTATGCAAAATTGAGCGGTGTGACGTCCACTAGGTCAGTCGGTGTTATTACAAGCTTCAATGGATTAGCTTCTGCATATACAGATGTATATATACATACCATCGTGCAACTGTGATGTCTCAACTGGCGGAGAGTTGGATTGGTGGACGTCGGAAAGACCATGTTCATGGGTATCACTCAAAGTGCCTGAGAAATAAGAGCAAGTGCTGTGAATAGATATGCAGCATCCTGAGATTAGATATGCTGGTCAACATCAGCTCCAATGTAACACCAGCTAGTATGCCTTGTGGCAAATTTCTAAGCTCAAATGGATGGGAGAGAAATTTACGTGATACAAGAAAAACAACATCGTAGTGAGCCTCAAATTTATATTGAATGCAGATAAAAGCAAGGCCCGTTTTGAGTGAGGAAACCTCCCCAAAGTTTTGCAGGAGAAGAGTTTCTTTCGACAGCCAATGAGGAAAACAACCTATATTCTTTCGTATTGCTCAAACTCTAACAGGTTGACACTATTGTCTTACCACATACAGACAACATTTTTTTATCTTATCATTTCCTTCCATCACATCGCCACAATTCTGCTTCGGAACAACTGAACTCTATGCAAAATTGAGCGGTGTGACGTCCACTAGGTCAGTCGGTGTTATTACAAGCTTCAATGGATTAGCTTCTGCATATACAGATGTATATATACATACCTTCGTGCAACTGTGATGTCTCAACTGGCGAAGAGTTGGATTGGTGGACGTCAGAAAGACCATGTTCATGAGTTTCACTCAAAGTGCCTGAGAAATAAGAGCAAGTGCTGTGAATTGATATGCAGCATCCTGAGATTTGATATGCTGGTCAATATCAGCTCCAATGTAACAGCTGCTAGTATGCCTTGTGGCAAATTTCTAAGCTCAAATGGATGGGAGAGAAATTTACGTGATACAAGAAAAACAACATCGTAGTGAGCCTCAAATTTATATTGAATGCAGATAAAAGCAAGGCCCCTTTTTTGTGAGGAAACCTCCTCAAAGTTTTGCAGGAGAAGTGTTTCTTTTGACAGCCAATGAGGAAAACAACCTTCATTCTTTCGTATTACTCAAACTCTAACAGGTTGACACCATTGTTTTGCCACATACTGACAAAATTTTATTATCTTATCATTTCCTTCCATCACATCGCCACAATTCTACTTCGGAACAACTAAACTCTATGCAAAATTGAGCGGTGTGACGTCCACTAGGTCAGTCGGTGTTATTACAAGCTTCAATGGATTAGCTTCTGCATATACAGATGTATATATACATACCTTCGCGCAACTGTGATGTCTCAACTGGCGAAGAGTTGGATTGGTGGACGTCAGAAAGACCATGTTCATGAGTTTCACTCAAAGTGCCTGAGAAATAAGAGCAAGTGCTGTGAATAGATATGCAGCATCCTGAGATTTGATATGCTGGTCAATATCAGCTCCAATGTAACACCTGCTAGTATGCCTTGTGGCAAATTTCTAAGCACAAATGGATGGGAGAGAAATTCACGTGATACAAGAGAAACAACATCGTAATGACCCTGAAACTTCTATGTAATGCAACTCAATGTACGGTCAAGTTTTTTCTTTAGAATGCGCAGTTGAACACTCCTTTAAATCTTTTCATTCCCTGTTTCAGAGCTGACATCAGCTCCGAAAATAAGAAAATGGAGATTTTCATGGGAACTCCCCAAAATTTGCAGGGGATGATTTTGTTCTGAAGCCACCGATATACACCACAGTTAGTGGTATTAAAAACACTTATGGATCATCGAGTATGCAAATATTCATACCATTAAGCTGTGAGAGCTCAAGAAGGTGGTGGAAAGTTACATGATACAAAAATCAATAGTGCAGTTACTTTAAACTTGTTTTGGAGGCTCCCCAAAATTCAGCGTATTTATCGCACAATTACCAACACGCTATTGATTAAACTCAATTTATAAAAAATGGGGAGTTTCACTTTCATGTATTGGAGTTTTGTTGAATAAGTTATTTTACTCAAATAGCTAACTAGGTTCAAATTTTAATTTTCATGAAAACTCCCCAAAGTTTGCAGGTGATGGATTTTTACTTAAGCCAAGCCAATAACAGAATATAGAATATAAGGTCTTACAATAATAGAACTCATCTATAGCAAGCATGACAAACACAAACAATTGGGGAGAGTTAATCTACACAGTAGACAAACAACAGTATTGTAACTTTAAACTCACTTTAGGAATAATGTTAATTTGGGTACCTTTTGTATTGTCGCTGTCCCTGTAGAGATCTGTTATTGTTATAACGTACGGGCTATTGCTCTCTACAAAAAACCAAACTGAGTTATGCGGCAGTTAGGAGAATATCTTGTTGATTACTGAGCACTCCAAATAGTCAGTAAAATCAGAACAATCAAACAAGTATAAGAAGCATGTAACAAGCGTGGTATTACTCACTGGTTGGTTCGAGATATGGCTGCCAAAATAAAATATATCGTTAAGATCAGAGAACATAGGTAAACAACTATCGTTACAGACTTAAGCGTTTACAATCTAGTAGTAGAGAGCATTAGAGCCTAGCATCTTTTATTTTAGCTGATTATTTGTTGCGGTGGCAGCATTCGTCAGTATCTGATCTAATAAAAATATTTATTTCTCCTCATGCATTATAAAACATATCTCAATTTTCTCTTACCTCTACGTGTCTGTATTTAAGCTCCTTTATTTCGTTGTCGAAATACCTAACAGCCACTGTCCTCTTCTTCTTCTCGATTACAGTCCCTTGGTAGAAAAAGGTTGACCCCGGCCACAGCGCCCACACTAGATCTCCAATGTCATATTCCTATAAATTTGTTTGAAAATTTTACGGAACCTTTGTAGTCTTCAAGCAGTGAAGCCTATTACACTGCTAGTTAGCTGAGACTATGTGTCACATAAACTGCTTGAGGCAAGGAAAAATTTCACATAGTGCATGCGAAGGAGCGAAAAAAATTAAAACTGGTATTACACAAATTGCACGTAATTTGTTGCACTTAGACATGGTATGGCGGACTTCCTCTTCCGCCTGGTCAGCATCTCTCTGTTCCTACCAACAAAGGCAAAAAGATTAACCTCCCATTTATGGATAAAAAATCTCTTCAAACAAACAAAGGATCCTACTGGAAAAACTGTAATGCATATACTTAACTTGTGCAGTAAGAATCTGCTCTGGCCTAGTCTACAACTGAGCCCTGTCTGTGGACTAATGACTGGGGAGCTCATATCATGCCTGAATTTATAGCAGTGTCATTTTTGACCTCTTGAACTAGCTATTTGACCAACCAAATTCAAGCTTGTTGCCACAGGCCTTTTTCCATTGGTTATTTCTTTAATCAATGATATGAAACATTTATATGATGTACATCAGGGGTGGGCAAACTTTTCCTGCAAAGAGCTGAATTTAAGTATGGCTCAGCACCGGTGAGCCACACAACAAGATTTTTCCTAAATTATATAGCACCACTTTTAATTGGCATAATAAAACATTGGATTATTGCATGTATGTGTAATCAGCCAAGAAAGCCGAATTATGTAAAATATCTGTTTGGCAATGGCAGGAGGGAGATATTTGTTGAGTCAAACCAATCTGTGGTGCTTGTCCTGTCAATCTTGTTAACACAAAAAATTGAAGATTGCTTATCACTATAGAAAGACAACTAAACCATAAATGAGCAGTGTTTAGTAGAGTCTCCGCCAGCTACGATACCATATTAATTATGACAACAAATCTAACCCACTACTGGTTCAGGGGATTAACGTCTATGTATGGTTATACATGTGTCAAGCATCGACAGGCCTCCAGCCATGAACCAAATAAACTGACCATTTGCTACCTGTCTCATAGCTACATTGCTTCGAAAAAGATTTCAGCCGGCCATACTTTTGATTGTCCATCACATTGATGTAGAAAAGACATTGAAAAGTCCTAAGCAGAGATATCACACACACAGCGTTACATTCATTCATCTACAATATTGACTGTCACTCACTTGATACTCACTTGGACAAGCCTATGCAGGCAAAAAATATGCTGCAACAAGCTCGTTGCTCACTGTTTCCGTGTAACGCTCTCTCCACACCATATTTATTATGCTTTGCCTCACTCAAGCAATGTTTTGTCAACCGGTTGCAATGCTGACAAATTTCATCCCAGTTCGGTTGCAGTTTCTTTAGTTTCCTGGAGACCCCGCTATGTCGCATATTGATGAACATCTCAGTTCGTTTTAGAGGATGAAGATAGCGAAATTCTTTAGCTGATGTTCTAGGTTTACATTGATGTTTCTCATCTTCTAGAAATTCGTTGAGGCAAGGCCCGCAAGCAATGTAAATATTACTTCTGTGATGTTTTGGACATATGTTTTCATAGGTCTCCTCCACATCATCTTCTTTGATGGGTTTTAGGCTGGTTTGAAATTTCAAGCTATACCGACGCTCATATAGGAAAGGCATTGATATTTTAGTTGCTAATGCCTACCAATAAAGCTCAAAATTACAAAACCAAAACTGAAGAGGATGCAACCAACATCTACAGGTAATGTATCCACCAGTCATTACTGGGAAGAGTGTTACAACAGCCAACTGAATCTCTCTATGAGTGGGTGCTCGATTTCCATTGGTCAATCTTTAGTTTGGTGTGACCATAGTCTTAATATACTACCTAGACAGGCCAAAAGCATTCAATACTGTCCCACTTAAATAGCGCCGACATGACGTAATTAGTTTGTGCTGTGAGCCGTAGTTTACTATATAACCTATAGGAGTTTAGTTTTTGCGGCATTTAGGATTCGCTTTTTGCCGTTTTTGCCTAAGTAGGGTAATTTTATGATAGCGAAATTACTTCCTAAGCAATAAACACCACTCAGTCTCATAAACAATGTACAATTATACAGGAATACACCTTAGCTACACATGCAAGGCAGTGTGGTGTAGTGGTCTAAGTCTCTGCCTGGCAATCAGATGGAGGTTTATGCCCTGGGTTCGATTCCCAGCTTGGACAATTTTTTTTAATTTTCGATAGTAAGCCTACTAGTGAAATTTAGTGTATCTTAAATTAATCTCACTCACCATAGTAGCGAAATTAAACTCTAAACTCTAGCTAAATTAAACTCAGCCCCTGTCCAGCCCCTTATATTATTCAAACACAAAGAAAATTGGTGAGTGTATGTAAAAGACCTTTCCGCACGAGATGGTATTCATAATTTGTCTTCAGAACCCGAACTTTTTATGATAAGAGACAATCATAGCCAATAAACATTGAAATAAATACAGCCATTTACCCTCAGCTCTTCCATCACTACTATTAAAATGTAAAGAATACATATACCACAAGATCCCAAATATTTTGTTGGATAAGCACCAGCACCACCACCATCATCATTTTTTTCCTTAAAATTATTCGTAGTTGTGACTGAACACAACCAGTCTGCTCAAATTGGATTGCTAATATTATGGTCGTTTCTGTGTTGTTAAATGAGTAGTCAAAATCTAATTGCCTTTACCATAGCCAAACTTAATTTTGCCGATGCCGGTAAGGTTCTTTGAGTTTATAAATGTGATATCGGCGTCAACAGTGAATGTCTATTGCTTCCCCGACTTATACACAGAAACACCAGCGTGAAAAAAGTTATTACTGAGGTGTCTAAAACTGTTTAAACAAAATTGCGTCCGATGAAGACCATCCTCTTTTTAGTCATGTTGTTTTCAACCGTGCAAAGTATCCTCTTGCCTACAAACCATCTATTGCCCACCAAAGTGCAGGGCAGGAAAGCATTTAAAGAGCTTTTTTCCATACTACATGTCAGCTTACAACAGAATTTAAAATGTTCATTTTCATGTTCCAATCCAATCCTATTGACTGTTAATACAATGATTGTTATAATAAGCCAAACCAAACCAGAACACGTCATCATCTGAGCTAATGGAACTACATGTATTGATGAAACTACAGAGGAAAAAGGATGGAAGCACGTGACTCTTATAATTTCCAAAACTGGAAAATGGAATACCCTGGCCAAACTTATTATTGCCGATACCGGTAAGGTTTACAGTTTCACCAAAAACCGTAAAGGCTTGAGATTGCAATTATGGGATACCTTAGTATCCACAAGCTCTAATAAGAACTCTTGTTAATAATCCAATAATGACAGATGTAATCGAAGGCCCTTTGGTTCATCACAATGTCCATTTTGAGACGGTAATATTTATAACCACAGATCAATGCAACTGCGGGCAATAAGGCTATAGACTTTGGCTACCTGCCAGACTGGACATGATGACAAGACCTATGAGGGCTCGCCCTGGAGCTCGGGCTGCAATATTTGAACATTAATCAAACAATTTATATAACTTAAACCTGGCTTAAACTATATTGATCGAGTCACATGTAGTCAAGCTGCGTCAAGGTAGCTGCGGGCAGGTGCTTGTACAGGTCGTTTTCAATCGCAGAACAATCTATTCCTTTTTTTTTCTTTCCATGAGATTTAGGATTTGATGTGCAACCGAAGATTGTTCATTGAGTTTATGTGCGATATGACAGCAACTAAAAATGTTCACGATAAATCTTCACTATAGAATTCACATTATAAAAAATTATTATTACGCTAATTGTCATGTAACTCTTCCGGGTGGAGTAAACCGATTCTCCTTTTTGTGGAAGCGTTGTAGCCTATTCCAATTCGCATTCCATGATAGAAGAAGGAAACTGTAACAGCTGCATAACTTCAGCTGTCGCTGTTTATGGTACACTGGACCATCAATAATGAATAAATTAATAATGAATTACAAGAAAATAGGTATAATCTCAGACAACCTTGGAACCTTAAGACCGATTAATTCACATCAATTTTGTTGAGAGCAAAGGCGCAAAGGTTCTGACTTATTTAATGATTGGAGTATCGCTTTAATTAGTCTTATATCAGACTTGTTCATTGACTGTGGATATTCTGTTATAAGCTACCTTTCCATCTCTTACGTCTTGCCCTTACTCTCAGACACGATAAAAACAGTAATATAGAAAAGATGAATAATCATCATTCTTTTTGTTTTATGAAAAGTTTTACCAAAGGATATATATATAGCGAAATATTGTCAGTATAACCGTTTGTTTAAAAAACCTAGGTCTATTTAGGGGAGAGGGCACTGACAGTTTCTCCTGAGGGACAGGCGTACTTCAACTAGACGTTACATTGTAACAGTGAACTGCATTTTGTACAATGAAAAAAGGCCTTTGATTGGGGTGGTAGTTTGAACGACTCTAACTAGTCATATTTCAGCACTTTTCAGAGTCATCCTGCAATTACATAATAGGATTTGGCTATTTTTATTATTCCGTGAATGGGATCTCAAAATTGTACAATTATATTATACTCAAAATCACTTTGATACAACAATTGAGATAAAGAACTATGTGTATACCGGTATATCTGACACATATATGCAATGTATGCTACGTGCTACGTGTAAAATAGTTGTTGCAAACTCCTGTTGTGAAACTAGTTCCTCTTATAATAAAATAATATCATGCTGACTACGAATTAGGAAAAATTGATGCGGTTAGATTACGTCATTGGTACATTTGAACCAACTGCTATTTATCTTGGAGTATTACTTACCAACATTACTATCAGTAATTGCTCAATATATGATGATGTAGATAGATATTGGCTAATTTCAGATTTTGCTTTACTTCTGGTAGTTTCAGCGCTTAATAAAGTTACTATGGCTAGTCAGTTAAGAGATAAAGGCAGATAGGCACTGAAGTTTATCATGCCATGCCAAAATTTTTTGCCGACCCATGCTGACTTGTAGAATTTATATATGAGGCTGATTTTCTTATTGGATGAGAGCCTCACACTTTTAGTCCATTGAAACATTGTTGTTGGTGAATACTAGGCCCAAATAAGACAGCTCTGCTCTGTAATAAACTGGTATGTATATGCCCATTGAAACAATATTATTTACTTTTTGTTTCTAGCACTCATTTGACTATGCTCTATTCTAAGCCAGTATATCTATAATGATCTACTTCAACATCAACATAACCTTTTTATCATGTCGGCCAATAATCTATTTCACAACCATCTTAAATTTCTGCTGCTCCCTTCGAGCCTCAACAAGCCTTCTGAGCATGGCTGACATTTTGTAAGCATTATCAAGGTAAATGCCATTAGTACCAACAACGTTATTGAAAATTACCTTCCAGATGTGTTGGCACAGTTGTTAACACAGATCTACGCATAAATGAAATATTGCATGATAATATGTATTCATTAAATTGATATAAAGCATTCATTAAACCTGAGAAAGTTGATTAAGTGAGGTAGCAAGCATCCTCTCAAACAACGCTTACGAAGTTGCAAAACCGCTTTGGATGATATGACAACTACAAATTACCAATAAAGGCACTTATTCTAATGAGAGGACAACTCTTGTTTCCAAACTTGCCTCAACTTTTTTCACAATTGGGGAGATAGTTTTGGGGAGATTGTTAAGAGTTGTCCTCCCAAATATATTGGGGAGCCTTGGGGAGCAGAGTACAAACTCTCCGTCTACACTGCAAGGTTATCCCCCCTGTCCAATTAAGGACACACAAACTCTCAAAAAAAAATTTTGGGGGTGATGTTGATATTGAAGCAGCATGCGTATTTCACCCGAAATAGACTATTGCAGCAGTTTTTGCTTTGGGGAGAATCCTAATCTCCCCATAAATTCAAAACTCCCCAAAACTTATAAAAATAGTTGACACAACTTCCCAATAATCAACATTGTCAACCCACACACACACACACATAGAACCTGAATTACGTCATCGATATATTATTCATTCATAGATTTTATAGAAGGAGCAAACAACTCCAAATTGAATACACAAAGATAACTAAATTCATTAAATTACGTGTTGGAACTTGGAGTTATTCAGAGTAACTTCCCTTACCCCCTACTTCCTTATCCGTTCCTCACAGCATATACTTTATAAGTATATGCAGGGAACCACCTTATCAAAATTTCTTTTTCCGTTCCTCACATAACCTTTAGGTAGATATTCTATGCTCTTGTATGTATCTTGTCTTGTGTTTGTTGCAGAACTAACAACTCAGAGTACGGACAAGAATGTGAGAGAGCCCATCCCAGATGGTCAGTTGCAGTCATCATATGAGCCGAACGCTGACGGCGGTGTACTAATTTCTTCTGTCTCAAGTAGAGACGCCCCTAGTAAGTATATATGTTGGCTAGCTCAGAGATACACAAATTTGTGGCCACCCTACCCATCATATGTTGGCCACAGCCGCCTGCGGCCTACAATTAGGCTTTGACTGGGAATTGTCTAAGACTGCTGGTGTGTAAGCTTGGAATCCTAAGGCTATGATCACTATTCACTGTGCAGTCTATAGTATCGCAGGTATAGCATTGCTAGAATACGTACTTATACAATAACCTTTAGGTAGATATTCTATGCTCTTGTATGTATCTTGTCTTGTGTTTGTTGCAGACACAACAACTCAGAGTACGGACAAGAATGTGAGAGACCCCATCCCAGCTGGTCAGTTGCAGTCATCATATGAGCCGAACCATGAAGATGTTCCCAGACTTTTCAATAATGCGCCTGACCTTGTAGCAGGTTAGTGACTACATATTTGTGGTGTTGGCTAACATGGTGCTTAGTAGATATGAGATCAGGTCATCATCAACAGCTGCCCAATTCAAGATAGAGTACAACCATTTAACATAATGGGAAAGCCTTCTATTAGCTTAAGTGTAGGTTTCAGGGATGTAAGCGAATGGTTTACCTGATAGCAAAAAAGATATTTTATGAAAACAATTTAGCTGTCCTTCAGGCACAATGTCAGTGTCTGCTTGAGTTCCAAGCATAAACCTAACATTTACACATAAAATAGATTCTCATAGAAATGAAGTCTTATCTAGTGTATCCTGCTAGGGAACTGATCCTTAGGACTAGGTCAAACAGGGCTTACCGCCAAAATAAATATAGGGTAAAGGGTAAACCCAACATTTTGTCAACATTGCACAGCACGCTGAGGCTTTATGTAATAATCTTTAATACGATTTTAAATGTCCCTTAGAGTAACCTTTACCATTTATTCTTCATGTTTGACAAATATAAGGAATTAAGAAACATATTCATTGGAATTGGCCACACCTCCTAAGCCCTGTTACCATTTGTAGAAGGCTGATAGATCAGGCTACGTCCCTAGACAGGATACAGTCGAATGACAAATCAGAAATTCAGTTCTATTAATAGAATTTTGTGCATTTACTACTGAGTGTCCCTCAACGTAATAGCTTTATTTTGAGAATTGTGGCTTGTTTTCTCTATTTGCATGAGAAATTGTGTGGTTTCCATAAGAGGATCAGTCTATCATTGTGCAACTCAGGGGAGAAAATTGCTGACTGCACTCTCCCCATTGACCAATGTGCACTAGGAATTGTTATGCAGACCTCTCGCTGGTACTTCATATTTTCTTATCACTAGACTCAGATGATGATGAAGAGGACAAGGTTGTAGCTGGCCCAGACTTGTATCGCCAGAAGCTCAGAAATGGTATGGCATAATGCATTTGGGTTGTGTTTTTTTTATGTGGATGCGATCCATTTCACTAATCACGTTATTGCCGCTCTTCCAAATTGCCCAAACTGCAAGACATCAAACCGCAAACTTGAACAGCAAACACGTGCACCCCAGGACCCCATCTCAAAAAACCCGAACTCCAAACTCTTGAAAATAATGGTAGTGGTGAATATAGATTGACGAAATGTCTGCATACCCTTTTTTTGCTACTGCTTTGATAAAAACATGTTGAGAATAATGTTATCTTAGTATCAGAATGAGGGACTGTAGCCTCGGTTGGAAAACCTTTCCTTGTAACGGCTGGCTTTCGTATCGATGGTTTAAAACATTGCCTACTACTTAAATGTAAACATTGACATTCTGTCAATGAGATTAATCCAGCTAATCCATCATTCAGGATATTTCTCTTATTTAAATAGTATCGGTACCAGTTTACAACCCTGGTGGGAAAAAGAAGGATTACTGTAAAAGGGAGAGATGCTATTTCTGTGGCCTCTACTTTACATCTCGCATGTCTCGTCATCTAAAAAGAAGTCATAAAAGTCTAGCCATGGTGCGGGAAGCCTTAAGACTCAAGAAAGCGGAGTCAGTGGAGAAGTTTAGGAAGATTCAGCAGCTGGGAAATTTTGTTCACAATTGTGAGGTAATATAAGACTCTCTTGTCATATTACCAGTAATGAACTTTGGTTCTTGTGATTACTAGTCCACAGCTCTAACCTCTCAGCCACAGCCATGCCATACTGTACATGATGTTCTCTAGTCCCTATATTGGACCAGTTTATTCCAGTAAAATTGCAGGGCACTTTATAGAAATGTGTCTGAAATCATTAGTAAGAAATATTAGTAAGTTATGCACATTTGATAGGACAATATCAGTGGCGTATATTACCACTCACGGCCCACTGATATCCATGAATGGCTGAATAGCTCAGTGTGTAGAGCGTCTGCCTAATAACCACTGTTATTAAAATTGTTGTGGGTTCGAATCCCATCAAGGTCAGTTTTTTTTCACTTGTGTGCTTTATAACTGGAGCATTTTTACCGTAATCTTCTACTGCTATTGAGTTGTTTTCTGAAAGTACCCAACAGCTCAGTGCTCACCTCTCTGCTTTTCCGTGGTGGGAGGGCGCTTAAGCGCCCCTCCCACACCCTCCCCGCCACGCTTACGGCGTGTGGATCGGGCTGCGCCCGATCATTATGCTCGTCTCTAAAAAGTCAGTGAGTGAAATTTTTTAGAATATACGCCCCTGGTCAATATGTCTGCAATATTTATAACTGCCTGAATAGCTCAAGTAGTTATATCCTGCGCTGCAGTTCCATTGGTCCTCAGTTTGAGACCCAGTGATGGAGGTGTTTTTTCATCAATATTCAACATGATTTCACTGATACAAAGAGGTTATCACTTTATATGTTAATTTTTAGTGAACATGGAGTTTATAAATCTTATTTTGAGTGTATTTTGACAGGTTTTTCATCCAATTTTAATAGTTTTATTTCCTTTCCTTAAAATTCGCGTTAAGTGTAAGTCTTTTTTTCGAATGGCAGTTAGGCTAAAATTTGCGCGCCAATCATATACATTGATGTGCTCACCAGATGCACAGCTTGTGTCAGTATAGAGCAATTAGGTAGTGCATCGGTTGTTAGATCGGAGTGTCCCAGGTTAAATGAGTAACATATTGGTGGGAAACAAGTGGTGGAGAAAGCAGCTATCAATATTGTTTTGCTGTTTGTTAATGGACGACCTGCTTTTGTAGATTATAAAACAGGGAGAGGGAGAGCTCATTGTGGTCAAGCGACCTCCACATCCTACAGCTGCACACCACCACTTACCGTGCTCTTATTGCTATGGCTTTTATCACTTCTCTAATATAAATCAGCATATGAGACGCTGCAATACATCCAGTCCGAAACGAAACAACAGCTTGAGCCAGTGCCGTGCTATGATGACACCCTATATAATGAGTGATGACAAGATAGAATCTGATTTGGACACATGCCTAGGTGGCCTGAGTGAAACTGCAAAATATCCAGGTTAGTTATCGATATGCTGTTATTTGACACGGTCTTAATGATATCTAGCCAGGTTCAAATTGACGTGTTACCATAAATATTGGAATCCTGGCTGAGCTTAGCTCAGGCTGAGCAAAGAAAAAGCTAAAAGCTGAGAGATAGCATAGCCTGACATTGCATAGTCTTAAAAAGCCTTATAGGGGAGGGTGTCATGTCAGAAACCCATGGTATACAAGTCATAACACTTTAATATGATTCCGTGTACAGTTTGATTCCCTAGGTTTTGTTTCCCTTCGTTAAGTCATATAATTAGAACATTATGTTGGTAAAATTACATCCAACTTTCTTACCCATAAAGCCCAGAGCCCACTATAGCATGTTTTGCAAGCAACCTTATGCACCTATCTGAGCACACTGTAGTGTAAATCGCCCCTGTATGATACATCAATGACTGTTGGATTAATCATGAATGAATAAACTCGTTCTGGGTCAATGATCAGCAAATGGCCAATTGGCCAATGAGAACACCGCTCATGCCACATGGGTTGAATCATTTTTGCTTAACGTCAGTGATAATTGCATACACAAGCGTAAGCTCACGCCTGCCAAAAAAAACAGGCTATAGTGGGCTCTGGACTCAAGACAGACAGTTTCAGCAGTGTTGTTGGATTACATAATGAGGTTGTTAGGAAGCTCCATAATAACGGGGAGAAGTGGGGTTGCAGAATTTATTGCCCATTGGACTCAAAAAATCCTGTGTGAAATTGACCTTGAATATCACAGTGTTGTGTCCCACCTATTGCTTTCATTTGTTGAGTTTATCATTGCAGGGCTTCGATCCATTATACTGAAAGATCGGCTCATCCAAGATTTTGCAAGAAACCTAATTCTCAGATCTGGTGGTGAAGAACTTAGAAGACCCAATGCATTCAACCCGCTTCGTCAGAAATTGCGAGCAGTTGCATTGCTGTTATCAGAAAGCAAGAAAACAGATAGAGATATTGAGGATATGGACACACTACTTACTCCAAAGTTTTTCCAACCGTTTCTCAATGCCAGCAAAACCGTGGCGTCCCAGAATGACCAGATGGGGCTAACCATCGGATCATACATCAAGCAACTTATCCTTCTAAAGATATCTCGTGCAATCCAAACAAACGATATGACAAAACAAACTGAAGCAGAACGATTTCGCTATCTCATGGATGCTCACTTCTTAAGTGAAGTAACCTCAGTTGCGGGTAAGAGGCAGCGTTTAAAGCGTATAAATAGGCCGGAAGAGCTACCTTTAAGTAGCGACCTCGCTGATCTCTCTGCTTATCTGAAAGAGCAAATAATTACCTCCCACGATGTACACAGACTCGCGAAACTATGTCTCTGCTACCTTATTGTGTTTAACAAGCGTAGACCCATGGAGGTGGCTGAGATCACGACGGAGGCTTATATAACAGAGATCCAGCGGCCAATTGAAGACAATCCCGAGATCCTAAACTCACTGGAGTTCACGGAAAGGCTTATGGCAGAAAGGTAAGTCGCTTAAATTTGCTGTCGGCTCGTTTCCATTTTATTGCATAGAAAAACAGGAAGTATTTTCATATGTGAAAATACTTCCTGCTTGTTCATGCATAAACCCTGAAAAAGGTTGCTTGCATTCTCACATCAAACTAGATTAATTTGTAAGCTGTTTAATAGCGATTTAACTCAATTCTCTCTCAATGTCCATATACAGAAACCGTATTGTGAGCCCAAGCAATAGTCCAAACAAATTCCTACTCAATATGCATAGGAATGCTTAGCAGCACAGTTTCAGGCTTGCTTTGGACAAGGAATATTTCTTGAGGAATGAACTTCCTTGCTCTTGAAAAGACAGGCGATTGTAAAACCTAACCCATTGCTTGTTTGATCTACTAATCCCAAGTAATGCCGGCATCACATGATTTAATATTCAACGTAATCAAATGTAAACTTAATTATATTAGTGCAGGTGGTGTTACATTTATCAATGTAGTCCAAAAAAATTGAAAATTGATTTTGAGTCGCTGGTTCTAATCCAATCAGAGGTGATTATTTGATCGAGCAAACAAGTATCTGATGAAATATATTCTGTGAGACTATTTTTCAACTCTACAGGACAAGAGCTATCCAAGTGCGTGGTAAAAGTACGAATGGGGATATGAAAGGTGTTCGTTGTTATTCCAGACTTCTTGTTACCCAAACTGGAACATCTGGCAGCAGAGAAGAAGCACTTCTTGTTTTTTGGGTAATTACACTGTAGGCTGAATATATTATAGTCAATTAATGAACATCCCTATTATCTAGCAAATAGATTGTATGCCCATTGGGTATGGGAATCCTTTACAATAGTTATATCATTGGCTGAATGGCTTACTTACTATTGATGGTTTTGTGGAACATAGCTTATACATCATTCTTGATTTTAAACTGACTGGCAGACTGACGTTTACTAAGCAGGATCAAATCAGCCAAGCGAATCTGCCTAGCAACCAGTAAAAATCATATAAGCTATCATGTGTACCGAGTTCGCCCTAATATCAAACATTGCTTGATATCATGGCGGAATACGCTTGGTCAAATGATAGTACATGTATATAGTTTCGCTCCACTAATTATTAGGGCAATTACAGTACAGATTCTCCAGTCTGTTTCTAACTTTACCAATGAGCTAAGTCTATTTCATTGCTCTCACTACCTCTGCCCTGTTGTATTGTTGAACTGTTGGATGGCTTTGTGCTTACATACAGGACTACGCAAAAGCCGCTGATAGGGACAGTGATAGTAAAGGAGATGGTCGACGAGTGTTGTCAATCAGTGGAACTCTGAAGACCCGACTTATTACACAGCCAAATGTTCAGAAAATATTTAACAACGGTTTGTCAAGTAGGTTCAAATCTTTTATCAAAGTACCTGGCACCTTTTGGGATGCTATATGAATAAAATTGAATGACGCATTATCAATGCTATTTTGATTAGGTCAATGATTGGTAACTACATTTAGCTAATGGCGTCTATTATCCCAGAGTGGCTACCTAGCCAATGTCTGTCTCATCTGAATGGAATAGTGGTAGAAATAGGAAGATTGGTCCATATCACCACCCATTTGACCTTGACCTGGCCAGTCTCATCCCTTACCTAGTCTGCCCTTTTCTCCTTGTGTTAAAATATTTCAACAACAATAACGGCTATATTCAGCAATAAAGGGTTATGTTTTCATAATCAACAACGAAAAAAATAAGAGTTAAGTAGTTGGCACACACTATACGTAATCTGTTGGATAATTGAATCAGCTTAGTATATGATTGATAAGAGAATTGCTGAACTGTCTATTTGTATAGGTTGCAGATATGACTAGAGATGAACTAGAGATGGTGGCGGACCACCTTGGTCACTCCGCAAATATTCACACAGGTGTTTATATGAAGCAACAAAATCTGATCGAAAGATCGAAAGTTGCTCTTGTTCTATCCGGAGTAGAAAATGGGCTATACAAGAAAACGGAACAAAAGGTGTATCTTGACACTCTGAATATCAGAGATATAGGTGAGTTTTCTCCATCTTGCTCCTCTCATCCAATCAAGTTCTGAATATGGAATAGAACTTTTCATGGTTCAATGTGTCTATGAATTCAATTATAAGCGGAGTTGATTTACATAAAATTTATTTTCTCGATAAACCCCCCCACTTCCAGGAATGAACTGCTTTATATACCATATAGGTAGCAAACAACCAACTCTCGTATGATTGCATTAGTAGTATTGTGCATAATGAATGCTGTGCCATGGAGGTATAGTTTATGTTATGAGTACAATTCATGTCGTTTATTTGAGCGATAATTGAACATAAAACTCATTCGGCTTGTTGCAGACTAACGGGAACTTGTATCACTATTGGGACAGTTGTAGACGCTATGTACTAAATGTTCGGTGACAATGCCAAACCTAACCATTGGTTTCCATTCAGCATAAGCAGTCTACTCTGTTGTTAAAGTGTGACGTTTTTCTAGCTGACACTCTTTTTCTTTGCGTTTAAGCTTCATGTGCGGCAGAAGAGGAGATTGATGATGAAGCATCGACCTCTCAAGTTGTGCATATGGTGACTCGACCGGGCACTCCAGTTGATATTGTAACAGACACCGATTCAACTTCTCAGGTCAGTAAGGTTTCTATATATCTATAAACAAGCGTAAGCGATCCTTTGACAAGCTGGCTAAGTAGTCTATCGGGAGCAAAACCCAAAGGTCTGGCTTTTTGCAGATCGAATCTTTTGGGCATCATTCATTTGGCTCATAGTTCCATCACTACAGAAAACTGTTTCCTCTGAACAGTAAGTTGTGAGCACAGTATGTCCTTAAAGTCCCAATAGTGGCTATGCACTCTAGATTAAAGGGCTTGAGACATGAACAGGCATTTGCCGGAGGTTGTTAGAAAGCTAAGAAATTGTAAGAAATAAAAAGCTAATGACAGCTACAGAAAACATTGTTTTATATTGCGAAGCCTTGACAAGCCTCAAAGGGTAGGGTGTTACTAAACCCAGATATATGTTAGGCAATAACACACCTCTGGCAAATAGCTGTTCATGTGACTAGTACGTATTAACTCTTGACTACTCTGAGCCTCGCATTATACTTTACTGCTGAACCTGATAGCTTAAAATCATCCTGATACCAATTGAATGCATGATTTCTATGAAATTGCAGTCAGATCGGGAAAAGAGTACAGATTCAGAATCGGAAGAAGATCAGGCGCACAGAGGTAAATATGCAAGACTTGGAATCATACCCCAAGTTTAACAAAGAAAAAGCTAACATAAGCTAATGAAAGCTGATAATGAAAGCAGAGATAGCTTAGCTTCAAATTGCACAGCCTTGACAAGTCTTATAAGGGATTGTGTCACTAACCCCAAACACATGTTAGAAACTTGTCATATATAGGTCACAATTGGGTATGATTCCAATTCTACCGGTAAATATTCTAACCGTTTTGGCAATACTTGTGACATCATCAATGTTGCGAGGAATACCTTAAAAAGAGAGTTGTCTTCTGTCGTATTACGTATGTATTTGAACCCATAATATTTATGTGGCAGAGTAGCTGACATGGTAGTGAGCTTTTCCTCTAGGATACGGTAATACTCGTAGTGCTCGCCATAAGATCCTACTACCACAGGAGGGATCAGCTGTACGCTCTCATGATTTAATGTCCCAGTTTCTAAACTGAAATTACGTGTCAGTTCATTATAATAATTCAACAATGTGATAACATTGAAGGAAGCTATGCATTGAATGTGTTTTTGGTGGATTTGAGAAACTAAAACAAAGTAAATAGTTTACTTCTCAATCTAATTGAGCGTGGCAGCTTATTCTTTTGTGTTATCCGAATTTTTCAGTAAAATCAGAGTTGTTTCCTAATGACTTGTATTATCTGTATCACTAGCATGTGCAGTAACTTCTACTAGGTCTATTGACCCCCAGTTGTACAGGTTTGCAAACAACTAAAAAGAAACAAGATTGTTATGTTGCATTGCATTTTTACAATCGTTGTTACATATCCATTTGCGTGACCTTGCTTGTAGGTAGAGGTAAGCAGAGAACGGGAGCTGAGCAGAGTAGTCAGGCTGGTACTGGGAGAGGTGAGTGTGTGGGAACTTCGGTAGATTATTTTGGAACTGTATTTAATCGCTGAGCGGGGTATTTAGAACTGTGCATTGGTGTACATGGGTTATGCACCTATATGCTGAGCGACAAGGTTGAGAAACAGTGCAGAAAAACATAGATATACAATGTTAGAAAGCCTATCCAACTTCAGATAGAAATGATTTATCTTTTGCCGACTGTCTAGCTAAGGCCACACCAAATTGATGACTTGATCTAGATTAAAAAGAAGAACCAGGCACAGAGGAGGGAGGAGGTATATTATTTTTCATTTTATGCCAAAATACTAGAGGACGCTGGAGGGAAATTCATTTTTATCACATATTTTGTGTTATTTTTACAATAATTTAGAGAATGATCAACTGGAGGAAGCTTTTTTAGTTTATTTCTATAATATTCCAGACAATATTTTAGAGGAGGGAGTTAAATCTAGACCAAGACATCAATTTGGTGTGGCCTAAAGCTCATTGATACAATCTGCCTGTGTCTACAATGAGTCCAATGCTTTCAGTCTGCCGATGTATCACCTGTTATTCGATTTACTTCATAGGAAAGAGTAAGATTGCCTGGACGGCATCAGAGACGGCGGTTGTCCTGAAATATTGGGACCCAGATAGTGGGGGACTACCCAAGAAAGAGGCTCTAGAGAAGGTGGCGGCACGTCTACCAAGAAGATCTGTACTAGTGATACGAGCTCACTGTGCCAACCTGAGGCGGCGTAAATCCAACAAACCATAAACATATCAGATTTTACAACATAAAATTAAACTTGTAATTCATAAATATTTCTGGCATTTCCAGGCCCTTGTTAATAAAGCACTTTACAATCATATTTGTATGGCATGTGTATCGTAGTAAGTATGTTCTACATTCTGCAATAATTATGTGTTATAGTTTGTCATTATTTTTTGCTAATTTTCTAGTTGAGACTTTTTTCTGTTTCAATCGCAGATGCATAGAGTTTTGTTTTATTTTATTGTCCCAAAATCTGAAAATATATGTAAAAAACTAGTATGTTCAAGACCATTTGCATTTTTTTATTTTGTGTTTTCATCTTTGATATATGGACGGTGTACCATGTGCTTTTTATAAAAGATCAAATTTTTTTAAATATATGCAACAATACACGTATAACCCAAATAAAACACGACTGCTGTAAGATACTCTCATGCGTGAAATATTTATGAGCGACATCAATAACCACCATTTCTACATTGGTGCTAAGCCATATGATAATTCTGCCTCTAAGCAAATGAATTTTCATCTTCCATGATTAAAGTCGCAGGCTGTAGAATCCTCAGATTTTGCTGTTGAAGATGGATCTTGCTGACGTCCTGGGAATGCACTCAAATTGCGTAATAATATGCGTTGTCTCACAACTCTTGACTACAATAGCTTCATTTTTGATGATAAATGCTGTCATCTGTTCTTTGGCTCGCACTCAAAATTTGTTTATGATTGATGCTGAAATGCAAAATGGCAGTCTGTAAAGTTTTGGTATTGATTCAATTCGCCAGTTTTATTACTGATGAGGAATTTTGGCAACTCTCAAAAAATGAGAGAAACCATCAAGGCAGCATTGTGAATTCTATCGCAGCTACCATGTTGGTCTTCAATCACTCTAGCGTACTTGCAAGCACAAACCCTAGGCTGATATGATTGTAGCATCAATGCGAATAGCCTCCTATCCAATAAGAATGTTTGTATTTTCAAATTACCTCTGGTTGGGAATAGTTTCAACCTTATCCATAATGATTCTACATCTTCTGATTTCCAGGAATTGTTCTGAAATTATATGGAAATATGATAAATTGACAGAGCAAGGGAGGCAAAATTGGACAGGCAACTGTAATTTGCTGAAATTCTGGAAATTTGGATAATTAGCCAAGCAAGAGAGGCCTATTAGACAGGTAACTCTAAATTACAGAACTCGGATGCATTAAAATTTCAATATAAATTTGTAAAATGAATCTGATGTCAGGAGGTTGGCCTATATAAAAGGTCTGCCTCCCTGACTATCAATGTTCTATCATTTATGGATTGTGAGTTATCCCCCCAATGAAATTCAGTTTGTTTATCAAGGTAGCAACCAAATTTTCATATCATTCATTAAAAGTGGCAAATATGACTATTTTGTATAGGTAAAGGAGGCTCACTCATAGGAGGCCCCGAAAAGGCCTCCTATCATATATGGGCCTCCGTTCTTATCAGAATTATATGATCTTGCCTCCTATGAAGCAGGATATAAATCTATATATATATATATATATGAATGACTCATTTTCCAGGGTTTTTATGGGTACAATAGTGGGATATATAATATATGACACTGTATTGCACATATGTGTGTGTATATATATATATATACAATCCAGTTTTTCTGCGCTGACTAAAGAGCATTTGCATTGATTCAGTATCAAGTCACCTAGGATCTTACCTGTATAGGCAGCACAAAACTCTTTCATGGACTTCCTCAATGCCTCATTATCTATCTGCCAGTGCAGCTCTTCAAAAATCACTGCAATGACATTCTTCATATCATGGAGTGGCTCACACATGGCAACTTCATAAAGCTCTAGATTGAGGTCTGATAGGGTGAGCCCCTCTGTTAGTAAGGCAGGTAGCGAGGTCAGACCTGTAATATAATAATAACATTTATATCACCAATGTGCAGACTAGCTGTTGGTTTGTAGGCCGATGATTTTACGATTGACATATAGTTGCAGTGTTGCTGACGGCGTTTGTTCAAAGCTTACCTCTTAACTCCTTCGCAAGTTTATCTTTGACCTTGTCCCTTAGCCATGTCGGTGGCACATGTCGACCTCTGCGCTACAACTCATTGATGCACTCGTTTTCTGTTGATAAGATGTATAATGTTTTACAGTTACCAGTTTATTATGTACAGGAAATGTATATCATGAAATCCTAAATTGATACAAAGCCTTTTTTTAAATTCATAATCTGATACTGATTTTATGAATCTATTGGCGGCATGATTTGTTTTCGAATAATTGAATGTTGCTTTTTGCAGGCAAGTTGTGTAACTCACCTTTTTCAGAGCTCTGAAAGAGTAATCCGGTTTCCGGTCTCCAAAATGTATGATTGTCTTCTCAAGGCTGGAGAAATATCCGAACTTCAGACATGAGTCTGAACTCCTGAACGTCTGACAAAGAGCTCCGCACCAGCAGGGATGATGGCTCTTTTGGCCTAACTGGCCCACCTCGAAGGCTCTAGCCGGTATGTCACCTGTTGTTGAATGAAAAATTTTTGTATCTATCAAAATTATCCATGTAATGAGACAATAAGAATCCACATTTAAGATTAGATTACCTCACAGAACCTCCCCCTCCCCAAGGTCCACATTATTAGGGTTTCTGTAGGCTAATCCGAGAGTGCAATATATGATGCACTTAAATTTTCCTCTTGCTCACAAATATTGGAAGCAGTTGCATCCCAAACCTTAGCCTTCTTATATACGAGAGGCTTCATTGTCATCTAATTCTCATATATCAGATATATTTATAATTTTGTATTGTATTTACCAGAAAAGAGCCTGGGAGCGGCCCAGTATGTCCTGCCTTCAAACACCACACCATTCATGGTGGACACCATCTCGTCTATCCTTTCGACAGTGTAATGCTGCATATCTTCTGATGAGGCTGACGATCTTCCGATCATGTGCAGATATGGCCTCTCTACCATTGCCTGAATGTTTTCCCTAAAAACATAAAGATAGCTGTACAGAGAAATTGGACACAATAGATAGATTGCATATGATCGCTGGCTGGTAAGAATCTTATATAAAAGAAATCATTAGGAGCAATGAAGAATCTGTTTTGTGTCAATAGGAACCATGAAATCTGTTGTAATGCTAAATTTTTAAATTACATGTTTGATTCTGTCTCTGTAAGGTACATGGCCTTGTCGTAGATGAACCCCACACTAATAAGGAATGTGCTGTGGCCATTTAGGGTGCTGTGGTCATGCCACACTTTCACATAGCTAGTAGTTTCCAGATCTTCTATTCTTTCTTTGATATCCCTGATGCAGTCATCGTCATTAACTTTCTCTGTAAGAGCAAAAGTACATTAATAATGTTGTTAGTACTGCACAAAAAAATTCTGGCTTCATCAGCAGGGAATGCTCACTAACGCAATTGATCGAGTTTGAACATTTCAACATAGCTGTTTACTTGTTTGCCAAATTAAGGACAGTTCTAAGTAAGGCTTTTGCATCATCATCAGTTCGCAACAACAGTTATAGAGCTAGAAAGAAACCTTATATCTATCTGTATGAAGAGGATACCTGGCTGATGCGGGATAGGCTATGTTTTATCTAGAAATAACTGCTCGTTTATCGTGTCCCTCTAGCTATTTCTATTATGCTCAGTCAGTGATTTGTAGATAATATTATCAAGTTAACATCTAAATACCTACAAGGTTAAGTTTGAATCTATATTTGGAACAGTGTTCCCGACATTGAATTTACAAGCCAACAAGGGTTTTCTTCCGCCTGTAATACATTGAGATTTTCAGTTGGTGTTCAGAAATTTGTATCAGGATGACACAACTATGCCTGAAATAGGTAGCTTGCTTATTTTAGATACACTTCGTTGAAACTCGGACCACTATTCCACCTTGTCGGATGATTCTGTCATTGCCAACTAACCTCCGCTGTCTTTGAGAATTTGTACACATTGCTGTTGGTTCAGCTGTGACAAATCTGTTTTTCTCAGAATTCCCATGTTCCCCATCTGTTGCAAATGGATTTGCCTGATGACTGCTAATGATATGACTCTGCCATAAATCTGCTTTTCTTCTTTTTGTCCATTTCTGAATGTGAAAGTAGTGATCGGACAAATCGCTCGGCCAATGTTTATATCCCCACTTAAAATCCTTCTGTCTCGTTCTTTCACTGCAAATAACCCAAATATTTAATATGCTGGGTTAGAGTATCAGGCAATTATATTGGCAAAGTTGTTAAAATATCATCTTCCATTGCTCACCCATATCATATCCTTTATTCTTTCGACATCAGGAGTTGTTGTCCTGTCCTTAACTAACCAATGTTGTAACAATTGAAGGTGGTACCCTACTGAGGATACATTTAATCAGTGTTTTCAAATTACTCATACCTAGCTCGTCTGGGTTGGAAGTAGTGCGCATCGCAACACCATCAACTTTCCTGTACGTTGCTCTAGCTTGTTTTCTTGTATTGAAAGAATATCCTAGAGACTTTGCATATTCTTGTATCACCTAAAAGTGTATGTAAAATTTTCCATGATTAGTCAACAGTTGGTGGTACAGTATAAAGCTACAATATTTTTCCAACAACATTTAATTCTAAATGGTTTTTCTAACTGTTACAGATCTAAATAGACTTAGATGGTTTGTGGGTGTGCAGTATGTTCACAAACGATGATATGATAGATCAGGTTTGCATCGATATAATGGCAGCTGACAACCATCTCTATAGCCTAACAGTGTAAGAGTTTTAACCTTAATAATCATTACAAGTATGAGACAAAAGGCAGGTTTTCTTACTATGATTTGCCACCCCACGCTATACTATATATATAACTCAGCGGTTTCATGGGATTGATTCTAATTCTTCCCAAATGTTATATTGTAATTTAAATCTTGGTAAGGATAGGAAGTAGTTGCTATGATGTCATATTCTCACCTGCTCTCTATTTTTCTCTAACATCGGCCCAGCTTTGCGAGACAGTTGGGCCCACCTTCTGGCCATTTTCTTTCCTAGCTGTTTGCTGTTCGGCGATAGCTTCCTCAAATAATCAGCGACACACTGGCGATCAAAATTGTAAGACCTTAAAGGACCAATATGGCTCTTGACCCGGTGCCTTACGTAAGTACAGCTCTGTCGAATCCTCAACTTTGCGTATTTGTTCATAGACAAGTTGGATGAATAGAGTGCCTTCGTATGAGCTTGCACGGACTCATCCCGCATTCTTTTTAGAAAGTTTTGCTCAATCTTCCTACGTGCTGCAGCTGAGACTTGTGGTGTTCTAACTCTAGGTGTTCTCTCGTTTACTGTTCTAATGACTATTCTAGCTGGTGTAAGTTTGTCCTTTTCTGTTGTGATGAAAAGAGCGTTTGACTTCATCAATTCGAACTCAGGAATCATAGCACAAGCCTTACAGTAAAAGGCACTGTGTGTTGGCCTATCTTTATCTGCCATTTCATACCAGCTTGCCAAACTGAATCTATCCCTGAACTTCCTTTGCGCTTGTTCTCTCTGCAGAAACTTTCCTCTACCCATCCTGTTAAATATTCAATAAACCAACAATACATTGCCCTTCTAAGTACACACTATACCCTGACTTAATGATCTTAACTACACTTCAACTCTTACCTGAAAATCAAAATCATTATCTTGCTTCATAATCTGATCTTAATTTAGAAGCTAAATGTACCTCTAAGGGGATGTCTGTAGCCCCAATAACAAAGTGTTTATAATATGGAAATCAGTGGCGAGGATTAAATATCATGCTAAAAAATGCTACAATATTGCCATAAATGCTAGTTTAGGGTTGACATGATTTCAGCTGACACCAATTTTCACTAGCTGAGGTTGTGTAAATGTTAGCGAGTAACGTATTTCACTATTGAAAGCCATTGCAAAAGGCGATATTTTCTCACAGCCTGTACTTCACTCTTCCAAGGTGACGGATAATGCTAAATACTGCAAATAGTTTCCCTCTTCGTTGGTATAGGATACGTCTTGTTAGTTCCTAATAATTCATTCAAAATGTGACATAACTCCCCCAATTACAGATATCCTTTGCAAGTTATGCTGAATTATGAAATCATATGTCCATATGTGAGTGATAAGACATCCGATTTTTTTTTAACCTCTTTAATATTGATCAAAGAGATACTTTTAGCCCACCATGAATATCCAGTGTGGCCAACTGATTGTAATCTCATAAATTCATTGGAAAGGTTTTAATTTTAATTGATATAGTTAGACTTCAGGGAAGGTACTGTGTAAACAAAAATAACCATTTTGTTACCATAGTTATAGAGCAGAAACATCGGTCAAATAGTGCTACTGTATGCTCTCAATGTTATGTCCTTGAAAATCTTTTTTGTTTAACAGGCTTGGTTCCTGGTGGTGGCGAAGTCTCACATCATAAGGAAAGTCTGGTCCTGTATGGAATTGGGCTCTGATGTTGCATGTTGGGCAGCAGGTCAGATAGCATGCTTTCATGCGTTTAGCACTCTTCTACTTTCACAGCTTTGGATTAGAAGCGTCAACAACAAATACCTCTATCTATTTTAGATCAGGTAATATTTGGGAATATACAGTAGTGTTAATGTTATTTTAATGTCAGTACAATTTTTTTGCATAACCAGCTGGTACTGTCATGCAATTGGCCCAGATCATGGGGCTAGCTTATCCTTAGCCAATACCCTGGTACTTGACCAGTATATGAGAAACATAGGGGTAGTCAATGTTGTATAAAATTGCCTGTTAATTGTCAGATTTGTCACCTTGTGTCAACATCACAATCACAGAAGTAGATAGACATGAATGGTTTACTATTTTCTGCACTTTGAATTGATAGGCAGCAGTTGCTCTGAAGCGTCAATCCTCTGTGTATTATGACTGAACAGGTGACACCACCAGCTTGCTGTCAATGGATGTGCAAAGACATCTGATCTGGTAAGGAAGGTAAGGTAAGGTAAGGAACACTTTTTCAATAGACCATTTTGGCACACAACCAAGTTAGTTGCTGAATTCCTTGCTTACTGCTGCTTGTGCTGCTGCAGAATATGTATCAGCTTTTCAAATTGGTAATCAAAAGTCCTATACTTCCTCCTTACCCAATAATTTACCTAGCGTTGATCATCATCTGTAGCAGCACAGCAAGCATTGACTACCCATTATTGCTTTATTGGTAGGCTAATCAGCAGAGCAAACTCAAATTGACCCAAAGTGGCAAAATCATTTGATCTTTTCGTTGGCTTAGTTGCTGCTTATGGCATACATCAAAAAGCGGTGGGACCTGCTGGGTTTTTGGTGGTTAAGTTGACTGGGGTCCAGTATTACAGAGGTATCAATAGAGTTTGATCCATTTACCAGCGTTCGGCATTACCAGTGGAGGGGGGGGGGGGCAACTCCAATGGATAAAACTTGATTTAGGCACACTACCAAAGTTGGTATAATTCACAAGAAGACTTTTGAGGACTATTCAGATGTATAGAGCACCAACTTAAAATATTGGTATATTCCAGCATCTAGCTGCCGATAAATGCCACTGGTCACGTTGCACAGAAATACCAGTTGGTTTTATGAATGTTGTTACACAGAAATGTTAGCCATTGCGATATATACTCTGGTCTGCGAATGGTGTATATAACAGCTGGGTATTTCAATGCAGCTCAATAGTTACTTACAATCTGAAGAGCTCTTTTGCTTTCTTTTTATTACGTTCAAAGTAGTCTTGTGTCACCTGCATCCAGGGTATATCTGCCATAAGTTCTACATTATAAAACCTTAAGTTTCTTAGATTCAAAAACTGTTGCTCTGAGAATAAAATCATTGTGGTATAACCACACAAAGCAGCAGATTTTTTCCTTCCCCTTCCACTCATGTTGAGGTCTCAGTGAACAATGACCACATCACACCCAAAAGTTCCCTCCAAATTTCATTTCATAGCCTGATTGGTGCAAATTCCCTCCCTTTATTCCTATCTATAGTAAAACCATTATAGAAGAGGTTTGTCCAAGGTTTTCTTATGCAAAACATGTCATTAGTCATAAGTCATATCTAGAGTATTTGTCAAAGTTTTATAATGAGACAAAATCTCCCTGGTGCAGAGCAAAGCATTTGCAGCAAACCCCCTCCCCCCTCCGCCACTCATGATGCAATTTTTACCAGTCGTGGGAACTTTTGGTCAAAAGGTTTATGCGGGGAGGGGGACTGATTCTGACATAGGGATGTTTGAATATATTACAGCTCTTCAAGGTTTTATTCTTGTTATTTTGTAGGTGATGAGTCCAGGAGATGCTGATAGCTTGAAGCAGCTCATTGTGAGGCACATAGTACTGATAATCAGATATCAGATAAGACAACAGAGTCATTACTTATACAAGGCAACAAATCGGCAGCAAGATGATGTAGGATTTGAGGTAAGCTTTCTGACCAGCTGCTATCTCATAGAAAGCCCCATGTACAACGTGTTTGTATTTTCGTCTTTAATGCTTTATGCTAGCCAGGTGATACGGCGCTGCTGCCTAGTGAGCTGCGAATAATTTATATAGCATTTTTGTTGTCTCAAAGTGTAATTGTTATAACAACAATGGCTACGGTCTCAAGTGATCTAAATTTCCTCCTCCTTCTACAAGATGGTAATAGCTCGCATTAGAAAAGAAAACCTCAAGATTGCGCCATAAGAGTAGCATCAAATTATATTGTGATATGGAGTATCCCACAATGCAATTTTGTTTTAGTTGTCTTCACTTGTAAGATCTAAACAATAGCTATTTGTGATCATCCTAGGAATTCATTGTCAGAGTTATAAACATGATAATAATCAAGTAATTGGTTAGAGGTTTTAGATTTTTATAATACCATATCTTTGCCTGTTATCTACAGTGGTAGGAACAATATTTTAATGAATGGCTCAACACATAGGAGATGGAGGTTCAAGTACATTTATTGACCAGACAGCAGAATATACAAGCACCACTCTATCAGTAGATGATTTGCAGCTGGAGAATGAACATGTGCGTTTAATTGGTAACTTAGTGTTTTTTATCCATTTGAATTACATTGTTATTCCAGAAAAACCATAAACTTATGGCTCTCTTATACATTGAATCTATACTCATTGCTCAAGTAAATCTTTGGTAGGAGGAAGAGGTCCAACTCTGACCCCCTCAAATGATATAAAACTGCTATCAGCTTATATCATCAACAAACTTGTGAACCGTTACTCAGCAGTATTTTAAATTGAATTTTGAATATTTAGCAAGTCTTTTAGGATAGTCCTGTTGGGTACTCTTCCATACATACACCATCTAGTGCAGCTATATTTTTATGTTTGTTTTGCATAACCACAAATATGCTGTCCAACTGGCCATTATCTTAGGGTGTTGTTTTATTTTGTTTTATATGCAATATTTACCCAGGATTTTTCTACTTTTCCCTGGCTATAATATTCCTAATTTGTCTTAGAGCGTGAACTGTACAAGTAGAAGCAGTCTTTTACATTCTATAGTCCCGTCTTACTTGATATATCTTGTTGCATACATAATTCTTCAGTTTTTTTTACTGTAGACAAGGCTACGGGCGTGACTGTAAATCACAAGATGATATAGAGAAGACATATGGAAAGGCATTGTATATAATGCAAACACTCATTGCTCGCCACCTACCATGACTACATCTGTATTGACCATGGGCATATATTATACATTTTTACAAACAAATCTACCCATCGCTCATCAATGTAAAGTTCTCTGACTCATAAAACTATTCTATATTATATGAAACATATATGCTTCTCGCCTCGGTGATGTTTAATGTCAATGTTCACAGACAATAAATATACAGTACAAACTATACATTTATTCATTGATCCTGGCATGCATTGTAACCAAATTGCATAGAGGGATATGATGTATGTGACTGCAAAAGGTCCATCTAATAGTAATAATTAGAACTCGCAGCAGCTGGGCAATTTGTGGCCTGCGGAAATCCTAAGCCTTCAAAATTGATAATCAGCAGGATGTAGCCCTGATTATTTTTGGTCAGGACCATTGCGTGTACAACGGGTTCAACAGTACCGACTCTACCCTTTCTCTATGGCCTGAGTATAAACTTGTTCTAATAAAGTTTTAGCTTGGATGCGAACCATCAACCTTGATGTTCATGACTTTCCTGCTAACCGCTACCACTGATCCATAATATCTAGATAAAACAACTGATAATTAATCAGAATTAACTTGGCAACGGCTGTGCAAACTCTGTAGTAACGCCTTCCCATCTATAACATACTGCACCAATTCTAACTGCTTTGAGGCTGTATTAATCAAATTTTGACATTTGTAAGTGGCTGAAACTTGAAAGTTGCAGTGTAACCACATTTTTTTATGAGCAGCAGCAATGCCATTGACTGTCTGAGTGTATCATTTTTATACCATAAGACTGCCGTGTAGACTACTCTGGTATAAGGTTTGAAGCAGTGAGGTCTCAAAACCGTTCTGATAGAATATAGGTGTGGGGCAGAAACGATGAATCAGGGCCCACAAGAAAAAATAGCACCACAGCTGTGTATTAATGGCATATCTGTTGTAATAATAGTTCTATTGACTTGGGACCTCTCATTACTATAAGCAGATCTTTTAAGTGCCCAAAGTGGGATTTGATCCAGCAACCTCTTTATCATCTGCCACTAACCACCAACCAACCAATTACGATCATGCCAATCAAATCAAACATGCTCGATCAAGATCAAATTTAGCCTTAGCCTCTGCTCTTAGCAACCAATTATTGTCATAGGTAAGGTGGTTATCCAGTATAATGCCCTGAGGCTACATATTTCACATTCTGCAGCATTGGCAGCTACGGGTGAGGGGGCTAAGTCCAATAGCTACAGTGGGGGGGGGGGGGTCCCAAAACAGCAAGCTGCAATGCGTGGAGTCAATAATTTGTCTTTCGATTAGTAATAAACTTCATTGACTCTATTTACACTGAAAGTTTATTAAATTACATGAAAACTCAATGACACAGAGAAAGTAACATTTTTTTAATATCAAACTCATGGTTGCTTTCGAAGCATGTGCAAAAAAAGCTACAATACCTGATTATTTCAGATGCTGATTCTTAAAAATTATAAGATAAGACTGATATAATATAAGTGTATAAATTCAATTCAGTGCTTACGTAAATATATTTATTAAACTTGATCTAGGTCTACATGAAAAAGCTAAGACAAACATAACTATTGAGAGGAACTTGTTGTGACTCATAACGTCACTCTGGGACCAAAACATCAGCAGATTTTATATCTCTTAGCGAGCTATGAACAATAATTTACAAAAAAGAACCATTGAATATTATTTGCATTGTCATCTGCATTCATTTTCATGTGGCAGAAAATAAATAATAATATTCTATCGTGTTAAATGTTAACAGGGTATAGATTATGTGTTGACAAGAATTCAAGGTTTTAAAACATCATCATTCTGGTGATTTTCAATTTATCAGCCCATGGTATCGAATGTGTCGAGGAAAGTTTTTGGTAACTTCTCAGTGACTTAAATGCATTTCCATTGACAATCTGAGATAGAAGTTGTCTTCCCGATGTGCACTTATTGGTTGTATTAGAAGTTGTCTTCCCGAAAATAGTGTTTTCTAAGACTGATATTTATTCCAAGTAGCACCAAATGTTACGGGGAGGTGACCATTTTTGCTAAGGTTTTGCCCAAGGTCAAGGTGAATTTGTAAAGCCGAATGAACAAGTTCTCTTTGAGGGAAACAATATTATTTGATAGAAAATAATTTATGATTTTACCTAAAAAAGTCATCATTTTCATGCTACTACAACACCTGCTTGCTGGTAAAACTGAAAGACAAGAAAGGTATGCTATTAGAACTCAGTGAACTCATTCATCCTCTAATGCAATACTTCTACAGTAACATTTTATTTTTAAATGTAACTCAGCTGATCTGCAACTAAGTAAATAAATAGCTGTCAGCTGAGTTACAATATTCTTTGGAATTGATATGGATAAACAAAGATTGACAGGCAAGTTGAGTGCTAATTGGAAACAGGACAACCATTAAGTAGCCAAATCAAAGCCACTAAAATGGTTACTCAGACACATTAGTACATTAACAAAGTATGTTGTAGAGGATGACACATTGTTGATTGATCGGTGATAAATATTATTGTAGGCCTATCGAATGATATTGCAGAAAAAAGTCCAGTTGTGTATGGCCAGGGGGGTCTTTCAATCAAAATGAGCGATGCCTTACTAAAGCAAATTATCACATCACTCAAATTTGACGCTTACTTGGAGTTTCAACTAGACACAATCGTTCCCAGATCACTCACCCAGAGCGTCTATAGTTCCGTCCATCAATGAGTGAGTGATCTGAGAGCGAGACCCTTAGCAGGTGTCACTCACTCAGTAAGTGAGCAAACACATTGCAATTTTGGTTGTTTTTAATTGAAAGACCCCCCAGTCTTACAACAAAATCATAGTAGAGGGTTTGTTGGTGCAGCCTATGTTGTGTGGTATGACGTATTTTGGGTAATTTGTCCAACAAATCTCGGGTGTTGTGACACATGCTCCATGATCTAGGCATCGACATGTCCCATATGGCACATACCACGTCTTACAACACCGGTCACTAGCGACCGTTTTAGTGCCTGTACAGAACAGCATAACTTTGTGTAATTGAAACTTGCAGGCCTACAATGTGTGGATGCATTTAACACTGCCTCAATCATACTTAGACAGGCCTTCTATAGTCACAAGTGTGGCCAATTATCATTTATATACATTGTACATTGTCAACTTAATGTCCATGGTTGGCCTAAGTATGACTCTGCAAGTTATTTGGCCAATGTTAGTGCTTTCCCATTATAGAGTAGTCTAGAGTGGCGAGTTATTGTATTTAATTATATCATAATTAGGGCTTCGACTGAATTAGACCAGGGTAAATCCACTCCATTGTCCCCGATGAGACCAATTTATTTCTTTTTCCTACCGATCAGGAGAATACTGGCCTAGAGTTTAACATTTTATGATAAACAGGGACTGCAAGCAATTTTATTTTTGATTGAGTAGTCATAATATAATGTAGGTCTACTGCTGCTTTGAATGACAAGACTTTGAGTGAGTACACCTATATCTTCTTTCTTTGACCAAGTAGTAGACCAGCAATAATTGGTATACGGGGACTGTCAGTAAGAGTATATCAATTAACATAGGAGGCCAGTCCAGCGGTCGTTTGGCCCAGTTGTTAAGCCCACCTAACTATTTGATACATGGATTGTATGTTGTATGTTGTATGTATGTATGTATGTATGTATGTATGTATGTAAGTATGTATGTATGTATGTATGTATGTATGTATGTATGTATGTATGTATGTATGTATGTATGTATGTATGTATGTATGTATGTTTGACTAATAAAATTTTGAACGACTGTGACAACATCCTCTCCAATCATCTACTTAGACTACTGTTGCCACACAGGTGATCATGTGCTTATCAAATTCTGTATAGCTCAAAACTAACAAAATGAGACTACAATCATTAGGATTGTCATAAAAGGGTAAATAATTTGCACCGACTCATCTTCCAAGTCAGGATATGAAATTAATTTTCTAGCTGAATTAGTGACGTAGTTACCATCTTTCTAGTTCACCTAGTGCGTTACTTTTATGCCCTGATTTTGATTATCAGTTTGTGCGTTTTATTAGCTCATTCAGTGAAAGTTTTGGGATAAGAGCCTCATGTAGTTATCTTTGAGCTATACGGAATTCAATAAGCAAACATCTAGTGTTATGAAATCGCAATACTTAGTATACAGAGAAGTCCCTCTCGTAGCTTACTTTTATGAGGGCAATGTATCATTGCTTCTGTGTACCACAGACGGTAGAATTTGAAACTTTCATACGAAATGTGAAAATCACAAGTATCCAACTCTTCCTTGTTTGACCTATCGGCAATGGCGACTAACCATAAAGATCAAACAACCAAACCATGATGCACGCACCACAACAGTCTTGTTTCGCTTGAGTATTTTGATTTGATGGTGATCACCTTAACAACTTATATCTGTTGGATCTAGTCTACTCAATTTACACCCTTTATTTCCAGACATAAAGTAGACAGTATGAAACAATGTATGAGCCTTCAGAAGGTTAGACAACACCGGAAGATAGTTCTTCAACCAGGTTTGTGTCCATTCCAGCTTTTTTCCCTCAAACACCATTTATCTACTGTTGTTACACTGATCTTTCCAGGTAGATACAACCAGGAAATAATATGCATATGACTAGGGAGTTTTCTGTACTCACAAAATTGAAGATCAGACAACTATGCTTTGTTTACATTTTGTATTGTTTTGGTCATATATGCATGAATCAGGCCGAGAAAACTCCTAATTTCCAATTCATTTGACCTATGAGAGATTAAGTCGCCTTTTTTAACAAACCAAACATCCATAATAAGCACGGGTTGGAGATTCGATGCCCAAATTGAAATGGAAATCACATCAAAAATAATCTGTGATGGGTTTCCCCTATGGGATAATGTTTGTTTTATGTTTTATTGTTGTTTTGTAGAAATCTAAGATGACCAAAGAGATTTCGCTAAACAGAAAGATCAAGAAATATTTATAAAAGATAATTACACCGGAATTGTGGTATTATATATTACGATGTTGACAACCAATCAGCCACCATCCCTCAGGTATTCAAATATGAATCATCTCACAAAAAGATAAAGCTATTGCTTAGTCCGCTGATTAAAAGAGTCAAAGGAAAATTTCCTAGATGCAGAATCATACCTAAGCCCTTTCAAACCTTTAAACATTTTGGAAGAAATTCACACCATACATACAGCAATATACATAAACTTTAAATAATAAACACATTGGCACATGATCTACACATCGATGTGTGTTCCGAAACCCTACAAACATGTCAGTACAAGCCGTAAAGTCTGTAGGGGGGGAGGCAGTTTTTTTTCTTCTTTACTAAAAAATGCCAGCAAGTGAGGCAGTGTAGGACCTGAAAACTTTCAGTCACAAATCTTGAGTCAATTCTCTAACTGCTGCGCCTTAAACTATACAAAAATCGATTACTGTTATAGGTGTAACAAGATTCCTAGTTTGCAAGTGTTTTTACAAATTAAAAATGTAATCCTACCATTATCACCTCTGTTTGTACAGGATAGCACACAAGTCATGGATGAATGTTTAGTTAGAAAAAATATGTTTGAAATCATCAGTTGGGGCGTCATTTATGTTTCATGACCAAAAACTGAACAACCGTCCCCCTTCCCCCCGCCGGTGTTATTCTGCTGGTGCCCTGAGGACATCCTGTGTATCAAGGCTGTCGTAGTTTACCTTTGCATCTCCTGGTCATGTTTATTGTAAGAATTGGGTAGTGATTGGGAGACATAGTCGATTACTTGTTAACCCTAACCTAAAGTTTTCAAATCCCTAGGGTTTGTTTTTGTTTGAGATGTTATTATCGCTCTTATTTTCTTTATAAGAATCTGGTTCTAAAAAACTGTTCGATTTCTGATTTCAGGTTATCAATTCTACAACAAGGACAGATGGTGTTACTGTAGCAAGCTGAATATGTGTCATACAAACCAGCAATATATATTATCTACCTATGATGATGCGGTTAATTCAACAGTCGTTCTTGAAGTGTGACTGCCATGATTAATTTGGAAAAGTTAGAATACGTTAACAGCAAAATGTGACTGGTATATGTAAGGCAAGTAAGATCCATGGACTAAATTGGTGTCGGACACTGTTGTTTGGAGTCTCTATCTGTTGCCACAATTTCCAACCCTGTGTTTTACTAATACAACTGAATAAATTATTTGAACTATTATATTGTATAAATTTAATGGTTTTACAAGTCTTTCTGGCCACATAATGTAAGGGCCTCAGCTTTCTATGGGTAAAATCCTTTTTTTTCATGATCAACTTGCACTTAACATGTAAAACCTGCTGATAAATGTTATATCCCTCTTTGATCATAGGGGGTTGCCTAGATAATATATATAACGATATACCAAAATATTGACTTAATCTGGTTTAAATGTATATTGCTTCATTGCTGCTGCAACATACGCCAACATTCCATCACCTGTACTAAGGCCACAAATAAAATAACAAAACAACAACAAACTTATGATACATAGGATATATCATGTATCCTGAATAAACTGGGCTTAATATTGACACAGTCCTTTTTTTCGAAGAGTGATTAATTCTAAAAAATAGGTTGTAGCCATCACACCACACTACTATATTCCGCAGTGTGGCTTTTTTTGCATCAATTGGATTTCTATGGAGAATAACCCACCTGCAATAACTTTGCAGTTGTTGTCCGATTTAGAAATTTGAACTACCATTTGTAAGGTTTTTCAATGGGCTATTGTACATTATGTCTTTCATGAGGGTGGACCCAGCATTTTTGACTCTGCCTCTGTTTTCTTTGCTAGATGTTAGATAGCTGCTTGTTAAATTTAGTTCGATGTAAATGTGCACACAAAACTTTCCACAAATAAATGCACTTTCACAACTTTGTTTGTTACCATGCCTTTCTTATTATATCAGTAATTTTCCAGTATATTCAATTTTGTATCCATATTCACTTACCTATCTTCTCCATATTCAGGAAATAAAAACAGTGTCATTTATCTGTGAATCTTAGCATCATTGTGTTGGACATCAAATTTTGTGTTAAAAGGAGGGATGGTGCTATGATGAATTGTCGTTTGTCACACAGTTAAGATCAAGCATGAGTTTTGGCCATGTTAATCTGACTAGATGATGTAGTGGGGGGGGGGGGGGCAGTGTTTGCGATATTTTATACTTCTGACTGCCACCAATTGTTTGCTGCTAGGCTGTCTGTTTCATTAAGGGACAAGGATGCAAATTATCGCTAGGGAAGCGAAAGCATTCTTTTTCTTATTTGACCAAGAAGAGGGTAAGATGCTCAGTGGATGCCCATAAGTAATATCGTACCACATTTTGACCTGTGCTAGACAACAGAAACAATAGTGCATCTTTACTGGTCACAAAATATTATCAATGAGTAAGCCACACCCTGCTGTATTATGCTCTACCCATTGATATGAATATAATATATCAATGGCTCTACCTATTAGTACTTGGATGGAGATCAACACTATGACATATGCTGTGTATTTGCTCACTGGTTATTGTAATTTGGAACCATGCCAAAACAGTATATCTATTTTATTTCTTCCATGGAGATCCATCAGTTAGGTGTAGCTCAGTGGTAAAATGGTTGCTTGGGGAGCGAAATAATGCAGGTTCAAATCCCACGCATTGCTTTTTGTAGTAGAGTTGTAGTTTTTGTAAGCTTCAAAAACACACATGTTGAAAACTTATCTCACTCTGGATCCTAATCTAGTCCTACACTGTGCATCACTTACCAGTACCACTGACCCCAGGTGCCTGAGTCAGGGGCGTATATTCTAAAAAATTTCACTCACTGACTTTTTAGATTTGAGCATAATGATCGGGCGCAGCCCGATCCACACGCCGTAAGCGTGGCGGGGAGGGTGTGGGAGGGGCGCTTAAGCGCCCTCCCACCACGGAAATTTTTGCATATCGGTAGCAAAATAGTGCAAGCAGAGAGGTGAGCACTGAGCTGTTGGGTACTTTCAGAAAACAACTCAATAGCAGTAGAAGATTATGGTAAAAATGCTCCCGTTATAAAGCACCCAATTGAAAAAAACTGACCTTGATGGGATTCGAACCCACAAGAATTTTATAACCAGTGATTAATAGGCAGACGCTCTACACACTGAGCTATTCAGCCTTTCACGGAAACTGGGAGGGGGGGGCCGTGAGTGGAAATATACGCCACTGGCCTGAGTGGCTACATATGATAAATGGGAATTAAAAACAACACCATAAAACATTACCAATGACCCTTGCAAATCAACACATGTTATGTACTGAACTAGGGACTCCACTGAACTTAGTATCCTAATAATTAGGATTATTCCATAGGAAATTGTTGGTTTTTGTATGCAGATAAAACAGCAGGAATAAAAGTCAGAAGTTCTGTTCGACGTTATTTTCTTTTTAGCACAAGTAAAGCTCATAAAGGCCTGATAGCACCACAACCGCTGGATTGCTTATCCTGGTAGGAATATTTTGTTAAAGGAAAACATTCTGCCAAAATGCTAGGGTCATTTGAAATGACGAACAGAACTATTGTAAAAAAACAGTAACATGATATGCACAGTGTAGCTAAGAAAGATCAAAACTGCCACAAAAGAGATTTGAACAAACTAACTCTTGCATCGTAAGCACAAAGCATACCAATATCATCTAGATCCAAATAGAGGTTATAGACTGATTCATTCATTGTAGACTCCAAACATATTTGTAAGTTGTTCGTTTTTATCTCATGATCACACCACAAACAACAATCGATGATAGGTCTCAGACACAGTATTGTAGGGGTGGTCATGTAGGTTTGGACTTGAATACCTTTTATGATATCTTACAAGACTGCTAGATCAAACCAAGGAGTTGAAGAGAGGAGTTTAAGTATTTAACTCCTTGATCAAACCATGATTCAATTTGCCTGCATTTAGGAGTCGGCGGGACTGCGGCTCACCAGAAAAATGGAATGACCGGAGTCCGGATTGCGGAAAATTGGATCAAACTCGTTCTTGGTGAACGCTCTCCTATCGGGCCCTGATACAAATTTTGATTGTCTTGATCAATGAACATCCTCATGATTCCCCCCCTCCCACCTTTTGCAGTAGTCCCTGCCACCTTGTAAAGAAAATGAATAATAAATGAACAAAAATAGGCATGATTAACAGATATTGTGACCGGCACAATATCTTCTTGACTGTCTCAGAGCAGCGAAATTGGTTCCACTTCCATCCATAAAATGTGATCATAAAATATGGAAACAGGCATGAAACTGAGCTGTGGCGTAACTCTAAAATCTAAAAAACTAAAATAAATATATGAAGCAGAAGTCTTTGAGCACAGCCTGGAAACAAACAAATTTTTTGCCATTGTTGTACGCAAACAACATTTTGTCTTTAAATACTGAAAGCGATGTAACTTCATGCGTTGGGATTCGATCCCGCGACCATGCGCTTATTAAGAATTGCTGGGGCAACTTCTGGAGCCTGTCAAAACTTATGTGACACCATTAAATAATATGGTACAGACTGTCAGAGTGTCAGTAGAATTTTGGCGGGAAAAGTAAGGAGGTCCAGTAGATTTTTTGGCAGATTTTTTGGCGGGAAAAGAACAGTAAGTTTTGGTGTCAATTCAGCAAGACGTACCGTCATTTTTTCAGACAGATGTCACTTATTTTACTGTAATACCCCTGCGGGACGCAACATTTGTTCTTCTTTGCACAATAACACTATATTCCTGCGGATTGTTTGTGAGGTCAGCACATGGGTGAAAATTTGGGTGATGATTTTGTTTACCCCTGGTGTCAAGATGTCAGATGTCTAGGGGCTTGTATAAAAGAGAGTGGTTTATCAGAGGTGAGTCCTTTTCATTTCAACTTCTCAATCGAGTAGAGTAGAGGTAAACCATTGTTCTACCTGAAATTTCTACCTTTGACTACACTTAAATCTGGGCGATGGGACGCCCACATAAACCCCTTTGCGGGTTTGGACAAACAATTCTCTACTACAATTGTGGAGAGTATACTGATTACAAAGCTACTATGCGGAACTTCCCAAAGATGTTCAGTGATACCATAGAGAGAAGTTATGGGAAAATCTGGAAAAATCAGTACAGACATCTCAATACAGCGTAAGTGCTTAGATTATTGTTGTTCGAATATAGTTGCTCCTCTTAAAAATAGTTTCGAGCAGTCAATAGAAGCCTCACATAGTCTAGACCACGGGTGGGCAACATTTTCTTGAAAAAGGCGACATTTTACGCAGGTTCAACTCAAAAGGCCGCAACATATCCTTCAGGGATAAAATTAGAGCTGGAGTAACAATTTTGGCCCTTCCTATTTTGTCAATACTAAAACAGATTGGGGTGAAGACTGCAGTATGTTGCAAGAACAATCAACTCAGCAGAAATATCGGTTTATTTAATCTTCTGGAGTTTTGTGACGTCATGATTTGATTTTGTATGTGTCCGTATCCCTGTGTTTCATGAGTATGAAAAAGGGCAGGGTGGGTGTGGAAGGGATGCCGTAGCGTCCTCTAGCGAAATATGTGAAAAGAGTTCATAACGGGACAGCTGTTATGTAAAAGAAAGTATTTTCGTGCAGCAAATTTCAAAAAAATCTTTTTTAGCATCCTGACTGAATTTTCATTTTATAGCTTCCTCCTGCGAGGGGAATATTTTTTTATGATTTTTGCAAATGCTTGTAATTTGAAAGGCAATACGGATCATTTCAACCATAATGAAGGAGCACTTCTAACAAAGTTATTTTTTGATACAAATCTGCCTTGCTTCCAAAATGATGGTTTTGCAAAAAATACTAATTACTATTACGTTAGAGAACTTTGCAACTTTAACATCCAAAGGTCACCGTTTTGTGTTATTTTGAAAGAAAAACAACTTGAGAAAGTCCTTGGCACCAGTACCACAGTTATGATGATTATGTGTAGATTGGTTAGAGCGCTATGCATACTTGGTTCTCCACATAACGAAAGAGGATTCAACTTTGATGTATAATAACTGATTTAGGCATAATGCCACAATTAGGCCCGCAAAAGATTACCCATTATGCCGCACTAGCCGCAGGTTGCCCACAGCTGGTCTAGACTCTAGAGCTCAAGTTATCATTCCAAATTTCGAAAATAAATAAACTTCTTTTTTTGACTGACATAAGCAATTATCAAGCTACACACCTAAGATTTGATTGTTTTGGAAGTAGAATAAATGCATACATAAGACGTCAGCAGGGCAGCAATTTACATAATTTTTTAACAACTTTCCAGCGATCCTTGTTTACTAAAAATACAACTATCATTTTCCTCAAGAGATGAGCAATCCAATGGTAAAAAAGTTTGATCTGTCAGGCCATTTGAAAATTACGCTTCTGCTCATAAGAAAATGTGCCTATACATGATTTTGCCGATTTCTGATACTTTCTTTTTCTGGGCACAAATATGCTGTTATCTGCTACATAACGTATATTCGTCCATAGTTAATTGTAAGATCTATATGATAACACAAGCATGATCTACCTCAGTAACTCAGTAGCTCAGTCATTAAATCCTTGCACATAGATTTATGGTTGCTGGGTTCGAGCCCTGCTCGTAACAGTATTCTTTTCTCGATCAAGATATTGATTATATATGGTGTAAAGAAAAATCGTCTTCTATGACTGACATATGCATGTATCGAGCTACAGACCTCAGATTTGGAGGACACACTCAAAGTGTGCATTTCTTTGTCCGTCATCAAAGTGGAATGATTGCACACATAAGCCAGCAGCATGGCTGCAATTTATATCATTTCTCAATTGTTATCAGTAAAGCTTTCGAAATGTTGGCAGATTGTTTACCAAAACAAACTCCTGTCTTTTTTAGAACATCATACAGAGACAAAGATAGCTTTTTACGTTACTTTGGTCTTGGAAATTGGGGAAAGCTCACCCAGGAGGAACAGGCATTACACACATTCCAAGACTGCAATGTTTGTTCGACAGAGCACAGAAAAAGGTACATTAAGCTGTGGAGAAATGCCTTGGGACTTTTCAAGACTTTTGGAGACGAGGGCGATCAACCCACTGCCCCACCTCCAAAACCGATGTCAGATCAAGAAAAACAAGAGCTCATCCGCAGGACGATTGAGAAAATAGGGGACACATCTGTTGCAGCCACCAATAAAGCAGTGCTAGCCCATGATGTGAGCTACAGGAAGCTTCAAAATATACGAAGGGGGATAACTTTGGAGAGGGAAGAATGCGCTAGGCCAAAATACATACCAAAGTTGGACAAATATGTGTTTGATGTGGAATCAGTGTGCAACACCATTGCCGACTGCACTCAGAGAGGTACTAAGATAAACTGGGCTAGATTAGCAAGAGACAACCCGGTCTTTATATCTGACACGCAGAAAATGGCCCTAAACGGCAACCAGATACTGAAAGACTATGCAGTAACCGAAGGGCTGATCGCTGAGGAGACAGTTACGAAGAGGGCAAGAAGAAGCAAGAGAAAGCTGGAGCTGGGCGGTGTGAAGTTCACAATATCAGACTCCCTGCCAACAGCAACGCAGCTGAAACAGGAAACAGTCGACAGAATTGCCAAAGGGGAGCTGGACATAGGAACACCCTTAGTACCCATCAACTTAGATGTCCTGAAGATAGGAAAAGACGGAAATCTCAAAAAAGAAAATTGACGACCCGTGGAAGGGCGTACAGCCTCCAGAAGATTATGGACAGGCTATTGACTACTCAAGAATCTGCCGGCTATCTCAGAGATGCATTCCCAGATGACGCAGACTTCAATGATACTCGGAAATATCTTGAAGACAAAGGTAAAATTTTCAAGTTTTAAGTTTAATGTTAAGACTGCGTAATCAAATTTATATAAAAATCAAAACCTTGTTTGGATGGACTTTCTCTTATATTTTAGAGAATATCAAAACATATAATTATAATTATATAATTTCAGGTATATATACTACAGCTAAGTCAGTGGAGGAATTAAATTCGCAGATGGGACAACGCCTTTTCACAATCTGGCACGATCACTCTACTGTCGCCGGCCGCAGTCACTTTCTAGTACTTGTCTCGATGATTTATGATCCTCTAGTATTTCTCACACCTGAAGAATACAATGAAAAACACAATATCAGGTAAAACTAAAAAGTCTGAAATCATTTTAGGTCATTGGTGGAATACATGCCAAATCATTGCCCGTACTAGATATTCATCATGGTTCAAAAATTAAGTAACTCTACTGCATTAACTACATATATGCACCTTATACTTTCATATTTTTTTCCCTCAACAGGAATGGCAGTGCTATAATTAGCCGTATAGAGCGGCCAGAGGTATATATATTTGCTCGTTCGCAAAGTACAGTGAAGCACCAGATGCTATATACGCCATACAGGGCAAATGATCTGAAGGATCTCATTCCATCAGTAGCAGCTTCAGGCCGTATATACGAATCAGTCATGAGAATTGGGATAGGTATGTGTTGCTATATCCAATAATGTTTAGCATATCTTGCCTAGTGCTAGCCATAAGATGGCTCAATAACATTCAGCTTACTAACTGTTCAAAGGAATGTAATGTCATGTGTTTCAATAAAATAATATCCTAGGATAGAAAAATAATCAGCCCAGTCAAGTCAAGCCTAGCCTAAAACACTGTTATCCTGCTTTTAGGAGATTCACCTGCTAGGGCATTTGAAGCCGGTAACCAGATAAATGGGCACTTTCCAAGCCACTGCGGAGTGGACATTAGAAGGATAAAGTCATACAACGCTTTGTCAACACCAAAGTACAAATCGAGCTCTGATCGGCTGGAGAAGATAAGAGAGTCTAGTCGATGGAACAACCGCATGGATGGAGACTTATCAGTCTATGACAATTTGGATGTCTGTACACGTTACCACCCCCAACCCCTCACTCCCCATGACTGCACATTAATCAAGTTTTTAATTGAGATTACCCTATAGGAGTTTAGTTTTCGCGGCATTTAGGATTCGCTTTTCACGTTATTGCCTAAGTAGCGAAATTTAGTGTATCTTAAATTTATCTCCCTCACCATAGTTTCATAAACAATGTACAATCATACAGGATACACCTTACCTACACATGCAAGTTAGTGTGGTGTAGTGGTCTAAGTGTCTGCCTTGCAATCAGATGGAGGGTTATCCCAGCTTGGACATTTTTTTTTAATTTTCACTAATAAGCCTATTAGCGAAATTTAGTACTAGTGAAATTTAGTACCAGGTCCAGGTCCGAAATTAAACTCTAGCTAAATTAAACTCCTATAGGGTAACTTGTTTGAAGCATGTTTGTAACATTTGTTGTTGTTTGCCTTTCAGGTTAAAACACTACGTGAGGAACTTACCGCTCGAGGAATAGATATAGACGGAATGGATAGAGAGCAGTGTAAAAAAAGTCTTGACGATCATCTGTGTGGAGTAAAACGGCCATTGGCGTTGTTGTGCACCAACTGTCTTGAGTCCTTGCCCAGAGCCCACAGCCAGTACACAGTTGCTCATCTGGAAATACTACATGATCTAAAATCAATAATAGGTAATAATATTTTAACAGGTGAAGTATTTACTATAGTAAGGATAGGTTGCCAATGAAAATAATATTGTACAAGTGATTTCGGAGAAAGCTCGTTTAAGCGCACAAACTGTGGCGGAATAGCTGGTAGAGGCATTTCATTATCAACCAAGTGGTTTCATAATGAAATGCCTCTACCAGCTATCCCGCCACAGTTTGAGCGCTATATTGTGAAAGAGATGCCAAACATTTTTCCCCCTCAGCTAAAAGCAGATATGACAGCTGCCCTTCCAGGGATGCAGAGTATGTAACATATTTCTGTTACAATTATTCCCTCATTGCTACTGAACGTCACCAATATACTTGCTGGTTACAAATTATGCGATTTGCCAGGCACCATCCTTTCCAGCATAACAATCAAAACTGAAGAGAAAAGTAAAGCAAGCCACACCATTTAAAATGTTTAGGGTTGAGTTGGTGTCGAGTTGTGGAAATAACTTGGAAGGTTAGTCAACTCAAGTTTGCTAGAAACTGCAACAATGTTACTGTTTTGTGAAAAATTGTGCAGTTATGTTTTTTTGAAAATTATTTCAACCCTCAATCACATGTTGTAGATCACCAACACGAAATCTCTGGCAGTAATGCAAGACTCACACTCTTACGTCTCTGGGTGTTTATTACGAAACAAAGAGAGAAGACAGGAAACGATACCGTGACAACCAGAAGAGTGCAAAGGTTACTGGGCAACCTTTGCCATATACAACATCTTGCCTATTCAATGGAAACAGAGAGAAATTCTAAAACAATCCTGGCGATGCACAATCTTACCTATGTCTTCGCTCTAGACTACATGAAAGTAAGCTCCAACATCCACATTTAGCTTTAAATATCATTGTGTTGCCATTGATGAAGCTTTCATAAGACAGTCAGGTATCATTGAGGAAAACAAATTATCAGCTGATTCTAATATTTACGGCCAGGCCTACTTTGTTTTCTTTATACCCTATAGGAGTTTAATTTAGCTAAAGTTTAATTTCGCTACTATGGTGAGTGAGTGAAATCTAAGATACACTAAATTTCACTAGAAGGCTTACTAGCGAAAATTTAAAAAAAATGTCCAAGCTGGTTTGCCCTCCATCTGATTGCAAGGCAGACACTTAGACCACTACACCACACTGCATTGCATGTACATGCAAGGAGTTTTCCTGTATAATTGTACGTTGTTTATGAAACTGAGTGAAGTTTATTGCTTAGGAAGTAATTTCCGCTATCATAAAATTTCGCTACTTAGGCAAAAACAGAAAAGCGAATCCTAAATGCCGCGAAAACTATACTCCTATAGGGTAGTCTTCAACTGTGTTGTGTCAAAAATCTGTTCAAGTGATTCATGTTTGCTTACAGCTGTTTCCTGAGACCAAAACAGTAAAACCCAGAGCTATGTTTGGGATGCCTTTTCACTCCATAACATCTCACTTTGCTGAGTGGTACCGGTGTAGTATTGTAAACTGTCCCCCGCGCGAAAACAACCCCGGGACACTTTACAATATTGTAAACTGTCCCGGGGACACTTTACAATAAAAACCGGCCTATTGTAAACTGTCCCCCCCTATTGTAAACTGTCCCCCCCTATTGTAAACTGTCCCCCCCCTATTGTAAACTGTCCCCCCCCCCCTATTGTAAACTGTCCCCCCCCCTATTTGTGACTGTCCATATCAAGGGTCCAGCTGTTAATCACCATTCTAAATTGGTCAGATCATCTAACTGGAGCATACCATGATGTTCTGGCTGCCACTATGATGGCCAAAGCTGTACCATGGGGATGGTGGGGGTATCTCATTGACATTATGAATGAGTGTATAAAGCCATTTTTTCATATGGTACTTTGTAGATCTATTTTTCGCAAACACTAGTCGTTATTTGAAGCTCCTATGATTTAGAGATGTCTGGTTTGCGAAGAAAGGTGCACTAAGCTAACAGTGGATAGATGTGTAGTTGCCACATCACAGAACACACATACTTTCATTGCAGGTTCATGAGCCGCGCGAAAACAACCACCCCATTCGTTCATCATAAAATCTAGCTCCGTCAAGCATTTGCCTGGGAGTGATGGCAGTCAGTCACAAGTGTGAGCGGGAGAAATAATTACTTTTGAGCTTTTCATATTGTGAGGCCTGGTATTGCACTGTAAAATATTGCTTATACTGAGCGAAAACAACCACCCTCAAGCTGTCTTATAAAGATATCTGTTAAAAAGTCTCAAACATAATGAGCCGTGATTTTGCAGCCATAATTTGATTGTCATGAGGTGACCGTCTACCAAATTTTAGATTGAAAGGTTAGAACTTAATTACACAACGGATAGTATGTCATTCTTTGCAAATTCATGAGCCGCGCGAAAACAACCACCCCATTCATTCATCTTGAAATCTACCTCAATCAAGCATTTGCCTGTGAGTGATGAAAGTCAGTCACAAGTGAGACCTGGAGAAATAGCCACTTTTGAGTTTTTCATATTGTGCAGGCTGGTATTGGACTGTAAAATATTGCTTAAGCCGCGCGAAAACAACCACCCCCAAACTGTCTTATAAAGATTATCTGTCAAAAAGTCTCAATCATAATGAACCATGATTTGGCAGCCATAATTTGATTGTCATAAGGTGACTGTGTACTAAATTTCAGATTAGTAGGTCAGAACTTAATGACACAACGGATGATATGTCGTTCTTTGCAAGTTAATGAGCTTCCTGAAAACAACCACCCCATTCATTCATCTTGAAATCTACCTCAATCAAGGATTTGCCTGTGAGTGATGACAGTCAGTCACAAGTGTGGCTGGGAGAAATAACCTCTTTGAGCTTTTCAAATTGTGCGGCCTGGTATTGCACTGTAAAACATTGCTTAAGCTGCGCGAAAACAACCACCCCCCAAGCTGTCTTATAAAAATTATCTGTCAAAAAGTCTCAAACGAAATGAACCATGATTTTCTAGCAATAATGTGATTGTCATGAGGTGACTGTGTCCCTAATTTTGGATTAAAAGGTTAGAAATTAATGACACAACAGATGATATGTCATTCTTTGCAAGTTCATGAGCCGCGCGAAAACAACCACCCCATTCATTCATCATAAAATCTGCCTCAATCAAGTATTTGCCTGTGAGTGATGAAAGTCAGTCACAAGTGAGACCTGGAGAACTAACCACTTTTGAGTTTTTCATATTGTGCGGCCTGGTATTGGACTGTAAAATATTGCTTAAGCCGCGCGAAAACAACCACCATTCTTGATTGAGGTAGATTTCAAGATGAATGAATGAGGTGGTTGTTTTCGCGCGGCTCATGAACTTGAAAAGAACAACATATCATCCGTTGTGTCATTAAGTTCTGACCTACTAATCTGAAATTTGGTACAGAGTCACCTTATGACAATCACATTATGGCTGCCAAATCATGGGTCATTATGATTGACACTTTTTGACAGATAATCTTTATAAGACAGCTTGGGGGGTGGTTGTTTTCGCGCGGCTTAAGCTATATTTTACAGTCCAATACCAGGCCGCACAATATGAAAACCTCAAAAGTGGTTATTTCTCCAGGTCTCACTTGCGACTGATTTTCATCACTCACAGGCAAATGATTGAGGTATCTTTCAAGATGAATGGGGTGGTTGTTTTCGCGCGACTCATGAACTTGCAAAGAACGACATATCATCCGTTATGTAATTAAGTTCTGACCTACTAATCTGAAATTTGGTAGACGGTCACCTCATGACAATCACATTATGGATGCAAAATCACGGTTCACTATGTTTGAGACTTTTTAACAGATATCTTTATAAGACAGTTTGGGGGGTGGTTGTTTTCGCGCGGCTTAAGCAATATTTTACAGCGCAATACCAGGCCTCACATATTGAAAAGCTCAAAAGTAATTATTTCTCCCGCTCACACTTGTGACTGACTGCCATCACTCCCAGGCAAATGCTTGACGGAGGTAGATTTTATGATGAATGAATGGGGTGGTTGTTTTCGCGCGGCTCATGAACCTGCAATGAAAGTATGTGTGTTCTGTGATGTGGCAACTACACATCTATCCACTGTTGGCTTAGTGCACGTTTCTTCGCAAACCAGACATCTCTAAATCATAGGAGCTTCAAATAACTAGTGTTTGCGAAAAATAGATCTACAAAGTACCATATGAAAAAGAGGCTTTATACACTCATTCATAATGTCAATGAGACACCACCACCATCCCCATGGTACAGCTTTGGCCATCATAGTGGCAGCCAGAACATCATGGTATGCTCCAGTTAGATGATCTGACCAATTTAGAATGGTGATAAACAGCTGGGCCCTTGGTATGGACAGTCACAAATAGGGGGGACAGTTTACAATAGGGGGGGACAGTTTACAATAGGGGGGGACAGTTTACAATAGGGGGGGACAGTTTACAATAGGGGGGGACAGTTTACAATAGGCCTGTTTTTATTGTAAAGTGTCCCCGGGACAGTTTACAATATTGTAAAGTGTACCGGGGTTGTTTTCGCGCGGGGGACAGTTTACAATACTACACCGGCTGATTGCTCTGAGATCAATGGCTGCTGAGAATCAGGAAAGGTTCTTCAAGACGATAAAAGAAACGACAAAGTCGACAAACTACACTGATGACCATCTTGTGACCAACGCTCTGATTCGGATTCAGTCAAAGATTGAGGAGGAGCTAGTCGGAAAAGCTTGGAGGGTCCAAGAAACTGAAATCAGCAAAGAATCGAAGCAGCTTCCAGCCAGACACCAGACTATCATCACTAAGCAGATGATTGATGAAAACCCTACTCTCTTCGCTGCTCATAAGAAGCGGATAGCAGATTACCTTCTGGACGGGTTATGGCACGAGGAGCAGGATGGGAACTGGATTTTCTCGGATAGCGAGGCTGATGGAATCCCTGCCACAACTTCTGTGAAGCCGATGCACATGAGGTAATGTAGAAAAACATATCATCCCCCCCCCCTTATACTCCGACGCAACTTTAACCAAAACATTCATAAGTTTAACATCCAGGGTATTATTATTTTTCTGAGTTTTCTAAGTTGTTTGGAACATGCTTGAGGAGAAGTTTGAGCGGTACAAGATGACAAAATTAACGGGGAGCGACTCAGACAGCTACTTACATAATGATACAGATGCAATCTATGAAAAAGATGATGATGAGAATGATGATCACAGCCAGGCTGATGAAATTGTCAGTTATGGTAAGTGCTAAGAATTTAGCTCTACCTTCCACCTTTAACCCTAAACCAAGACACAATAAAAGACTTTGACCAACACAAGAAGACAAGAAGCCATGTATTGACATCCAACACTGATAAATTACCTCTAGAACTTGGGCAATGCAGTATGATTCCATATTTAATACAAAAAAGGTTATATTTATACAGGACTAGCTGTGACAACAGGTGTGTTTGACACAGCTGAAACACCAAGGGAGTCAGAAATGATAGAAGAGTCAACTGTTACTGACAGTACTTCAACATGTACAACTACTCCGACAGCAGACAATACCATGAACCACATAACAGGTATTGTTGTGATTTAATTTTCTTTTAGAGGTAAACTAACCTGTATTTGCCTGAGTCATGATCACCTCGGATAAAGTAGTCCTTCTAAATATGTCGTCTAAAAAACCAAGACATAAATTAGCATTCATAATTTTAAGCACTGCATAACATTTTGTGTGTAAGCTTCCTATTTTAACCTCATTGTTATAGGTTCATCTACCGGCGAAAGCAGAGATTTGGACGGAGCCCTCTCTTCGCCCAGGATTCGAACGTGTCCAAGAGATGAAACTACAAATGGTATTATATTTTATGGAAAGCATTTCATTAGTATGGATAAGTTGACTTTTGTGACAGCTAACAAAATTATTATTTGAAAAAGCTTTTTTAATACTTAAGGTATTTTGTTCAATTGCAGGCTATCCAAAACTGTGCAGCAAATTCATTTTAGGCATGATTGATGATTCCAGCTGGCAAGTGCAGAATTTGCAGAATATAAGTTGTTTGAATTTCGGAGATCCATTTTAAACTGAGAATTGTTTTTGTAGAAACGTTGAGCATAGGGAAGTTGACACCCAGTAGAAGTTTCTGCCAGGCAACACCACTCAAGGAAGCCTCAACATCCAAAGTTACAACTCTCATGACAGACACTTCAGGTATGTGATATCAGTACAGATTCGACAGCAAATAATATAGCCTCCAACAAATGTCATAGCTCATATTGTTTAGTGTGAGCAATACTAAAAACTATCCTATGTGTCAATTATATCCATATATATATTATAGATATTTATATATTATATATATTATATTGTTTTATTGTAGCGCAACCTTTCAGGACTCCGAAGAGACCATGTCTAGGGTCAGGAAAGGGACCCCTACATACTTGCACCCCTATATCGACCCCAGGCTCAAGCAAAAAGGCTTCACATCACAAAAGCACACCTAAAGAAGGTAATATATGTGAACCTGTCATTGATTCCAAACCTCCATTTAATGATTTATCATACTCCAGGGTAATAAGGTAACTGGTTCGGAATTGCCCTCTCACGTCAAAACCTTCAAAAATGAAGAGTTGCCCTCTCTCTTCGAATTTTCACAGGCTTTGATATGATTGGCCCATTACATCTTACTTTTTTCTTATTGGCCTGTTCAATAACTTCATACTGATTACAATATCTGTGTTGGGGAACACTGAGTTAGTTATCGATATTGCTAGTAGTTAAAGATTATCTAGCAGGATAATCTTGGGGGCTAACCAATAAAAACACCTTGTGCAGAAGAGTCTTTTACATACCCCTGTGGATTTTCATAGCTTTCAGTGCACTTGGGGGCCCATGGCATGTTCTCAAGCACAACCATGTCTAGCAGCACTCACAAAAACATTCACCAGCTGTGCATAGAAAGCTCTGACGTATGTTATTTCCTGTTTACATTCCAATATAAGGAATGTGATCACGTGATATAATGATTTACAATGTTTACAACGGCTGATTATTAACATGAATAACTGGTTAAATTCATGCTGTGGAATGTGTTGGAGTGATGGGGGCTGTAGTTAAAGCCCATCTTTATAATCTTAGCTCAATAGATTAATCAATACAGGCTCAGTTTTCTCATTCTGCGCATGCTCAGCTCTGGGCATGAGCTGATCTCTGCAAAATTGAGCCTCGGAATTCCGAAGCCATCTGATTGGCTACCTGCTCTGGTGGTATGCTCTTCAATGCGTGCGGAATTGATATTGATAGTTATTCTCTCTTGTCACTATTAGCTGATTTTGATTGGCAGTTCATGCAGGGGCTATCCCATTCTCCCTGACCGAATTTTCTCTCAGAACCTAGACTAAACTCATTGTTCTTGCACATGCGCAATTTAAAGTCACGCATGATTTATACTTAGCCTTACGACATCTACTTTGTGGTAACTACAGCCTAGTTTATCAGTGATCTACATGCCCAGTCAGATCACGAGAGTCAGTATGCAGTTTTCTCACATATCCTCTTCAAAATATTATACCTGCACTCTAAACTTTCGCGCCATATTGGGAATTCTGGTTATATAGGTCAACTCTTTGAAGTTTGAGGCACAATAATAGTAATCTTGACAAAAGAAAAATGCCTAGCAAGAGGAAATGTGTAGCTAATTTGTGTCACAGTGTACTGCACTTATATGCCTGGCCAGATGCCTCCAAATACCCTACCCTGCATAGGAAGTGGTCCAACTGGGTGAAGGCAGATAACAATGACTTTCATTACAGCAAAAACACAAGCTTTTTGTGCTGTAAACATTTCACTGATGAGGATTTTACCAACTCTTTCAGATATGCTTCAGGTGTTGATTCAAAGTAAGTACTAAAGACTTCTACATGCCAATGATTTCATTTCATTCTGACATGCCACTTCATAACCATAAAGAGTGTGAGTCACACAGGTTGGCCATAAAGGGTATAGGAGAGGCAGAATTCAGCAGGGTGAATTTTTCACTAAAAGTAGCAAAGTAGTCCTTTGTATATAAATAGATGGAAATTGTTGGATGGTACAACAGGTCTACTCCAAAACCCAGGGTATTTAGAGTAGACCTGTGGATGGTACAAATAAATAATAAAAGTGTAAAATAGATTGATAGGGACAAAAACACAGTCTGATCCTGACAATTTGGCAGCTCAACTGACAGGTAACAGAAAGATAGCTAACCATGATAAATATGAAAGCGAATACAGCCCACATCTGAAGGAGGTTGTGGGAGATGATTCAATGTATAATATGTTGGCCATGTATATGTATTCAACTATCATCTTCTAGCCTATGAAATTTGAATTTAGTCTTGGCGATTAAGTCTTGCAAAAGAAATAGTTGTTGACTTTATTCTGTTGACTCATAATCATGGTTATTTCTTTTTAGACTTAATATTGACAAAGAGAAGGCGGCCCCGTCAGTACGATTCATTACACAAGAAGACGCCGACAATTACATGACGCCGAGAAAGGCAAAGGCAACTCCTACCTCCCTCAATTCCAGGATGAGGAGGCATCTTGTCAGGGATGCAATATCAGTAACAAATCCACAGTAAGTGAAATTGCAGTAAACAAATCTAACAACGGGAGACACTAAGTTCTCTTGATACGCCTCCGTCATGGAGCTATACACTTATGACCTAGATGAAAAGCAATAATTCGACTTCATGAAATTGTGTTGACTGCAGGCCTGCATAAGATTTTTCGTGTACCTCAGTTATCTACTTAATTTATCTGTGGCCATCCGTGTATTCTGTAATTAGTGTACCATATTTTTCTAGACATAAACAGGTTGAGAAACTTATCCAGGAGCAGAGAGCGATAAGAATGCTCAATACGTGAGGAACAAAGACAACAAATACCGGTATAAGATTGGGAGACATAAAGACACCAAACTGGTCCCGACAGCTAATCTGGTCAAAGTGGAACCAACATACGGTAAATTATAAAATTGTTGCATTTTAGCCAGATTCCGATACCTTTTACAGACACTGTTTGTCATATTAATTGATTGATTCAAATGGAAGTAAACTCGATCATGTAGGAAGGTAACTTAAGTCCATGTCACAACAAACACATCATTGATTTTCCACATAATTGCAGGGTATGTAGCAGAGCTCATGGAGCTACTAGAAGACTATCTTGCTGGAAACAAGAAACCAATTTTCCAACCCAAGCAGCCGCCTACACTGTACAGCAAAGCCCCTCAAGAGGCTAGGGAAACGACAACCGCAAAATGCATGGAAAGCTCAGAGGATTCAGTAGGAAAAGAAAATTAGACGGATAATGTTTATTTTTTGAATATCTTTCAGTATATTGTATGTTTTGAAGATGGATTAATGGATTATCGAATTCCTTATCCTGTTATCCGAGTCGATAAAAGTATAAAATATGTGACATTACAACAATACCATATCTGGATTGTCAAACATGATGATAATTGGCTAATGTTGTGTGTTACATAACAAAAGGTAACATCCAAAGACGGTAGTTGGCAGTGAGTCTAAGAGAAAAATATAAATTCAATGAAAATAACCTGCCTGTAGGGATGGAATCTCCCTTAGGACATATTAAAAACGTAAAAGACCAATGTGTGTGTTGCTAAGAAAATGATGCACAGTTTAGGCTACATGGAGGAGGGCAGGTAGGTATTAGGTTTATTTTACATCCTCTATCACAATTATGCGACAAAACTGAATGCTTTGAGAGCTGTTTGGCATTTAAAAATTATTGTAAATAGATGAAACTGTTGTTCCGAAACATCATAAAGTAATTGATAAAAACTATGGCACCATCCGCAGATACAGAAGAGAGAGAGGAACATAATATTGCCTAACAACAGACTTACATGGAAGAAAGTTAACTTCTAGTGTACATTATTAACTAGAAGAGTGTCATAAATTTTCGGCATCACCGTAACAAAAACCCTTGAACTGATAGTCCGCATATACTTCTTCATCCTCTGATGGTGGTATTTTATTGCGAATGAAATTCACAAGGCAGGAAGGCAGCGGTTTCCTCTCTCCCTTCTGTATTGCTTGAAAAATCCAGAATGTCATATTTCTGTAAGCACATAAATGTTTACGAGCATTCCCAGCCGGTTCCTCATCAGGAAATAGATTTTCTGAAATAAGAAGTATGAATACTCATAATACAATATCATTCTTAAAATTTTTTTAAAGATATGAACAACAGAGCCTTTTGACCTTTAAGCGTCGTGTCTGCAGTTTCTTATTTAACTCATAAACTACCATTATTGCTACTGTTTGTAGACCAAAGTTGAGATGTTCAGTAAACAAATGCATGCATGGTAAATTTTTGTGAGTTGAAGACTACTTTTCTGCAGCCATGCGGGGATCATCGTATATAAATGACATCAAACAAACAAGACAAAATGGCAAAAAATATACTGATTAAATCAGCTAGTAGAAATAAGAGCTGATTCGATAATTTGAACTTGTCGTATCATACTCATCAAGCAATAACAACATATGGCCACGCTCCCTGGGATACAGCCTAGTCCTAAATTAATACTCACCATGATTAATTATTCCAAGCAAGTTCCAAGGGAGCATCTGCCAGTAGCTCGTCTACACCAGGGTGCTGGTGAATGCATTGCAGCTCCTGCCCTCTTTCTTGTAGCCTAAACTGGGCATCATGGTTATGGCAACACACGCATTGGTCTCGAAACTCCTCATTCTGGCAATACCCACAAGTACAAAACTCTTCTGTTGGAATACCAGCTGCTCGCATCTGTAATGAATGTAATGGTGGAATTAATGTTGGCTAACTCTCAATCACACGGAGTTTGTGCAAGGATGTGCAGGCTCATACCTTTACATAGCTTCCTGTAGACAACTGGACTAAAAACAATAGTGTAAATTACAGAAATGATATTAATTGTTACTTTTTAGTGATCAAACTTAATTTTACAACTATATATATGCTGCAAGCTATGCAATGCATCATTACCAGTGTCTATCTAATACAATCAATGATTTAATAATATCCCAGTATCAAAAAGAAATGTACCATGTATGTATATATTTATATGGTATCCACAAATCAAATACTGCTTTTCTCAAATCTCAGAGTTTGGTTACTCAATCATTGAAACAATGGTAGCCTACCAACCTAGCTTTTGCAAGCAAACAATGAAATTTTCACTTCATATGGGGACCGGATAGATAGGTATAAACCAAAAATATACCCAGGTAAATGTGTATAACCTAATAGAAGTAAAAATATAAACCAAACCACTGATGAACTGAAAAAAGATAAGGTACTTACTTGCTCTGGTGGTTGGGGATTAAAAACATCATCAGCATTTTCATCATCATCTGATGGCTCAAACCTGAAAGGCCTGACAGCCTGTAGGTTATTAGGGATGCTGCAGCTGCTAACTGAACTTTGACTATCACTCTCACTTTCAGATGACATATTTTTCACAGATAGCAGTGGAGTAGAGTAGGCAATGAATGAGAATTGAACAAGTAAATTGAACAAGTTGAGTTGAACAAGCACACTGATCACGTGATATACTATTGCATGTATATCTCTGATCGATAGAGAGTGAATTAATTCACTTAGCTTGAGTGCAGCTGAAATTCAGTATTTAGGAGACGTATGGATGATTACCCAAACTTTTGGATATACACTTATCATTCTCTCATTCTTTGTTAAAATATTCTAATTTATATTCAGAAAATCTGATATCACCTTCTAACAGTTTTAGAAGAGCATTTAACACTTGTTTTTGACAAGAAAAGTGACATCGAAACTGTGTGTTGCTAGCCTAAGCTCAGAAGAGAGAACTAATAATGCAGAGCTAGGAAATCTGTTTCGATCATGTCTGTTTGATAAAATTAAAGTTGTCCTCTTTTTTAGCCAAATGTAGGTGCTCAATATTTGCGACAGAAGCTCTATCGATCAGAGATACACATACTAATAGTGTAATCTCGAAATCATTGTGTTGAACAAGTAAATTGAGGCAATGGACAGACAGACAGAGAATAGACAAAATCTACCAGCAATACCATGAAATTAACGACTGCTATCAGTATTACCCGATAATTATAGCCCTTGGGAGTGATGAATCATAGGCTAATCAAGTAGCAATCTGGGGAACTTGACCTATAAAAAAAGGGTGTTTCCTGCAGAATAATATGGCCAATCAAATAACATCATAAGATGTAAACAAAAACGCACATGTTGTAAGCAAGCTCATATAGGAAACAACACACGTCAGAGCTTTCTATGCACAGCTGGTGAATGTTTTTGTGAGTGCTGCTAGACATGGTTGTGCTTGAGAACATGCCATGGGCCCCCAAGTGCACTGAAAGCTATGAAAATCCACCGGGGTATGTAAAAGACTCTTCTGCACAAGGTGTTTCTATAAGTTAGCCCCCTAGATTATCCTGCTAGATGATCTTTAACTTTCTGAACAGCAGTCAGACTCAGTGGCACCAATCAGTTACTTCACAGACACATAAGACTACGATGAAGAGATTATGAGCCAACTCAGCTTCACAAGAAGAATGAAATTAGAACAGCTGTGAATGGACTTGATTGAATCAATTTGTTGTAGCTCTCAGGTAAATAAATGTTATTTATTTAGTATTTATTTGGTACACTACACTACTATTCTACTACTCAGTTGTGAGTGAAAAATGAGTAGACTAACTAAGAAGTCTAGCTATTAACTGTTAGTTACTATCACTACTAGTAGCTTTCTGTAGTTTGCCAATGGTACCAGTCCAATGTACATGTGCAGTGTAATATCAAGCAAGGAGAAGGACTCCTAAGAGTTGTAAGAGGGGGGGGGGGGGAAGGCTCATACAAGTCCAAGGAGTTAACTCCTTACTCCTCGCTTTGTTGTTTGTTGGTGGTGGCATGTTTAGGTGGGCAACTCTCGTGCAACTAATTGTCTAGAACTGTTATTGCTAATCTACTATGGCTACATGTAGGCCTACATACTTTACAAATTGTAAGGACATGCCCCCTCTCTTTACTACAACTACAGCCTATGTAGGCTGGGTCTTGTATTTGTATAAAGTGTGTGCATAGGCTTTGCCTCGGCGCAACTGACGGATCATTATTGCTTTATGTCAACCATTCCCAACTGTCTGAGACTGGTGGGGTCACCCTTAAATACAAACAGCAAAACTATATACATATTAGTATACACTTTATTCACTGATCAAGCATGCGCATGTAAGACCAAGTGGTACATCATCATCTAGCTTAGTAGGCGAGACCTGCTTTTAGCTTCGTTCGAGATTTGGCCACTAATCAATTGAACTATGCTCACTCTTGTGTGAACTATTTGCGAACAAATTTATCTAAGGAGCGAGGATATTGAGCATTTTAGTTGTAATGATCTTTTGGTTTACAAAGCACAGCTCATGCTAATTGAAATATTCCCTGGTCTATAATGTAATAAAGAATATACCAACCCCGATCACCAGAGGAAGGAAGCCAGTGCAGACCTTGCCTTTTGCCAATGGTATTGAATTCAAATGATTTGTTGGCTGTACAGAGTCTCAACTGCGTCACAGTGGTCATTTCATTATAATAAGCAGTGATCGGGGAGGGGGGCGGATTGCATATAATATTACATGTGTGGGCTCTTTGAGTTGCAAGCATGTACTTCGCCTTAATTCAGGGTCAACCACTGACAACCATTGGTTATAGTGGTCTGTAGTTGGAGAGTAGAGAAATTGGTTACTGAGAGAAACTAGACCATTGCCAGCTTGCACACAATTGCAAAAGTTTCCCAAATGTAAATCTTCATCAATAGAATGGTGTATTCAAGTGTTGTAGAGGTACTAGCTCTCTAGAGTATAACGCTGGTTTCATTATTCGTCTTGTTAATTTGGGAAAAAAGTAGATAGGCCTAGATACAAGAAATGACTCCTTTTGATTGCAGATTTTTTTTGTATTTTAGTCTACATTGTAAAGCAACACAGACCGTAGAATAGTACTGAGAACAGTACAATGAAGAAGAGAGTGTTTGGGTGGTTTATAGCAGATGTGATACAACTCGTAGTATCAATAGTCGTTCAGCTTACTCAATTCAAACAGGTAAGCAGACAATCAAATTTTCAATTTCGGTTGTAAAATTTTATTAAGTTGCAGCAGGGAACTGACCCAGAAAGGCTTGAGATGGCTGGGGTTATACGCATCGATATCTCCACTGTTACACTTGCATCGAGCATCGTTAGTAATATGATGATATAAATGTCAGGTGATATGTGTAGGCTAACTGATGATAATTGCGTCGGTGTAATCGTTGAAGTATCATGGCATAAATTTGGTAAAACTGCTTGAACACTGGCAGGCCTCAGCAAGAATTTTTCATTGAAGCCGGCCAGTTAGTGTAATTAGGAGTTCAGTGACTATCGGAGTTGTGCTCTTTTTTTCATGGAGGGAACAACTCATTCCATCTCGCAACATCAAGTCACCTCTTCCCTATATTCCACCCTCCTTGCCACAGCTCATTATCTTAAACGATCATTTTAGTTACAAATTTGCTGGCGTTATGTGCTGATCAAACCTATAGATCGAGTGTTTCCATTCCAAGACACCAGATATAAAACTTCACAAACTTCTTCACCAACTGTTGACAAATCTGTTTCCATCATAGGGATTGTAGATTTAACCAGGTCTTTAAATGTTGTGTTATTTGTTATTTGGCAACATGCTAGAATCAGGCTCTCAATGCAGAGAAAATTGAAGGGTCCAGGGATGAACCTTGTAGCAGCATAGCCTTGTTATAAGACTGCAAATAATTTGAATGCAAATAATGTACTTAGGACATTGGAATGTATTATACTCATACTTTATCACATCATCAACTAAATATTTGTTGCAGAGAATACAGGAGAAAGACTGATTCAGTATGGCATGATAATGGCAGAGTTACGCATCAGAACCTTTGGTTGTCTGAATTCTGTCCTGAGCAATCTTGATGTACCGAGTGAGTGTCTGAGTGTCAAATAGTTACATTATTATGATTCATGATGGGTCATGTCATACTCTTCGCTACCCTGACGCAGTGATCATTTGTATTTGATTGTCCAAATCAAGGATACCATCGGTAGCCTAACTGGTAACCATATCTCATACTCATTGAAAGACCCCCCTCCCTCCCTCCCTTCACCTGCTATCTACCTTATCAACCTAATTAGTGGTTAACTAATTAGATTGATAAGGTAGATTGCAGGTGAAGGAAGAGGGGGGGGGTGAATGAAATCTGTCTCTTAAAGTATTGTCAATTGTTCGATTGTGGTTATCATGGGGCATTTAACTTCCCAACGTATGTTGGTGTGTGGGTAATTCTAGGTAACAGGCCCTAAAAAAAATAAACAGCATAAAACTTGTTTCTAATTTATAGTCAACTAATCGTATAGCCTTGGGAGTAAGTATTAGCTAAAGTTTAGTTTAGCTAGTCTTGAGATGACTTAATGTAAGCTAGCATTAAATTTTGGCTAGTGAAGGTTGAAGTCCATAAAAAGAAAAAAAGGGTGGGTGTATGTTTGCTACTCTTGAAGTAAGCTTTTTCAAGCCTGCGCAAAATGAAGAAAATTTCCTCCTATGAATACTTTACTCCTCTATGGAACTTTTTATGAACATTATATCTGCTTGATTTTGATAACTGTACCTTACATTTTAGAACGTACCTGAGGCATTGGATTAGCAGGATGTTTGCATCTATTGACATTTGACTACCGCATCAAACAACTTGAAGGCAGTTAGTGTAGGAAGAACAAGTATTCATCAGATAAAGTGGTAAGCTACTCTCACACTACTCTGTAAGTCTACTCATTCTTCACGACTGAGTAGTAGAGTAGTACTCTACTACTCAGTCGTGAAGAATGAGTAGACTAACTAAGAAGTCTAGCTAGTAACTGTTAGTTATTATCACTACTAGTAGCCTTCTGTAGTTTGCCAATCAGGGGTGTCTTTCAATTAGAAAGAGCGATACTTTACTAAAGCAAATTATCACTATCGCATCACTCGAAATTATTGCCCACTTGGTCTTTCAATTAGACAACATCACTCCCAAATCGCTCACTCAGAATGTATATAGTTCAATCATTGACTGAACGATTTGAAAGTGAGAACCCTAGCAGGTATTGCTCACTCACCTGGTGAGCGATCAGATTGTGATTTTGGTTTTTAAGTGTTGTGTTATTTGTAATTTGTTAAAATGTTAGAATCCGGCTCCAAATGCAATGATCTCAGTGCCCTAACTTCATATCTAGATAGGGTGAAATAAAGAGGGCTTACACGGTTTTCATCAGTAATAATACATCTGGTAAAAAAATCCAAAACTAAGAATTGCGAAAAAAATTCATCCTCAGCCATTCATATTTGTTGAGCCGACCTCAGCTGTTTCAGGGGAAACAAATTTGGTCCATAGTCAATATATTATATAATATGTGCCGAAATGTGAGTTGCTGGCAGTCAATGTAACATTGTGTATACCCTAAGAGAGTTAAGTATTTGCAGCAGGGAAAATTCACAAATAGCTACATTTAAAGCAAGCTAACATTTGCTCTCATTTCTTCATATAGACTCCCACCTCCGCTAGAGGAGTAATTTACTGCAAATCATCTTTAGACAACTATCCTGAATATTATGTAATATCAAGTTTATCGTCCTATTGTATTTAGAGTGATATATGAATATCTCAAAAAACTCAATATTCACACCCGTATATATATATATAATATGTGGTTTTAGATCAGAAGATGATTTGATGGTATTCAGTAGCTAATAAACCATGGCTTCCCGCCAGAAATTGCCAGAAGATTAAACCGTGAGTTACTTCAATACCATTGGACCCCACTTACATGATGGGGCTACTCTAGTGGAGTAATGTTAGTTCAATAGGAAAAGTTTGCATTTCGAGAAAATGGCTTGAAGTAATGAAATTATGGCTAGCCAACATTTTCTCAACTCCGTCACTTGACATTAACTTCCAGTGGGTGACCTCACGTTCAAAGTTTTAAGATACTTGGGTTTTAATGAGCTCATTGGATGGTTGTGACAGGGTTGTCACATCCAATTCTTGAGAAAGGCACCCAAGTGCCTTCGGAGTTCTCCTCTATTACACAAACTAAGTGCAGACAACCATTGCAGTACTAACAGTCTGCTGAATAACAATAACAAAAGCATGGCTGTAAATGCTGTTGGCAAATTCCCACATGATTATAATATAAGTTGTATGTCAATTAAAATATTTTCACCCCTGCATTTCCGGTTGCTCCAATCCTAGTAAAATCCAAGTAAAACGATGTTGTCTTGTGTTGATGGCTGGAGGGGGAGCAGCTCCAAATATATGCAAATTAGATTAAAATTTTTCTTGAGGTAGAGAATGTTTTACTTTTTGTCACCATGCTCAGTAAATAACCTAACAAAGAGTCAAGTAGATGTCGAGCACATAGTGCTTGCTTTCCAATCTAGTCAATGCAATGTCACAGTGTATGTTATGTCATTATCCCTATCGTTTTATCCAATTTTTCTGCATTTGGATTCGCTTCTGGTGTCACCAGTAAAATGGGAGGAACTTGAAATGTAGGCATTTATCACAGAACTTGTAATGGTTTTGGATCAAAGAAAGAAGAAATATGTCTTCATCCAACCAACTTAACATTATTGATGGCCAACCACCCAACCAACGCTACTCCATATTGAAAAGTTTCCCCATTCCTGATTGCTAAAATGAATTATTCTGAGCCATGATTTTTGCGTCATATTGTGTACTCTGATCTAAACTTCAACAGTGCCCCTGTTAGAAGGGAATTAGGGGGGGGGGGTTATTGTATGACACCTGAAGCTTTTGAACAAACCATCGGAGTGAGCATTTGCTAATGTTGTTTCACCTTGGGCCTGACACTGAGCTTATATATATTATATCTGCTTTCGCTTTGCATACTTTTCTCTTTTGTGATAGTATGGTACTTCAAAAAGTGCTGTTTTGATGTGGCCGTGTGGGCCTACATACATCTCAATTCGGAGTTTAGTGGACAGTCATAGCTTCATCATATTCTATAGACGGCATACAATAGATAGCTCTCAGGAGGTCATTTCTCACAGATATACTCATATATGGTGTCCCAAACTCCGCACATAATTGTTTCTACAACAATCTTATCGTTGTTTTGACTTCACATCATGAAATTTCTACATACAAGATTATTTTTTACAGTTTTACTATTTGGAGGAGTGAACGTAGAATGGGGACAGTGACTCAGAAGATATACGACAGAGCATCATACTCAGCAGATTTCTCACACCTTGTCACCCACCACCAATAACTCCAGCTTCAAAGAAGCACACTCTGCTGATGCTCTCTTTGTTACACTTGGAACTGAAGTTCTGAAGACACCAGGGACAAATACCCCCCCCCCCCCACCCAAGGTATGTATGGGCTTGAATGATCACCAATGCTTATCTATCAATATTTTGGGAGTCACCAGCAAAATTATTATGTCAAACAATGTAATCCTCTGATTCATGATTGTTGCTACATCACTTAGACGGTATTATATATAGTTTTTTTTGGTGATGGGTTGCGGTAAATATCGAATATACCAAGTATATCAAATTGAGGATACTTTAGCCAGCGACACGTTGACACCCTCCCCCTAATTTAGCCACAATCGCTCTGAAAGTATGACACGGTGATTGATATACATTTTTCTTCTTTTCAGACTATAATTGAGACTCATGCTGGTATAGAGCGGACACCAGTCATGACACATCAAATATGCACCATGAGCACCTCCTCCGATAGTGAACTGTCACAAAAGTCACACTCTTATATCTGCGCAGCACTATGTTGTCACTACACACTGTTGAATCGATAGATCAAAAAGTAGTGCCACATAAACTTTCCCCATATGATAATTGATAGGGATGGGCACATGCTCTCATTTTATCAAAGTTTCAAGCTGTTCAGTGTTCACATTTGTATTGATATATCAATTGACTTTAGGGCATTTCTTGCGCCTACTGGTATATTATTATCATGTTGACAATCGCAGGAGGCCTTCTAGGGTTGTTGATTGTGAATGCCAATGTTTTGTGGGTTAACATATGCAAGAATAACATCTAACATCTAAACTTTTTAGTATTTTCTACTGATTCAATTTTTTTTTGGACAGTTTATTGTTCTCACCTCGTCGATTATTCATAATTATTCATTCCAATGCTTTGCATCCTATTCAGGTATCAGTGAACTTTTGTTCAATGCAGGTATTCCTACTGTGGATTAACGTGTATATCAGTTATATTTAAGAGTACAATGAGTACGACTTGTTTTTTAAAATAAACAGCTTTCAATTCATTTCCAAAACATGATCAAAAGGTTTATCACTCGACAAATAGGCTGAGCACTAGGTTCATGTTGATGCACTGATCTTACATCTTGTCATATATCATTAGATGATACATTTGGTTGTCGGTTGCCACTGAACTGTGTGGGTGAGTCCGGTTGAGGTTGGTGAGAGGGTCGGTCTACCTCTGTATGTCCGAAACAAGAAGTGTCATTTGTATAGCGCACACATACATATTGAGGTTTGATCACAGCAATGAACTCTCTCTTCATTGATCACAGAATGGTTTCTCAGGCATTGTGTTTAGCAATGGCAGGCAAATTTACAAGTTGGTTTATCCCTGTGTTAAGCTTCTTATGGCTCATAGAGGGTTGCAGTTAGGTGGGAATCGGTGCTGCTAGTACACACTTTTTGGTTAGTGAGGTCCAAGACTACTATCCTGGTTAGTAGTTTGTACAAGGCAGTTCAATAATTTTTAGAAATTAGTACAAAGCAGCTTACCAATTGATAGAGGATTATAGTACGATGGCACTGCTTGCATAAACTTTGCTAATATTGAACCCTCCTTGCTATAATCATCACCATGGTAGTATCATTGCTCGTAAAGAGTTAGTTATTTTTTTATTTCTCATCTAAACAAAACTCCCTGTCCAGTGGTACAAATTATGACTCTGTAAGACCTGTGAGAGTATTTGTGTTCAGATATATACAAAATAAGTCTAGTTGTACACTTTTTTGTGTGTTTCAATACCTCATCAATCATTTCTGTTATTGCTGGGTGGTTAAAAGTGATATAGATAGATCAGGAATCTTGTTTAGAAGAAGTTTATTTAAACTTTCCTTCTACACCCTTTAGATTTTAAGATAATTTGATATCAATTTTTACAACCCCTTATCATTTTTAGGAATTTCAACAAGAATAGCTAACCAGAGGGATTATATAGATGACACACTAAGGGTTAATCTACGCTCCTTGGGATTTTTTAGCGTGGATGGCTTTCATTAGCTGTTTGTTGGCTGAAGATGTTCTGGGCATGGAGCGCAAGCTCTGTATTTTATGGAATGTGGGTAGAGAGAGGCAAGGGTAAATCAAACCAAGGAGTAACCGCTTCCCCTGTTACTTCTTGATCAAACAGACCTATAGTTCAATGACACAATAGAACTCGTTTGTACGCAATGTCTGATGGTCACTGTAAATTCTAAATATATCAATGCAGGCGATAATATTAAGCTGATAGCTTTGAAAGATTATCTGCTACAAGACTGTCCAGGCAATTATTTATCGCTCTAAATCTTAACTGATGTAATGGCCCTACAAGCCCCTAATCTGGCAACCCAGCCGCCTGTCTAAGCTACCGGTCTCATATATAACAGAATAAATATCAGTGTGGGTATTCCTTTGGCAGGAATTTGTTGAAATGATTGGAACAAGGAGTAAAAGTACTCCTTGATTGGAACTCCAGACTATAGCTGCATTGTGGAAAATTCTAGGAAATGTATTTGGTAGACCACATGGAACTGATGCATCGATGTTGTTTTGCCCGTTACTAGCCACATCACTCAATTACATGCAATTGATTTGAAATTAAATGTTAAAAAAATTAAACCTTTTTAGTTGAAAATTGTATTAATCTGGAGTAGGTTGGTGAAATCAGTCTTGATATTCATTGATAAACCTTTAGGTTGAAAGAACTTTCAACACACCAAACTTTTCAATGCATGCATTCAATGGCTACAATGTAAAGTTCAATCTGCCTGATCACTTTCAATGGGATTAGCTTATTGAATTGAACAAGATTCTCAGTGTCTATTTGCCAATTGTTTACCTTTTACTTGACATCAACATCTTAGCCAAGCATCTGAGTTCAAGCATAATTGGATGGATTGTTGTTATCCAAGTTGTTTACCCATGAAGTCATAATCAAGATAAGCCAGTCAGAATGTTAATTTTGTTGACATTGGCATTTGATGTAACTGAAAAGATGTCTTTTGTTTGATGGTATAGTTACATCTTTGTTGTCTCTGATAATGTCCTGTATTTATGCTGCGTGTAATGATTTAGTGTTGTGTCTCGATGGTGAGTTATATTGGGAGAATTCTTATGAGTTGGATAGTGTGAGATGTTAATAAGGAAAGAGTGAGCTGATAGAATTGCTACTTTTATTCTCGATCCCAATATCACAACTGACGATAGTTAGGGGAACATTACATTATATATGATACAAATTAGTGATGCACAGCATTAAAAGGAAACATTATTAACATACCAGGGAGATTAATTGCTCATTATTTTTAATTAACACAATCTACTTATAAATGAATCATGAGGGTCCGGACATTCCTCTGGTAATGAAACCTTAATCAAAATGTCAATATCCAGATATAACACATTCATAGGCAACCTGCACAGAACTTAAAAGGTACCAGTAGATTTAAAAATGGTTAACCCTTTGGGTAAACACACAGATTATCGTAATGAGCTAGCAGCAGTTTATCAAGAGCTGAGCCAGATACAACCACTGTATGTTGTGTCTGGCTCAGCTCTTGTAGTTGACCAAGTAGCAGAGGAAAATCAATGAAACATGGTTGCAAATACCGGATAATAAGGGCGCAAGAGATTTTTTTGCAAAGCAATCTCATTTTTGGCATAGTTACTCTGTACTATGATAAGCTTGGAAGCAGAGTTTGGTGAAATAATTTGATGAAAATATACAAATGGAATTTGGTCAACCATCTAGTATTTTTCATAAAAGGTTAAAACTTCCCGCCCCCTCACTCTTCTGTCAAAGAATGATCATGATTGTACTTTCACCAAAACAACCATCATTGTAAACATGTACATTCGCAAAATTTAAAACTCATCGCATTCATTATCAGCAGCAAAAGACAGGAAGTTAGGTCAGCTTACGATGACATCCTGTCTCTCTAATTCCACAAGTGTGTCATGATGACTTGTTACAAGTGCAATGGAATGTGTGTGTAGGATTAACTACCAGCGACAATTAATTCGATAATTAAAAATTTTGACAAGGAATATTGAGGTAATTAAGTCATTATGCCTGTTAAAGGCTAACCTCCCTGCTTGTGGCACACAAGCTGACAGCTTAAAATGTATTACTGTAAACGTTAGTGTCTTGTCACTAGCCTAACATTTAAATACTATCTGTACTAGTGCCAACACCTGCTAGGGAACTACCATCCAAGAGTGAGAGAGAAAAATGCCACAATTGCTTCCTGTACACCATATAACTGAGATGGCTGGGAATGATAAAGTTTAACATCAAGAGCTCCTTTGTAGACAGGTAATGAATGTATACCAGGTTTACAATAGATTTACTTTTGCCTCTCTCTACCCACATACCATAGCATTCAGAGCTAAATCCTTGCTCAGAGCCATTCAATCTCAAAAATCCCAAGGAGCGTAGATTAAGACTATGCCAATAATCAGTATTAATACTGCATGCTTTGACACCAAGTATGTTTTCTAGCATCAGTCAGCATATTTTCGGTAGTTCTGTGGAGAATATGGCCTCATTCGCATATCACTTTTCTCCACTTAGGCATGTAGGGCGATTAATACAAAGTAGATCCTCGCTCAACTGGTGAGCGATGTTGTACTTTTTTATTAGTAGCAAAGTTTTTTTGTGATAATTCTGCTAGCATAATTTAGCTGATGTATTCTATTTATGCAGTTGCTGCCTACCTTCTCAGATTGCACAAGATATAGCTTAGGGTAGGCCTACAGTACAACACAGAAGAGTTGAACATAGGTATTTTGTCGGCTCATCATACTCAATACTAAGAGTTTTCTGTGCTTAAAAAAATTGTGAGGAGGACAATTCGAATGGAATGCTTTCATTGTAGCAGCTAACTTGCCTGGTCATCTAAATACAAACTCATTGAATACAATGTCAATCCAATTATATAATATTGACTAGAACTGGGCTAGAACTGTAAAGGATTATACTATAACAATACAATAGCAATAAAGAATGTAGTTTATTTGGCAGGCAGGGTTAATTATACAATAATGTTGCTGGTCGGGTAATGATATATGGGGCATGAAACTCAGTGTATGTCCTGAAAATCTGAGGTCTGTAGCTCAATAATTGCTTATTATGCCAGCTACAAAAGAAGCTTTCTCTAAAGCATCACAAATCAGTAAAATAATGTGTAGGCACATTTTATTTTTAGCAGCAACATGGCTTCGAATGGTCTGACACCACAAATTTGTATATCATTGGATTGCTCATCTTCTGAGGAACACAGTGGTTACTTTCTTTAGTAAACAAGGAAAATATCTATTAACATATCGAAAGCTTTATGGAAAACAGTTAAAATATGATATAAATTGCTGCCCTGCTGCCGGCTTATGTATGCAATTATTCCATTTTCATGGGGGCAAAGAAATTCACAGTTTGTGAGTGTGTCCTGAAAATCTGAGGTCTGTAGCTCAATATTTTCTTATGCCAGCTACAATAGAAGCTTTTTCTAAAGCATCACAAATCAGTAAACAATGTGTAGCCAAATTATCTTTTGAGCAGCAGCATAACTTCTAGAGGTCTGACAGCACAAATTTTTATATCATTGGATTCCTCATCTCCCGAGGAACATGTGTTAATTTTTTTAGTAAAACAGGAAAACATCTTCCAACATTTTGAGAGCTTTAGTGAAAACAGTTTGAAAATGATAAAATTGCTGCCCTGCTGCCGGCATATGTATGCAACTACTCCATTTTCATGGCGGGCATTTTTTGAGTATGATCTGAAAATTTGAGGTCTGTAGCTCGACAACTTATTTTGTTTGCAACAAAAAAGGATTCCTCTTCACAATCATTATGATTTATAGCCATATTGAGAGTTTAAAAAATTTGGCACCAACTCGAACCCAGAGCTCTGCGTTGACGAAATAGAGAATTATCCACTGAGCTACACAGACATGTTGTATCAAAATAAGAGTGTCTGCCTTGAATTTAGTGGAGCATGAATTCTGTATTACAATAATTACATTACATTACATTATTTGTGCACAGCTAAATCATCGCAAATCAATAAAATAATGTAGAAGCGCATTTTCTTTTGAGCAGCAGCATGGCTTCAAATGGTCTGACACCACAAATTTTTATATCATTGGATTGCTCATCTTCTGAGGAACATAGTGGTTATTTTCTTTAGTAAACAAGGAAAATATCTACCAACATATCGAAAGCTTTACGGAAAACAGTTAAAAAATGATATAAATTGCTGCCCTGCTGCCGGCTTATGTATGCAATTATTCCACTTTCATGGGGGGCAAAGAAATACGCAGTTTGTGAGTGTGTCCTGAAAATTTGAGGTCTGTAGCTTGATAACTTTTTATGCCAGCCACAAAAGAAGTTTTTCGCTTTATAATTTATATGAATTTTGGCCTTTTCGAGATGTGGAGATAACTCGGATTCACAAAATTACCTTATATGCCCTGAGTACCTTGCCACTACAAAGGATTTAGATGCGTCTAGTGATGCTGTAAATTAAAATCATAACACCCTTACCCGTTTGTTTTCACAGAAAAAGTCCTCAGGAATTATGTACGGAGCAGTTTGGTGGATGATTTCCTGCGCATTCGGCGATTACTGAAGAAATCCCCATCCTCTATCGCGCTACGAGCTGCCTACAAAGACATAAAGAAAAAAATATCACCACACATTATAAGTGCTAAACAGGGGTTATTGAGTAAGATAGAGAAAATAGAACAAGCCAATATCCAATCTATCGGATTCACCATTGGCTTGCCTCAGGAAGACAAGCAGGTTGTGGCTCACAAAGATGATATCGCTTTATTGAATCATTATGTTTTATCATAGTTATCAAGCTATATAGCATATCAGCTAGCAAGAATCAACTCTCTTTGGTATTCTTTGGTGTTTATGACAGCGCCTATCGCACATTATCTTGTGCGCGACATGATTTTTATTTTACATAATGAAAACCAGGAGCATTATTGTCTCAGTATCAGTATCAGTTTGCCTTTTTGTCACCGTTACCATCCCTATGATAATATCATGGTGTAAACTTACATACCTGTCGATTTTTCGCAATTAGAATTGGGAATTCATGTCCATAACTTCTTACTCTCTCATAAAGACTTACAATCAACTAGATTCAGTGTCTTCTCCATGCCATTTCCTACAGTATATTTATAGTATGTGATTATAAGTAGAGTTGAAAAACAATATATGGGCTACTGCCAATCACAGAGTCACACATGATCAGACTTTCAATCAACTACATTTAGCCTTACTCACTGGATCGATGCCCATGCCATTTACTTGATACATATTTAGATGTAGTTTTTTATTATCATGATCTAGAGCACAGAGAATGGAATTTGATTCCATCTCCCTGTCGATAGAGTTGGGCAAACACTATTTTTGGCTACCGCCGCCAGACAGATTCAAGTTTTGTCTACAAGTACAACTGCCAACTTTCTTTATCGATTGCTTTGCTGTTAGATACCAATCATAGCTGTAAATAGTTTGTCACTTCTCTGATACCACATACAAGAATAGAAATAAAAATTTAGTACTACCTACCAGCCGTGTGCTCCAGAACTGAACTCTTCTTCTAGTTGAATGATAAAATTACAGCATACAAAGAAAGAACTCCATGCTGATGAGTGATGATGTTTGCAGCTGATAGAGTATCTATAACACGATTATTGTCATCTGATTGTCCATATATTACCTAAATTATTACTGCAGCACTTTGGCTGCTGCACTGAGCCTCAAATTATAATGTTATCTAAGGTCTTTATCCTAACAGCCATTTATTTTAGCTGGAGCATTACTTGCTGCTGGCAACTAACAAGGTCATCTCCTTGACTGTACACTGTGACTGCGCAATGTACTTATAATGTAACTTATAATGTGATTGACATCAAGTCGATGGACTAACATTCAGTGCAGCCAAGTATAGGCTCGGCAGTTTGACCAATGAGATTTGGATGTTATAATAGACTGCAGTTTTGTATTAGATAATTTTTTCAACTTGAACCAGTTAGCTGAAATGGCTTAGCGGTAGAGCGCAGGACACCTCCAATCTTACTCAAGCAGACATGGGTTCGAACACGGGCCATGACAAAATTTTTCCTCATGTTGTGCAATAAAACACAAGGGTGCACAACTCATGTATGTTCAGTGTATTAATCATTTTACTAAAAAGCAACACAAGTGCCAGCCTGCCTTGACTAACCCATATATTTGAATTTTAGAAAATGTCAATAGAACAAACCTTGTGGATGAAAATTGATACCATCTAAATGTTTCCTCTAAGAGTGAGGTGACAATTTCCCCGACCCTCTGAAAAGACATTTATATTGCTTGATGCAGCCCTTGTTATAAAAAAAACCCCAGCATGCTCCTCATAAACCACAATTGTGTATTTTGTTCATTTGGTGACTTTTGATCATAATCTTCATCATAATACTGAACTACCCTTGTTTATGATAGGAAATCCTTTGTGACTTAAGAAATGGAAATACCTCCCCGGGAATCCCCAATATGGAATTCCCCTGGATTTCCCATATGCTGGAGGCCTGTTTTAATTTATATATAATATCATTTTATTCCGTCGTGTGTTGTGTGAACCAACCAGCAAGGCGATCCCAAACTGTATGATAATATTACAAACAACATAAAGAAGATTACAAACACTTGAGTGCACTCACTTTTGAATTTTTGGAAAGAAAGCAGATTCTTGCGGATTGCATTGCGTAATACGTGAGCGCTAATTACTTGGGAGACAAACATTATATGCCAGTCGAAGGTTGCAAATGTAAATTGTGTGCTGGGCTAAACTTGGCAGTTGAGAATGTGTTTGCCTTGGATCTGCATGATATATAGATTTTGCTAAGTATGAGTAAGGAGGGCATAATTCCAGATGTTTTAATTCACTGAGTGGGTATCTATTTTGGGTTGTTGATCGAATCCCCAACCATTATTCTTAACTGACACTGTCCTTCTCTTCTACGGTTTCAAGCCAAAAACTGCATTAAGGTGAACTGATAACTCTAACAAAACCTTTGCCTGTCACAGAGAATATCGTATCTACTGTTGAAGTCACAATAACAGTGAGCTTCCCAAAGTAAATAATCCGTCATTTCTGCATATGGTTTGCCTCACATTGGGTCCTCATCCAGTGAACCAAAGGGACCTACTTGAGATAAAAAGAAATGCATAAAAGATTATTTTGCCTCTGGTGCCAGAATATAGAAATTGCCCCTCATGGGTGCTTCAGAGATGCTTTTTAAACATTATTCAGTTATTCCTCCTAAAAAATCCTCCTCAAAGACGATTATCCCTTTTAACAAAATAACACAACGCCATGACATGACGTCACGCTGAAACAATAATTTTCAGAATCAGTGTTTGATCAAATTTCCAATGATATATAAAATGTTCAAATCGGTTCACATTGGAATCATATCCTTAACGCCACCGTGCTCTGCTCAAGTTATCCTCTAACTCTTACTTGAAACTACTGTCAGTACAGTTCACTTAATTCAAATTTCTGGAGACCACAAAAATTTGTTCTAATTAAGCAGAGTTTGAAATAAGTGACATGAGAATGCATTAAGTTGAGATCTGACTATAGGGACCAATTTTCCTTGTCTGAATTACCAGGAATTTTGAATTACAAAGTTTGAATTAACCAGCTTACACTGTAATTTCTTTTTTTCTGACTCCTTGATAGGTTTACAAAAATGACACTCTAACGAAGTCCTTCCCTGACCATTGAATGTGTTGCAGGTAATATCCAGACTAAAGAATAATACTACAGAGACAAATTAACCCTGCCACCATTTATTTTGCATAATCTAGCTAGAGAAAAAGAAGAAAACTTAGAAATCGGAAAACATCATGTTTTAAAAAGAATCTAACTATTGTATATGGTTAATAAAAATATTAAAAAGTTTGAATACATATCTGACTTCTGTCTATTAAACAAAGCATTCAAAACAACTAGAGAAAGGAACCCATCATAGAACTCTCTTTATCAAGTTAATGATAATAGTAATGTGTAGTTAGTAAAAACATAGTTGTTTGTAGAATGTCATGACAAAGTTGTCATAGGGATGTCAGTCAATCCTTGAGCATCCTATTCAAAATAAATGCAAGTTTGTGTTACCTGCGGATGTATAAATATAAATCAAGACAATAACTCAAAGTATCCAATATCTGATAGGGAAATAATCTAACCTTGTAAAATAATCTTAATCAAACTGAAGCATGATACACATGGGATTGTAGTGTAATATAGGAATGAAGCTCTACTGTCTACCCTAAGCATTATGTTGATAATAAAGTTAAGTATGAATAGAAAATGTAAGGAGCAAAAAAAACGTGTAGACATTTTCTATATTAGTCATTACACCAACTTGCTCCCTGAACTGATAGCAGATTACTATAAAAATGGTAGAAAATATGTATGGGTGCCTTTTACGGTATAATGTTAGCCCATTGTAAGAATGTGATTGAATATGATGATGGTGCGCTATTACATTCACCAAGTACCCTTGTCTTGTTGTATGAGTGCAACCACTGTGAGCGGATGGTAGTTATGTATGTGTGACAGTCCACTTATAATACTCAGCAGACTGGACTACACGCCCCCCTCGTTTTATCACTCTGACTTCTTTCTCTACAAGTAGAAAAAAATCTGATAACAACAGATAGAGATTATTAAATTAGCAGATCAATTCTACTGACAGCATTCAGGATTATTTTGGATATAATTATATACATTATGAAGTTATCGTCAGATGCCCTGCTCATCCATAATAATATCTTTAACTTGCCTCATTTATAGTACTAGTACATGGGTAAAAAAATACAGTATCATATAAGCATCCAAATAAGAGGAGTGAGCTTACCTAGAAGTGGTTCAATCCTTGTAACCACCTGGTTTGGCACATTCGCAAACATCTCAGGTGAGTTCTGAATTTGGACTCCAGGTAGCAGATACAGTTTTCTCAGATTAGTGAATGTGCAGACAGTTTTAGGCATCTGAGAGACATAAGAGGCAGCAGTGGGAGCTGCAGCAGCACCTCTGTTCAGGTTCTGATCTGTTCTCTCCACTCCATATCTTGTCACTGATTCTCTTACCTGCAATTTTGATGGTTGAAAATGGTAATGCATCATCTGTAAGAGTTTGAATGACTTCATGATTGGTTAAATGATTTCAGAGAGTGTAAGGTTGAATTATATTTATGGAATATTAGAGGTGAGAATGACTCCGATCAAGAGATTTACTTCAATTGATGCATCAGTAGTTTAGAGTAAGTTGGGTTAGTCAGTTGCATTTATAGGCACTTAACCGTTTGTGTCCATGAAGAAATATCTCAATATAACAAGGAACTTATGCAAGACTTACTATTTCAGCCAGAGATACAACATCATGCCTATGTCCCAGGGTGTATAAGGTCGCCACCAAAGCCCTGATGAAGGGTGATCCAACGCCAGGGTTCCTTGGTGCAGCAAAAGCTACAATAGAAATTACTCTATGATACATAACAAATCCATTGACCCATTAATACCTAAGGTGGCTGTAGTTCTGCTGTAATTTTATTATGGAAGAATTCTTGAAATAATCTTCAAATGATAATACGAGGGATAGTCCCCTCTAGTGCGATGGAATCATGACTGTACTGTACTGACTGTACTGTACAACCCCAAACAACTGCCACTTCTAAACTTATATTGCTGTTTAAGCTGAATTTTTCTGCTGTTGAATACTCACAATCAAAGCTGGACTGCATAATGATCATATCTGATACAGATATGTCTTGTGTATCATTGTCCACTTCAAAGTCATTAGAACTCGGCATTGTCAAAACTTGAGTGCTGCTATCAGTTTGGGGAGCTCTAACAGCTGCTGTTCCAGTAGTGAGGTCGTCTCTCAACATTTCCCGATTACCTTTTTGAAAAAACGCGGATATGATCATCAGCTGCAAGACTTAGTAGATATGCTATAAGCCTGTACTGTATTGTATCAATTTCTTGATTTTATAAGCTAACTGTCTTGTTGTTTATGTCCTTTCAGTTTCAACTTCAGACCTAATGTTATAAGCTACATTCTACTTAAAAACAAAATCTGGTGCTGCTGCCTGATATTATTTCTCATTCAAATTTAACAATACTTACTGCCAGCACATGCTTGTATGATCACAATCTTTGGTCGGCCTCTCATCACCGAGAAGTTCTTAGGAGAGAGTAGATTGTAAATATCCGTTAGTCTGATGAAGACTCTGTCAGAGCCAATAATACAGCCCTCGTCTCCATGACTGGTCAGAACGAGTACAAACGCCCCCATATGCTTGTGTACTGATTGACCGACTTGATCTGTTAACTGTGTCTCGCAGTGTATGGCTTCGATGATTTCCTAGTAAAAAAAAACTTACGTAAGTCCTCCATAAAAGGTTTAGTTTCTCAAATTATTGACTGAGATAGTTTACTGCATTGATGTCATAGAGCAGTTACCCTGGAGCGTGGTCTGATATTGTCAAGGAGGGATGATTCTAAAGCCTGGTCATTCGTCACAATCAATCGTACATGTAAACAATTCACAGATTGTAAATGTTCAGCTTACCCTTGCAGTGTAGGTTTTGTGTTCACCTACAGTAACAAACCCTAGTTTGTCAAGCATACACTTGATATTCTGATAGTCATGTTCAGAACCACTCCTTGTCTGGTTGTAGTCGTTAGAGACAATCAGAGCACGTCCTCGGCATTCTGTCATCTGGTAAACAGTCTGAAAATAATCAGAAAACGAAGCCTTGATGATATTTGAACTATTTTGTTGCCTCATAAGCTTTAAGATCTGAGAATTGTACCAAGGAACTTCCGAACCACAGCTGTAATTATTCACTTCATAGACACAGCCTTCTAAGTTTGTGTGAAGACATGAAAATATCGATCAAAATCATAACAAAGTAGCAGCTTTATAAACCTGGCTTTCAGGGATTAAACTCTGATCTGCTTGTTGTGGTTCCATATCTATCTGGGGTTGCCTTCTTTTCATGATCTCCACTACATCCTGAACTTCGGACATCTGGATCTCTGGTATGCTCTGGCCAGGATCATCTGCTGTGAGAACAGGAGGAGGGTCAGGTTTCACATAGTGCTTATTAGAATTTGAATTTTCTCTGCCTGTTTTCTTTTTACCGTAGAAACCAAGTTTCGTATGATTAATTCAGTAAAAGAGAGCTGTTGACTGACCTGATCCCGCAGTTGTCTCCTCCCTTCTTATGTAGTCATCAAGAATTCTGACTCCCTCCTCACTGATCTTAAGACCTGTTTGAAACAACAGCAAAAATGGCAAGGTTAGCACCCCTATTGAAACAATCACTTGGTTAACATGCAATCCCGAAAATTAATGCTACAAATGGTAACAAATGAATTAATCGGATCTGCTGAGGCAGATAATGATATTTTTCCATGAACTTACATGGATATCTGAGAGGTAGCGGGACACGCCTCCTCTCATCGTTGGTGTCACATGGACAAGTCTCCTCTCCAGTGTAGGTGGTATGACGGGGCTCTGGCAGTTTGTATCTGACACGCCTGTTGAACCACTCAGGATTGACAAATGTTGCTGGTGATGACTGTTTGGTCAGTAGGCAATGAGAGCAGTAGAAGACATGGTCATATCGAACTCCTTTCCACACAGAATCCAATTCAGATGTAAGCCGCTTCATTGTTTCTAGTTGGGTCTTCCAAGCATCGCTGATAAGCCTGGCCGGTGTTTGCGTGATGAGTGTCACTTGTTTTTCTTTCTCATTATGCAATAGATACCGCAAGACTCCGTTCATCTCTTGCACACTCGCTCCATTTATACCAGCTTCAGGTGTGTTGAATGGATTGACGCATATGTCTAGAAATCTTGCAGTGATTACATGATATACATATTGCGGAACGTTGAGGCCGTTCAGATACAGATCGACTCTCAGCTGAAGGTGATTTGTGCCTTCTGTTGGGTTTGGTATGTTCTTAGTGCTGAAGTAGGGAACGATGAACTTCTCACTGCCATCACTTTCTATAGGTCCACAGATCAGGTGAAATGTTTTCAGCAGCGTGATACCAACATCAACAGGTAGTTCCGATTCATTGCTGAGCAGATTGTGAAGTAATGCAGCTCTTATGATTCCTGTGGCTTTGAAATCATTGACCATGCTGACATACTCTCTTCTGTCCACAGGTCTTTCCTTATATCTGTAGGGTCTAAATTTGGTTATGCGATATTCCCATGCTTGAGCATCTGCATGATCGTAAAGTGTCCTTATGACATCAGCAAGAACTGAAGGGCGATGGAATAAATAGTCACTCAGCTTCTCAACGTCCTGAAACCACATTATTCTTCCTGCTTCTTTGACGTACTGCAAAGCATGCTCACTGTGCTTACTGAAACCTTGTATGAAGTCAGTAACAGAAACATAAGGCTTTTGCTCTTCAGCAGTAAGCTTATTCAGCACTTCATACCAACTACCGGGTATATCAGTGATCAGCTTAGCCCCTGCTTCCTTCAGTGCACTCTTTAGTGATTTGATATCCATCTTGCTCGATGAAGCCGAGAGCTCTTGTATTGTTGTGATCAGGGGCTGTGCTCTGTCGATGAAACATGTCATAGAGAAAAATGAGCTGTCAGGCATAGCAACACCCTCTTCTGATTGAATTACATCTAAACGCAGCTTCTCTGTTGCTGATAAAAGCTGTTTCTTCCTCAGTTTGAGGGTCTCGTTGCTAAGCAAATCACCATGAGTCAGTACGAGCACTGGTCTTCCTAGGTTTGGTTGTGATGTATATAGGTGCGCTATCCACTGGAAGCATACATCCTGAGCTGCAGCCTCTACTCCATGCGCATGTACTAAACTGTCAAACTCTGCTATATCTACCACTAGAAGTGGTACAGATTGTACTTTGGCGTTCACTTGATAGGCAAGGTGATACACCTCATGCCCTCCCAAATCAGTGAATACCAACTTCAATTTCTCATCAATGTCAGCCTCGCATACATTGAAGACACGTGTTGCCTCATCAAGCTTGATGTCGATATCGGAACGGGTTGTCAGCACACGCTGATCCTTCTGTACGCTCCTCACAATGCTTGTCTTTCCTGCTTTAGTCTTGCCTATGACTGTTACCGGAATGAGTCTGAAAATGTTGTCTTTTTCAGCATGAAGATCCTGCAGATACTTCCTTACAGCTTCTATACCCTGTATGCAGACAGCATAGGGAGGAGATACTAGTGCTTCGCATCGGTTACATTTGAAGGCCTTTAGCGTGCTGATATTGAAGATACTTTCAGGTATAGAGGGGAGTGACCCGTTTCTTCTAATATCAAGTACTTCCAGTTTGGTGAGTTGCCCCAGGCTGTTTAAAAGATAAAAATATATTTACTTTCAATCATAATGAGCGTTGCCGACATGGGGATGAACTTTTAGTCATGACTAGACAAGTGCAAGGTACCGTGAGTGGTATGGTGGGTTGGCCAAGGTTGCACAAGAAGATACAAATGTGTTGAAATTTGGGGAAAATGGCGCAGTCATTGCAGCCTCGCCCTCAAGGCACACACTATTTCGCCGCCACGGTGTGGTGAGTGACTAACCCTTGTGATTTTAACCAACATTTTTAAAGCCAACTAATGACTTACTACTAAATTGTGAGTTTGTTACTTGCAACAGGGCCAAATGATATCCAGCATCACAACGCCCGCTATCCCAGCAAATTAAAAAAAAAGTTTACTTTTATTTATTTTTCAATGTAATGCAATGTAATGTAGAATAATAAGTCATTCTTTCGTTTGTTATTTATCACTTCTGTTGTGACAGCTCATCCCCACCCTATTAATTTGATCAAAATTGTAGCGCTGATTGTTTTTCATCCTTTTGCTAATATGCTAATCAATTTCAACCTAAGACCACCTCCAGTATGCAGTAAATTTATTACTTTGTGAGGCCTTACGTTGCATTCTAGGCTTTTGGGGTCGGGGTTACTCCCTGAACCCTGAATCGGGGGTGTGGATGGGGGGGGGGGGGGTTACAGCGCTTCTCCCAAAGCTGAGATTAATTGATATTACTGTGCTGCACAGGATAGTCTACGATGGTGGCAGGTTCACATTCAAAAGCTAGAAGTCACTCCTGTTTAGGGAGCCTTGATCTGAGCAACCCTGATTGTCACAATAAACAACATGGAAAATGAATTATGGTGATCTATTGACAATATTAGTAAAATTAGTAATTCAAAGATCCTTGAACTGAGGAAATTTTAAATTTGATAGGCCACATAATCATAATAACAGCGTTATTTCGCTCTTTTTTTCAGTGACAAAGTTCTCTTATTCACTTGTAATCGGCTACATTTAGTTATTTTTACAGGATAATACACACTTGGCATCGTAACTTTCAACATAATCTTACTTGATAGAGTTGAAAGTCTCAGATTCTCACTATCAAAGAACTTGTCTTATTGACTTACTGTACAAATTATTTTTATTTTAAATTGGTACACAGTTGATTTATTATTACATGAGGTGATGAGGACTAACTAATTTGCTAAATATAGTCTCATCAAACTGCATTTTTGTTCTGGTCGATTTTCTTGCTAATTGCCAAAAAGAGATATAATTAATCAAATTAATATTATGCCTTATTGATAACTTCCCTCATACTAGGAAAGGTTGCTCCAACACAATAAAATGATAATAATAATAATGAAAATTTCGCTAGTTATAATAATGATATATGTTTGTATTATGCACATGTATTATTGGATTAATAAGTATTGCCCCTCATGTGAATGGAAGGAGACAACTCAATAGAGCGATCAAGATTGATACAATATCTGATAGTTATTTTGTATCAAGTTTGCCCTGTAAACTTAACAAATTTAGAAAAGGTTACAGTCCAGTAGACCTAGGATAGGTAAGATGTACTCCATCCCATAGAAAGCTAAGTAAAGTAGATATTTCATGTCAGCTAGGAAAAGCTCCTTTGGGGTATGTACTGAAATGCCGATAAACTGAAAACCCAACATGAGAAGCATAGGGCACCATTGAAAAGTGCTGCTTTGCACCCTCAAGGATTATTACTTTCCCTAGATTTTTTATAGATCAGTTTTTGAGAATTGGCACCGGTGTAGTATTGTAAACTGTCCCCCGCGCGAAAACAACCCCGGGACACTTTACAATATTGTAAACTGTCCCGGGGACACTTTACAATAAAAACAGGCCTATTGTAAACTGTCCCCCCCTATTGTAAACTGTCCCCCCCTATTGTAAACCGTCCCCCCCTATTGTAAACTGTCCCCCCTATTTGTGACTGTCCATATCGAGAGCCCAGCTGTTTATCACCATTCTGAATGGGTCAGATCATCTAAGTTGAGCATACCATGATGTTCTGGCTGCCACTATGATGGCCAAAGTTGTACCATGGGGATGGTGGAGGTATCTCATTGAATGAGTGTATAAAGCCTCTTTTTCATATGTTACTTTGGGGATCTATTTTTCGCAAACACTAGTTATTTGAAGCTCCTATGATTTAGAGATGTCTGGTTTGCGAAGAAAGGTGCACTAAGCCAACAGTGGATAGATGTGTAGTTGCCACATCACAGAACACACATACTTTTATTGCAGGTTCATGAGCCGCGCGAAACAACCACCCCATTCATTCATCATAAAATCTACCTCCGTCAAGCATTTGCCTAGGAGTGATGGCAGTCAGTCACAAGTGTGAGCGGGAGAAATAATTACTTTTGAGCTTTTCATATTGTGAGGAAGGGTATTGCACTGTAAAATATTGCTTAAGCCGCGCGAAAACAACCACCCCCCAAGCTGTCTTATAAAGATATCTGTTAAAAAGTCTCAAACATAATGAACCGTGATTTTGCATCCATAATGCAATTATCATAAGGTGACTGTGTACCAAATTTCAGATTAGTAGGTCAGAACTTAATGACACAACGGATGATATGTCGTTCTTTGCAAGTTCATGAGCCGCGCGAAAATAACCACCCCATTCAGTCATCTTGAAGTCTACCTCAATCAAGCATTTGCCTGCGAGTGATGAAAGTCAGTCACATGTGAGACCTGGAGAAATAACGACTTTTGAGTTTTTCATATTGTGCCGCCTGGTATTGGACTGTAAAATATTGCTTAAGCCGCGCGAAAACAACCACCCCCCAAAGTGTCTTATAAAGATTATCTGTCAAAAAGTCTCAATCATAATGAACCATGATTTGGCAGCCATAATTCGATTGTCATAAGGTGACTGTGTACCAAATTTCAGATTAGTAGGTCAGAAGTTAATGACACAACGGATGATATGTCGTTCTTTGCAAGTTCATGAGCCGCGCGAAAACAACCACCCCATTCATTCATCTTGAAATCTACCTCAATCAAGAATTTGCCTGTGAGTGATGACAGTCAGTCACAAGTGAGAGTGGGAAAAATAACCGCTTTCGAGCTTTTCATATTGTGCGGCCTGGTATTGCCCTGTAAAACATTTCTTTAGCCGCGCAAAAACAACCACCCCCCAAAGTGTCTTATAAAGATAATCCGTCAAAAAGTTTCAATTATAATGGACCATGATTTGGCAGCCATAATGTGATTGTCATAAGGTGACTGTGTACCAAATTTCAGATTAGTAGGTTAGAAATTAATGACACAACGGATGATATGTCGTTCTTTGCAAGTTCATGAGCCGCGCGAAATCAACCACCCCATTCAGTCATCTTGAAATCTACCTCAATCAAGAATTTGCCTGTGATTTATGAAAGTCAGTCACATGTGAGACCTGGAGAAATAACGACTTGTGTCATTAAGTTCTGACCTACTAATCTGAAATTTGGTACACAGTCACCTTATGACAATCACATTATGGCTGCCAAATCATGGTCAATTATGATTGAGACTTTTTGACAGATTATCTTTATAAGACACTTTGGGGGGTGGTTGTTTTTTGCGCGGCTTAAGCAAAGTTTTACAGGGCAATATCAGGCTGACAATATGAAAAGCTCGAAAGCGGTTATTTCTCCCAGTCTCACTTGTGACTGACTGTCATCACTCACAGGCAAATTCTTGATTGAGGTAGATTTTAAGATGAATGAATGGGGTGGTTGTTTTCGCGCGGCTCATGAACTTGCAAAGAACGACATATCATCCATTGTGTCATTAACTTCTGACCTACTAATCTGAAATTTGGTACACAGTCACCTTATGACAATCGAATTATTGCTGCCAAATCATGGTTCATTATGATTGAGACTTTTTGACAGATAATCTTTATAAGACACTTTGGGGGGTGGTTGTTTTCGCGCGGCTTAAGCAATATATTACAGTCCAATACCAGGCGGCACAATATGAAAAACTCAAAAGTCGTTATTTCTCCAGGTCTCACATGTGACTGACTTTCATCACTTACAGGCAAATGCTTGATTGAGGTAGATTTCAACATGACTGAATGGGGTGGTTGTTTTCGCGCGGCTCATGAACTTGCAAAGAGCGACATATCATCCGTTGTGTCATTAATTTCTAACCTTTTAATCCAAAATTAGGTACACAGTCACTTCATGACAATCACATTATTACTAGAAAATCATGGTTAATTTCGTTTGAGACTTTTTGACAGATAATCTTTATAAGACAGCTTGGAGGGTGGTTGTTTTCGCGCGGCTTAAGCAATATTTTACAGTCCAATACCAGGCGGTACAATATGAAAAACTCAAAAGTCGTTATTTCTCCAGGTCTCACATGTGACTGACTTTCATCACTCACAGGCAAATGCTTGATTGAGGTAGACTTCAAGATGACTGAATGGGGTGGTTATTTTCGCGCGGCTCATGAACTTGCAAAGAACGACATATCATCCGTTGTGTCATTAAGTTCTGACCTACTAATCTGAAATTTGGTACACAGTCACCTTAAGATAATTGCATTATGGATGCAAAATCACGGTTCATTATGTTTGAGACTTTTTAACAGATATCTTTATAAGACAGCTTGGGGGGTGGTTGTTTTCGCGCGGCTTAAGCAATATTTTACAGTGCAATACCCATCCTCACAATATGAAAAGCTCAAAAGTAATTATTTCTCCCGCTCACACTTGTGACTGACTGCCATCACTCCTAGGCAAATGCTTGACGGAGGTAGATTTTATGATGAATGAATGGGGTGGTTGTTTTCGCGCGGCTCATGAACCTGCAATGAAAGTATGTGTGTTCTGTGATGTGGCAACTACACATCTATCCACTGTTGGCTTAGTGCACCTTTCTTCGCAAACCAGACATCTCTAAATCATAGGAGCTTCAAATAACTAGTGTTTGCGAAAAATAGATCCCCAAAGTACCATATGAAAAAGAGGCTTTATACACTCATTCAATGAGATACCTCCACCATCCCCATGGTACAACTTTGGCCATCATAGTGGCAGCCAGAACATCATGGTATGCTCCACTTAGATGATCTGACCCATTCAGAATGGTGATAAACAGCTGGGCTCTCGATATGGACAGTCACAAATAGGGGGGACAGTTTACAATAGGGGGGGACGGTTTACAATAGGGGGGGACAGTTTACAATAGGGGGGGACAGTTTACAATAGGCCTGTTTTTATTGTACAGTGTCCCCGGGACAGTTTACAATATTGTAAAGTGTCCCGGGGTTGTTTTCGCGCGGGGGACAGTTTACAATACTACACCGGTATTGTGATATTTCAGACAGTTTAAATGACACATAATATTATATCAAACCTAATTTCAATTCGGTAAATTGCAATTCAAATCTGTATGCAGCATTAATTTGAAGAGTTTTAAGATATAACATCCTTTGCTGGCGTCTTACTGAACATTGTTCCAGTTATGCATCTTCCAAAATACTATTTCCAAGGTGGTATAGAAACATTGCGGCAGCAGAAATCATATCCCATTACACTCATGCTATTTGTTGAGAGGACAATCCAATGCTCTAATATTATTGGAATGAAAAGTATCACCATTATGATGAGAAAAAGCACTGAACGTTGTGACAGTTTTATGAAAAAACATTACCACAATGCATCTCATTTTGAACATTATCAGTGGCTATGAGGTGGTTGCCACAGCATTATAAAACAAACTTCATGAGATGATCATAAAATAATGCTGTAGTGATGGAAGAACTGTGATGCTATAACATTGTTAAAATTGAATACTTTTTGATAGCATGATCATAACATCATGAAAGTGCTAATTATAAGCTGTATTCTCACATTTAACAGTGATGTATCATCATGTCATAAATAATTTTTGACTAATACTAAGAAGCAAAGATTCTGCTATAACTGAATCTGAACATTGTGATTACCATTCTGTATCCTATTAGACAATAACCCAATCCTATCATTTACACACCATGTAATACTTGAAAAATTTGTATGCGACACGATGTTACAATGTTCACCGTTTGCTTGGTTTTTGACCTTCATTTTTTAACAAGAAGTCAAACAGTTTTTAGGTTATGGAATATAGGGATCACACAAATTCTCAGGGATCAATATTTTTATTAGCATTTATAAACTTGGATTGTCAGCATTGCGATAGGTAAACAATAAAAAAATCTTTTTCTTTTATATCTACTGGTAGGTACATATAACAATCGCCTTAAACAAACTGCTCACATGGATTTGTAAACAAAAGGCAATATCTCCTTGTCTAGCATACTCAGCAAGTCATCATGGAAAAGGTAATAAAACTGCCAACACAGGTCTCCAAAATTTAAATTCACACTTCCGCTTTTGAATTTTACTAATCGCAGTCATGTAGATATGTTGGTGGTTGGTTGTTTGACTGATCTAAATACAACAGCTTTATTTTCAGTTTTAACGCTTTGTATATTTGGTATTTATTACAAGCCATTGCCATCATCTTAAGGGCAAATCCTCCAACTGTACTATTTAAATATTTACAAACATATCCAACTGTCAACAAACAGTCCATTGAAATAATGAAAGTGAAAGATTTGAAAGAGTTCCAAAAAAGTCGCCACCTCCATAAATGGGGTGCAATCATAGACTTGATTATAAACCTAGACATGACACTATATGGATAGTGAGGCACTAAGCGACTTAATTGTGGGCAACAAACGTCATTGGAAGGTGTAGAAGCAATGATGCTATCATTGATTTTCCGTCCACAATCCAGGTTTTTTAATTATAACTAGATCAATTTCGATCGGATTTTGAGTTTGAAAATTACAATAGATTTAGCAGCTTATCTCATTTACTGCAAAACAGATTTGGAAGTCAGTGACCTGTTACCCCACAAACTTGCTATACATATAGAAAGTCTTTTGTTCTGCTACACAAAATCCACAAGAAATTTAGAAGAATAGAAACAAAAGACAGTGGATATTCTAGTTTGTATCAACTGTTGTGTCATTTGATTGAAAGCCCAGCAATTTTGAATTCGGCACCCTTTACTAGAATTGAATGTAAATGCTAATTTCATGTATTTAATTTGGCCCTCAAATCGATTCCACACCAAAATATGGAAACATAGTGATTTTGAAAAATAATTTCGATGGGCAAAAAATGTTGCTAAACTGAACTAATACTAAGCGAAAGTAAGGGCTTAAATTTCATGCAGCCGCAGTGAATTTTGGTCAATTGTAACTTTAATAACATCCAAAAATTAACAATTAAATTTGATTTTGATTCTGCAAGGTTATTGGTAGCTTTGGTCTTAGCCTTGTATGATATTTTCAAATATGCCTATCGTATACCATGCTCACTGAGCTAGAACTTTATCGACAGAGCGGCAGCATTTCACTCAGGATGGCAGCATTAGAGCTGCAACAATTTAGTATCCAACAGTTTCCTCTATTCTTATTTCTCCATGATACTTTTGAATTTCTTGCCACAAGCTGGTATTGCTGGTATGTCGGGTAGATTCAGTAGTGAATTCGCCATAAGTGCTAGGGGACTTGACCCTACCAATTTTCAGCGTGTCAATTTTGAAAAACCTCTTGTTTTTAATTACCAGATGTCCAGAAGGCCTCATTGTGAGATTGGTTGGAATTATGAATGGATTACGCTGGTTTACTTGGTGCAATAGCCAATTACAATAATTTTCCCCTTTGACTGCCCTTAAAAGAGGATTGCATCATGATATTCCTGTGACGTAGAATAGGTAATGTATTTCCTATGTTTTTGCCTACAATCTGAGCAATTGACTATAGCCAACGTCACTAGGCACTGATTTTCTTCATCCTTGATTTGGGTACACCAATCTACACATATTTAAAATTAAGACCAATAAGACGATGGTCTTTTATAAAAGACTCCATAATTGCAAACAATATGATATGGTCTACTACTCTATAGCTCATCTGCAGGAGTGAACTCTCATTGCAGGAGCCATCGAATATTCTCAGGGTTGAGAATAGCAGGATAGTCTCATTTATTGAACCCACCATACACAGACCATTTATAAGAGATTTTATAAAGGACCATTACACAGGACACTTTTTTGTGTAAATACCTGAGATGTTAATCAGCCTTCACTCTATTGTTTCTTTGGGATTAGGCATCACATCCATTGTAAATTTAATATAAATGAAATTATGCTAAGAAGACAGGAAAAACCTATACTTGTTTAGGTGAACAAACTCAGAGTAGTTCTCAAAAGATAATGTCTCAATAACAATAACAAATCCAGGTGAAATCACCAAGCAGGGTTCATGGTCATGGTTATTCTATCACATTGGGCCTATTTTAAAACTGGCAATACACAGTATACAAAACATGTATAAAATTTGTATTTAAGTGTTAACAGCTGAGAAGAAATGTGTTTCCCTGATCTGACAAAACACTAGAGTCTAGAAGTTATGAAATATTCCAGCGTAACGCAGTGGAATTGCTGTGTGTGCCCCTGCGCGATGTTAGATGGTTGAGATACAATGCTTGGATGCTGCTTGAATTTGCTACTTTGTGACAGGGATTTGCGAGATCTTGTTTCTATTATCCGTGCTCATAGTGTTGCCTGATGTGTAAATTTGCTGTAAGGTTATGATCTTGGCAAGATACTGAAACTTAGTGGCCTGAAGTTAGAAGAGGCAAGCTCATAAGACTTGACAAGAGTGTTCTGTGATCACATTAACCCCTTCATGTGTACTGAAATGACTTAGGTAAAATAATGAATAAATCAGCCGGTCCTTGTTTTAGAATCCCAATATTTCTCTGACATGTTGAGGTTTCTAAAATTACTGATCCTTCTATCATACCTAGGTACTATTTATATTCTGCATTCACAATTAAATATTGGGTTCCATTTTCATGTTAGGAACAATAATCTAAGTCGGCATTCAATACTCATAATCTGATATTATTTTAAGTGATGTCATGTTAGAAGACAAGACTACAGGTTCACATCAAATCTTCATTGTGATATTAATATTGTATCATTGTATTATGCTGAGTGTGAGGCCTCTATACAATTCAATTCTTTTCATTGTTTCAACTCTTTGTAAACAAAAGAATCCTTTATATGCTGTGCCTGATTCGTTTCAATAGAGGATAAATGTAGCATGTCAGCTTGCATCCAAAGTTTATATGAGAAAACTGAGAATAAATGTTAAGAATTGCTGCATTAAATGAAGGGAAAATACGATAGAGTGACCCTAAATGATTTATCTATTCGCAATGTCACAACGAAGGCAGACAAAAAAGTTGACGCTTCTAGCATGTTTAGAAGTGCATTTTAATTGAGTCATCTGGTTAATAAAAGATAATGTTTTGCCAACATTTCATCATGTTTTATGAAATTCATGATTTTTTGCATTCATTTCGTGGATTAAATAGTAATTAAACCACCAAGCGTTAACAATAACTTTCAATCATTTTGTGATGGTGTCTGCATCAAATTTAAAAAAATGTAGGGGGAGATAAAGAGGAAACCATATAAGTCACTGAGAAGCCGATATAACATCAAGTTGATAACAAGATGCTGCTGTTTGTTAAGCAATTTTGAAACTCGAAATCCGATCAAAATTGATTGGGTTTATAATTAAGTATGTGGGTGCAATTGATTGTGTTACAGAAAATAATAAAACAATGTTATCATTATTTCAATTAAGGTGCAATGATCTAGTATTTACCCTAAAATATACAGCCTATATCTTGCTCATAGAACTGGTCACAGCATTAGAGTGACACTATACACACATTAGTAATATTTACTTCTAAACTTATATGTGATAATTTATAATCATTTAGATGAGGGACAAAAAATCATGCTGCTAGATATTTTGTTATCACTTGCGCATACAAATCTTCTGTAAATAAGAGTAGGTATACTCTTAATCTTTACCAGTAGGGGATGTTCTAATGAAGTCATTTGCCAAACAATCAGGTAGGCCTATTGAGATTTCCAATCTTGGTATATTTTTCCGTAAAGTAATTGTTATTATTATAATTACCTAACTATGGATTTAATTACTTCTTTTTATAAGAATAATACAGAATCTTCAAGTGGGAGATGTGGGATGGAAGTCCACAAAAGTATTTTGATATAGAAAAACAAATTATTGTGATATGGTTATTAAACTATTTTGAGCAATAGTAGGGCTTTCGGTTAGAAGATGTGTCTTTGCCCATTTAAGCCTGCATTACAAGACTAAAATCCAATTTTTGCAGCACAATTGGAGCAATTGAATTTGTAAGAAGTTAATTCCTAATTAAGCAATATGTTGGTGTAGACTTGTGAAACAGATAGGTGTGTGAACCTGATCTGTGCCGCCAAAAAAAATGAATTTCCAATGGTATTCATCGTATATATGTAGCAAATCGGTACATATTGAACTTAATTATTTTCAACAACTTGGACTATGAGCATGTCTGCCAACATGTCTGGCAAACAACAAAACCGTGGTAACAACAGTAATTATTTTGTCTTTTTGTCCTGTGACAGTAATTATTTTCTATTTTTGTTTTTGTAAATACTTTTTAGAGAGAAATTGCTGTAGTTGATATAATTAAGAAGGTGTAGCGGAACATCTGGCAGTTCAATGATTCAATGAAAAATCAAGCTGTGTTGATACCTTGAGTCGGTGTTGATTTTTATTTTTAAGCACTCACCACCAGGTAAGTGGCTGACAGGATACCCGATCGTCAGCCTCTGTACATGCGGACACAGTTGGGGGGGACAACCTGTACTGGTACAGACGGAAGGGCAACTTGTTTTAATGAACAGACCAATTTTGCTGAACAGGCGGATAGTCAAAACGGAATGCCCAACTACTTCAGCTTGATCTGAAGCCTTTACCGACTGGCCCCTAGTGCAATTATATTATTGCTCGCATGGTGCCTAGTTGACATTATGCTGAGAACAGCTTGAATTAAGAGATTGTATGTCCCCGTCAAAAGTCTTCACCCACAAGAAGAGATGTTAGTGCCCGTGTAAAATTTACACAAATTTCGAGCAGTCCAGTGCTCTAAATAGCAAGATTGCTCTTGTATGATGACTGTAACGACTAAATACTTTAAAACACCACCTGTATTACTGACCCTTATATGAGCAGTCCTAAATAGACCTAGATGAGCATGCATGCAATGACTGGTTCATGTTCTAGCTTGAATTTAAAAAACCAAGCATAGCAAGCAAGCATTTGCACATTTACTACACGGCGCTTAGACGTACTTCTTGTGTTACACTTGTTTAGACAAAGAGGGGAATAAGTGACAATAAAAGCAGGTAATCCCATTATTATCTCATAAGACTGATCGGTGTAAACATCCCTCAATCTCTAGCCCACATTTGGTGATGCTCACTTCCTTTTACCATTATTGATCTAAGCCAAGATCTTGCCAATTTGATGCTCATCGAATTAAGTCACAATATATCGAAACAGTCTTTTAGAAACCAATCTGATCAAACACCTGTTTTCTCTTGACATACTCATTTGAGAACCAACTACTGCAGCCCGTCTAGCATTCCTGTTTAAGGAGAGCGAGCTGTGAAACTGCATAAAAATGACAAAAAGCGGAGGCAATCTTACTTGGAAAATATCCAGTCTTGTCTTTTCTTTTTACATGAGAGCTCCAATTTAGAATCTAATAATCAAACTTAATGTAGACGATCAATTGAAATGTGTGCATGATGAATATCTGTAGAGTTTCCAAAAAAATATATATTCGCAAAAGGAAGTTATTAAATATTAAATCAAAATCAGGATTCCCAATTTTAGGTTTTTATTCAAAAGACAGTCAGTCAAATTTATCCCTGTTGTCAGGGGAACACCACGGCAACTGAGATTCAATAAAAAATTGAAAAGCGATAAATCTATTACAAAATAGGTGCTCAATTAGTCTGTGTCCAAATCTCTTACAACTAAGATATTTCTGTCCAGTGACCAGCAATGCATTATAAGTAACACCAAACAAAACTTAATAACTCTGCCAATGTGTAGGCCTATTACGATACAATGCAATTAATTAAATATGTGTGTGGTACCCAGTCATTACGAATTGCAGTGAAGTGAAAAGGTTACGTTTGTCATCTAACATGCCAGGTCTTTGTTATTTTTTATGCAGTATATGCTTGAATTGCTTAGAATCTTACTCTGAATAGTGTAAGAAAACATGACTGTGTATACAGAAGCTTACTGTATTAGCCGAATGAATACTGAAAAAAAGCGAAGGCTCTCAAAAATTATTGATCCTACTAATCTGTGACTTTCCCTTGTACAGAGACAGCTAGAGCTTGATAGTTACATCATCACAAAATGCTGCGGTGTTTCTTAGATCAACAAATCATCGATATACAGGCAACTGAATAGAGTGTTATATTGTGGATTTAAGGTTGATTGTATGATGAGATAGATCTTGACGAGTAACTTCCTGAGAAATTTATCCCCCATATTTTACAAAATTGAGCCAATATTCTACCTCAACTACCCCTTTAATTAATCCTTATTAATAAATGTTTTGTTGGGCTTCGTGAAATATTAAGAGAATGAAAAGAGAATTAACATGGAATTACTGGTTGCCAGGAAATTCAGATAAGAAGTTTGTTCATGCGAAAGTGTACAAGATCACTTCGCAGTGAAAGTAGGCCAACGATAAGCTGAGTAGGCTTACTAAATTGTGAGTTCAATACTTGCAACAGGGCCAACTGATACCAAGTGTCACTATAGCTGCTATCCCTACAAATTCAAGACAAATTTAGCTTGAGATGATTTTTTTCAGGAATGATCTCATCTTGGCCGACAACTGAAATTTAAAATGATAATATCATTTTACATATCAGTTGTCGGCCAAGATGTTATTCTTTTTTTCAGTTATCGCTTTTGTTGTGACAGCTCATGCCAGCCCAATTAATTGTTGATTGTTTTATTCATTTGATAATTTTCTAATCAATTTTTACCTAAAGACCCAGTTAATTTATTAATTTGTAAGGCCCCGTTGGAGGGGAGGGGGCGGGGGGCCTACAGTGCCTCGGTCAAACCATAAAAGCTTTACCTCTTTAACCCAAGAGGGTATGTGGTGATCCACTGCGCTGCACAGGATAGTGAATGATGACTGGATCACATATGAAAGCTGAAAATCCCTCCTGATTAGGAAGCCCTAACCTGAGCAACCCTGATTATCACCATAAACATCATTTTAAATGATTTAGAGTTAGATATGTTTATAATCTTAGCAATCTTAGAAGTTGGGCCCATATTCTCTTAAAAATTAGCAATTGATAGATCATTGAACTTAGAAAGTTCTAAGTTGAGTTCCTTGTTGAAAAGGATGTCAAATAACTCTATTTCAGTAAAAAAGGTTTTCGTACATGGTAGCAATCGGCTACATTTTGGTAATTGCTACAGGATAATACACCCTAGGCATCGTACTTTTGAACTTAATATAACTTTATGGTATTGGAAATCTCAGATTATCTTAATCTTTACCAGAAAGTGATGATGTAATGGAGTCATTTGCACAATAATCATGTTATTGATGTTCCTAAACTGATTTGGCAGATCAAGCAATATTCATCAGGCTGGTCTACGTTGCCAAACAGAGCAGCACCAACCTTTCTTGCACTAATTAACAACAGTCCAAGGCTGTGAATATCATCCAAAAACTCTATTGATGTGATCACTGCTGGCCTGATTCATACCTGGGGTGTATTGCTATGTAGGTGAATTGAGATTTTCAATCAAAAAATATTTCTTGCCAACGTAATTGTGATAATTATAATTACCAATAATTATAGATTCACTTAGGTTTTTTATAAACACAGGATTTTTAAGCGGTAGATGTGGAGCGAAAGTCATCACAAATATTTTCCTGAATTAATATCAAAAAATATAATTATTATTGTGATAAAATTACGATTATTAATGTACTGTACAGCTATTGGTGAGAAACTGTGTCGTTTGCTTTTTTGAGCCTGCGTGACATGAATAAGTACCATCTTTAACAGCATGGTAAGAGCGTTTGAATTTGTAAGAACAGAATTCCCAATTTGGCAATACGTGGGCGTAGACTTGTGATACAGATAGTAGTTTGAACTTGATCTGTGCTGCCCAAAATTACTCATTATTATTATGATTTATTATGATATTCATTGTTCTTTTGAGCCAATTGTTACATATTAAATGAAATTACTTTCAGTTACATAGACTATGAGCCGGCCTGCCAGCATGTCCGACAATCAACAAAACTAATCAGGTGGTAACGACTGTGACAATAATTAATTTCCCTTTCTGCTTGTGGTATATACTTTTGCTTTAGTTTTACAAATTAAGAAAGTATAGCCTCACATCTGACTGTGCATCGATACAATGGTAAATTGTTGATTTTTATTTTTAAACACCCACCAGAGGTGTGCGGCTGATGGGATTCCAAACTGTCCACCTGTTTCAATGTGTCTTTTGCCCATCTGTCGGACACATTTGATGGGACAACCTGTACTGAAAAAGCATAAGCAGATGGAAAATTTGTTTCAATGGACATACAGTTTTAGCTGGACGGTTAGACCAAATTGAATGGCCAATTTTTTTCAGCTCAATGACCTCCTCCCACTTGCTCTAAATGAAATTGCATTGGCGGCAAAGCCTTTTTTGACTGATCAATTTAAAGAGCCACCTGAGAAAGAGGTATGTGTTGGGTATACCATGGTTCATGCCACAAAGTTAAAACTAAAAAACCATTCAATTCATCCTTATATTAACTAATATGGCACTTATATGTACTTCTTGTGACACGCCTAATAAGACAATAATAGGGGAATGAGTGACAAAACCGCAGACTGATCAGTTTAAACATTCCTCCATCTCTAGCCCACATTTTGTGAAGCTCACATCTTTTTGCAATCATTGATTTAAGTTTCATATATTGCCAATACAACGTCAATCGAACCGAACCGAACCTGAAGCAGTCTTTTAGAAACCAGTCTTTGATTTGGTCAAAACTAATTTCTTATAGTGACATAGACATATGAGAACAAACTACTGAAGCCTGTCTAGCAATCCTGTATAAGGAGAGCAAGTTGTGATAATGTTGAGATATTTGAATACTAGATGCATAAAAATGACAAAAAGAGAGGGTAATGTTAATTTTAAAATGTCCAGTTATGTCTTTTCTCTTTACATGAGAGCTCCAATTCAGTGTTGATCAATGAAACTCAATATATGACCAATTTTGGATTGTGTGCATGATAAATATTGCTAATATTGTTAAATTGTTAATATTGAATCGTAATATAATTGCATATGTATGGGCTTTCATTTTCCTTGCGCCTATTTGAAGCGATGATGCACTAACTAAAATTATTTGCATTCAAAACCGGAGTTCCCTATTTTAAGTTTTCCTCAAAGGAACGTTGGTGTAATGGGGTCAGACCAATGTTGTCCTGACCACTTTTAGCGTCGCTATAGGGAAGAGCATCTCGCTTACTCAAAGGTACAACTATTGCAAGCATCTGACTCACATGTTTGTTTCAGATATTAATAGGTATTTCTAGTGATGCAAGTTACTTGACTTGGATGTGAAACTCAATTCATAATTGCTGACTAAAAATAAAGACTTAATATGTAAATATACATAATTAATCAAACTTGTTTTCTAGTGATGCATGTTATGCGATTCAATTCATCAATTCATAGTGACATTTCACTCCACCCATAAATAATGTGGAATATTGACTAGCCTTAGCTCCTTACTGGTATAATTGTGAAGCATTGATACTCGATGCATCAAAGACAGATGTTATGACAGTCTCCTATTTTGATTACGAGTTGATTTTCTCTAACTAATTTTTCAGGGCATGTTGTCCTCAAACATTCTGACAAACTTAAATATTTAGGAGTAATGTTTAGAAAAAAATATGCGTTTTAAATCCTATGTCAATGAGATTAAACAAAACCTAATCCAGTCATAGCAAACTTTAAGAGAAATCACCATACTCAGAGGGAACAAACTAGTTCTACAAAAAGTGTGATATACTACTGTTGCATCTGACTCACCTGTCTGGAAGGCTGGTCAAGCCACAGCTACTCGCATCTATAATCTTCAATGATGCAATTTCCCCCAATCCTGCAGGTAATGTCTGTAGGGCTTCATTGTTAAAGACTTTTAACGACTCCAGTCCTGGCAGTTTGCAGATGCTGTGGTGGATAAATAACAGAATGTTAAAATACCATGTAATACTGCTTGTTATTTGATGGAGCAAACACAATTGAACAACGCATTCTATTAATAGGAGAAAGTTTCAGATTGATCAATTAACCATGTAAGTTGTAACTATCAGATATAGAAGTTAGATAATTAAATGTATGCATTTTTAATCCGGTGTCAAAGAGTTTAAGTGAGACCTAACTCAATCATAGCAAACATTGAGAGAAAACGTAAGTTTTTGAATGAAACCTTAGCTGCAGTCGTGTACACAAAGTAAATAAAACCAAAGATTGAATATAACCTCATTGCTCTACTTAATATAACTAAAAGAGTCCTAAGAGTCGATAGCAGATGTTTAAACATCATGAACTTAAATTATCTTAAATTTAGACAAGGAAAAAGCATATCAATTTCATCATAAAGCGATACCATTATTTATACCTTTTAACCGTTTTCAAACTGATTTGAATTGGTCTCACTAGTGAACTTTAGTGCCAAATTATTTAATGACTTGCCTCTGACCATTAAGCTGTGCCCTGAGCTCAAATTATTCAAGCTAGACATCAAAATCCACTTTTTTGTGCAGAATTATTAAACTTTTCTACCTCTTACTTAAATTCTTCGTATTCTAAAAATTTCAACTGTAATCTCTATATTTTTTACGTTCTGGTTTTCCTAGTAGTTCCAACACACTTTCATTATTTATTCTTTTAAAAGAAATCCGTGGTACCCGGATTATGGACCATATTATCTTGACTTATTAATACTACCAGAATGAATATGCAATATATATAAGTGATTATGTGAGCATTGTTTTAATTAAAGTTGTATCCCTGTTGATTCATATTACTTTTCACAGGTTTCAAGATTATATATTACAAAGCTAGAAGATATCCATAGATTGGTTCTCCCAAATGCCAATATTACTGATATACCTATGGCATAAAATAATTAAATTAAAAATGGCAATCAGTTGCCACAACTCTGGAAATTGGTATTGCATATCTTTTTCAGCATATCAAAAACACCCTGAATCATCAAAATCAAAAATATAGTCTGCTGTGGCTGGCCGGTGGCTTTATTTTTGTGTGCCCAATGCTGTTGGCTGACAAAACACTAGGGTCTAGAAGTTTTGAAATATTACAACACAACGCAGTGGAATTGCCGTGTGTGCCCCTGAGCGATGTAAGATGGTTGAGATACAATGCTTGGATGCTGCTTGAATTCGCTACTCTGCGACAGGGTTTTGCGAGATCTAGATTCTATTATCAGTGCTAATAGTGTTGCTTGATGTGTAAATTTGCTGTAAGGTTATGATCTGGGCAAGATGCTGAAACTTGGTGGCCTGAAGTTAGAAGAGGCAAGCTCATAAGACTTGACTAGTTATCTTATAGGTATTAAAAAAAGTTAGAGTGTATTGTGATCAGAGTAATCCCCCTGTACTGAAATGACTTAGGTAAAGTAATGAATAAATCTGCCAGACCATGTTTTAGAATCCCAATATTTCTCTGTCATGTGGAGGTTTCTAAAATCACTGGTTCTTCTATCATACCTAGGTACTCTTTATATTCTGCTTTCACAATTAAATATGGGTTCCATTTTCATATTACGAACAAAAATCTAAGTCGGCATTCGATACTCATATTCTGATATTATTTTAAGTGATGTCATGTTAGAAGACAACACTACAGGTTCACATCAAATCTTCGGTGTGATATTAATATTGTATTGTGCTGAGTGTGAGGCCTCTATACAATTCAATGCTTTTCATTGTTTCAACCTTTTGTAAACAAAAGAATCCTTTATATGCTGTTCCTGATTCTTTTCAATAGAGGATAAATGTAGCATGTCAGCTTGCATCCAAAGTTTATATGAGAAAACTGAGAATAAATTTCAAGAAATGCTGCATTAAATAAAGGGAAAATACGATAGAGTGACCATAAATGATTCATCTATTGGCAACGTCACAACGAGGTCACAAAAAAAATTAGACGCTTCTAGCATTTGTAGAAGTGAATTTTAATTGAGTCATCTGGTTAATTAAAGATAATTATTTGCTAACATTTCGTTATGTTTTATGAAATTAATGATTTTTCGCATTTATTTCTCGGAATAAATAGTAATCAAACCACCAAGCCTGGACAATAACTTTCAATCATTTTGTGATGGTTTCTGCATCAAAATTAAAAAATGTAGGGGGAGATAAAGAGGAAACCATATAAGTCACTGAGAAGCAGAAATAACTTCAAGTTGATAACAAGATGCTGCTGTTTGTAAAGTATTTTTGAAACTCGAAATCCTATCAAAATTGATTGAGTTAGGAACATAAAAAACCTGAATTGTTGACAGTAATGATCATCGCTTACTACACATTCCAATAATGTTGCATTGCCCATAATTGAGTGCCCCACTACAGCTATATGTAGTGTCCTGTCTAGGTTTATAATTAAGTCTATGGGTGCAATTGATTATGTTACAAAAATTAATAAAAGTTTGTTATCATATTTAAATTAAGGTGCAATAATCTAGTATTTACCCTGAAATATACAGCCTATATCTTGCTCATAAAATTGGTCACAGCTTTAGAGTGTCACAATACACAAATTAGTAATATTTACTTCTAAATTTTTCCGTGATCATTAACTTGAGGGACAAAAATTCATTCTGCTAGATATTCCGTTGTCACTCGCACATACAAATCTTCTGCAAATAAGTGTAGGTATACTTTTAATCTTTACCAGTAAGGGGATGACCTAATGAAGTCATTTGCCGAACAATCAAGTAGGCCTATTGAGATTTTCAATCTCGGAATATTTTTCCATAAAGTAATTGTTATTATGATAATTACCCAACTATGGATTTAATTGTTTCTTTTTATAAGAATAATACGGAATCTTCAAGTGAGAGATGTGGGATGGAAGTCAAAAAAGTATTTTTATATAGAAAAACATGTTATTGTGATATGGTTATTAGAGTATTTTGAGCAATAGTAGGGCTTTCGGTTAGAAGATGTGTGTTTGCCCATTTAAGCCTGCATTACAAAACTAAAATCCATTTTTTACAGCACAGTTTGAGGAATATCTTTCGCTCCTGCCCATTGTTAATGTGAATAAGGGGTCGGATAGGATACAAGGCGTTTTTAAAAAAAATGCCTAAGTTTACATAGACATTACTTTGTAACCAGTTGTGCTATCCACAACCTGTAAAAATAATTGAAATTTCTAGCACTTTTTCTGTTATGATTTAAAATTTGGTATGCCTTGGACAATGCATGTATACAAGCTGCCCATTGACCTAGGAGAGGAATAAAGCATTTGTGATTTCTGAAGTTTTATTTTCAAACTCACTTTAGGACATTTAGATACAGTTCAGATCGACCAATAGGGTGTCTGAGTTGGATTTATATGCACAGATGTGTTGTTTATTGATTTGCGATTCTTTATCATATGATATTTATTGCTGTTAAGCCGAACTTACATATAAATCAGCAAAAAATGATTGTTATGGATTTGGAAAAAAATATTTTCTGATGATCAAAATATTATTTTAGTTTTCGATAGTAAAAACAAAAATGATTACCATATGTCACAAGTATAAGTCACCATCAGAGTTGTCAATCTCACCAACATGACTGACTACTACCTGCTCCTGAGGTGCTGCTCTGCCTCAACCAGCTCCCCTATGTCGCCCCGCCCTCCCTGTCCAGCCCCAACTTTAGCAACTTGTCATGGTGGGGAGCCTGAAACATCAAAACAGGAAAGCGTGTTATGTTGTTGTGTATAACATGTGAAATACAATAATTGTTACACAAAGGTGTGTGGCTTATACGTTATACTGTATTGGGGGGGGGGAGACTTACCATCAAAATCTGAATCATCAGCATCAACGTCTGTTGCAGAGTATTGGTTATCCATCTCATCAACTTCACCAACTTGACTATCCTCTTCTGATTCACTCACTGTCACTTGACTAGTAAAAGAAAAAGTTACTTTACTTTGTGAAACACAATGCATATCATGAACCAGAAAATTTGGTGTAGTAGTAGGCTTACTAGTTGCAAAATTATATTTCTATCTCTTGACAAATTGAAGGTCAGGTGAACGACATTTTTCTCATATATCATGTTATGATTTAGGAATTTTATTTCAGATTCAGATTCAGATTCACCATAATTTGTAACCCTACTCACCTCATTTTCAGCATCAAGCTCTGAGCCAACTCCTCCTGATCATTCATCAAGCACACCAGACTCATGAATCCTAGTCCTAGAGCTTGCCATTGAAATATCTGTGTGACTGAAATCTTTTGAAGTCCTAACTTGAGTTATATTTTTGAAGTGAAAGCAAAGTGAGTCCCCAAATAACTTTTCTAAAACTCTACCCAATCACATAAGAGTATGAGGAAGATGATCCAATAAAAATTGTGAAGAAAAAACTGCACTATCATTGGACATTTGTTTGTCATAGTGACTGAACCTATATTATATCTGTCATTAGGATTGTACCACACACTGCATGAATGCGTATATATGCGTCATTAGGAGGCAATGAGTGTTGAAAGATAATTCCTAATTTAGCGATATGTTGGTGTTGACTTGTGAAACAGATAATGGTGTGAACTTGATCAGTGCTGCCAAAAAAAATGAATTCACAATGGTATTCATTGTATATATGCAGCAAATTGGTACATATTGCATTTAATTATTTTCAATAACTTGGACTATGCGCCTGTCTGCCAACATGTCTGACAAACAACAAAACCGATTAGGTGGTAACAACAGTAAATATATTGTCTTTTTGTCCTGTGACAGTAACTAATGTCTCTTTTTGTTTTTGCGAATACTTTTGAGAGAGCAACTGCTTAGGTTCATAAAATTAAGAAAGTGTAGCGGCACATCTGGCAGTTCAATCATTCAATGAAAAATCAAGCTGTGTTAATACCTTTAGTTGGTGTTGATTTTTATTTTTAAGCACTCACCACCAGGTAAGTGACTGACAAGATACCTAACCCAGTCATAGCAAACTTCAAGAGAAATCACCATACTCAGAGAGAACAAACTAATTGTACAAAAAGTCTGATATACTACTGTTGCAAGCATCTGACTCACCTGTCTGGAAGGCTGGTCAAGCCACAGTAACTCGCTTGTATTCTCCTCAATGATTGAATTTCCCCCAATCTTGCAGGTAGTTTCGTTAGGCCTCTATTGCCATGAACACATAACGACTCCAGTCCTGGCAGTGTGCAGATGCTGTAGTGGATAATTAACAGAATGTTAATATACCATACAATACTGCTTGTCAGTTGATGGAGCAAACACAATTGAGCAACGCATTCTATTAATAGGAGAAAGTTTCAGATTGATCGATTAACCATGTAAGTAGTAACTATCAGATATAGATGTTAGATGATTGAATGTATGAATTTTTAATCCGATGACAAAGAGATTAAATGAAACCTACCTCAATCATAGCAAACATTGAGAGAAAACGTAAGTTTTTGAATGAAACTTTAGCTGCAGTCGTGTACACAGGGTAAATAATTGCTCTACTTAATTTATCTAGACAAGTCCTAAGAGTCGATAGCAGATGTTTAAACATCATAAATCTAAATTATCTTAAACTTAGACAAGGAAAAAGCATATCAATTTCATAATCAAGCGGTAGCATTATTTATACCTTTTAACTGTTTTCAAACTGACCTGAATTGGTCTCACTAGTGAACTTTGGTGCCAATTTATTTAATGACTTGCCTCTGACCATTAAGCTGTGCCCTGAGCTCAAATTATTCAAGTGAGACGTCAAAATCAACTTTTTTTGTGCAGAATTATTAAACTTTTCTACCTCATAATACTTGTATTTTAATTCTTCTTATTCTAAAAATTTCAACTGTAATCTCTATAGTTTTTTTTCGTTTTGGTTTTCCTAGTAGTTCAAACACACTTTCATTATTTTTTCTTTTAAAAGAAATCCTTGGTACCCGGATTATGGACCATATTCCATTGACTTATTAATAATACCAGAATGAATATGGAATATGTATAAGTGATTATGTGAGCATTGTCTTAATTAAGGATGTATCTCTGTTGATTCAGATTACTTGTCACATGTTTCAAGGTTATATATTACAAAGTTAGAAGATATCCATAGGTTGGTTGTCCCAAATGCCAATAATACTGATAAACCTATCCCATAAAATAATTAAAAATGGCAATCTCTTGCCACAACTCTGGAAATTGGTATTGCATGTCTTTTTCAGCATATCGACAACAGTCTGAATCATCAAAATGAAAAATATAGTCCGCTGTGGCTGGCCTGTGGCTTCATTTTCGGGTGCCTAATGCTGTTTGCTGACAGAACACTAGAGTCTAGAAGTTTTGAAATATTACAACATAACGCAGTGGAATCGCTGTGTGTGCCCCTATGCGATGTAAGATGGTTGAGATACAATGCTTGGATGCTGCTTGAATTTGCTACTCTGTGACAGGGATTTGCAAGATCTAGTTTCTATTATCAGTGCTAATAGTGATAGTGATCACATTAACCCCCTTCATGTGTACTGAACTGACTTAAGTAAAATAATGAATAATTCTGCCGGTCCCTGTTATAGAATCCCAATATTTCTCGGTCATGTGGAGGTTTCTAAAATTACTGGTTCTTCTATCATACCTAGGTACTATTTATTTTCTGCTTTCACAATAAAACTTGGGTTCCATTTTCAAATTAGGAACAATAATCTAAGTCGGCATTCAATACTCATAATCTGATATTATTTTAAGGGATGTCATTTTAGAAGACAAGACTACAGGTTCACATCAAATCTTCATTGTGATATTAATATTGTATCACTGTATTGTGCTTAGTGTGAGGCCTCTATACAATTCAATGCATCTCATTGTTTCAACTTTTGGTAAACAAAGGAATCCTTTATATGATACTTTCCAATAGAGGATAAACGTAGCATATCAGCTGGCATCCAAAGTTTATATGAGAAAACTGAGAATAAATTTTTAGAAATGCTGCATTAAATGCAGGGATAATACAATAGAGTGACCCTAAATGATTCTTCTACTGGCAACGTCACAACGAGGTCACACCCAACGCTTTTAGCATTTGTAGAAGAGCATTTTAATTGAGACATCTGGTTAATAAAAGATAATATTTTGCCAACATTTCATCACGTTGTATGAAATCCATGATTTTTTGCATTCATTTCGTGAATTAAATAGTAATTACACCACCAAGCCTGGACAATAACTTTCAATAATTTTGTGATGGTTTTTGCATCAAATTAAAAAAATGTAGGGGGAGATAAAGAGCAAACCATATAAGTCACTGAGAAGCAGAAATAACATCAGGTTGATAACAAGATGCTGCTGTTTGTAAAGCAATTTTGAAACTCGAAATCCGATCAAAATTATTGGGTTATGTTGACAGTAAATCAATGATAATATCATTGATTACTACACCTTCCAATGACGTTGCGTTGCCTACAATTGAGTGCCTCACTTCAGCTATATTTAGTATCCTGTCTAGGTTTATAATTAAGTCTTTCGGTGCAATTGATTATGTCACAAAAATTAATAAAAGTTTGTTATCATATTTCAATTAAGGTGCAATAATCTAGTATTTACCCTAAAATGTACAGCCTATATCGCGCTCATAAAATTGGTCAGAGCTTTACAGTGTCACAATACATAAATTAGTAATATTTTCTTCTAAACTTATCTGTGATAATTTATAATCATTTAGTTGAGGGACAAAAAATCACGCTGCTAGATATTTTGTTATCACTCTCACATACAAATCTTCTGTAAATAAGTGTAGGTATACTCTTAATCTTTGCCAGTAAGGGATGTTCTAATGAAGTCATTTGCCGAACACTCAACTAGGCCGATTGAAATTTTAAATTTCGGAATATTTTTCCATAAAGTAATTGTTATTATTATAATTATCTAACTATGGATTTAATTACTTCTTTTTGTAAGAATAATACGGAATCTTCAAGTGGGAGATGTGGGATGGAAGTCAACGAAAGTATTTTGATATAGAAAAGCATATTATTGTGATATGGTTATTAAACTATTTTGAGCAATAGAAAGGCTTTCAGTTAGAAGATGTGTCTTTGCCCATTTAAGCCTGCATTACAGGACTAAAATCCATTTTTACAGCACAATTTGAACAATTTAATTTGTAAGAAGATAATTCCTAATTAAGCGATATGTTGGTGTAGACTTGTGAAACAGATAGTGATGTGAAATTAATCAGTGCTGCCAAAAAAATGAATTTACTATGGTATTAATTGTATATATGTAGCAAAATAGTACATATTGAATTTAATTATTTTCAATAACTTGGACTATGAGTCTGTCTGCCAACATGGTTGTCAACAAAACCGATAAGGTGGTAACAACAGTAATCATTTTGTCTTTTTGTCCTGTGACAGTAATTATTTTATCTTTTTGTTTTTGTAAATACTTTTGAGAGAGAAACTGCTTTAGTTCATAAAATTAAGAAGGTGTAGCGGCACATCTGGCAGTTCAATGATAAAATGAAAAATCAAGCTTTGTTGATACCTTTAGTCGGTGTTGATTTTTATTTTCAAGCACTCACCACCAGATAACTGGCTAACAGGATACCTGACCGTCAGCCTGTGTTCATGTGTACACAGTTGGGGGGACAAACTGTACTGGTATAGACGGAAGGGCAACTTGTTTTAATGGACAGACCAATTTTGCTGAATAGGCATGGGCGAATAGTCAAAACGGAATGCCCAACTACTTCAGCTTGATCTGAAGCCTTTACCGACTGGCCCCTAGTGAAATTACATTGCTGCTAGCATGGTGCCTAGTTGACATTATGCTGAGAACAGCTTGAATTAAGAGATTGTATGTGCCAGTTAAAATTCTTCATCCACAAGAAGAGATGTTAGAGCCCATGTAAAGGTTACAGTCCAGTGCTCTAAAGAAAGATTGCTCTTGTTTGATGGCTGTAACGACTAAATACTTTAAAACACCAACTGTATTCCTGACCCTTAATTGAGCAGACCTAAATAAACCTAGATGAGCATGCATGCAATAACTGGTTCATGTTCTAGCTTGAATTTAAAAACCAATCATAGTAAGCAAGCATTTTCACATTTACTACACGGCACTTAGACGTATTTCTTGTGTTACACTTGTTTAGACAAAGAGGGGAATAAGTGACATTAACAGCAGGTACTCCCATAATAATGTCATAAGACTGATCAGTGTAAACATCCCTCAATCTCTAGCCCACATTTGGAGATGCTCACTTCCTTTTGTTCTCATTGATCTAAGCCAAGATTTTGCCAATGCAACACCCATCGAATCAAGTCACAATATATCGAAACAGTCTTTTAGAAACCAATCTGATCAAACACCTGTTTTCTCTTGACATACTCATTTGAGAACAAACTACTGCAGCCCATCTAGCATTCCTGTTTAAGGAGAGCGAGCTGTGAAACTGCATAAAAATGACAAAAAGAGGAAGCAATCGTACTTGGAAAATAGCCAGTCTTGTCTTTTCTTTTTACATGAGAGCTCCAATTCAGAATCAATCAATCAAACTTAATGTAGATGATCAATTGAAATGTGTGCATGATAAATATTGTAGAGTTTCCAAAAAAATACATATTCGCAAAAGGAAGTTATTAAATACTAAATCAAAATCAGGATTCCCGATTTTAGGTTTTTATTCAAAAGACAGTTAGTCAAATATATCCCTTGTCAGGGGAACACAACGGCAACTGAGATTTAATGAAACATTGAAAAGCAATAATATCTATTACAGAATAGGTGCTCAAATAGTCTGTGTCCCAATCTCTTACAACTCAGATGTTACTGTCCAGTGACCAGCAATGCATTATAAGTAACACCAAACAAAACTTAGTAACTCTGTCAATGTATGTAGGCCTATTACGATACAATGCAATTAATTAAATATGTGTGTGGTACCCAGTCATTACGAAGTGCAGTGAAGTGAAAAGGTTATGTTTGTCATCTAACATGTCAGGTCTTTGTTGATTGATCTCAACCAAATTTGTTATGCAGTACATGCTTGGCACTTAGAATCTTACTCTGAATAATGTAAGAAAATATGACTGTGTATACAGAAGCTTACTTTATTAGCCGAATGACTACTGAAGAAAAGCGAAGGCTCTCAAAAATTATTGATCCTACTAATCTGTGACTTTCCCTTGTACGGAGACAGCTAGAGCTTGATAATTGTATCATCACTAAATGCAGCGGTGTTTCTTAGATCAATTAACCATTGAGATACAGGCAGCTGAATAGAGAGCTATATTGTGGATTTAAGGTTGATTGTATGATGAGATAGATCTTGACGAAAAACTTCCTGAGAAATTTATCCCCCATATTTTACAAAATTGAGCCTATATTCTACCTAAACAGGCATTTTTTAATTAATCCTTATTAATAAATGTTTTATTGGGCTTCGTGAAATATTAAGGGAATGAGAAGAGGATTAACATGGAATCACTGGTTGCCCTGAAATTCATATGTGAAGTTTGTTCATGCGAAAGTTTACAAGATCACTTTGCAGTGAAAGTAAGCCAATGACTAACTGAGTACTAAATGGTGAGTTCATTACTTGCAACAGGGCCAACTGACACCAAGTGTCACTACAGCTGCTATCCCTACAAATTCAAGACAAACTTAACTCGACTTGATTTTTTTCAGGCATGACCTCATATTGGCCGACAACTGAAATGTAAAATGATAAGTTATACTATTTTTTCAGTTATTGCTTTTGTTGTGACAGCTCATGCCCGCCCAACTAATTATTGATTGTCGTATTCGTTTGATAATTTTCTAATCAAGTTTTACCTAAAACATGCCTCAAAGACCCGGTTTATTTATTAATTTGTAAGGCCCGTTGGAGGGGAGAGGGGTGGCTTACAGCGCCTCTGTCAAATCAAAGAAGCTTTATCTCTTTAACCCTAGAGTTTAGTTGGTTCATTGTCAGAAGATATCCATAGTGTGGTCAAGCTGGTTGTCTAAATGCCAATAATACTGATAAGACTAAGGCAGGAAGTAATTTAATTAAAAATGATTATCTGTTGCCAGAGACCTTTGGAAATTGATAATGCATCTTTTATACAGCATATCAACACTACTCTGGATCATCAAAATTCTGCTGTGGCTGGCTGGTGGCTTTAATTTTGGGTGCCTCTGTTGTTTGGTACTTAGTATCTGTATAATTGAAAACTTTCAACCATATCAAAATCAGCTGAAAATAGTCAAAATCAAAGATGGCAGCCCCCAGGCCAAGAAGCAGAATCTCAGTAGATGATGATTTTGATGAGATTATGAATGACAGTGACAGTGAAGTAGATTCTTCTGGATCAGATGATGAAGGTGAGTTGTTACTCATTTCATTTTGGAAGTTTTTATCGAACTAGCACTCTTTACAGCCAAGATACAGCCTGTGAAGAGGGTGTCTCAAAAATCAGATTTATTTTGCTGATTTATTGGTGTCAATGTAAACAACACTCACAGCCCTCACCTCCTACCTCAGTGACAACCTAAATATATTACGCCCATGCTAAACTGTCAGACCATCATTCTGGTGTATTGTAACTGACCATGAGTACCTTTTTTCTGTACATTAGATATCTTAGAAAATGATGGGATTCCCAAGATTTGATGATGCATTGAGTCAGTTGATTCATACTTGTGTGACTCACTAGGCTTACTAGGACTTGTCTCTAAATGCATTCATTTGTATATTATTTTGTTTTAGACAGTGATCCAAATTACATAGATGCTACTGGTGACTCAGATAATGAAAGTAGAGTGGGAGATGGCCCAGGGAGTGATGCTGGAGAAGGTAGTGATGGTGCAGGTAGTGAACCAGGTCACATTGGCAGAGATATGATTGATCAACAACTATCATCTGAAGAGGAGGAACCAGGTATGTTCACCGTGCTAATTATGTCCAATGTGATATAGATATATACATATATATATGAAATATATATACTCCATTACGGTTGTGGCGTTTATTTTATAAAAAGCCTTCTATCGCTAGACTTACATGCGTCAGATAGAGTTGTTTATTGAAACATGCGAGCCATTGAGACATGAATGTTTATATGAACACTGGTGCAAGGGTTACAGGTTATAGCCTCACTTCATGCATAGGCCTATAATATGAACTATTTTTGCTTGAATAGAACCCGCTGGTAGGGGACGTGGTGGTAGGGGACGTTGTGGTAGAGGACGTGGTGGTCGAGGTTTTTGTGGTGCTGCTGGTAGAGGTGCTGGTGTTAGAGGTGCTTATGGTCGTGTACGGGGTGGGAGAGGACGTGGTCCTGGTGTGAGACGGAGTAGACCTGATGGAGGTATGATGTCGACAATTTCGTTTTTGGCTTTTTATCTTTTTCACCTACGAATGCAACTGCTCATCACACCGAGCAGAAAAAACTTTGTACCTCTGAATATAGAACATGTATTCATAAGTTTATGTCTATTTATCTATCTCTATGCGGTTTCTTACCTTCACGTTTATAAACATGTAGATAAGATACCACAGTGACGCCATGCGGAGAGCACTTACCTTCACGTTTATATATATGAAGATAAGTGCTCTTTGCATGGTGACACATGATATGTAGTTATGTTATAAATCAAAACAGATCATTGTTTTGTTTTTCTAGATGAATTCGTCTGGCAGATGGCTACTGACGCAGCTCTTCAGGTACCTGACTGTACTGCTCAGCATGGTGTAAATACAACAAAACTTCCAGCAGGATGTAGTGAGATAGATGCATTCTCTCTAATTTTCGATCGTACCTTTTACACTACCGTCAAATCTGAGACCAACCGCTACGCTCGAAGTAACATGTCTGACACACAGGCCGAATCATGGAAAACTGAAATACTGTCATGCATGTACCGATTCTTCGCCATAATCCTTCACATGTGTATCGTGAAAAAACCAACCATAGCGGACTATTTCTCCACAGATCCTGTACTGCATAGCAGCTTCGCTAGTTCAACTGGCATGGGCCGCAACCGATTCCAGCAGATACTTAGGTACTTGCACCTGAATGACAATGCCAATCACGTACCCCGTGATCAGGATAGTCATGACCCACTTTTCAAAACACGGCCGATATTTGACAGTCTGTTAGCTAAGTTTTGAGAGTTGTATACTCCTTGGTCAAATCTAACTGTCGATGAAGCGATGTGCCCATTTTGTGGTAGGGTAGGATTTCGGGTTTACATGAAAAATAAACCAAACAAGTATGGAATGCGAGTAGAGTGTGTATGCGAATCTAATAGTGGCTATGTATGTCAGATGGAAGTTTACACAGCCACAGGAGACAACACCGTAAATAGCCTGGTCACCCGTATACTCAATCCCTTTAAAAATAAAAACTACAGAGTTTACATGGACAGACGCTACTCATCTCATATTCTATTCCGTGAGTTACCGACTAAAGGCATTTATGCAGTTGGTACCTGTATGTAAAATCGTCGAAATTTGCCAGGTGACTTTGCACAAAATCTGCAGAAGGGTGAGAGGGTGGCTAGGCAGTGTGGTGATATTCGGGCTACTAAGCGGAAGGACAAGAGAGACGTAATAACTTTGTCCACCGTAGATGCTGACGTAATGATCGACACAACAAATCCCAGGTCTAGATTTCATGATCACCAGGTAATGAAGCCGCAGACTGTCCAAACTTACAACAGCAATAAAGCTGGTGTTGACAAGCACCACGAGATGGCGAGCTACTACCCCATGTGCCGAAAGTCTCCCAAATGGTGGAAGAAGCTCTTCTTCTGGCTGTACGTCATGGGAGTTGTAAACTCATTCAAAATCTACAAATTCTCAAATCCAACATCCAAACTCAGACTATCACAATACATCATAACATTGGCCAAAGAACTATTGAAAGAAGCTGGTATCGAAGAGCGAAATCAACCCCCGAATGCTGCAGCTGAACCACGCAGGCATGTAACTGGCAATCACTTTCCAATCATAGCAGACAATCTATAGGTAATCTTTCACCTTTGCTGACATTCATGTATATATTACACTTAGCTTCATTGATATTACATTTCAGAACTTGTCATGCATGGTATATAACATAAATTATTATACAATCATATTTCAATATATTACTTCATGGCTTTTGTCTTTTGAAATGCTCGTAAACTTTCCACAAACTTCTCATACATCGAATATAGATTTTTCTAACAGTCTGACGCTCTTTTATACCCGTATTTCTTTTGTTTTTTACTGTCTCTCACAATTTAAAAGAAAAAGAGATGTCACCACAGCATTTTTGATCCCTCCTGACAAAAAACCAGTGATAATCTTTGGTTCAGACTTGAGATTTAGCATGAATTCAAGCATACACGACCAGTCAATCGGGGAAAAAATTATCTTCTCAGCTGATTACGGCCTCCACTTTACCCCTACCCTAGCATGCTATATATTTTTCTAACCCTGGAATTTGTGCTCATTGGAACGATCATGAGCTGGGCATTCCGATGATATGCATGATAAGAGGGCTACTACCAGCTGTGTTTCGGTTATGCTGCATTGAAAATCCCTGAAAGCGCCCGGTCACAGCGTGTATTGTTATATAATAGGCGGTAGGTAGTCAAAGTGTTAATCATGTATTTGTAAGTAATCTGAGTTGGTTTATGATTATGAAGTAATTTTGTATCAGAATGATAGGATATCTATACCGCTAAGTAGCCTGAATCTTATTATATTGCATACCTACATACATTCCTGAGTGGGCATCTATGTAAAATTCATGTTTCATGGTGTGTCTAAATGTCTGAGGTAATATAGACAGCTTGTCCTTTCTTGTGTAAGGGATATAGTATTGAACAATAGCAGGTATAAACAAATAGAAGTGACAATTGTCACCAGCCAGTGTTTTTTTGTTTAATATTTGATACAGCCCTATACATAATAACTATCAATTGATTGGATTCTATAACATTTTGGGACGATAACTTTTCCTTGTTCGCTGTGAACAGAATTTGAAGTGTTGGTAGCTTAGGAGAACAAATCAAGATGAACTTGGCGATGTCTCGAGAGAAAATTAACACTTTTTGTTTGACCATAGGAACAGTAAGAATCGCAACGCAATGCATCGCAACTGGATATAAATTATTTGCAGATGACACTAATAATTTATGCTCAGACCCACCAACTTCAAAATAACATCTTTGTAATGATGAAGAGTGCAGGTCCGCAGCAAATCACTTCAGACTAAACACCAACAAAACTTTTAAGCTCGTTTTTAAAGCTCACAATGAAATAGGATGATGAACCTCTAATACAGATTGTTTTACCTACACATTATAAATGGCCTGGAATTTTGGGACTACGCATCACTCAAGTTCACTGACATGTAAAAATTGTGTATTAGTACTGGCCTGTGGCTTTTCTTTTCGGTGCCTTTGGCAACTTTGCTGAAGTTGATGTGGTATACTGTTAGCACTTGTAACCTAGGATTGGCATTATCTTTGTGTTAGGCCGATGCTCAGTGACTTATATGGATTTCGTAGTTCAATAGCTGCAGGAATTATCATCTCCTTGTTTGTATAAATATTTAAACCAGAGTTATTACCCCACAAATTTTATATACATATAGAAAGTCTTTTGTTCTGCTAAACAAAATCCACAAGAAATTTAGAAGAACAGAAACAAAAGACAGTGGATATTCTAGTTTGTATCAACTGGTTTGTCTGTTGATTGAAAGCCCAGCAGTTTTGAATTTGACTGCTATACTAAAATTAAGTGTTGATGCTAATTCCATGTATGGCACTCAAATGATGCCACACAAACATATTGAAACATTGTGATTTTGAAATAGAATTCAATGCACACAAAATTTTGCTATACTGAACTATTACTAAGCAAAAGTAATGGAGAAATATTTATGCAGCAGCAGTGAATTTTTGTCAATTCTAACTTTAATAAGATCCGGAAATTAACAAGTGATATTATCAATACACACAATTACTGATCAATTAAATTTGAGTTTGATTCTGCAAGGTTTTGGTAGCTTTGGTCTTAGCCTTGTATGGTATTTTTAAATCTGCCTATCGTATACCATGCTCACTGAGTTGGAACTTTATCGACAGAGGACTGGGGACTAGGAGGTATAAAGTTCCCTTAAACAAACTTGTCAAATTGATGATAATCTAGAGCAGCAGCATTTAACTCACGATGGCAGCATTAGAGCTGCAACAACTTAGTATCCGATAGTTTCCTCTACTCTTTATTCTCTATGATACTTTTAAATTTCTTGCCACAAGTTGGTATTACAGGTATGTGGGGTAGAGTCAATAGTGTATTCGCCGGAAGGGCTTTTAGTGGGCTTGACCCTACCAATTTTCAGCATGTCAATTTTGAAAATCCTCTTGAAACCTCTTAAACTTTTAATAACCAGGCGCGCAGAGGGGCGATTGTGAGATTGGTTGGGATTATGAATGGATTAGGCTGGTTGATATGGTGTGGTTTGCCAATTCTTACATGTTTTGAGGTTAAGATGTCATCAATGAGTTTTAAACTGATATTTTTGACATAAGGTAGGCTATGGCCAGAAATGTGACATTGCCGCTGTCTGAATCATTTTCAAGCAAGTCTCAATTTAAGATGCCCGTCGAATGAAATAACACCCATGCATAATATTTGTTGCAGCAAAGTCAAAATCATCAAGCAGGTCATGAATGAGCTCCGTAATTCGATAAATTTTCCATGGATTGTTTCTGCAGCAAGCCGATCGATAATTTTCCTTCCAAAATGGGCTGGAACACATTAAACTACCTCTATTCCTCAGATAGTTCCTCAATATCCTTCCCTGCGGGAAGACTTTCCATAGCATTTCCTGTACCCAGCCTGGTTTGCCTATACAAAATCCATGGATACAGCCCTGGGTAGAATAGGCAGAGCAGTGCAATAGCCAATTACCATGATTTTTCCCTTGGACTGCCCTCAAACTACTGCTGCCACTCATACAAATTTGTGCTCATTGAATTCTGCATAGCTCCAAGATAATTAATTGAGACTTAAATCTCATAATTGTCACCTAATGGACAAATAATTTGCACAAACTGATCTTCAATTTCAGGGCATGAAATCTACGCACCAGCTTATGACGTGTACAGTGTGCGCTAGTAAGACATAATTAGTTTCATACCCTAATTTTGACGATCAGTTTGTGCAAATTATTTGCTCATTAGGTGACAATGCTGAGATTGCAGCCTCATTTTATTAGTTCTGAGCTACACAGAATACTATAAGCACACATTTGGCTGTGTGGCAGCAGTGGTTTAAAACAGGCTTGCATCATGAAATACCTGTGACACAGAATAAATGTCTTTCATATGTTTTTGCCTGCAATCTGAGCAAAAAGCTATAGCCAACGTCACTAGGCACTGATTTTCTTCATCCTTGATTTTGGTACACCAATCTACACATATTTAAAATTAATACCAATACAATGATGGTCTGAAATAACCAGGGAGGGTGGGATATACCCTCTGCCACCCTCCCTGAAATATCAAACTAAAGCAATTAAATTTGAGTCCATAATTGCAAACAATTTGATATCGTCTTCTACAATATAGCTAGTCTACAGGAGCGAACTCTCACTGCAGGAGCCATTGAAAATTTTTGGCAATAACAGGATAATCTCATTCATTGAACCCACCCACCCACCCACAGACCATTAATAAGAGATTTCATCAAGTAACATTACATAGCACACTTTAATGTGTAAATACCTAGAGATAATAATCAGCCTTCACTCTATTGTTTCTTGGGGGATTAGGCTTCACATCCATTGTAAACTCAATATCAATGAAACTATTTCAAAGAGACAGGAGACACCTATCCTTGTTTAGGTGAACAAACTCAGAGTAGTTTTCACAATAGATGTTTCAATAACAAACCCAGGTGAAATCACCAAGCAGGGTTTATGGTTATGGTTAATCATCACATTGGGCCTATTTGAAAAGCTGGCAATACACAGTACTCAAAATATGTGAAAAATACGTAATCAAGTGTTTACAGCTGAGAAGAAATGTGTTTCCCTGATCTGACAAAACACTAGAGTCTAGAAGTTTTGAAATATTACATCATAACACAGTGGAATTGCTGAGTGTGCCCCTGTACAATGTAAAATGATACAAAGCTTGGATGCTGCTTGAATTTGCTACTCTTTGACAGGGATTTCCGAGATCTTGTTACTATTGTCATTGCTAATAGTGTTGCTTGATGTGTAAATTGGCTGTAAGGTTATGATCTGGGCAAGCTCATAAGATTTGACAAACTATCTTATAGGTATTAAAAAATGAAGAGTGTACTGTGGTCACATTAACCCCCATTCATGGGTACTGAAATGACTAAGGTAAAATATTGAATAAATCTGCCGGTCCCTGTTTTAGAATCCTAATATTCTCTGTCATGTGGAGGTTTTCTAAAATTACTGGTTTTTCTATCATAATAGTAATTTTTATATTCTGCTTTCAAAATTAAATAAGGGTTCCATCTTCATTTTAGGAACAATAATCTAAGTCAGCATTCGATGCTCATAATCTGTTATCAATTTAAGTGATGTCATGTTAGAAGACAAGACTACAGGTTCACATCAAACCTTCCTTGTGATATTAATTTTGTAACATTGTATTGTGCTGAGTGTGAGGCCTCTATACGATTCAATACGTTTCATTGTTTCAACATTGGTAAACAAAGGAATCCTTTATATGCTGTGCCTCGTTCTATACAATAGAGGATAAATGTACCATGTCAGCTTGCATCAAAAATTTATATGAGAAAGCTGAGAATAAATTTTAAGAAATGCTGCATTAAATGAAGGGAAATAGCGATAGAGTGATCCAAAATGATTCATATATTGATATCATCATAATGTGGTTAGCAAAAAATTTATACGCTTCTAGCATATGTAGAAGTGCATTTTAATTGAGTCATCTGGTTAAAAGATAATTTTTTTGCCAACAATTCATCATTTTTTATGAAATTCATGATTTTTTGCATTCATTTTGTGGATTAAATGGTAATACAACCACCAAGCCTGCACAATAACTTTCGATCAATTTGTGATGGTTTCTGCATCAAATTTAAAAAATGTAGGGGGAGATAACGAGGAAACCATATAAGTCACTGAGTGTTAGAGAGAAATGAGAATGAATTGGAAGGAGGAAATATAGCCCAACTGACATTGATACCAATAATTTTCAGAGATGCTCATCATTTCATGGTGAGATTGACACACTGTCCGGATTTGCCAATTCTTCATTCCAATTATATTATGAAAAGTTCAGAATGTGATCCACTACTGAGAACTTTACCACGAGCTTGCAAGAGCCAGCAGTAGGCACCCCTGTGCTATATCTTATGCTATGCGCTATGGTGATGGAGATAGTTATACAGAATTCACAAGGCAGTGTGAATGGGATATAGGTTGCGAATAACCAAATACTTCTGCCAATGAGGGCATTTATGGACAAGGTTCAGGTTGTGGCTTCAATCTTTAGACTGTATGAGTTGATAAAGAGATGTGCGATGCGATTCAAACCTAGCTAGAGCCAGTCCCTGCCTTTGTGTTGAGGCAAACCTGTTCCAAATACCTAGAAACTGAGATTATTCCCACGCCTGCAGAGCAGCCGGCGAAGTGCTTACAAAGATGTTATAGCTTGCTGATCACAGACAGGTTTCGCTGTCACATTTTCATCCTGCACACAGTATTGGTTGTTGCTAGGCAGACCATTAATTCAAGACATAAAATGGGCAAGAACTTAACCTACTCAGGTCATTAAAAGTAGTTTGGCTTCAAGTTGCTGTAGAGTTATCTTCTCATTTTCATAAAATGTCGTACCAGGGACCTATTATGAATTAGAAGTTATCTCACTATGCCTAATTTGTCATATCCCGTCCTTGTATCCGGCTAAACATACAAACTTAAATGAGAGAATTCTTTAAAGAAGAAGATTCTAGGATCAAAATCAAGCACCAAGCAGAACAATCAATTGTGTCAATCTGGTTAGATAACTCTTCATAAACCATTTGCGCGATAGCAATAGAATAGAATAGATAGCGATATAGCGATATAGCGATATAGCGATATAGCGATTTACTATTTCCAATCTCAATTCAATACAACTGGTTTAAAATTTTGCTGGACAAGGTCAAAGTTTTTGAGTGGGTGTATTAAATGAGGTGGCATGATTTTTCTACTGGTACTTGAATCAACCCACCTTATGCAGCGATATGAATAAAATCTGAGCAAAAGATACCTAACCAAAAATTATGAAATATTTTAATACACAAGAAGGCTTGACACTATCACATTTCAAACAAGGATTGATCGAGGAAACAATGTCAAATAAAAATTATTGAAGTTTATTAGGGTTGTTTCAAACATAATTTACTGTCTTTCAAGCCAATATTTAAGTATGGATTTGGCAGTGTGTCTGATTTGAGCAAAAATAAGTGTCACATTCAGATCCGAAATCCTTCCCTCAAAAAAGCCCTAATGGTAGTAGTATTGCTATTATGAAGGCATTTTATATCAGATATAAAATACTTCTAGTTTCTAGTTTCTAGTTACTATTTGATTATGATCAGGTAAACACCAGAGATGGCATGAGGGATTTTAATTTAGAAAATTTCCAAACGCAGTCACCAATAGCTCTGTGGCCAAATCACAGTATGAAAGGTATTTACTATGGTATCTACCTGTCATGAGGATATTGCTCACTGTGTTAATGGCTTTGATCCCATACAGAGAGAAAGGAGTTACAGGGGCCCACCTGTATATAGGAGAGCAGTATAAAGCAAATCATTTGATTGTATGACTAAACAGGGAGACATTGCGACAACACAAACCAACACAACTATGAATCTTTTCACCAAACAACATCTCATTCCCTGTTTTTAAAAGTAATTTTAATTAGCAACACAATTACACAATATGTTATGAAAGGCAACACATGATAACACTCTATGAGAAGAATGCCTCTGCTTACAACTGAAACTGCTAGCATAATGAATTACGCTGTGTTAAACAATGTCTAGCGCTTCCATCTCAATTTCAACTCATAAATCCCTATGCTCAGTACAAAGATATGCACAAGTTTTGGTAACCTTCGATTTATCATAATAGTTAAACTGCAATTCGGTATTCATAGATAAGTTTCTTGCAAAAATCCGTAATCAAAGAGAAACCAGTGCCTCTCTATTGACAAGCCCTCGGGGCTCACCAAACCCATGACCTCCGACGCATGTGCGCTGAGCAACTGACACTCTTAACGTATGCCACCAACTCTTAAGTCCGTCTCATTCTTGATAGCAAGCTTCCTGCATTAAATAATCAAAGCCAATAATATTTATTCTATTTTAGCCACAATTTCTAAATTGGAAGATGCATATCCGTTTGTGTTGACCAAATAAGCCATCACCAAATTACAAAGAAGATCTTTCTGAACACAAAGAGTGAGTATATTACTGTGAAGGCAGTGTAATATGAGATTAAAAATAATAATAACCATTCACGTCATGGTTACACTAGCTTGCAATGCACATCTAGTAGCTTGGCTCTGGAGACTCTACTGGTCATGGAGCATGTCAATTGAGTAGTATAAAACACAAGTACTTTCTCGACAATCAGAAGGTGAAAAAAACCTATATTTGGAAATTATAGCTAAACTGCAAATGAATAAAATTCTTGTTGAGATATTAAACATCGAAATAAGATGGGAAACCAAACAAGACCAACTGTGCCTAAGACTTGTTTCCACATGTGATGTTGGATGATGAGATTTTCTGCTTTTTTACTGATTTCGAATCGGCACCATCAATAATTTATTTCATGATCAGAATATTTTGTAAAATGTATTATTAACAGTTTATAATCTTTGGTATCAACAGTATTAGGCTACCTGTAGCAGATTGTAACTGAACTTGTTGTATTAGGGACATAGGATCATTGTGCCTCATACATTGATTGAATTGAACGCTTGTAATAGAACGTGTTTTGTTTAGACAAAGAGAGTATATCAAAGGCTAAGGTCTCTGGTGTATTGCGCGCTCGTAAGCATACATCAGGCATACTTTTAAAAAACAGATATGCATGTTACATTTTGCTTGCATGCAACTTACAATGATGCAAATATTGGCACATCTGGACAGCCCTATTCTGAATAACCAAAAACATTTTTGAAGAAATCGGACTAATGGAAATAGGTTTGTGATACATTTGTTGGTAAAGGCCGTTTTTTGTAGATTTCTTTGAGAAATAATATATTTCTAAATATTATTGTGGGTCATCGGGTTTATATTGGTATAATGCATAATAAGATGTGGGTTAAATACACCGATGATATATACACTTCTGTAGAGTGAAGTTCAAAGTTTGGTCAGGAGGAGATAATCACCAAATTGAGCCCATACTTTTGATGACCTGAGCAAGTTAGATAAAAGCCCTAAATAATTATTCAACAAGTTATATTTGATCATAAGTTTGCATTTTTTATCCATGTTTTGTCCTCAGGTCAGTTTACAATTCAGTGATTCACTTTTAAACTTTTGGCTAACTTTTTTGAGTTGTATAAGGACGTATGAGGAAAGGTCTTGAATTTCTTGACCTTGTCTGAGTACCAAATTTTAGAGAACGGTGGTCACCAACGTTGTGTTCCACAGTCAATCTATGTCACGTTATCATCCTGCGCACAGGATTGATTGTTACTAGGCAGACCATCAATCGAATCATAAAATCAACAAAAAATTTGCCTAAGTTAAATTCAGATACAGGAGAAAATTTTCACATTGGCCTATACCACCATATACAATAAGTGATAAATGGATTCATGTAGAATGTAATGTGTATTGTTTTACAAAAAAGTATACCTAGCGTGCTGACTTATGATGAACTACAACACATTGGAGTATGCTTATCGTGGTAAGGTTAAGGCAAAATCTGTAATTGAGATACATAATGGTCAGCTGCAACAAATCCTAGACAAAATGAACGAGAACAAGAGGTCAGCTGACAACCAGCACAAGGCGTTAATGACAGCAGCAAGCAAGATCAACACTTGTCTGAATGCCATCGAGTCTGATTAAAGAGGTTTCTTCACTTCACTGGAATATGCACAATGAGATGTAACTGGTGTAAAAGCAAGGTTTAAAGAACTCAACAAATACAACAACTACAAGCTTATAATGAAGACAAATCAGATAAAGCTTTGGCCGTCATCCACACTGTCGATAAAATCAACGAAAGCTGTAAATAGCTAATATCCCGGAGAGCCGCAATGAAGCACATCAAAAATTGTTCTATCACTAGCAAGTCACCTGGATACTACCATCTCACCAAGTGACATAGATGCCTTGTAAGCCTTTCATTATATTTAAATAGTTGGTCTGGTATGCTAGAAATTTGAAATCCTTGGTAGACCATTGTTCATCGGACAATATTTAGCTTTGTATCGGCAATATATTTTGGTAATGAACTTTCATGGGGGATGGGGTTGTGCGCGAATGTCATAACTGTGGTACATATTGGATGGTATCACATGTAAAATACCATATTAACAGCAGCCCAATATTTTGAATCTCGAATTCCATCAATCTAAAAGTCATGTCATATCCTCTACCTCCCATGTCAAACCTCATACCCAAACTCTAATACTTGATGGAAATAATTTTGAACGGCCTGAAAAATGAGATACCTTCGTGTAATAGTGGATAAATGTAAAATGTTTCATGAGCATGTACAATCTGTTTTTATCGGCATCAAGAAGAATGTATGTTATGGATGATTTTGTGTATCTAGCTCTAAACCTATAGCAACTATGTTTTTCAAAAGCCCCTGATCCATATTTGTTTACCTTGTATATTTACTGTAGCTAAGCCAATTACCAATGAGGCTATCAGAAGAATGTCAAAATTTCTCAATAGGCTGCAGCCCAAAAATTTCAATGGAATAGAGGCAAATCAAGGGAGTTGGGTATATCCTAAGCAACTGCTGTTATGAAATTAATTTTGTTTTTTCGTTCAGATGATCTGAGCCAATGCACTATGCCAGATGACTGCTTCACAGGTCCTCAAGATGTTCACCCAAACACCGCTGCTTGAAGTCCGAAAATACCTCACAGCTCATCGCGACTACCTGCAGGTTCTGCAAGGCATCCTATTGGCAAAGCGTTTGTGTATTGTGTTTTCATGCATCCAATTCAAATGACATGGCATGCTTACAAAAAAATCAATTTTCATGGGTACTCATTTTCTGCATTGGTGTGACCGTTCAAAAGCCAATGATGAGAGCAATGTTCTGTTAGTTTTCTCAACAACTTGAAGATGTTATGTATTTGATTGTGTAGATAATTCCGTCCGGTGTATCCTGAATTCCTGCTCAGCAGTTGTGGCTAGAGGGTAGGGAAAATCAGGTGTATAGGGAAAAAAATCCATTGCAATTCAACCCTGGTTCTTACTCTGCAACTCGGAGTGCAAGTGCAAGTGCATCTCTACCTACTGTTTTTTCAACTTTCCTTGTAAAAATTGAATTTTCATGTAATGAATCAAGCCGATTTTATGATGATATTTTTGGTCGGACCTAAGAATAGTGGTAGGTATGGCAAAGATTCAATAGGTGAATATGAATTGAATGGAAGGAAAAAATTGTTACGATGGTGAAAATAATATGCGGAAAAGAATAGAATATAAGAGTAAGATTAAGTATTAATTTTATATTAACCTAAATGACAAAAACTCAATATTATGCATTAATAGTAACTTTTAGCCAAACGGCGCAAAATTCAGCTCCCCGTACTCCCGTAAGCAATGCTGTGCTGCCAAAGGAGTAGAACTCAATTTCAAAACAGACTCTTGAAGACCCCAAGTGGAAGATTCAAAATATCACAAGCATGCTATCCAAATAGCTTACAGGCCAGGTAGAATATTGGTGTCGCTCATTGCTGTTCTAACATCCGCTTGTTTCAATGGATCTTTTTCTACTCTTTCTTGTTGGAATTTCATACAGTTTGTTAATGATGTCACAGTTATCTTTTCTTGTGAGAATGAAAAATTGATTGAAATTTGAATTTTTCCATATTCTGCTAGCCATCCTTAAGATTCAGATCACTTTAACTGTTTTATTACAGTACCTCAACCCTTACAGTGTTACAATGTTGTGATGGGATATCTTTCCACGCAATTCCTGAATACATTTAGTTAGGCTTGAGAGTAAAATTGGCTTACTATTTAATATCATTTTTTAGCTTGGTATAATATGTGTAGTTGTATATCTTTGCCCAATTTTGTTTTTGGCAGCGTGTTATAATTTGTAATTTATTGAGGTGAGTTTGTGCATGAGAAATTTCAATAATTTTAGATATTTGAACTGCATATCGAGTTACCGGCTTTTTAGCATAATTATATTTGTGTTTTCCTTGGCTTTTATGTTTTGAACATTGTCATCTCTATCAATGACAAACCATAGTTGTCATGAGATCAACTACTCCTCATTTGAGTTGCTGGTACTGTGCAGGAACTTATCTACTAATTCACAGGTGAAACAGGATTTGGGTGCTCACCACTGCTAAGCCCTGTTATATCCCATGTCACTTATAACTATGAGATAATGGCCTGTCACGTCTCTAAATGCTGAGACATTATCAGTATTGTATTGTAAGGTGAAATGAGGAAATTAACATCTTTCTACTCAGTGTCTTGGACTTTGAGTGAGTTATTAGCTGCCAGTATTTATCTCACAAGTTAAATTATTCTCGCAATATTATCTACTTAAAAACATTTGAAATTTAGATAGTACAGTTGAACTTTGTATGGTTGAGGTAAACAGTAGCTGTTTGGTGTCAGTAATAGGGCACCAATTTGAGCACAATGATAAACACTTATCAGCTTTTCTAGGCTTTTAATATAGACATCTGCGATGAGATCAAACAGCAAATAAAATGAAATTGAACAGCTGTTACAACTACTACTAGTACTACTAGTACAGGAAGTGCGGATATGACTTACCTCTTTGGTAGACAAGTGATGCCGCATCGGAGCACGGACAAGCGCTTTAGAGATTTCAGATCTCCTAACTCTGTGGGTAATGTCTGTAGCTTCCTGCTATCCGCTAAATATAACCACTCAAGTTCTTTCAGACTGCAGACACTGTGGTGGAATAAAAACATGTGAAAAACCATAAATATAATACCATTGTAGGAAATGATGCGCAATAAAAAGCGACAAAAGAACTTCCAACAAAGTCAGAGTTTGATCATATCATATCGTATCATTGATATCTCAAACTAGAATATAGTAACCTTTGATAGTGAATCATATGTGACTCTAGACATAATAATATAAACATAATACATTGTTGTATGTAATTCCATGACTCGTGTAACTACACTCTGATATTAAGTTATATAAAGATAAACAAAGATAAGTAGTCTGTTTGCAAAGAGTGAATGGGCTAGGCGAAACAATTCATTTCATTGGCATCTATATCATTACTTGAGAAATTGTTTTTCAAAAGTGCCGAACAAGAAACCAAAAAAATCGACTGAGTGTTTATAGATTATTATTGTAGCATTTAATATTTAATTATGGCTTTCTTGAAAAAAGAAATGCTGCCTCTCATTCTTAAAACGATGCCTCCAGGTACCTCGCTTTGCAGATGCTACCCTGGATAAAGTATATGCTATTTTCTTATTGAGTACTGTGCAATAGTGCTAGGAAATAATTAACAATATATTATTGGCAAAGATTAAATTCATCTAGATTATTATCGAGCTTTGGAGTTATCATACTTAAATATTATATATAAGGTTTTTATCAGAGTATTCTAGCCTACAGACTCAGAATTGGTTGATCTATCAACCTGGATAGGGATGGGAGAATGTGAATCTGAACTGAACTCCCTCATTAATGAGAGAAGGTTTTAGATTGATCAATTAACCATGTAACTCGTCCTTTTTCTGATTTAGATTTTGCTGTCTGGATAGATTTGCTTTCCTTGTAATGTAGGTATCGAAGGATATAATAGTAACCATGAATCATAGAATCTCAATCAGATGATGCAGATAATAATATGAATTTCTGGTGTTGCAAGTTAGGTGATCCAGATGGGAAACTTAATATATAAATGATGACTTAAACCCACGGTGATGCTGGCTTGACAATGATTGAAATAAGAAAATATAGCCTCACTCATATGAATGCCGCTATCTTGTAGAGATGTTAATCAATTAATAGTGAATTTTGTACGCTCATTGAATATGCTAATCAATTCTTACAAGCCATTCCTGGTCAATTTATGATTTACCAGTAGTTGATAAAACTGAGGAAATCAGACAAAGGCGATTAGAGTAAAACAAATATCCCTGAACAAAACTATTTTGTTACTTTGAAAACTGTAACAAAATGACATTCATGTCTGTTTGGAGTTGATAATCAAAGTATAACTTTCGAGCGGCACTTTCCAAGGGATTTGCTCTGGAACCTCCACTGACCAAAACCTTCTCCAACTGGTGAATGAAATATGATGTATATCATCTGAAGATATTCCTTGTCAATTTTTAAACCTCGCTGCACTGGACATCAAGAAATTTTTTGACTGTGTAACTCATATAGTAACTGAATTTACTCAAAAATTCAACAGTACACTATTGGTAGCATCCTTTATGAAAAAATCATTTATCAAACAGGTCTTAAACCATGAAGGTTAATGGTAATTTTATCGATGATCTCACTAAATTGTTCTCTGTTCGCCAATGACTGTCTCATCATGTCCAGTTGAAATGGCCCAAACCTGTCCATAAGCAGTATAGAGTATTCAGTAGCCTTAGCTTTTGACTGGTATAATTGTAATAAATTGATACTCAATGCGTCAAAGACAGATGTTATGATCGTCTCAAACAAATTTTCCCGAAGCAAATGGTTAGGGCAAGTCATTCAAGCAGTCAGACAAATTAAAATATTTAGGAGTAATTTTAGATAAAAATATGAATTTTGTATCCCTTGTCACAGAGATTGAACATAAACTACACCCAATCATAGCAAATTTTGAGAGAAATTGTAGGGTTCTGAATGAAACCTTAGCTGCAGTCTGGTGCATACAGTTAACAAGACCAAACATTGAATATATTGCTCTATTACTTTTTGCTCCGATGAATATTATTGAACAAGAGTTGAATACCGATGTTTAAGAATCATAAATCTAAATTGCCCAAAAGTTGAGAAAAGTCATTTGAAATGAAATCACCAACGGGTATTATTATTCATCCCTTTTTGCATTTTCAATCAATTGACGAATTGGTCTCTATTATCGATGACAATTAATGACTGTAAAATTAGAAGCACATACAAGATTTGGTAAAAGTGAGGGCTTGATGCTTTTTATAGACAAATACAGGTTCTTCTTTGTGGAATTTTGTGCAAAATTATTTTATCACTTGCCCCTGACCGTTAAGCTATGCCATGATCTCAAATCATACAAGACGTCAAAAGCCACCTTTTAAGTCCATAAATTTTTAACTTTTCTACTCCTCAATACTTGCATTTTTATTCTTCATTTACTCCATTAGATAGGAAATAGTTCATTCAAAATTTTCTCAATTTTCTCAATTGCCTGTAATCTCTGTATTTTTAAACCTTTGTGTGTCCTAGTATTTCACCCACACATTCATAATTTACTTTTAATTTAATTTAAAAATAAATTCCTTTCATCTTTGGTTAATGAACAAAAGTTCCTGAACTCATTGATACTACCAGAACAAATATGCAATACATATATAAGTGATGATGTACTAATTGTTTGAAATAAGGTTATATCGCTAACCATGTGGATTCATTATTCTTAGGTGGATCTGTGGCTGTTATTTGAGATTATTGTAATGTTGTAAGTGAGCACACCTATAATTCAGCCAGTTGAAGGCGATAAGTTGGCTTTTATTCAAATTGTGTAGCCTGCCGTATGGTCATAACCTTTGTTTGTGATACCACCATGGCTAAGATAATTGTGAGTACATATTCGGTTCTAATTTATATCACTTCGAAAACTAAATCACATGTACGTAGTTTTGATTTTCATATTTTGAGAGTTGTGCTCACTCGCAAGCGAGAAGATAAACAAAGGCTAAAACAATGGGATCTGAATACCCTAAAAATTTAAATATAAACTGTCTCCAATAACCCTGTTTCATCAATCAATGTTACATTTCCCTAGATATCAATCTCAACTAGGAAAATTAGTGTAGAGTGCTATGAGAATATCATCACTATCAGAAATGGTCGAATGGACCTAGTTTTCCTTAAAAGTTTTCTATAACTCACTAAATTCCATAAATGCAGTGAAAACTCCTTTATTACACTAAAATTATTAGATTAATCATCAAAGCAAATTTTGCCCTTGCCAAATATTGAATACATATAATATAAAGAAGACCAAATAGTGGAGTTGATATGCAAGGTATCAGAGCTTTTATTACTATCATTAAAATCATCCTCTCCCGAAATAGGACAGCTGCCATACATTTGTGAAACATCATAAGGACTGCTGGCAATAGATCAGATGAGAAATCCCACTGCAAAGAAGCTATCCATTGTCAGGCAAAATTATATTGCAACCCCACCAGATACTTATTTAAATTGTCAGGAAATCTCTTGAATTATTTGCCCTCAAGATCAGGTTTCGTTATTTGAGTTTTCCTCAAAATAACGAAACAAACACTCCTGTTTACTAGTTAATTTTATTTGCTTTTGGCCCCACATTTTGGAAAAACTTAGGGCTTTTTTAAAGGTTACAAACTTGCGAAGGAACAAACACGATTGGGCAATACATTCTAAAGATGAGAAAAGGTTTTCTTAAATACCCATACATGGTATCTCTGACATTATATTTCGCAGTCTAAATAGGTTTGGATGTCCTTGTGATGCATGTATTGCAGGAGGTAAAATTTACCATAAATAAATTGACTCGATCTAATTTTTTTGGATATAATGGTTTATAGGTATTTCTTGTGATGCAAGTGTTGCAAAACAGATATGGAAGTTAATATATGAATGCTCGTTTAAACCCAAAACTTTGCTTGCTTGAGGACCAATCAGTGTTGTTGAAATGTAGCCTACTTCCTATTTATGTTGATCATTCTCAATGTAGATTTATATTACCAGACTCAAAAACTCTTTGAATATTTGAAGGCTTCATTCTTGCGAGCGATCCCATTTGAAGTTTTGGGTTATGCAAATTCAGGAACGCATTCAAATGTCAGCAGAGCAAAAATATTTACCAAGCTTCAGACTATGGTATTAGCTGCTTGCCGTTGAGTGTTAAGAAAAGTGTTGAAAGTGAAAATGAATATCGATATGGTTTTTGAATGTAGGTCATGTTACTATTGTTGGCTTGAGTATGAATTGGAAGGAGAAAATATAATCCACATGGATACCCATAATTTTTAGAGATGCTCATCATTTCATAGTGAGATTGACACACTGTCTCGATTCGCAAATTCTTCATTCCAATATTATTTCATAAAAAAGTACGAAATGCGATCCACTACTGGGTACTTTACCACGAGCTGGCATAAGCCAGCAGTAGGCATGGGATGGGATGTGCTATATCCCCTTCGCTATTCGTTATGGTGATGGATATAGTTATGCAGAATTCACAAAGCAGTGTGAATGGGATCCAGGTTGCAAATAACCAAATACTTCTTCCAATGAGGGCATTTATGGACAAGGCTCAGGTTGTGGCTTCAATCTATAGACTGTATGAGTTGATAAAGAGATAAAGAGATGTGCGATGCGATTCAAACCTTTCACGAGACAGTCCCTGCCTCTGTGTCAAGGCTAACCTGTACCAAATACCTACTTCATAGAAACAGAGCTTATTTTCACGCCTGCAGAGCAGCCTGCAAAGAGCTTAGGAAGATGGTATAGTTTGCTGATCACAGACAGGTTTCGCTGTCACATTATTATCCTGCACACAGCATAGCATTGCTAGGCAGACCATCAATTCAAACATAAAATCAACCAAAAAACTTAGCTTTAGTCGGATTCAAAGCCCTAAATAATTATTCAACAAGTCATATTTGATCAAAATTTTGCATTTTCATCCTTGTTTTGTCCTCCGGTCAGTTTACGATTCAGTGTTTGATTTTTAAAAAAATGTTGGCTAAATTTTCTGATTTGTATAAGGTTGAATGAGCAAACATTATTTCTTATTATTTCTAACGTTTTCTAGAGAAACCACCTATAATTATGACGTGTATGTTAATAATGACAAAACACATCATTTAAAATCATTGCCATTATTTGCTCTTACAATAAACCATGTCAACATTTTTTTTCAAAAAAAACCTGGACCTTTAATTGACGCAACTACAGAGCCCTTGTAGAAATAAGTATTAATTTCATATTCGAATGACCATAATGACAAAAAGTCAATGTTATGCATTATTGGTAACCTTTAGCCAAACTGCGAAACATTCAGCTCCATGTACTCCTTGTCAGAAACGCTGCCAAGGGACCAGACCTCAAGTTCATGCCACATGCCTCTGGAAAACTCTTGTGGAAGATCCAAAATATCAAAGGCATGCCATACAAAGAGTTTACAGGCCAGGTAGAATATTGGTCTCTCACTCATAGCTGTCCGAACAATAACTTGTTTCGATGTAATTTTCCTACTCTATCTTGTTTGAATTTCACACGGGTTGTCAATGATATCGCAAATGTCTTCTCTTGTGAGAATGAAATTCTGAATGAAATTTGAAGTAGATGATTCAAAGTTCAGTGAAACTATGAGAAACGCAAAGTTTTGTGGTTGTATCGGGAGTGTATTGCAGTTAACAGAGTAGTTAAAAAGTAACTTGTTGACCTCTAACACACAACTTAATAAAAAAAAAGGGGTTATACACAAATAAATGATGATGTTCTAGAAATAGGAAAGTAAGCTATAAATGGCTTTATAGAAAAATAATATCATATATATATATATATATTATCATAATTATTGTACTTGTAATGATTATTATCAAAAGTATTCCTTAAAAGATAGCGGGCTGTCAGCCGTTTTGCATTTCAATCTGAAACTGTGCAGCAGATTTAAAAGAGCTATTTTGCCAAAATGTGTCCTGAAGGAAGGCTTTATTACTGAAAATTTATGTCTCAGGGAGTGTTGGTGTTTATTAAACTTTTGCACCAGGTCAATAATGCGCTTTGATGCTTTATTTGTGGCTACTTTCTTATGTGTAAATTTGTGAAATAGGTTTTGTCTTCTACATTTTAGGGTGAGTAAGTTTTAGAGTGATCTACCAGTTGTGACAGAGAACTTTTTAGGTGTAGATATTATGATTCTAATTTCTTTATTCTGGTCTCTTTCAATTGTGTCGGATGTTTTTTGTGTGCCTTCTAGGTTGATAGACAAGCAGTATTCTAAGATAGATCCAACAAGAAATTTGTAAGTCATGTATCATATTTTTTTCAGATTTGAAAGTAGGTATACTACTCTGTTCGCTTTAGTTGCCGTTTCATTGACATGGATATGGAAAGATAAATCAGTATCCAGGGTAACCCCCAGTTCATTGAGTTCATTGAGAGTTTTGTCTCAATTTTTGAGGTTTGAAAACTATTCGGTAAAAGTTGTTAATGTTTCTTTTGGAAAATATGCAGAATTGTGTTTTTTCGATGTAGAGTCCCAATAAGTAGCTATGATACCATTCTGATGCTGTCTGTAGCAGAGTATTGGACTCCGCTAGTACTTCATTTATGCTTGTGGCTGTTCAGTAGATTAGTGTATCACCTGCATAAGTGAATTGTCAAATGTTGATAGAGGATAGGGCCAAGAATGGAACCTTGAGGTACCCCACAGGTGAGTGCTTATGAACTAGATCGTGACAACCCTAGTTTCATTACTTGATATTCATTTTGAAGATAGATCAAAGTAGTGCTGTTGCAGAACTAAAGTATTGTTTTTTTTCCAATATGTATAGAAGAAGTCTGTGATTGATTGTATCTAACGCTTTTTTTGGACATCTAGGGATGAGGCTCCAATGTAACAAGGAGTGGGTTGGTCAAGTTTAATTTCCCATTGTTGCAGCACAGATAGCAACATTTGCTCGGTTGAATGATTCTGACAAAATCCGAATTGTAAGTCTCAGAATAAGTTGTGTTTCTCTATGTAAGACATCATTTGATTTTTCATGTCAAGTTCAAACATCTTTGACAGGATTGGAAGCGAGGATATTGGTCGATAGTTTGACGGGTCACATTTGTAACCCTTAATAAATGTCGTGACAGGGGAAGATTTTAAGCAGTCAGGGAAGATTTACCGGAATGGATAGCGGGTAGGCAATTAAGTAAACTATTATTTTATCATTGCTGGTATGCCACTTAGACCACCACTCTTGTCTGCGTTAAGTGAAACTGATATAATATAGGCTTCAGTATAAAAGATGAAAAATCTCAAGTCCATGTTTGGACAATCAATTTAGTATATCAAACACATAGAATCAGTGATGATCATGACAAAAAGTCCTTTTAATGGTTTTGGTTGAGCCAGTCTTATCAGACTCTGAATTTATAGGTGTATAATGTATGCTTGCTGGTCAGAGACACATTATAAACTCAGCCTACGCACCACAAGGTTCAATCAATCTGATTTTCATCATGTTCTCAGTTTTGCAATCATTTTGGTCAAGTTTTGGATCCTCAAACAACTTAAATTTAGCAAATAATAATATTGAGACAGTGAGTGAGCAGAAGCTTCATCATGTGACAATTATCTTCCAGAGCCATCCTTAAGCTTCAGATAACTATTACTGTTTTGTAAGATACCTGAAGCCCTCACAGTGTTACAATGATAAGTGATGGGGTATCAAGTTATCAAGAAATTTCCCGTGCGATACCTGACTACATTTAGTGGGGACTGAGAGGAAAGAGATTGAAATAAAAAGCTTACTCTTAATATCAAATTTTAGCTTGGTATATATTATATAGTTATATATATATTAAGCGCTCAAATGGTGGCGGGTTGCTGGTAGAGGCATTTCATTATCAACCACTTTCTGAAGAGAAAGTGGTCGATAATGAAATGCTTCTGCCAGCATCCCGTCATCGTTTGAGCGCTTAAATTAACCAGTATCCTGACATTGCGCAGCACAACTAAAGAATACAATTAATGATGACATTTAATTCACATAACTTATCATAAATTTATCATAACTTTGTTTATAATTGTATGACCCTGTAGCTAAACACTACTCTTAGGTTTTATGGGCCGCGGGGACAAATTTCCAATGTTCAGAGACTAGTTGGAAAATTTGGATATCAAAGTTATATTATTAATAGCATGATCAGCGGTATTCTATACAGAGCGAGAATGACATAAAGCTAACTGGTTAGTCAATGTCCACACGATAGTAATCAACTACTCTTGAACAAGATAATGGTAGTGGCATTAAACTACTGGGTGAAGAGCAGGATAAATTTGTATTCATCATAATTTGTTTGGTTATTTTGTTAGAGTTATGCACTGGTGTTGGCATGATGCTCTGTAAGATTGACAGAAACACATCGCTGGGTTGTCTATTTATTATTTCATATTTCCGAGTATATCATTTGTGATCACCTAGAGATTACCTAACGTAAACTATAAAGCAACATCATCATTTATGTTGTTATATCAACCTTACAACAACAGTGATAATGATGATTGTGTATTGACAAGAAAACAAACAAACATTTTATCTTCGAATTCAAAATTTCATCTGAATTATCAGCAATAGAGCATGATTTTGGTTTTGATTTTGAACAATACATTGGGGATCAGCTCAACCTGCAAGATCAAATTTGTAATACAGTGTGTAGGCACTCAGTTATACATAAAACATAATACGGCGTTATACAAACTCAGTCATATATATTTGAACTCTTACCTCTGTAGCTGATCTACATGTGGTGTGTCCCAGAGCTCGAGCTCTTTCAGGTGAGGAGCTATCTCATGAAGATTAGGAGGGATATAACCTCTGATAAACATATGTGTGATATGGAGACATTTAGCTTCTGCTGTAAGCTCTGATAATGACAGTGATTTTAGTGTCACCTCACGAATGCTAGGTATTCCATAAATCTCAGGTTCTCCAGTATGCCGGTACCAGACCTCATACCCTGGACAGCAAGTAAAGACTAAGAATGAAACAAAATGTAATAGGACTTACTTAAGTGGGACTGACTTGTCAAGCTGTAGTCATCAATTACCAATATTTGGTTATGGGATCGGATGCCTGATCCTCATAATACAAACCATGTCCTCAACTTAGCACCCGTCCAACAAAAATCTCAAAATCCAGAATATAGTCCAGTCAGATGAATTACACAGCACTGCACTTTTGACTATCATTTGTTTCTCATTAACAAATTTGCTTGTCATCAACTTTGTGCTAAAACTCCTACCTTGGGTCTCATTAGCTCCTGTATGGGTGTCTCTTGAGATACTTAAACGAGCCCCGAGCCTAGGTTCTTCATCCTGTGGCCTGATCTCAGGGGGCTTACTTTTATTGTTTCCCATGATTATCACTTGGCACCTACAAGCTAAAAGAAGTATGATAAATAAGACACTGATATATGTGTCTATGTATACTGATTTTTTATTCATTTGCCCGACCATGCATTGTGAACATGAAGGGGATCAGTTTGAGATGAAACACCAATGACTACGGGGCAACAGAGCATGTGCGACTAGAAATCAGAAACCTGAACATGTATGTAACAGGGGTGTGTGAACATTAATATCCAGCCCCGCAATTATTCTATATGAAACTTCATACACCCCTGACTAACATTATTAACATGAGATAAGCTAAGTATGTGGTAGAAGGCTGAGAATGAAAACTTAAACGTGTAAACCAAACATGAGTACATGTCACTGCCTAACACTGCCTGTTATCTTTAGTTGCCAGCTTACACTGGTATTTTAGTCCTACTCAGTTGAGGACAATATTCAATAGGGCCCCTTATCCATAAGTATATTTATCTTCAGTCATAGATGACTGAATATTTCTCTAATGATATGCTAACCCAAACCATAACTTAAATTTGCCGTATGAATTTTAATAAACCTAATACCAGGTACCAAATCATCGCCGATAATGCCTTCATTTATGCCATCAAACAAACTTCTGACCTCTTTGAAAATAACCTGTGTTGGTTTAAATCATCGCAAAAAGCATTGTCAGGGCCAGAGTGAACAAATTCTAAATAATCTTAAAACAACAAGTTTAAGCTAACTGACAACTCTAATGCCCTGTATATGGAGTTGTTCCCACGTAGAATGCGAGCATGACGATGAGCTTAATATTATGAGTTGCCCCACCTTATTGCTGACCAGTATACCGCTCTTCATATGATCACTCTGGCTGATCGACTTTTCTCTAAGTTGTCGGGAGGAGAATGTCTAAGACTACTGATTCTCCAACTTTTTATTATATTATCTGCAAGTAAAATAATAAATAACATGAGTATATGATTGATTGCACTGTTCGGGCTCAAAAGTATACATTCTGTCTTATTCTTTTACTGCATGTTTATTCACCTCATGCAGTCCTTACAGCTGTGATATAGAGTTTTCCGCTTGATTGCTAGGGCTAAATTTAACGATTGCTGCAAGTATGTAACAGGGGTGTATACAAAAACCAATCCAGCCCCGAGGATGAAAGATAAAACACACAGCTAGCCCTTAATGGCGTTCGGCCACGATCGCCATGCTGAACACCATTTAGGGCAGGACGTGTACTAGGCGTTTGATTTATTTGTGTATACACTGAACACTGTTATCTTCATCAGGATTGCAGGAATTCTTAGAGTGAAATAATAAAACATTTCCTTCATGGGATCATGCTGAGTTCCAAAAAATCTACCACTGTAAAACCTTAATCACATCATTATCACCATTTTCTATGGGTACCTTAATACACCCCTTGGGTAGCGCATTATCAACATGATATAAGCTAAGTAAATGGTAGAAGGCTGGGAATGAAAACTCAAATATCTAAACCAAATATAGTACATGATACCGGCTAACACTGCATAACACTTCCTGCTATCTAAGGTCGCTTGTTAACGCTGATATTTAGTGTTACAGTCTTACGGATTTTTATGGATATACTCAACAGGGTCCTCACTTATTAATGCCGCTGTAATGTACAAATTTGATTTATCTCCCTATGTACAAAGGATGGACAACTTCCTATAATGAAATTTCAAATAATGTTTCAATGGTCATTTATTGACTTATTATGCTATAATAATTTTTGAAAATCAAAGATGAAATTTATTTGTGATTTCAGTAAGAATATCTTGTTTACCACCAAAGAAGGATTTTTAACCCTCACTGCAACTTAAAAATGTCATACAGAGTTTAAAGGGCCAGGGTAAACAACTTACTCACACAAATTAGGAATTCAAACCTTGTGTATGACATTTATTGTATATTGTGCGATCCTATTCTCAGCATTTGGAGTTACTCCCCCATCGAGCTTGCAGAGGTGACCAGTAAATTGGGACCAACCAAAAATGCAGAAGTATTGGATAAACCTAGTCCAACTGGCCACTGTCATCTTTGGAAGTACCCAGACCTAACGCTTGAAAACCCTGCTAGTATTGGGTACAATTAAGGTGCCGGCACAGCACTGCTAACAATCCACTAACAGACCATGATCTGTCTTGTACTAGGATAGGATTTGCAAAATGAAACTGGTAAACAGATTGATTGCCTTCTCGGCCTATTGGCTAAGATCAAAGTGTCATGGCCAATGGCTGACTAGTGCCTGTTTCAGTTTTGTGCAGCTTGCTGCACACTTACAATTAGGAGGTCCTCTATTGCCTCACCTCTAGGATGCATTACTAGGATGTGTCACACTCTCAGTACGAGGATTTCTAGTAACTTGCGTTCCTCTTTAGGGGCAGCCCACCCTCTGATTTGTCATAAGCAGGGCCTTCAATGAGTCTTTCACCCAAATGTTTAGTTCGCCCGTGTAGTCTTACCTTACTTCTGTTCAGTAGCCGCCTCTTCATATGATCTCTTCGTCTGATCAACTGTTATGTTCTTGATATTGGAGCAGACCGTCTAAGCCTTCTGATTCTCTGACTGTCTGCGGTATTGTCTGCATTATAAAGTACAATAAGATATGGATATATGATTAATTTGGCTGGTCAGAGCTAAGATATAATAAAGCACCTCTGTCATATGTTCTGGCACTGAACGATTATTCCCCTCTTGCAGTCCTTACAGTCAATTTCCGCTTAGTTAATGGGCTACAGTAAACCTAACCAATTTGTGACAGGGGTGTATTAATATCAAATCAGCCCGCGTTAAGAAAGAAGAGCGAGATTTTTCAGGATTCAATAAATTATTGGTATTGAAACAATGAAACATTTCCATCAAATAATCTTTGCTGCATCCCAAAAAAATCAAACACTGTAATACTCTTACCTCTTCATTATATCACCATTTTTTAATGAAATCTTTATACACCCCTGACTAACATTATCAACTTGAGATAAGCTAAGTATGTAGAAGGCTGGGAATGAAAATCTAAACCAAACATGAGAATATGTCACTGCCTAACATTGCCTGTTATCTATCGTAGCATGGCCTACGCTGGTATTTCATTAGTATTATATAGTTTAGCATATTCAACAACCCACTTATTGATAAGAATATGACTCAAGGTTTCACGATTAGTATGCTAAGGTGCACTGTCAAAACTTTCAAAATGATTTTCATGAACATAACATTTACCAAATCATCGCTGATATTGCCTCCCTTGCTAGACCTAAACTGTTGCCGCACTTGGCATACATCAAGCTCGGCCGACATCCTCGACCACCTAACTCGGCCACCATATGGGTTAGAGGGCAGTCGCTTTAACCAATTGCACTACATTTAATGCCATTTAATAAAATTCTGTTACCTTTCTGAAAGTTGGAATTAATGCAAATAGCATTGTGAGGGCCAGGGCGAGCAAATTCTTGATATCACAAATCATCAAGTTTTTGTCTTTTTTTGCCAACTCGCAACAAGGTTTGAGAATGCTCTAATGCCTTGTATTTGGAGTTGCTCTCCACATAGAAGGAGAGTATATTGCTGACCTTTATATCAGAGTTGCCCCACCTTATTGGTGTTCAGTAGACTCCTCTCAACATTGATCTCTCTGTCTGATCTCTCTGATCTCTTTGTCAGATCTCTCTGTGTCTGTTAAAGTGTTGCAGGAGCAGACCAGACACACTCCCTGATTCTCTAACTGTTATGGAACTATCTGCATTCGATAAACAAATATATATCAGTATATGTTGAGTTGTGCTGTGTCCGCTCTTGAAAATAAACATTCTGTCATATACATATTTTACCTCATGTTACTTGACCCGCGCAATCATAATAATTGTTTCCCGCTTAGTTAAAAGGCCATGGTGACCTTAACCAGTATTAAAAGGGGTGTTTAAAATTACAAAGCAGCCCCGAGTCTGAAAGAGAAAAGTGCTCTGTTATATTTTTCGGACTCCAGAAATTCTTAACAGTGAAACAAGAAAACATTTCCACCAAAATAATCTTGTTGTATTTCAAAAGATGAAACACTGTAAAACTCTTAGATCTTCATTATATCACCATATTTTATACCCCCTGGCTAACATTATCAACATGAGATAAGCTAAGTATGTGGTAGAAGGCTGGGAATGAAAACTCAAATATCTAAACCAAACATGAGTACATGACACGGCCTAACATTGCCTGTTATCTATCGTAGCCAGTCTACACTGGTTATTTTAGTATTATATAGTTTAGCATATTCAACAAGGCCACTTATTGATAAGAATATGACCCAAGGTTTCACGATTAATATGCTAACATGCACTGTCGAAACTGTCAAAGTGATTTTCATGAACGTAAAATTTACTAAATCATCGCTGATAATGCCTCCCTTGCACTCGGCCACCACACTCAGTCTCCATCCTCGACCACCACTTGGGTTAGAGGGCGGTAGCTTCAATCAACTGCGTTACATTTAACGCAATCGAATAAAATTCTGACCTTTCTGAAAGAAACCTGTTCTGGTTGGAATCATTACAAATAGCATTGTGAGGGCCACCATTGGATTGGCAACAAAGATTAAGAATGGTCTAATGCCTTGTATTTGGAGTTGCTCCCCACATAAAATGGGAGCCCTTTATATCATGACTTGCCCCACCTTATTTGGGTTTAATAGACTCCTCTCGACATTGATCTCTCTGTCTAAAACTCTCTGATCTCTCTGTCTGATTTCTCTGATCTCTCTGTCTGATCTCTCTCTGTCTGTTAAAGTGTTGTAGGAGCAGTCAACACACACACACCTCCTGATTCTCTGTTTATGGAATCATCTGCAATAAATAGAATAAAAGATGACTGTATATGTTGCGTTGGCTGTGTCATGGCCAATGGCTGATTAGTGCCTGTTTCAGTTTCTGGCAGCTTGCTGCACTCCTACGATTAGGAGGTCAACCATGGCCTCACCTCTAGGATGCATTCCAGTTTTCTAAGATGTATCACACTCTCAGTGCGAGGACTTCGGGCAACTTGCGTCCCTCTTTAGGGGCGGCCCACCCTCTATTTGTCATAAACAGGGTGTTCCTGTGTGCTTGGAAATATACATTCCGTCATATACCCTTTTACCCCATTGACCATTGCAGTCATATAGTTATGCTTAGTTAAAAGGCTAAGGTAAACTTAACCTGTATGTCCAAGGGGTGTATAAAATTACAAAGCAGCCCCGAGTCTGAAAGAGAAAAGTGCTCCGTTATATTTTTAGGACTCTAGAAATTCTTAACAGTGAAACAAGAAAACATTTCCACCAAAATAATCTTGTTGTATTTCAAAAGATGAAACACTGTAAAACTCTTACCTCTTCATTATATCACCATATTTTATACCCCCTGGCTAACATTATCAACATGAGATAAGCTAAGTATGTGGTAGAAGGCTGGGAATGAAAACTCAAATATCAAAACCAAACATGAGTACATGACACGGCCTAATACTGCCTGTTATCTATCGTAGCCAGTCTACACTGTTTTATTTAGTATTATATAGTTGAGCATCTTCAACCAGGCCACTTATTGATAAGAATATGACTCAAGGTTTCACGATTAATATGCTAAGATGCACTGTCGAAACTGTCAAAGTGATTTTCATGAACGTAAAATTTACTAAATCATCACTGATAATGCCTCCCTTGCACTCGGCCACCACACTCAGTCTCCATCCTCGACCACCACATGGGTCAGAGGGCAGTAGCTTTAATCAACTGCGTTACATTTAATGCCATCGAATAAAATTCTGACCTTTCTGAAAGTAACCTGTTCTGGTTGGAATCATTGCAAATAGCATTGTGAGGGCCACAATTGGATTGGCAACAAAGATTGAGAATGGTCTAATGCCTTGTATTTGGAGTTGCTCCCCACATAAAATGTGAGCCCTTTATATCATGACTTGCCCTACCTTATTTGGGTTTAATAGACTCCTCTCGACATTGATCTCTCTGTCTGATCTCTCTGATCTCTCTGTCTGATCTCTCTGTCTGATTTCTCTGATCTCTCTGTCTGATCTCTCTCTGTCTGTTACAGTGTTGTAGGAGCAGTCAACACACACACCTCCTGATTCTCTGTTTATGGAATTATCTGCAATAAATAAAATAAAAGATGACAGTATATGTTGCGTTGGCTGTGTCTTGGCCAATGGCTGATTAGTGCCTGTTTCAGTTTCTGGCAGCTTGCTGCACTCCTACGATCAGGAGGTCCACCATGGCCTCATCTCTAGGATGCATTCTAGCTTGCTAAGATGTATCACACTCTCAGTGCGAGGACTTCGGGCAACTTGCGTCCCTCTTTAGGGGCGGCCCACCCTCTATTTGTCATAAACAGGGTGTTCCTGTGTGCTTGGAAATATACATTCCGTCATATACCCTTTTACCCCATTGACCATTGCAGTCATATAGTTATGCTTAGTTAAAAGGCTAAGGTAAACATAACCGGTATGTCCAAGGGGTGTATAAAATTACAAAGCAGCCCCGAGTCTGAAAGAGAAAAGTGCTCCGTTATATTTTTAGGACTCTAGAAATTCTTAACAGTAAAACAAGAAAACATTTCCACCAAAATAATCTTGTTGTCTTTCAAAAGATGAAACACTGTAAAACTCTTACCTCTTCATTATATCACCATATTTTATACCCCTGGCTAACATTATCAACATGAGATAAGCTAAGTATGTGGTAGAAGGCTGGGAATGAAAACTCAAATATCAAAACCAAACATGAGTACATGACACGGCCTAACACTGCCTGTTATCTATCGTAGCCAGTCTACACTGTTTTGTTTAGTATTATATAGTTTAGCATATTCAACCAGGCCACATATTGATAAGAATATGACTCAATGTTTCACGATTAATATGCTAAGATGCACTGTTGAAACTGTCAAAGTGATTTTCATGAACGTAAAATTTACTAAATCATCGCTGATAATGCCTCCCTTGTACTCGGCCACCACACTCAGTCTCCATCCTCGACCACCACTTGGGTTAGAGGGCTGTAGCTTTAATCAACTGCGTTACATTTAATGCCATCGAATAAAATTCTGACCTTTCTGAAAGTAACCTGTTCTGGTTGGAATCATTGCAAATAGCATTGTGAGGGCCACAATTGGATTGGCAATAAAGATTAAGAATGGTCTCATGCCTTGTATTTGGAATTGCTCTCCACATAAAATGAGAGCCCTATATATCATGACTTGCCCCACCTTATTTGGGTTTAATAGACTCCTCTCGACATTGATCTCTCTGTCTGATCTCTCTGTCTGATTTCTCTGATCCCTCTGTCTGATCTCTCTCTGTCTGTTAAAGTGTTGTAGGAGCAGTCAACATACACACCTCCTGATTCTCTGTTTATGGAATTATCTGCTATAAATAAAATCAAAGATGACAGTATATGTTGCGTTGGCTGTGCCATGGCCAATGGCTGATTAGTGCCTGTTTCAGTTTCTGGCAGCTTGCTGCACTCCTACGATTAGGAGGTCAACCATAGCCTCACCTCTAGGAAGCATTCTAGTTTTCTAGGATGAATCACACTCTCAGTGCGAGGACTTCGGGCAACTTGCGTCCCTCTTTAGGGGCGGCCCACCCTCTGTTTGTCATAAACAGGGTGTTCCTGTGTGCTTGGAAATATACATTCCGTCATATACCCTTTTACCCCATTGACCATTGCAGTCATATAGTTCTGTTTAGTTAAAAGGCTAAGGTAAACGTAACCGGTATGTCCAAGGGGTGTATAAAATTACAAAGCAGCCCCGAGTCTGAAAGAGAAAAGTGCTCCGTTATATTTTTAGGACTCTAGAAATTCTTAACAGTGAAACAAGAAAACATTTCCACCAAAATAATCTTGTTGTCTTTCAAAAGATGAAACACTGTAAAACTCTTACCTCTTCATTATATCACCATATTTTATACCCCTGGCTAACATTATCAACATGAGATAAGCTAAGTATGTGGTAGAAGGCTGGGAATGAAAACTCAAATATCAAAACCAAACATGAGTACATGACACGGCCTAACACTGCCTGTTATCTATCGTAGCCAGTCTACACTGTTTTATTTAGTATTATATAGTTTAGCATATTCAACCAGGCCACATATTGATAAGAATATGACTCAATGTTTCACGATTAATATGCTAAGATGCACTGTCGAAACTGTCAAAGTGATTTTCATGAACGTAAAATTTACTAAATCATCGCTGATAATGCCTCCCTTGTACTCGGCCACCACACTCAGTCTCCATCCTCGACCACCACTTGGGTTAGAGGGCAGTAGCTTTAATCAACTGCGTTACATTTAATGCCATCGAATAAAATTCTGACCTTTCTGAAAGTAACCTGTTCTGGTTGGAATCATTGCAAATAGCATTGTGAGGGCCTAATGCCTTGTATTTGGAGTTGCTCCCCACATAGAGTGAGAGCCCTATATATCATGACTTGCCCCACCTTATTTGGGTTTAATAGACTCCTCTCGACATTGATCTCTCTGTCTGATCTCTCTGTCTGATTTCTCTGATCTCTCTGTCTGATCTCTCTCTGTCTGTTAAAGTGTTGTAGGAGCAGTCAACACACACACCTCCTGATTCTCTGTTTATGGAGTTATCTACAATAAATAAAATAAAAGATGACAGTATATGTTGCGTTGGCTGTGTCATGGCCAATGGCTGATTAGTGCCTGTTTCAGATTCTGGCAGCTTGCTGCACTCCTATGATTAGGAGGTCCGCCATGGCCTCACCTCTAGGATGCATTCTAGTTTTCTAAGATGAATCACACTCTCAGTGCTAGGACTTCGGGCAACTTGCGTCCCTCTTTAGGGGCGGCCCACCCTCTGTTTGTCATAAACAGGGTGTTCCTGTGTGCTTGGAAAATGGAAATACACATTCTGTCATATACCCTTTTACCCCATTGACCATTGCAGTCATATAGTTCTGTTTAGTTAAAAGGCTAAGGTAACCTTAACCAGTATGTCCAAGGGGTGTATAAAATTACAAAGCAGCCCCGAGTCTGAAAGAGAAAAGTGCTCCGTTATATTTTTAGGACTCTAGAAAGTCTTAACAGTGAAACAAGAAAAAATTTCCACCAAAATAATCTTGTTGTATTTCAAAAGATGAAACACTGTAAAACTCTTACCTCTTCATTATATCACCATATTTTATACCCCCTGGCTAACATTATCAACATGAGATAAGCTAAGTATGTGGTAGAAGGCTGGGAATGAAAACTCAAATATCAAAACCAAACATGAGTACATGACACGGCCTAATACTGCCTGTTATCTATCGTAGCCAGTCTACACTGTTTTATTTAGTATTATATAGTTGAGCATCTTCAACCAGGCCACTTATTGATAAGAATATGACTCAAGGTTTCACGATTAATATGCTAAGATGCACTGTCGAAACTGTCAAAGTGATTTTCATGAACGTAAAATTTACTAAATCATCACTGATAATGCCTCCCTTGCACTCGGCCACCACACTCAGTCTCCATCCTCGACCACCACATGGGTCAGAGGGCAGTAGCTTTAATCAACTGCGTTACATTTAATGCCATCGAATAAAATTCTGACCTTTCTGAAAGTAACCTGTTCTGGTTGGAATCATTGCAAATAGCATTGTGAGGGCCACAATTGGATTGGCAACAAAGATTAAGAATGGTCTAATGCCTTGTATTTGGAGTTGCTCCCCACATAAAATGTGAGCCCTTTATATCATGACTTGCCCCACCTTATTTGGGTTTAATAGACTCCTCTCGACATTGATCTCTCTGTCTGATCTCTCTGATCTCTCTGTCTGATCTCTCTGTCTGATTTCTCTGATCTCTCTGTCTGATCTCTCTCTGTCTGTTACAGTGTTGTAGGAGCAGTCAACACACACACCTCCTGATTCTCTGTTTATGGAATTATCTGCAATAAATAAAATAAAAGATGACAGTATATGTTGCGTTGGCCGTGTCATGGCCAATGGCTGATTAGTGCCTGTTTCAGTGTCTGGCAGCTTGCTGCACTCCTACGATTAGGGGGTCAACCATTGCCTCACCTGTAGGAAGCATTCTAGTTTTCTAAGATGTATCACACTCTCAGTGCGAGGACTTCGGGCAACTTGCGTCCCTCTTTAGGGGCGGCCCACCCTCTGTTTGTCATAAACAGGGTGTTCCTGTGTGCTTGGAAATATACATTCCGTCATATACCCTTTTACCCCATTGACCATTGCAGTCATATAGTTATGCTTAGTTAAAAGGCTAAGGTAAACTTAACCGGTATGTCCAAGGGGTGTATAAAATTACAAAGCAGCCCCGAGTCTGAAAGAGAAAAGTGCTCCGTTATATTTTTAGGACTCTAGAATTTCTTAACAGTGAAACAAGAAAACATTTCCACCAAAATAATCTTGTTGTCTTTCAAAAGATGAAACACTGTAAAACTCTTACCTCTTCATTATATCACCATATTTTGTACCCCTGGCTAACATTATCAACATGAGATAAGCTAAGTATGTGGTAGAAGGCTGGGAATGAAAACTCAAATATCAAAACCAAACATGAGTACATGACACGGCCTAACACTGCCTGTTATCTATCGTAGCCAGTCTACACTGTTTTGTTTAGTATTATATAGTTTAGCATATTCAACCAGGCCACATATTGATAAGAATATGACTCAATGTTTCACGATTAATATGCTAAGATGCACTGTCGAAACTGTCAAAGTGATTTTCATGAACGTAAAATTTACTAAATCATCGCTGATAATGCCTCCCTTGTACTCGGCCACCACACTCAGTCTCCATCCTCGACCACCACTTGGGTTAGAGGGCAGTAGCTTTAATCAACTGCGTTACATTTAATGCCATCGAATAAAATTCTGACCCTTCTGAAAGTAACCTGTTCTGGTTGGAATCATTGCAAATAGCATTGTGAGGGCCACAATTGGATTGGCAAAAAAGATTAAGAATGGTCTCATGCCTTGTATTTGGAATTGCTCTCCACATAAAATGAGAGCCCTATATATCATGACTTGCCCCACCTTATTTGGGTTTAATAAACTCCTCTCGACATTGATCTCTCTGTCTGATCTCTCTGTCTGATTTCTCTGATCTCTCTGTCTGATCTCTCTCTGTCTGTTAAAGTGTTGTAGGAGCAGTCAACATACACACCTCCTGATTCTCTGTTTATGGAATTATCTGCAATAAATAAAATAAAAGATGACAGTATATGTTGCGTTGGCTGTGCCATGGCCAATGGCTGATTAGTGCCTGTTTCAGTTTCTGGCAGCTTGCTGCACTCCTACGATTAGGAGGTCAACCATGGCCTCACCTCTAGGATGCATTCTAGTTTTCTAAGATGTATCACACTCTCAGTGCGAGGACTTCGGGCAACTTGCGTCCCTCTTTAGGGGCGGCCCACCCTCTGTTTGTCATAAAAAGGGTGTTCCTGTGTGCTTGGAAATATGCATTCTGTCATATACCCTTTTACCCCATTGACCATTGCAGTCATATAGTTCTGCTTAGTTAGTATGTCCAAGGGGTGTATAAAATTACAAAGCAGCCCCGAGCCTGAAAGAGAAAAGTTCACCGTTATTTTTAAGGACTCAACAAAATTATTAACAGTGGAACAATAGAACATTTCCATCAAAGTAATCTTGCTGTATTCCCAAAAATGACACACCGTAAACGTTTAACCATCTCATTATATCACCATTTTCTCAAGCCAGCTTAATACACCCCTGGCTAGCATTTTCAATATCAGATAAGCTAAGTATGCTGTAGACTGGGAGTAAAGACTCGAATATCTAAACCAAACATGAATACATGACACAACCTAACACTGCCTGTTATATCTATTATTGCTGGTCAACGTTGACATTTAGTATTACGCAAATGGGTCCCTTTTTAATACCACTATAGCTAGAAGCTAAATACCGATTACTGATCGATGTAAGTTTAGGGGTACATGCTGGCGGCATCTTAAAGGAACTGTCAAAATCAAGACTTATCATGCAATGCTGTTCTTATGTCATGATCACCAAGACCCTGTGCTCAAGGTTAATCAAAACATACGTATATCTGTCCCATGCCAATCAAAACAAAAAGAAAAAGTTGAGGATGTTTTTACAAACAGAGAAATATCAGAGAAGCTATAGCCTTTGGAGCAATAGCGTAAGAGTGGCACAATGTTGGTGTAATCGTTTGGTAAATAGGAATCAATTGATGTTTTCGGGAATTGAAGCAGTCAAGTCAACAGAAACACGGGATAAAATGAAACTTCTGAAAATTCAAAAACTAGCAGCTGTAATACTTAATTGCTTCCTCTCATCGCCAAAGGTAAGGGCAGCAGTTTCACTGACCGCTATATTTATCTCAGTCTGCCCTGTACACACAATTTACATGATTACACTTACCTGAAAACCGGTCGGTAGGTGACTATCTACTTGACCCCTCTGCTCCGCAGATCTGTCTTTAGGAGCGTCACATCCCAGGTTAACAGGAGGAGCTCATTTAATGTCATCTGATGTCTAACTGGTTATTGGTGTACCTGTGTGGGAGAGAAAATCTGCTGCTCACAGATCAGATGTCTAGTATTCTGTGATACACTCTCTGGACCTAAGGTGCTTCTTCCCCTCACAGTCCTCTCAATTGTGAGAAAATGACATCCGCTAAATTAGACGGCTACATGAACGGTAAAACTTGAGGTAACAGGGGTGTATACAAATTACTGATCATCCCCTAGGTGTGAAAGAAAGGATGGACAACTTGATTCTCAAAGTTGAACTTCAAGGTAGGGAAACAACAAACATTTAAATCAACAATTTTTGTTGCTACCAAAATATCACTATTCATTAAACAATCGTGAAATAGCCTACTGCTTCATATTTAAAGCTCTTCTTGGAGGCATCTTTATACACCCCTGGCTAGCATTATCACTGTAAGATAAGCCAAGTGCGTGGTAAAATTCTATCAACATCCTAACTGACTAAAACAAACATGAGTACGTGATGAGGCCTCACATTGCCTGTTTCTACGGTTGCTGTGTCTGTCTAGCCCCTCACTATTATCAAAAATATTGAGAACTGCGGCTAATTGGGAAGATATGAAGTAAAGCAGCACAAAACGAAGAGCCGATGCTTGTTGTTTGTTGTTTATAGAGGGAGGAAAGCTGCAGGTAAATATGCTGCTCCTTTTCAGGCAGGAGGGATTAAATCACTTTCACATGGTGTTCCTCTGTACCGATGAGTTTCTAGAAATAATGGCTGTTATGGCCTGATGGCCTCTACATAAAGATGAAGCCCTAATAATAATACTAATAATCCCATAGCCCAAAACGCTATTTCAGAATAAAAGAATGCCAAAAAGAGTAGGAGACGGTCGACATGACGATTGTAAGGAGGATGTCTCTCAGATTGTAGAAGAGAAGGCATTTTGTATGATGCCGTAATAGGACCACACTATTAATTAACCTAAAGCTTAAACTAAACAGACACCAACACCATACGCTACTCTCAGAACTCAGGCTAATCTCACAAACATCCTAAACTACCATGACGCCCATAGCATGAGCTACTGTCAGAACTCAGGCTAATCTCACAAACAGCCTAATCTACACCGACAACCATATCATACGTCAGAAGAAAATGGGCCCACAAACTGCCTAAACGATACGGACACCAATACCATACGCTACTCTCAGAACTCAGGCCAATCTCACAAACAAATAAACTACACTGACGCCCATGACATAAGCTACTGTCAGAACTCAGGCTAATCTCACAAACAGCCTAAACTACACAGACACCCATTTCATACCGTCAGAAGAAATTGGACTCACAAACTGCCTAAACTACACTGACGCCCAAAGCGTAAGCTCTGTCAGAACTGAGGCTAATCTCACGAACTGCCTAAACTACACTGACGCCCATAGCATGAGCTACTGTCAGAACTCAGGCTAATCTCACAAACAGCCTTAACTACACTGACGCGCATGGAACAAGCTAGTGTCAGAAGTCAGGCTACTCTCACACACAGCCTATACTACACTGATGCCCATGGCATAAGCTACTGTCAGAACTCAGGCTACTCTCACAAACAGCCTAAACTACACGGACACCCATATCATACCGTCAGAAGATGTCTGGCTCACAAACTGCGTAAACTACACGGACACCGATACCATACGCTACTGTCAGAACTCAGGCTAACCTCACGCACTGCCTTAACCACACTGACACCCATATCATACTGTCAGAAGAAGTCTGGCTCACAAACTGCCTAAAGTACACTGACGCACATATCATAGGGTACTGTCAGAACTCAGGCCAACCTCACGTACTGCCTTAACCAAACTAACACCCATATCATACTGTCAGAAGAATTCGGGATCACAAACTGCCTAAACTACACTGACGCCCATAACATACCGTCAGAAGAAGTCGGGCTCACAAACTGTCTAAACTATTCGGACACCCATACCATACGCTACTCTCAGAACTAAGGCTCATCTCACAAACAAACAAACTACACTGACGCCCATAGCATGAGCTACTGTCAGAACTCACGCTAGTCTCATAAACAGCCTAAACCACACTGGCGCCCATACCATACGGTACTGTCAGAACTCAGGCTAACCTCACGCACTGCCTTTACCGCACTGACATCCATATCTTACGGTCAGAAGAAATCTGGCTCACAAACTGCCTAAACTACACTGACGTCCATATCATAGGCTACTGTCAGAACTCAGGCTAACCTCACGTACTGCTTTCACCAAACTGACACCGATATCATACCGTCAGAAGAATTCGGGATCACAAACTGCCTAAACTACACGGAGACCCATATCATACCGTCAGAAGAAGTCGGGCTCACTAACTGTCTAAACTATACAGACACCAATACCATACGCTACTCTCAGAACTCAGGCTAATCTCACAAACAAACTACACTGACACCCATAGCATGAGCTACTGTCAGAACTCAGGCTAGTCTCACAAGCAGCCTAAACTACACTGACGCCCATGGCATAAGCTACTGTCAGAACTCAGGCTACTCTCACGAACAGCCTAAACGGCACTGACGTCCGTAGCATAAGCTACTGTCAGAACTCACGCTACTCTCACAAACAGCCTAAACTACACGGACACCCATATCATACCGTCAGAAGAAGTCGGGCTCACTAACTGTCTAAACTATACGGACAACAATATCATACGCTACTCTCAGAACTCAGGCTTATCTCACAAACAAACAAACTACACTGACGCCCATAGCATGAGCTACTGTCAGAACTCAGGCTAATCTCACAAACAGCCTAAACCACACTGACACCCATAGCATAAGCTACTGTCAGAACTCATGCTAATCACAGAAACAGCCTAGATTACACTGACGCCCATAGCATGAGCTACTGTCAGAACTCAGGCTAATCTCACAAACAGCCTAAACCACACTGACGCCCATAGCATAAGCTACTGTCAGAACTCAGGCTAATCTCACAAACAGCCTAAACTACACTGACGCCCATAGCATAAGCTACTGTCAGAACACACGCTAATCTCACAAACAGCCTAAACTACACTGACGCCCATAGCATAAGCTACTGTCAGAACACACGCTAATCTCACAAGCTGCCTAAACTACACCGACGCCCATATCATAGGCTACTGTCAGAACTCAGGCTAACCTCACATACTGCCTTAACCACACTGACACCCATATCATACCGTCAGAAGAATTCGGGATCACAAACTGCCTAAACTACACTGACGCCCATATCATACCGTTAGAAGAAGTCGGGCTCACAAACTGCCTAATCTACGCTGACGCCCATATCATAGGCTACTGTCAGAACTCAGGCTAACCTCACGTACTGCCTTCACCAAACCGACACCCATATCATACCGTCAGAAGCATTCGGGATCACAAAGTGCCTAAACTACACGGACAAACGTATCATACCGTCAGAAGAAGTCTGGCTCACAAACTGCGTAAACTACACGGACACCAATACCATACGCTACTGTCAGAACTCAGGCTAACCTCACGCACTGCCTTAACCCCACTGACAACCATATCATACGGTCAGAAGAAGTCTGGCTCACAATCTGCCTAAACTACACTGACGCCCATATCATAGGCTACTGTCAGAACTCAGGCTAACCTCATGTACAGCCTTAACCCCACTGACAACCATATCATACGGTCAGAAGAAGTCGGGCTCACTAACTGTCTAAACTATACGGACACCAATACCTTACGCTACTCTCAGAACTCAGGCTAATCTCACAAACAAACAAACTACTCTGACGCCCATAGCATGAGCTACTCTCAGAACTCAGGCTAATCTCACAAACAAACATACTACACTGACGCCCATAGCATGAGCTACTGTCAGAACTCAGGCTAATCTCACAAAGTGCCTAAACTACACTGACACCCATTTATCATTCCGTCAGAAGAAGTCTGGCTCACAAACTGCGTAAACTACACGGACACCAATACCATAAGCTACTGTCAGAACTCAGGCTAATCTCACAAACAGCCTAAATTACACTGACGCCCATAGCATGATCTACTGTCAGAACTCAGGCTAATCTCACAAACAGTCTAAACTACACGGACACCCATATCATACTGTCAGAAGAAGTCGGGCTCACTAACTGTCTAAACTATACGGACAACAATATCATAAGCTACTCTCAGAACTCAGGCTAATCTCACAAACAGCCTAAACCATACTGACGCCCATAGCATTAGGTACTGTCAGAACTCAGGCTAATCTCACAAACAGCCTAAATTACACTGACGCCCATATCATACCGTCAGAAGAAGTCGGGCTCACTAACTGTCCAAACTACACTGACGCCCATAGCATGAGCTACTGTCAGAACTCAGGCTAATCTCACAAACAGCCTTAACTACACTGACACCCATAGCAAAAGCTACTGTCAGAACACACGCTAATCTCACAAACAGCCTAAACTACACGGACACCCATATCATACCGTCAGAAGAAGTCGGGCTCACTAACTGTCCAAACTATACGGACACCAATACCTTACGCCACTCTCAGAACTCAGGCTAATCTCACAAACAAACAAACTACACTGACGCCCATAGCATAGGCCACTGTTAGGACTCAGAACTCAGAACCATACTGACGCCCATAGCATTAACTACTGTCAGAACTCAGGCTACTCTCACAAACAAACAAACTACACTGACGCCTACGGCAGACGAGCTGCGCCACATGGGAAAATAAACTGGGAATGGCGCAGCTCGGCTACATGCAATTTACATGTGGCGCAGCTCGGCTAGGGGCAATTTATGTGTGGAGCAGCTCGGCTAGTTTCAAATTTTGAAGACATGAGAACACAACTCATGAATTTGATAGTCTGACACTACTCAGTCGGAAAAGAGTTGGAGTCAACTTGGGTTTTGGAGGTATGATTGTTAACAACTAAGTCTGCACCATCTTGATAGCTGAGTCTGATAATTGGGTCCTAGGCCTGACTTTGAGTTTAGAGGATCACTCACTGGCCTGAGCACTGAAAGGTGACCTTTTTAATGTTATCACTATCAGTCACTCTCAACATAGAGCCACCTTGGAAAAGATATATGCAGAGGAGAGGTGTCTGTCATGTGAACTGTACTGTTCTGATTGTCACCACCCAATCTACTATCTTACCAAGGACTGGCAAGAACTAGCTAGGAGTACTCCTTGATCTTTCACTACAGACCGCTCCTGGACCAATCTGTAGGATCTATGTATGTAGTTAATTTTTGTCATTGTTACAGTGAATCGGAGTCAAAGAATTGGTGGAATGTTGTTGACGATGCAGCAGCACCCTCACTGGCAGACTATCTATCTATGACCCAATGGTCCTCCTTATCCAAAACCTGTCTGGGACTGTGGCCAGTTTTGACGGTCGTATTACGTTCAATTCTTTCATTCAATGACCTCATAGCTCTATCGCTAACACAGGAACAGTTGAGCATCTCATTTGGTTTCTGCATTGATTGATCAAATTATCATTTTCCCTTTCAGAACGGTTGAAGACAAGGTGATGACAACAAAATTAAAACCAGCCTATGGCCCAGTGGTCTATCATAATATTGATGGAAATAGAGTCATCTGGATGATCAATATGCCGACAAACAACTTGCCGATCAACTATGAGATACGAGTCTGCAACGTAGTGCCACAAAGAAGGTCAAATGACCTCTTTACATAAGTCTAACTCCTTGGTCTTAGTATCTATGCATTTTTTGATTGCTTGTGGGTCAGGTTTTCAGTTTAGGAACTCAAGCAGTCAAGCACATTTGAATTGTAAGTGCCCAAAGTGCCACTGATAAGCTGATTCAAATCAATCGTTAGTTCTAATAGCAAACAAATACATCGATGAACAGACTTGACAACTGTAATCTGTAAGTGGGTACCAAATTATTTCCAAGTTTTCTCTCTGGTCAGATTTAAATTTTTTTTTCTTACATACCATGTTTGTTTGTTGATGAGGAGCTGACATAAATGGTTCCTTTATTTCTTTTTTCGTTATCTGTTTTGTGTAACGTATTTTAAGCATAATAATAATTATACTATGCCTCAGAAAGTCTACAGAATAACGTATAGATAGATGCGAATTTGTCAACAGTGACTGAAAGTTCTTTGAATAAAAAACAGCTTAGGTGCCCTACTTAGGTCTCGTCCCCAAATCACTCTCTCATAGATAGAACTATACCTATGCATTCTGAGTAAATGCCTTGTGCACGAATTGTCTAATTGAGCCAAGTGACCAGACTACCTTGGGAGAAAGATTGATTTTTGCTGAGAGAACTTGGAGCCGTGTTTACAAGAACTATGGTAGGACAACCCATATGTCTGATACAATCATACCAGGGAGTTTGGGACAAATGTTATATTGTGTCCCCAACTCCCTGATCATACAAACTCCCTGATATCTTTAGTTCACCCAAGGACTTACTATCACTCTCCTACATCTGTCTGCCCATTTTGTTCACCTCTATTTATGCTAAAGATAAGAAACGACTGAGAAAGTTTTTCAAAGACGCTAATAATCTGAATATTCAAAACATAAGTGTCCTTGATGCCATTATAGATAATTGAACTAAAAACCTGATACTAAATTACATACATGATGGTGAACATTTTATAAATGAATTTTTACCAAAGCTTCCATCAGGAAGATTCAGGACATTAAAATATCGATCTTCTTGGGGGAAAGGCAGTTTTGTAAGCAACATGATTTTATCCCTCAATAATATCATTTTAACCCAATCCACGATGAGATGTCAGCTTTTTTTCACGTATTTTTTTCTTTGCTCTACGTGAACAGAAGTGTATCAAACAACAAATTTCGCAACATACTTATATGTGAGTGACACATAAACTAATCAATCAATCCAAAGTTGGAGTAAGGATAGGGGTTTGGTTTGACCCAAAAAAGTTGGATCAATGTGACTATGAGCCAGAATACCTGTCGCTGTTATGCATATTATATTCGATGTACCTGAAAATAAAAATTAAAAGCACAATACACTGTGAATCATTCGATCTTGTTACTATTGATAGATCTAAGCAGAGTATAGCAGGGTGCGAGGACTGCCTTACGCAATGAACCTTCTTTTCAGTTCCCTGGGGCCTGCACCCAGTGACCAAGCACCCTGATGAAGTTTGTTCATTTATTTGATACCGCAAAAAATCTCTAGGTATCACCATCAACAGTATTGAATACCAACTGAAGTCCACAGCTTGACATTAATTTATCATCTACATCCTTCAGCCATGTTACAAGGGTAGCCTATATGAAGCACTTACAGTGAGATGTGGCAGGACTAGGAGATGAGCTGTGCAACAGCATTATTGTTGTGTATAAAATCTCCTTGATCTCTCGTTGTTCATTGGAAAACACTTTAACTCGGTGAAGTCTCAGCATCTTAAATCCGGCTAAGAGTACCAGCCACTGTCTTACCAATGCAATCCTGATACATGTGATCAAAGATTAACTCAGTCTGGTGTTGATTGCATATCATTCCTATGGCTTATCTCTGGTTAATATCTAAAATGCTCCTTCATAATCATACAGGCTGTAAAATAAAAGTACACATACATACACATGTTGTTTGGACTTTGTCAGATTACAGACACATCAATCACAGTCAAACTTTGAACTAAGTAACTTGATGCGGTAACTGTAAATTGCTGAACAGGCCGAACATGCTGAACAGCTGAACAGAATTTCTCAGACTACTAATTATGCACAAGCCTGGACAACTCCTTATATTCTGCTTAATACTTATATTAAGTTTGCAATTGCCTTTGTTTCTTTTAATTATTTTATCCACAGTAAGTATTTGGGTGTTACACTTAGTGAATGGATGAATTCATTTTGTTTTCCCTCAGTAACAAGGCAATTGCAAACTTAATATAAGTGACTGGTCTATATTATCATTAACCTGAGAATTTGGTTTATATTATGTAGATTGAACACTTGCCTATAAAATTCGTAATTCTGCATAAGATTTAGATAACCAATTGATATATTTCAATATCAAATATTATCATGAGTTATGTCAGCACAATAATAATGAGATTTCTTGATGACTACATTTTACAAGGGAGACAGAAATTAATAATTTGATTATCTCTTACAGCTGGCACATATATATATATGAATTTATGGATCAGTGGAAAAACACATAGCGTTGCTATTTGTGAAGATATGCCATCAGTATAAAGCCTTGTGTGAGGATATAACTAAAGTTATAAATCTTGCAGCTTGTACATTACGCATGATTGAAGTTCCAGTAACAACCTTCAAAAACTCAGGCAAGCGCTGCTTGACAAAAGTTTACGAGTGTCAGCTATAACAGATTCTGAACTTGTGGACCATTTAAAGATGAGAAATGCTGTCCAGCAATCACGCATGAAATAGCCATACGCCTCCTAAGGGTTAGATATGTACCCCACGTTCGTGTAATATATATCAGTGATGCTCTAAAACAAATATTTTAGGTGCCAGCAGGAACTTAGGATTGATTCATTATACTCATTAAATCATTTGGCTGAGAGGAATGTGTTTGAGAAGTTATAGTCAGCCACTGAAAATAATACAAAAACTAATTTTAGTCTGAGAAATTCTGTTCAGCTGTTCAGCCTGTTCAGCAATTTACAGTTACCGAGCTCCGCATTATTAGTTCTCTTTTCTGAGCTTAGGCTAGCAATACACAGTTTCGATGTCACTTTTCTTGTCAAAAACATGTGCTAAATGCTCTTCTAAAACTGTTAAAAGGTGATATAAGATTTTCTAAATATAAATTAGAATATTCTAACAAAGAATGAGAAAATGATAAGTGTATATCCAAGAGTTTGGGTAATCATCCATACGTCTCCTTAATACTGAATTTCAGCTGCACTCAAGCTAAGTGAATTAATTCACTCTCTATCGATCAGAGATATACATGCAATAGTATATCACGTCATCAGTGTGAACTTATAGTAGCAGTAGGTGAGTGACTGGACCAATCAGATCATGATACACTGGTTATGGAGAGGTTAGTAATTCGCATTATAACATATAGGGCTAGTAGTAGTAAGTAGGTGAGTGGCGAACTGGCTCACTAGAACTTACATAGTAAGTTATAGTAGCAGTAGGTGAGTGACTGGTCCTATCAGATCATGATACAATGGTTATGGCGAGGTTAGTAATTCGCATTATAACATATATGCCTAGTAGTAGTAAGTAAGTGAGTGAGGGGCAAACTGACTCACTAGAACTTACATAGTAAGTTATAGTAGCGGTAGGTGAGTGACTGACCCTATCAGATCATGACACACTGGTTATGACAAGGTTAGTAATTCGCATTATAACTAAAAGGCCTAGTAGTAGTAAGTAGGTGAGTGAGAGCCGAACTAGTTTACTAGGACTTATATGGTAACCTATAGTAGCAGTAGGTGAGTGACTGGCCCAATCAGATCATGATACACTGGTTATGGAAAGGTTAGTAATTCGCATTATAACATATAGGCCTAGTAGTAGTAAGTAGATGAGTGAGAGGCGAACTGGCTTACTAGAACTTACATAGTAACTTATAGTAGCAGTAGGTGAGTGACTGGTCCTATCATATCATGATACACATGTTATGGCGAGGTTAGTAATTCGCATTATAACTAAACGGCCTAGTAGTAGTAAGTAGGTGAGTGAGAGGCGAACTTATTTCATGAGACTGATAGATTTTGAACTTACAGAGTAACTTAAAGTAGCAGTAAGTTAGTGACTGGCCCCATCAGATCATGATACAATGGTTATGGCGAGGTAAGTAGCTCACATAGTTAAATATTGACCTAGTAATAGTAAGCAAGTGAGTGAGAGGCGAACTAGTTTACTAGAACTTACATAGTACCTTATAGTGGCAGTAGGTGAGTGACTTGCCCTATCAGATCATGATACAACGGTTATGGCGAGGTAAGTGGCTCACATAGTTACATATTGGCCTAGTAATAGTAAGCAAGTGAGTGAGAGGCGAACTAGTTTACTAGAACTTACATAGTAACTTATAGTAACAGTAGGTGAGTGACTGGCTCTATCAGATCATGATACACTGGTTATGGCGAGGTTAGTAACTCACATATTAACATATAGGCCTAGGAGTAGTAAGTAAGTGAGTGAGGGGCGAACTGGCTCACTAGAACTTACATAGTACCTTAAAGTAGCAGTAGGTGAGTGACTGGTCCTATCATATCATGATACACTTGTTATGGCGAGGTTAGTAATTCGCATTATAACTAATCGGCCTAGTAGAAGTTAGTAGGTGAGTGAGAGGCGAACTAATTTCATGAGACACTGATAGATTTTGAACTTACATAGTAACTTAAAGTAGCAGTAGGTGAGTGACTGGACCAATCAGATCATGATACACTGGTTATGGCGAGGTTAGTAATTCGCATTATAACATATAGGCCTAGTAGTAGTAAGTGAGTGAGTGAGGGGCGAACTGGCTCACTAGAACTTACATAGTAGCTTATAGTAGCAGTAGGTGAGTGACTGGCCCTATCAGATCATGACACACTGGTTATGGCGAGGTTAGTAATTCGCGTTATACCTAATAGGCCTAGTAGTAGTAAGTAGGTGAGTGAGAGCCGAACGAGTTTACTAGAACTTATGTAGTAACCTATAGTAGCAGTAGGTGAGTGACTGGCCCAATCAGATCATGATACACTGGTTATGGAGAGGTTAGTAATTCGCATTATAACTAATAGGCCTAGTAGTAGTAAGTATGTGAGTGAGAGGCAAACTAGATTACTAGAACTTACATAGTAACTTATAGTAGCAGTAGGTGAGTGACTGGACCAATCAGATCATGATACACTGGTTATGGAGAGGTTAGTAATTCGCATTATAACTAATAGGCCTAGTAGTAGTAAGTAAGTGAGTGAGAGGCAAACTAGATTACTAGAACTTACATAGTAACTTATAGTAGCAGTAGGTGAGTGACTGGTCCTATCAGATCATGATACACTGGTTATGGCGAGGTTTGATGGTCCCATCTCTGTTAGTACTTTATCTAACCACTGTAAAGGTCCTTTTAGATGTATCTCTATCCAACATGGCGTATTGGTAACGTCCTGTCTGTGGTACTCTGCTCCCCATCCCTAACAACAATCATTCGATAAAGAATTAAAATATTAGTGTCAGACCTACTAGGCCATGTTTGGTATGGTTTGATAGATCTCAGGCTGGTGATTTATTGCTTCACCTGACCAATATGTTCCACTATGATCCTTGCTAATATATTTAAAAAAAAGAACCTAAAATGTTATTTTCTACAATTTTTATTTTCCTAATTTTTCATTTGCTTTACGAACTCACAATATGTGATTTACTGGGGTAATATATTCAATTTTCTAATAGGAATAAAACTGGATTTAAGTATTATAAAATTGGTCACGTACATCGTGTCCTAGAGAACCTAAAGTGGTTTCGTAAGAGGAAAAGTGCCCCATTTCACACAGGCTTGAAATTTTTGCTAAGACAGCTTCATGCTAACACTAACTCCAAATCACTACTTTACATTTCAGTAAGCACAGAAAGATTTATCTTATCCATCATGGCCGGAAGTTGTCCAAATCAAAAATGTGTCAACACGCTCTGAAATAGTGTGATTTAGCTGCAGTATTACAATTGCCAAAGGTAAAATGAGTTGAACAGTAAAATTAAATATTGAAAATGAAAGTTTGAGGTGTACAAACAAAACTAATCACGATGTGTATGTTTCTGATCGACAACCTAATTAGTAATTTAGGTAGCCAAAGTAATTTTAGAGAGTATTTGGTGTGACGGACTGAAGTCAAATTTTAAAGTTACAGGTGGGTACACATTGCATCTCAGGGGGGGGGGGGGGACAAATTTATGCAAATATTTTTAACTCGACGCTAGCCTGGTACACACCTTGACAAAGCTCATTCTGATGGTACACATCTTTGTGAGCTCATAGACAGCCTCAAATCCATGATTTACTGACCGAGCAAGAAGGGCGGCAAACTCCTGATAGTTAAATATCTTTAAACTGCAACCTGTTGAAGAAACAAAATATGACAATGTTGCAAACTTTGTTCGATCTTTCACAGTTCCAGATAAAGTTATAGGAGTCTTCTGATTAAATACAAAGCGATGATCTTTGGTACCGCGTATGTATAATGAAATTCTAAACGGTTCATAAGAAAAGCCGTGGTCAATCCTCACAACAAAAACTATCACAAACACAAGTACACAATGCAGTATATCCGCAATCATACACGACATGTGAATTCATTAAGGCCAAGTTTAATCATGCACAGCACCATATGAATTGATCGGAGATTAACTCTGGCCTATGAGTATTTATGCACCGTAGGGACACTGCCACAAAGAAGGCCAAATGACCTGTTTGTATCTCCTAAAAAGGACACGCCCCTTTTTTTCAAGCATATGTGGCTTTCATCTTAAGGTAAGTTCATACTAGGGTGTTTTCTGATTATTTTTAAAAATCACCAGCATTTCTGAAAAAGTTGTCTTCTCTTTCTGATATTCTCATATTTTCCATAATCAAAAACATTGCGATGGTAAGACACTCTCCGATATCATCCAAAAATCGTCAGCATTGCTTAAAACAACAAAAAACGTCCTAGTGTAAACTCACCTTTAGGAACTCATTCCCATTTGAATTTATTATACCGCTAAGGTGTAAAAAATAACCGCCGAGCTGAATGGATTGGTGTGCAGATGGACAGTAGTAGGTGAACGTACCTGGTGGTATTTTACAGACTGTTGTTGGGTGAAAGTTATGATGATAATTACAGCTTCTACTTTGTATGAATATACTGGTATCACTTAGACACTCAGCGTACACCTCTCCTCCTACGTAATACAGCTGTGCTCCTGTAACAACGAGCAAACAAACATCAACAATAACAACGAGCAAACAAACATTAACAATAACAATAGACAAACATAAAATAACATTCCATCAGGGGGAGATAATATGAGTTTTTATAATCGAGGATTGCGTAAAACAAACAGTTAGTTCTCACACTGATCATGTGATATACTATTGCATGTATATCTCTGATCAATAGAGGGTTAATTAATTCACTTAGTAGTAGTACCATCACAAGGAATTCGGTGTGACGACCCATGTTTAATTCTTTTCCATTAGGGGTGGGTACATGTTGGGTACTGCTACTCAATTGACTCTAACGATCAGAGATACACATGTTAATAGTGTAATCTCCATATCAGTGTGGTTAGATCTAGTAATTATTACAGTATGGGGTTGCTTTTCGGAGTAATCCCCCTTGATCACTTACAGATGAGACTATAACTTCTCAAAATTTGCCAGGCCAAAATTTGGGATCTGCTCCAATGATAGAATATATAAAAAAATTGCAAATTCATGGTTCCATCTGTTCAGCGCCACTTACAATGAGGGACAACTCCTGACACAACCCCACTGCATGCATGGCAAAACAACATCAACATTGACAACAACTTTGTGTCATGCGAGTTCATAACAGTGACTCAATATTTTTATGACGTATTTTGAATCAGATTTGAGGCAAAAACTCTGAAACTATGTGTTCTCTTCCTTATGGGACGTCATAAAAACGAGGATTGGATTTAGTTTTTTCCAATTGGCAATTTAATACCATTGTAATACATTAGAGTTTCATGGAAGGACAACTGCAAAGAAGCTCAACTTCCAAAACAAACATCACATCACAACATTATTGATAACATGTAAAATCCATTACATTGACAGTACCTTCGCCGGAACTAAATAATCACAAAGTCAGCAAAGTGTATATGTGAATCTCAGGAGAATACATTTTGTGTGAGGCATCGTTAAATTTGTATATAATTTGGGTTAAGAGTTTATAGTGGTAACTTTTTCAAATTGTGAATTAGCTCACAATCTAACTCGGATTGCATATGCCAGAACTATATCTATTGATACTGAATCCTGGGTCTAAGTGCATAGCACGAAAACGAATTTAGTGAAGGCTGACAAAGTCATTGATAAGAGGGAGGTGAGGTGGCGCCTCCAACCAATACTAGTGACAATAAACCACAAGCTAACTAACCTCTGCCTATATGACGTCGTGTATTCTCTATAGTTGAGTTTCTGTTGACGTTACTGAGCAGACCCAGACAGAACCTGCTGTTGTTACTTGGGTCTGTGAACCCATCTATGGTCACCGAGTTACTGCGCGCCTAAAACGAATATTCAGTGTAAACTGGTTAATTTAAACTTGATAATTCAAAAATCCTGTTAGTTCATACAAGGAAATTTGGTCCCTTCAGCCAGATCTCAATGCATTCTAATTTCACATAATTCTTACTTGCTTAATTAGAACAAATTTTGGTGGTCCCCAGAGGTTTGAATTAAGTTAACTGCACTGTATTAACGGTAAAATAAACTTGTCCATCACTGCGTCTCAAGTTCACTTGATATACTATTGCATGTACATACATGTATATCTCTGATCATTAGCAAGTGAATTAATTCACTTAGCGCGAGTACCATTACAAGGAATTCGGTGTGACGACCCGAGTTCAGTTGTACTAATTAAGGATGGATACATGCGAGGTACTCATAATAAATTGACTCTAACGATCAGAGATACACATGATAATAATGTAGTATCGATATCAACGTGTTGTCCATTTGCATGTCAAGTCTTCAATGGAAGATTTGAATAATTTCACAAATAACAACATCTTAACTTAATTTCCATTGGCAAAAACGAAAGATAACTCCTCTCACAATGAACATTCCCCGCCATTGGTGTATCATATTAAATCTGTGCCACAGCAAAAAGGTACATGTATAGTTCACATAACAAGTCTGAATATGTATAAGTCAAGAGATGTGCATATAAGGATGCTTTTTCCGAGATGTGTTTGTTATGCTTTGCTCATTCTCAACATTGACAGAGTTGATTGGTAGTCTTCATAATATTGAGACCGGGACCTTTCTTTGACACTTTTTATTGGCAACTATCATTTCAAATGGAAATCTTGTCCACAATACGCTACCACTTGTATCTATTTTAGGGAACCTTACTGTAAAGGTTAATGGACTAAGTTATATACTATTGTACCATGTTCTGACACTGAAAATATTTTTTTTATTTTTAACTGATGTGGTAGAGTTGTGCGCTGATACAGCACTAGACTTTGAAATAATCAAACTTTCCTAACGGAGTTCCAAAAGAAATACAAAAAAAAGGAATTAATCAATAATCAATTAAACAGATCAGTCACTGTACCTGGTAGAGTTCTCCCACGCGGTTATTGAGCTCATAATAGACTATAGAACACCAATGTATCGGCTCCTGGTAGCTCACAGGTTGTACTTCCTGTCAACATAAAGTAAACAACTGTCAGCATGATTAAAATAATGATAATGATTAAAAATTAAATAAAATGTTCACATAAGAGTTCACCATTGTATCTTGGAGTTATCCTCCCTAAGGTTGTAACATTCAAAGAGCAAACAACTCCATCTTTGGTAATATCGTCGCGCAGATATATGCTACCGCCCTTGTATATACATAAAGGGAGAGGCAATGAACTTCACATATCCACACAACTAACTGCATCATGCTAGACAATATCATTGTTTCCACTTTCAATGACATACCAATACATGCTCGTTCATCATTGAATGTCAAATGTTTTCAAAATGCAGTCTAAATTGTCATGCTTCACTTTTGTTTGACTAATTATTGGTTTTTTTTTTTCAGAGTTTTTTATTTTGGGCTTATTCTCCAAAACATTACAAACGAATGATATTTATGTCTTATCTGTAAAGAGTAATCTTAACCACCGCGCCGTGAAAATCACAAAATTAGCTCATATATATTACAGGAGAATAGCAGAGCACCCCGTGTGTAAGTGTCTTAGAAGCGCTGACATTTGACGCTTTGCTTACGGGCATCAATAAATTCAGGTTGGTTATCTTGGAACCGTAGCAACAGCACTTATTCAAATGTGCTTGAGTTCTTAAACTGAAAAGTCGCCCCACCTGCACTGGAAAAAGATTAGCTTTCATGGGCAAATATAAATAGCTCAATCGGGCTGGTTTTAGCACTGTCCGTACGGTGCAGAGAGGCTCGTATTACAGAGTCGATCCGCAACATTGTGGCCTTTTATTAACTTACCGTATTTGAGGAGATGGACGATGGTAGCCCTGGAGAGGCGGCTCCTTGTGAGGCCGATGGGCCGGTCTGTTGATGATCCATATCCTCGTTGGAGTTTGGGGGTCCGCCCCCGTTACTGCTGCTAGCCTGTGGTGAGGGGACTGAGGCTGGAGAGCCTATCATAGATCTATCATCTATCACCTGATAGCCAGGTGGAGGGGAATCAGCTGTAAAAGCAAAGAAAACAAGAGGTAAGTGAGAATCATTGCTAACAACAAGTTCTTGATCTTAAAGTGTTGGTACTCTGCAATATAAAAATTGTCATTGGAATGAAATTTTGCCATTTTGATTATTGAAAAACCACTAATAATGTTAGTTCCACGTTTTACTGAACTTGGCAAATTTGTTCTAGTCTCATCCTCCAGTATAATGGATAACTGTATAAGGATCGAGCTGGCTAAAATGAAGTTCGCAAGTTTCCCTAAATTACTCATACATCCTAGAGACCAGAAAGCAACTGAGGAGTGTGAGGCTATAAATAAACCCCCTAGAGAATGCAGCAAGCTTTCAAATACTGCATTAGGCAGCCTTATAGACAACGTTATAGACAACGTTATAGACAACGTTATAGACAACGTTATAGACAACGTTATAGACAACGTTATGGACAACGTTATGGACAACCTTAGAGGCAACCTTATAGGCAACCTTATAGGCAACCTTATGGACAACCTTACAGGCAATCTTACAGGCAACCTTTAGTTAAAGGCTGATATAGTGAAGTTCCACATACCTGGTAAGTTTGAGTATTGACTGTTGGGGCTGGCCGGACCTGGACTGTTAGCAGTAGCTGGACTCTGTGGGAAGCCGTGTGGATAGCTGACATTATGAGGCATAGATGGCTCCTGCACCTGTTGGTATGGTAGAAGTGAGTGTGGTGGTGGGTTAGCTGGATACTCTGAGTAACGAGGCACCAACACCGGCGGTAAAACTACAAAAATAATCAACACCTGCCGTAAAGCTACAATAATATACAACTACATCGGCGACAAAACTACAATAAACAACACTGGCGGTAAAACTACAATATAAAACAACACCAGCGGTAAAACCACAATATACAATAAATTATAAGAATAATGTATAGGATATAATGTTAGATAAGAAAACAATAAAAATGCAGGAGGTTAGCCATTTCAGAGGCTTGAAATAGCGAAATTTATGGCTATCTTACATAGTATTATAAACTCCAACCATAGCTAGTGAAAATTGAGGCTAGCTGACGTTAATTCACCCCAAAATTCTTTATTTTTGCGGCAATCTTCCACGACATCCAAATAGGATATTATATGGTCTATGTTAACAAGTCCCAACATGATAAAATGTAGAACATCAAAATTTTGCTTTGGCAAAATGCAAATCGAGGATATGGTTCAGTCAATACAGGGATATGCAACTCAAATTGGTCAATCTTCCAAGAAATAACTGAATTTGTGAGACATTCCAGGAAATCACATGAAATACCCACTGGCTGTATGGCATGAGCATAGGAGCATAACAGTCTGCGAATTTAACATTTAATTATTTCTGTCAGTACCAGCAAAGTTTGGTATTTTTCTCAAGTGGAGGCTGTCTTCATCTGTGACCAATTAAACACAGGATACCAGACTTAATCCATAAGTTTGACATTTAATTTTATGTGCCATTTATTCAAAAATATTTGACAGGTATAGACTGATATTTAACGCATTTATGCCACCACCTCGTTGCCAACTGTAGAATCCCTGATTAATTTGTTATAGCTTAGACAAACAGGTGGAAAATTGGATTTAGACTCTTCAAAAACTCAAGATTATTGACTCCGCCACTGGCACGGCCCAAGGGGAGGTAAAACGGAGGTAAGGTGGCATTTATGCCACCACCTCGTTGCCAACTGTAGAATCCCTGATTAATTTGTTATAGCTTAGACAAACAGGTGGAAAATTAGATTTAGACTCTTCAAAAACTCAAGATTATTGACTCCGCCACTGGCACGGCCCAAGGGGAGGTAAAACGGAGGTAAGGTGGTGTATTATTAACGAAACAAAATTCATATTCCAACATTTTCTGTTGATTTGTTGATTTGTCATAGCACCATGTTTATCTCAAAAACAGGCCCGGCCTGACAGCGAAAAGTAACAACAAATAGTCATATACTTCCTGATCAGAAAAAAAACCAAACGGTTGGAATTTTGTTAAACTGCCACTAGCTAGTAAGGAGATCCGTATTGCACTGTTGACTAACACAAATTTTAAAAGTACACATCAATCAGTCATCCTGTAACAGCGGGAGGAAACATGGTTCCCTAAACGAAAAAACTTTTTTTTTGTAAACTCCCCATAGATATGTAAATTTTCCCTGCCCAAGGAGTTACAGACTTTAACTCCTTGCCCTGACAGTATATCTTTGCCAGATTTTTTTTTGTACTGATCAATTGACTGTCAGGACCCTTTAGTTTAAAAGTACACAAACCAGTCATCCTACGACAGCGGAGGTAACCTCAATTGCTGACTCATATGTATATATATATATATTTACATGTATATACACACTGAAGACAAATACTGCATTTTAAATGGATACACATTGTATGCATCTCATGTCTACATACATGTTGTATATAGGCCTATACATGTATACATCATATAAACACAAACAGCATTTTTGTGAGTTGAGCAAGTCATGATTCAACAGGGTCCCATATGTTGGGGTAATCCAAATTGAATGAATTTTTAACTTATTCATGACGGTTTTAATATGTCAATGAAAAACTACCACTGCAGTGCTAAACATGCTTGAAACAAGCTATCGATTCAATTTGACAATTTCTTGGACAGGTTGCTCCATTCAGACCTGTGAATATTTCACTCATGTTTGGCTTGGTATGCCTGGGCTCTGCACCCTCTCGTGTTAATTTTACAAGAGTTCGGAATTAAGCCGAGAAGACTACACTGATGACGTGATATACTAGAAGGGTATGTATATCTCTGATCGATAGAGGGTGAAGTAAATCATTTAGTAGGAGTACCATCACGAGAAATTTGGTGTAAAGGCCCGTGTTCAATTTTAACAAATAGGGGTGGGTACACGTTAGGTACTAATATTAAAGTGACTATAATGATCAGAAATTGACATGTAAATAGTGTAGTCTCAATGTCAATGTGTGAGTACACTGACATCGTTATTGAGACACCAAGGACCACTACCTGGACACTCCAAGTCTTTAACTTCTTGGACACTCTAACCTCCAATTTGGAATTTATCAGAAGTGTTGGTTGAATTAAGCTGGTAAATTATATCCCCGTTGCGACATCAAGGACCACTTCCTGGTTACACCCTCCAATTTGAAATCGAACAGGAGTTTGTATGTCTAGAACAGTACACTATATCCGTATTGCAATGTATAGAAAAGTACACAGTATCCGTATTGCGATGGCCAGAACAGTACATTGTATCCCCATTGTGATCTCTAGAACAGAACCCTATAGCCCCATCGCGATGTCTAGAACAGTACACTATATCCCCATTGTGATGTCTAGGCCAGTACACTATATCCCCATTGTGATGTCTAGAACAGTACACCATATCCCCATTGTGATGTCTAGAACAGTACACTGTATCCCCATTGCGATGTCGAGGACTTACCTGGACTCTCTACCCTCTTGTAGTGGTAGGGGTTTATACAGACGCTCTTATTCTCCTTGTTATTGAAAGAGAATTTACAGCACTCTAACGGTTTGAGCTCGTGGTGAGACTGTAAGTCGGGCCATCTCCATACTCGACAGTGTATCACATGGGGTAAGCCTTTACGATGAGATACCTGACAATATAAAAGAGAATATGTCATATAATTATATACAGTGTAAGCTGGTTTTTCAGAATTAATAATGCAAAACTCCTGTTAATTCAGACAAGGAAAATTGGTCCATTCAGGCAGGATCTCAATGCATTCTAATGTCACTTAAATTCAGACTGTGTTTAATTAGAAGAAATTTTTGTTGCTCCAGAGGTTTGAATTAAGTGAACTGCAATGTAATATACAAATGACAAGTCTTGTTGGCATGTTGTAAGTCTTTTTAATGAGACACCCAGCTGCAATACACAACATCAACTTCGATCAAATTTGCCTGCATAGGGGGAAACTCCAAATGCAGGCAAATTTGATCAAGCTTGATCTAGCAATATACATTGATGCTCCTACCAGAACTTCCAATCAACAAAATAGGATGGCATTTCAATACAGAGATAATTCACCATAATAATCATGCTCAGAAAAGCTGCTGAATCCCAAGAATCTACACACAGTAAGTATTTTCCACATGTTGGGCAGCGGCAGAAAGTCTTGTTTATTTCAAATATAAAGAAGCAAACTTGCGAAAGATGCATCGCATGTGGCATGAATTTTCTTTTCATAAACAGTGATTATCCCCAGCAAGTTCCAGTAGACACACATTTCCTCATCATAGACATCTAGTGCAACTTTCACAGAGAGTATGAGGAAAACATAAACATATTATGTCTATGCTGCCCACTGTTGGTAAAAAGCGTTATCAGCTGATAATTATGGGTATACCTCAGCCACCCTAGACTTTCAATGCAATCAGCACAATATGATGACATGTCATTTAAATTACTCAAGTGATTAATTTTAAGCAAAAATTTGAACAAATAATCAATTAAGCTTAGCGCTAATCCATATTGTTGTGATTGAGGTGCATATTGTTGCATGAATACACTAAGCAATCTGCTGTAGAAAAGCGTTATCAGCTGGTATTGTGTTTTGCATGCAGTTCACGAGAGATTTTGATTATGTCATATTGATGCAAAACCAATTATCATTTTACTAAGTTGAGAACTGAACCCATTTTCCATCGATGGTGGCATTTTATTGTATATTTAAGGTAACAGTTTATCAAGTGTTGATCTCGGTAAAAAAAAAAGCATAAACTTTTATATCACATCGAAGAAAAAAACAGGAGTAACAGAAATTCAGAAATATGGTGGATAAAAAACTGATAAAATATATTTGTGGAACCGAAAACATAATATAGTAACACCAATAAATTTAGCGATTGTCTTGAAGGCAGGGCACATCTGCGGTGTCTAGTTTTCTCCAAAACTCTCTTCTACTCTGAGCCATTAGCGGGCAGAGGTTGTCTATGATCCCTTGTTTTTTAATCTCAGGGAATCCACGGTTGTTGGTTCGGCATGGAGTTATTCTACCAAGTTGATGTTTGGCCAGTAGAAAATCAAAAGTTTTATACTCAGGGTCTGCATGGTCAGTCTTGAACTGAAGTTCTTTACACCCCCTCTCGAACTTAGCCACACTTATATCAGCCAACATTGGCCGCCCTTTCTTGCTCAACTTAGCCTGGCTTTGACCCCCAGCATAACCGGCAAATTCTGCAAAGCCTGGAGTTATGGGATTGGCCCCAGCATCCTTCACGCAGTTGACGAAGTCATCGAAGTCGCAGACATCCCCTTTTTTTTTTCATCTGCCTTTCCACCCTGGCGTGGCAGCTGTCTGCACTCATGAAAGTGTGGCCTGCTTCGAGGTATTTTAGAGTGATAGTGTTTGCTGAAATTTTGTTCGTATTTATTATGTCGGTCAGGGCAGTGTATAAGGCATAGTTTTTATTCTGCCCTCCGCAGTTATCCATATAGTATATTATATCGTCTACATCCCGATCCTTTAGGAGTGCTTGGATGAAGGCTGAAGTAATATCATCAGCCTTCCTTCCGGCGATGGCTTCATGCCAGAGCACAGATTCTGTTTTTGTCACTCCACAATACTTTCCAACAGGAGCAAACGTTTGATGAAATGCGACTAGACGCTTGGTGAAACAGGCAGACTTGTAACCTGGCAGCCTCGGTAGCATGACAACTTTTTGTAAGTCAACGCTCCTTACTACACGACCTGCTACAACGGTCTCACCGTCCAGCTTGTACGCATCCCTCGCCTTCTGGGCATGATACACATGTACGGTCTCTCTCAAGCATGCCTCACAGTCTCTAGTTGTGCACTCCCCATTCACCATTTGATGCTCCTCATCCATCTTCAACGCTGTACAAACTTCGCACTCTTCTTCTCCTAGTTTTGCGAATGAAATGTTCATATTATTAACCCTTCTCATATAAGTTGTGTAATCCACTTTGGTTTCAGAGTTCAGATCATTGTAATGTTTATGCATATCCGTTATAGTAAGGCCATGAGGGAGATAGAGTCTGTTCGGAGCATGCTCACGACGGTAGTGTGATATGCATGGATTGAAGGTTTTAATATGAGCATCGATCCCTTCGTGTAATAAGTTAATGTCCAACTTTTTGCGTCCTCTTTGGTCAGGTACAGGTGCAAGAAGAGAAGGGTTAGCCTTTGCATTCATCACTACATGAGAGTTGATGTTCAGTCCGATTGTATGCATGAAAAACTTCTTGCACACCACACATTCTCTGCCATCAGCATCGGTCAGGCGGTAGCTGTAGTAAACCTGGAAAACAGAGGAAATAAAAAGTTTGTTTCTTATGGCTCAAGTTTAATTCCAGTAGAAATTTTCCTTACCCTGAAAATCCTATATTAATTGAATTATTAAACTTTATATTTTCACTTTACATGGCCAATTATATTGAAAAAATTAATTCTGAATAACTGTATCTATGATCTTCCTAATTGTCATACAACTTACTGAGCCAAGACGGGGTAATGAGTGTAATTTTATTAATCGCTGTCCCAGCTAAAATTATACTTACAGCGCGCTGCCTGGAAGAAAATCTTTTGGTATTAGCATCATGTCTGTGCACCATCATGTGCAAGAAACTCTTTCGATCGTTGTAGCTTTTATTCCAATACTGGAGATATATCTGTATCCTTCTCATCTGGTTTAATTGAGCCTGGCAATTCCTCGGACAATCTGTACAAGGTTCCTTGAGAGGATGCTTTTCACGCTCATGTCTCAGCTTATCCTCAAGAGAGAGTCGGCGTTTTTTTGCAGGGTTGTTAACGTTTTCCATCATGAAGTAAATTTACTGTGCTCTAGTGCTCAAATGATGAGCTTTGAGTTCAACTAACTGATTTATATGGCAGAAAAATGATGCACCGAGAAGGTAACGCTTTTCACTGTGCAAATACGTAACGCTCAGGCATTGTAAACTGCTGGAGAAACACATTATCAGCTGATAACGCCTTTTCAGTGCAGAAGGCAAGGTTTGATTGTTGTGAATTGTGCAGACATAACACAATTTAAGGGATTAGTGCTAAGCCTAATGAGCAAACACAACTTTTTGTTAGATGACATCTATGATGTTTGGCTAATTATCAAACGTGGAGATTTTGGATAAGATTGCATGAGAAATATGACATGGCTGAGGAAAAATTAAAAATTGATGCTGATAACGCTTTTTACCAGCAGAGGGCAGTATGGAGGAAAATGACTATTCCTAATCATAAAAAAACATCAGAAAAAAAACATATTGCCACTTTTTAAGGGGAGATTATATAGGTCCATTTCGTATATGCACTAACCTGAAGCCTTCCATCTAGTGATCGAGGTATACACACACATTTACTGGGCTCTCCTGGTCGACTCAGAGCCTTCTCCAAATCCTCCAATGCACCTAAAATAAGTGAAATACTTGTAATAATTAAAGGCTACCCAAAGACCAAGGCATGTTATAGTCAGGCAGTTACTTATGATAAAGTTTTGACAGATTTGCTTGGTAAAAAATTCAATGCTCTACTTGGCATGAATTATTAATGGTGGAAAAAGTGCCTCCTATAATGGAGGGTAACTCTCATTCTCTGCATTATGATGTCACAATCTCTTGGAAGTGCCTGTTCCTTGTATTGCACTTCCTGGTAACTGTGACATCATTATGCAGAGAATGCATCAATAATTCATGCCACGTAGAGCATCGAATTTTTGAAAATCATTGAATATCTGACAATATTTTATCATAGCCCAAGTAACTAACTGCCTGATTATAACATGCTTCGGTCTTTGGGTGGTCTTTAAACATGTGGGCTTAAGTATTACATAATTAATGGTGTTGTGTAGATATTGGTACCACCACACCATCTACACGGATCAAGAAATAGCTACTGGTCAGGGTAGGCCATGACACGAATTCGTCTACAAGACGGGCTAGACCGACTAGACCCGCTCCATCTAGTCTTAAAGGGGTCAATGCACCCACATAAACATTCTGAAACAATAATTCATTGCATTGAACAACAGCCTGTTAACCATTCAGCTCACCTCCCAACTCATATTCTAAAGAAGGGGTACAAGCTCTCCGCCTGGGCCAAAATAGCATGGCATAATGTAGGACCTAGCCACTGAACTAGCTACGTGGTATGGAGATAACTCCCAAAATAAAACGGGCATACTGAAATTTGACGTAGCATAGATTCAACATTATAAGCCTTCTTGCAAAAAATTTCATAGCCAGGGTGTGACCTTGCAACAGCGCTGATAACTAAAGCAATGGGATTATCTAACGTTCAAACGATTACAACGTCCATCTATCAAACACATAGAATTATTATTACACTCTATTATATAAACTCACGTCCATTTTTTATTTGAGTTGATATAATAGACTATGTAAACACTCTATGTGTTAAACAGAATATATTAGAAATAGAATATAGTCTACTATATAACTCTGTGACTAGACATACTTCCTCACTTACCTTTTTCTTTTTTAAGCTTTTTGACGAGCGAGTCGACAGCTTTCTCCGCCCATTTCTCCTCCTCGTCTCCCTGCTTCCAGCCGAGGAGTTTCTTAACAGCTGGAGATGTGAAGGAGAAGAGAGAGTTGAGACTGGACAGTCCGGTACTCATCCTGCTGCTGCCTCTTCTAGTGCTGCTGCTGCCTCAAAACTCTGACCTTATAACCTCAGCCTGTTGGAGAAACGAAAATAAGTTTAATACTACCAGCCTAGCTTAAAAGTCTGGCTACACATGCCCTATTTTCCATAGCATTAGGAAACATGAAATTAGCTGCCCAATCCTTATCGTACTGAAAGTGCCACTGATCGTACTGAAAGTGCCCGATGGAAAATACGGCGTGTGTAGTCACAGCCTCAATCATATTACCAGGGGTCTTTAAATTAAAAAAAGCCATAGTTGCAGTCAGATTGCTCACGCAATGAGTGAGTGATAGCTGCTAGGGTCTCGTTCAAACATCGTTCACTCATTGATGGAACTATCCGCATTCTGAGTGAACGATTTGGGAGCGGTCTTGTCTAATTGAAAGACCAAGAGGGTGATGATTTGCTGGGACTGTTGTTCTGTAGTTTGTGCAGTGAGAAAATGAAATTACAACTGTAAGTCTTAATAGTATTAAATGTTCCAACTTTGTTTACAGTCAACACAGAACTTTTCCGCCAAAAGATTTATATATTCTTTTAGATGATAATGTGTCCTCCTCAAACAAGCTATAGGGGTGATACGGTAGTAATCACCATCATCCACACCACAAACCACAGCTCATGATTATCAATGCTGCAAGATCTGGAAGGGCCTAGCTGACTTGTGCGTGGTCAATGGATGGTCTTCCCCCTCCCTATTCAACAGAGCTGTCAACAATAGAAGAGCTTACTGATCCTGCAACTCGGTTAATGGTGAATCACAAACAGCTGCAGTCCACCAATCCTTGGCATATCAGATTAAAAAGGCAAAAAATGACAAATTTAAAAGCCTACAAGAATAATCTGTCAATACTCAAATCTGTCAGAACAATCAACTAGACTAAACTAAACTAGCTACACAGAATCCCTTTACAGAACACATCGGACTATTTGCAGAATGCCAAAGACGACAGCATCAAATAGCGTTGAAATACTTCCAACTCTAAAATCCATTTGTAAACTGAAGCTTTTTATTGCACCAAACAGTGACATAGTTGGCTAATGGTGTAAATTTATCGTTTTGCACCGAGCTAAAAAGAATGAGTGATAGCCTGCAGCCAAAGTTAAAACTCTTTATGACAAAGCCATTGAAGTAAGGGATTATAATGTGAGATGGTTATCAAATAAAAAGCTTATAATGAGCTCCTGTACAAAGGAAGCAAGGTGATGTGCACAAACTCAGCGAAGTGCAGTCGTAGAGAAACAACAAAAAATCAAGATGCTACGGGCAGCTAGATCTCCATGAAACCAAGAAGTCCTATGAAGTTCCAGCAGAACATTGCCTTTTCTCAACAACAGGAACAAGAAGAAAGTGGGCCAATTAGTTGATCACGGCAATAACCAGACTTGTGGCAAACCAACACTATCCATAAAACATGTCTAGATCACTTTCAGATCAGGTCACACACACTGGTCTTATTCTTGGCAGCTACTGGCAGCTAAATCTGGAAGTATTAAGGTCCCAGGTGTAGTGTCTAGCCTCAAGCCAACACAAAACGCTCAGCCGTCAAAACAAAAGCCATGCTTTGCAAGGAAATGAAATTCCTGCAGCCCATTGAGTAATTCCCTAATCACGTCTTCAGGTGATTTTGAGCGACAAACCTCACACGATGTCGAGAGGAAATTAAATCATTCCAGGCCGACAAACTTTTTCTAGGTGCTCATCTCAGAGCATCAAGAGTATGCCGTGACATTATGTAAGCCTGTCTAAATGTGACAGCGGCCTAGTCTTAAACTGAAGCCAGCTCACAAAGGGCAAGGTCAACTCATAAACACAGGGCAAGACCTGGTGGCAATAACCAAACCCTGACAGTCAAGATAAAGATATTAAAACAATAGTCCAGCTGTGCAGATATGAAAATCAGACAGACATTGAGGATGAAATTGTGGTCAAAGAACAGTTTAGGGTGGAATACCCTGCCACCATCCTGAGCAATCAACAATGAACGAAGAGTCAAACAATGAAATCATGAGCTACAATCTCTAAAAAAAACTCCCAAAAACTAGTACAAATAGATCACAGAATCACTAATGAAACATCATTAAGTGCCACTAATGAGTATCAGTGTGGATAGCTTTTGTGCTCAAGATGCATGTTGGGGGTTGTATGTGGGACAACACCTAGTACCCCCAACAGTCTCTCACCAAAAAGTGTAGAGTACCCAAGCTTGGAAGAAAGCACTGTAGTTCTTTAATTGGGTACAATTTGTATCCAAAGTGCTCAACAGTGCACATAGGACATAAATTCAGGGCATTATCTTGCACAGCGCCAAATGAAATGCTTAAATGAAATGCGTTTGAGAACTGCTGTTCATAATCACTACATTAATACAGTGATATAGGGTCTGATTGATCATCAGATCCAGACAGCACGGAACCAGGAAACTGCATACACCCTGACTGTATGTTGCATACCTTAAATACAAGCATGTCTCCAACCGACCAACAGTAACCGTTAATAATGCTGCAGACAGTCTGTAAGCTCTAACTGATCATTAACTTTCAAATTACACGCTGAACAATGTTAGCAAAATCTGACAGACAAAAGGGTAGAGTGTGCTTCTTCCATAAGATTGATGACTCATGTAGGCCACTTCAAATGTCACTGACACTATTGGAAATATGATAAATGATTTATTAATGTCATAATCCAGATGTGTGACCGGTGGGGCCAGAAGGTCGGGGCATCAAGTGACTGTTGGTCAGTAGCAACCTAGACAATTGGGAGTTGCTGCCGGTCCACTGGTCACCTGCGGCTTGACCAGTGGCATGGAGCAACTGGAATGCAGGCAGTTGAATTCAACTTGATCTAGTAGCAACCTGTCCATTTGCTGATGTTATGAAATTGAGGCAAATCATAAATGATACTCATAATTGTGCATCCACACAAATATATCTGCTGAATAATAGAAATGGCTGGCATTCAAACTGTCAAATACTATCATCCACACTTTTATGGTCAGTGAAATAAAAATGAATCATCACTTCATGAGTCTTGAGGATTTAAGATTACAAGGCAACTCACAAAGTGGCAAAACAATAGAATTACAAGATCTCAGCCATAAAGAGACACAAGAAAGTACACAATGTTCAAAGTGAAGTAGGCTCCCTTATTCATTGATTGTTCAAATAATTTCATACAAAGAAATCTATAAAAATCTAGTCTCAAATCAAAACACAGATGCCGACATACAGTCTAATCCACTCAAATAAAAGTCTTGACAGACTCCCAGGGCAATATTACACATCATACGCAATGCAGCTAGTATGCTCACTGTAGCAAACATAGAAAATTTTGCCTCTGCTACAAGGTGGCAAAACCTGGGTGATCTCAATCGCTAAAATTAGCAAGACATTGCGGTGATATCCCCTTCTTTCAAAGTACTCAGGTCTTGTGCTTAGAGGGAGTCCTTTGCTGAGAATATTTAAATAGTTTGCACATGAAGAGAAACAATTGAGCATAAGACCTCCAACATCTATTTTTAAGAAATTATATTATAATGACTTTAAAAAAGTTATAACGAAACGATAACCCAGACTACAACTCAAACGTGGCTGTTCTTTCAGAATTCACTTGAGGAGTGTAGGGTACCAACCTAGTTAAGCCTTATGTATTGACAGAATCTTTTGACCATGTCTGAGGTTACTGAACTGGCAACTCCTGGCTTCATGGTGAGACACCACTAGCTTTTAGTTGAAAATAATCATGACATGCATACCAAATCTGAGACCAGCGAGATCATGAGACAAGTAATTAATCTGTGCCAGTCGACCTGATATATCCTTACTTCGTGAGCACATGGACTGAATCACATCAGCAACAGTGTCGACTAGCAATCAGCTAAACTTGGGCATTTTGGTTAGAAATCATATCAATGCTATAGATTCCAAGCCACCTGGCAGCAACATATTTGCAGCATATACAATGGTCTGTCTGTAGGACTTTCAACCAAAAGTGAAGATATGAAAATTTTGTGGTTCATGGGTCTTTTTTAGTAACGGCATCAGAGGTATTGCATTACATGGAGCAAGAGGAACGAGACACCACGATAATTTTCAGCCGTGAATTTAAATAGAGCTGAATCTTGAATCTGATATCCATAGCAATGGCTTGAAGATGGCTACCATCACCAGTAATGTAAGGAGTGCATGATCATGATTCCAAATCTCACAGAATGAATATTACCAACTTGGATTCTATGAATAGAGACCACCACCATATTTGCATATATCAGCACAAGTGTGGTATAATTAATTCTTCCTTGTTTCTCACTCCTATCCAAACAATCAGCAAAAAAAACAAATAATTCTTCTACTGACCCCACCATATAAGAATGGAGCTAGGGCATTAAATTGAAATCTGCTATTCAAATTAAGAACAACCTGCTACCATTGTGAAATCTAAAAATGTATGACAAAATAACGAAAAATAGCTGAATCCCAAGTATATAGGCTACTTGATGAACAAAGAGCAACGATCAAATGAAACTAAACGGATATTGATGTCCCAGAAAGCTATGCATTGAACCACTTTGCAACACGCTAGACTACACCAACTTGATTTTCCACCAAAGGCTGCTGGAAATACCCTAAAGATGAGAAATATGTTAATATCATCAGGGATCAAGGTGAGCCAAACCTTCCTAGTCATTATGCCCTTTAGACCGAATTGGGTAAGATATTGTAAAAGTTCGCATCAGTTTAGATCTACAATGACATACATATGGAACCAAATCATCACGTAGCTTAGGTGATGACTCATTGTCCTCTTGGAAAGCACATCACAAGATCGTTAATTTTGATTATTTGAGAGAACCCTATCTGCTCAAACGCACAAAAATATGTATATTCTACCATCAAACATACATGGTCAGAATCAAAAGAAATGGATTTCAATTGATGGTTTGGAAGCCTAACTTGATAGATAGTAGTAGCAGCCCATGTGACTGAAGCGATACATTTTCTCCTCCAATCTGGTCCATTAACTAAATGAATTCCATCACCATCTGGCATTGGTTTGCTTGGGAGCCTCTAAATTCTTTGTAGAAGCCTACAGAGTAGGTACAGGTACCACAGGCCGAACTACTCTGTCCCACTGGCTTGCAAACCCTGACTCTCACCATGGTGGTGAAACCGGTATCCTGAACTTGGAACGGATTACATACAAACAGAGTGCCACATTACCTGAGCATTCAAATCTATGAAGCGGTGATCATGCCGGCAAGTACCAAGTACCGTTTGTTCTTTTTTTTAACTCGTACACAAACAGGGTTCCTGGTGATCAGACAGACGGTCACAGTGTCATTCATGTAAATTATTATTGTCCTCACTTTACTAGGTCTAGTAAGACTCAGGCAAATGGAGTAAGTATTACACTACTACTCTGTTGTCAGCTGACTATCTCAGAACAGAACGACTACACTAACATTAACTAACTTAGTCTTAGAGTTAGGTTAGTCCCATTTACAAAATTTATGAATAAAAAAATGATTCAGGCCAATGTGAAACAAACAAACCAAGTTATAATGATTATCATAATGTATACATGACTGGATCCCACTCAATAAACACAGCCACTGGATCAACATCAATACAATCCACCACCGCCACACCATGAGTGATCGACAAACAACAATAATTGTGAATTTACAGAAATATATATATAAAAATAAAGAAATGAAATGAAAAAAATTTCAGCAAGCAACTTTTATGACTTACCAAACACTTTTTGAGCAATCTCAATCTGTTACACCAATCACAAGAGTGTGACCTTCAACACTGAGTCACAATTGGATTTCATTTGCTATTGTCAGTCACTACAGTCTATTATGCAACACATTCACTGTTTTTTTGGGTTGATAAATTTGGCAAAATGAGTGAATCACTTCATCTCATTGCACTTTAGTGATTTGCCCAGGATATTGATGCGCAAACCTATAAATGCTCTTTTCACCTTCCCAGATTACCAATTATAAATAATGAATCAAATCTTAATACATTTTAGGAATAAGAATCCTCAATTTTAACTCCGAAATTAGTATTTTATCAACAAATCTTGTGAAGTGAACAAAGTCAAAGTGTTTTAATTTCAGAGTAGTGATACATATTAGGGGCCAGACAGTCTGGCGCCAGTGGACCATGTAATCAACTAGAGTGTGGGGGTTTCAAAAGCCAGACAGCATATATCTTATGAATTGAATAGAGTCTCAGTCTACACCGGATACAGCATGGTAACTGTTGTTGTTGTAACAAATTTTCTATTTTTCGTACTGTCCAGACTTCACAGATGTACATGTAAGTGAGAATTTGTTCTATTCGGAATTTGTATGACATGAGTTATGGGTAACTGTCTTGCAGATGATCGATCTGCTTGTATACGGATATATCTAACGTATTTGCCATATGTTTATGTATAGTATTTCTATCAATAGCTAGTGTTACAGTGAGTAGGCTACATTCAACCAAGGACTCCTGAGTCCCTCCTTAGGGCTATTCTAGGTCTGAAGTCTTGATGTTGCTGTCATCAGGGAGGGTGTAAGGCTGTCTTGACAAGCTTTGTTCGAACTAAGCTTGTCAAGACAGGCTAGGAGGGTGCATATATGTCATACATTCACTTTGTACATGAAATTAGGAGTTGTCAAGTTTGTGTATACTGTAAGTAAGTCATGAATTTCAGAATTAATTCAATTTAAATCGGATAATCATCAAGTCGTTGAAAGAAGTGGCCACCACTGCACTGGTGATATAACTAGTTTTGCTTACTATGAAGTAATGAGATTGCCTGGCTTCAGTAAGGATGCCAAGTTTGCGGCTCTGTTCTTGTATATGGGCATTGATGCTCATGAGGTGATGTCGTTGCTCGGTGCTGACATGCTTCCCACGTTTTTGCATCGGTCTTTTGGGTAGTATTTAATTTATCATTCTACCCAACGTAAAAATATGTATGATATAACCGATTTACATTGTATGGGTTTTATATAGCCTTGAAGTGTCAACATATGCATTTATCATTATAATAAATTCCACATTAGGGTAGCCATTGTTTTAACTCGTTTTAAGATAAGTGGTGTGTTTTGAATCTATGAAAAATCCCTTACAAATGTTCATATCTATTTCACGCCATGATAGCTTGATCATGTATTCTCCGTTTTGCCTGCGTTCAGAGTTGCCTCATTCGAACAGCCCGTAGCTGACCAGTAAAATGGGATCAACCAGAAAACAGGAAAATTTGATTAATATTTATTTATTGCAGAGCTAGGTGTTGGCCAGCAGTTGTGTCCCCTTTGCTTCTTTTTAACAAAAAATTGTTTTTCTATTCCAGCCTATTGAAGAAAACAAGATACAGAAATGGCTACCACATCTAAGAGTAAGAATGTCTTGATCGGGTGTAGTGGAAGCGTTGCCTCAGTAAAACTTGAACCTCTTGTTGCCTCAATCAAGAGTTGGTTGGAAAATGCCTCCATCAAAGTTATTCTTACGGAGTCAGCTCAGCACTTCACAGCAGTCAGAGAATGCACCGAGGCTGTACAGTATTACACAGACGCTGATGAATGGGCCGTGAGTATCAATTCAGTTCAAAGGATCGACCTGACATTTTTTTCAGGACTCAAGCCATCGAAATACCACCCGGCCGAGCGGATAGCATCAAAGAACATTGGCGTGGCCGTGGTTCAAGTCCAGGTGACAGCAGATTTTTTTATGTTTTCATCTCTATAGATGTCTCCTTGGTAAAATATGCTGTTGTGCAACACTGAGATCACATGTGCCAGTGGGGGGGGGGGCTATTCTAACACTGGAAAAATGGATCAAACTTGATCTATGTTCTCTCTAAATTTATTTTTATGTAACCCTTTCCAAGGCTATGATCTTAACAGTTTAATAATCGCAATTAGTTGTCTGTATATAGATCACAGAGTTGTGACTGAATTGATACAATCAGCTAGAGATTCTTGCACGTCAACTTAGCACCCAGGCTCCACACTACAATTGTTGAAGACCTAACATTTCATATATGAATAAAAGTAGATATTCGACCCTGCAGATACTGATATTTATATTTGTTGCAGGCCTGGAGTAAACTTGGTGATGACGTTCTGCACATAGAGCTCGGTAAATGGGCGGATGTAATGTTGATCGCTCCCCTGAGCGCTAACACTCTAGCAAAGATAGCTAATGGCCTCTGTGACAATCTACTGGTGAGTGAAACTTTCTAAAACCCCCAGTCTCGATCCCCCCACCCGCTGATATCCCCACAGTCTCCCCCAGATATCCCTACAGTCTCCCCCCCTCCCCCGCCCTGATAACTCACAGGGTAAAAACATTTAGAAAGTGCGAAAATTATAAAATTTGTAAGTTTTAACTTCTGTGGCTTTGAGGATTTGTTTATACTGTAATCCCTCACCTATATGTCACCGGACTTGTAAGTGAATCACCCCCCTCAGAAAAAATAAAAATGCTCCAGTTATTAGACACCCCACAGCTATAAGACACCCCACAGCTATAAGACACCCCACAGCTAAAAGACACCCCACAGCTATAAGACACCCCACAGCTAAAAGACACCCCACAGCTATAAGACACCCCACAGCTATAAGACACCCCACAGCTATAAGACACCCCACAGCTATAAGACACCGTGTCTTATAAGTGAATCATATCAGTAGTTGATGTTTGGAAGCTCTCCATCTTTGAATTAAGCGTCTATTAATGTTCATTTCCCTTGCAGTCTTGTCAAGGTTGTTATTCTTTTCAACTGTTCTCAATACTTGCAGTTTCTGCTGAGTGGTGTATGAGGTTCTTGGCATGTTTTATTTATTTTGAAAGACTGTGAGAGAGATATGATATACTGATTGTTGAAAATTTTGAATTTTGTACAGTCGCACACTTTACCACTGAGCTATTCAGCTTCGGTGGTTACAAGAGGTTTTAATCCAAGCTAAATATAAAAATGCTTCAAATGATAGTCGCGTCTATATGCTACTCTCTTACAGCTGCCTTCACTTATAAATCGCTCTATCTATAGGTCAGGGATTACGGTAGAGGAATACCCTATGAATAATGGAGGTAATATTTTTCCATTAGAAAAATCAATGATTCAATGGCAACCTTTCTGCCTGTCGGGTAGTCTTATGATGTAATATATGATACGTCACAATTTAAAGTTCTTTAGAATGACCAAAGTAAATTCAAAACCAGATTGCACACTATTTGTATGTATCTAAGGAGTGTCTCAAAACTTTAGGAAATGTTGGTAGATTTTGAAATTGTCCACGCTTTAATGCATAGCACATTACTCACGATTCATCATGGTGATTATTTATATCTCAGGTGCTAGGAAATATCGGGACAAAACTTTCCCAAGACTTCCAAATGTCCCAAATGCCCGAGTGATATGGCACTAATAATCTTCTATTTCATTTTGTGCAGTCAAGAAGTTGTTTTGTAAATCCATCGGAAAGCATCAGTATGGGTCACTGGAGCTCTTGACATGGTGTGTTTTAGCATCTTGTTCCCGTGACAAGCATTAAGCACAGCATGCTCTTTGCTATGATATGCAACATGGCTAGATCTGAATTTGTATATCCTTGCATATACTTTCAAGTATCATTGATATGAAGTTTCTCTAGTCTTTTATGGTCAGCAGGAAACCTATCTCCATCTTGACGAGCGATCCTGTATCTTCGAAAATGCTTGCACAACTGACTGCGATTTTGAGGCTCCAATATTTAATCTATAGCCTACTTTCTGGTCGATGTGAAATCACAGTTTTATGTTTTTTTAACTAAATTTAATTTTTGTGTTTATAGACTTGTACAGTTAGAGCGTGGGATATTAACAAGCCTCTCCTGTTTGCTGCAGCTATGAACACTCGTATGCTGGAACACCCGATAACAAAGCCTCATATAGACACTCTAATAAGTTGGGGGTACACTGAGATACCTACTGTATCCAAACTGTTAGACTGTGGAGATAAAGGAAATGGGGCTATGGCAGAAGTAAAGACAATCACTGATAAATTGTGTGACGTTCTGTCTCAACCTGAGGTTCCCGGCGTGTAAGATGTCAAAATGTTATTATATATTACTCTTATTATATATTCCAGTTTTGACATAGAAATATCATATGGGTTAAACACTTTTTAAGCGATTAAAGTATTGTGGTCGCTTGGATGCCGGGATCAATTCAGTTTTTGCAATCATAGGTTTAACGTTTTTAATAGTCTGCAAATTTTCCCTGGTGTTTTTTTTTAATAAATGCAATTCAGGAACGAACTCGACTTTTTAAACATTTTATCCGTAATAATTTTTCTGTAGATATAACTAGCTACGTAGTCGAAAGGATTCGTATTTTAGCCACGAATTATGCCAACTGGGTTGAACATATTTTAAATAACTGCTATTCATGCCCAAGAGTTCAATACCTTTTGCTAAAAGTAAGGACCAGCAGATTTATAAATAGTTTTATACCTGTTAGTACTATGATTTTAAATAACAGAGACATTCCAACACTTTCATTGTAATATGTCATTGACAATATTACCAAATAAATCTAATCTAAATCTAAATCCTTTCTCTATAGATGTATTCAGGAATTTTCTTTCCACGGTCATGGTATTAACACTCCTATGTAGCATGAGGTCTTTGACTTAACCTGTAATACTGCTGTTTACGTTGTGTTCTCACTCATACATACAACATACATACAGTAGTGCACATACCACTGCACAATACACAGTTCTTCAGCTAGAAACCTTGAGTCAAACGCTATTTTGAGGCGTTCTCTAGTGCAACCTCCTCATGGCCGCCAGCCCCAGCAACGTGAAGCCACCCCTGTGTGTTGATGAGCATCTCATTCAAACACTTCCAGCCCTCAATGCATATTATCAGCTTCGGTATTTTGACATAATAGGTGTGTTAATGATGTAGGTGTTAGTTAAGTAATGGCAAAGTTGAAGTGCTGAAAGTCTGCCCTTGAGTTTCACTTTAGGCTACTCTGACAGAGTGTGAGCACTTACACTATGTTATAGACAGACATCAATTTTCAAAGGTTGTAGAAAATTGTGTTTTTAGTCGAGATTTTGTGATTCTTCTCATCAATAGAATTCCTCGATTTGTCTCATCTTGTAGTAAGGCGAACTCGCCTGTAACTGCAGTTTTAGGCCATCAATCTCCACCACACCACCACCATATTGCTTCAATCACCCGAGCTGGCAGTGAGCGGTAAGCATGCTAACAGAGCGCTCCACCTCGTAGTGACACCATCCACACACAAAATTAGTTTTTATCTGTTTAGCCAGCCTTCCACCTCTAAAATCGGTCTCAAATGACATTACAATTGCCACCCTCCCTCCCCATCCTTCCCAGGAGTGATTTTATTAAAAATGTGATTACCAATATCTAGCATTTGAGTTCTCTTGAAATACGCATTAAACTGCCTCCTCTTGCGATTTTGACATGAAGGTATAACATTACCATTATAAAGGCATTTTATTACAACTCCGTCACCACAAAAAAATACCAAAATCAAACCTATTTTAACACCGTTTTTCTCTAGTTACTTGATGCTCAGTTCATTAAAAGTATTTTGGCTTCAAGTTGCTGTAGAGCTATCTTCTCATTCTCATACAATGTCGTACTCATTATGAATTAGAAGTTATCCAACTTTGCCTTATTTATCATATCCCGTCCTTGTATCCAGGTAAACACACAAACTTAAATGAGAGAATTCGTTACAGAAGAAGAATATAGGATCAAAATTGAATGTGTCCAATATCAGAACTTATACCAGCATACAAGTTCTCCCTGTATACAAGTTTTATTTCAAACTCCAAGCACCAAGCAGAACAATCAATTGTGTTAATCTGATTAAATAACTCTCCGTAAGATAGCTGCAAGATAGCAAGAGAATAGGTAGTGATAGATATTTGATTTACTATTTCCAATCCAAATTCAATACTACTGGTTCTAAATTTTGCTGGATGGGGTCAAAGTTTTTGAGGGGGGATTAAATGAGGTCGCATAATTCATCTACTGGTACTTGTGTCAACCGACCTTACCCAGTGATATGAATTAAATTTAAGCCAGGGATACCCATCAAACAGTTATGAAAATTTCAATCCTAAAAAATACACAAGAAGGCCTGAGACTATCACATTTTAAACAAGCATTGATTGAGGAAACAATGTCAATTAAAAATTATTGAAGATTATTAGGGTTGTTTCAAACATAAATTACTGTCTTTCAAGTAAAATTTTTAAGAATAGATTGGGCAGTGCTTCTGAATTGTACGAAAATAAATGTCACGTTAAAATCCCAAATCCTTCCGTCAAAGAAGCCTTAATAGTAGTAGTATTGTTATAATGAAGGCATATTAAATCAGATATAAAATACTTCTGGTTTCTAGTTACTATTTGATTATGTAATATCAGGGCTCTCAACCTGGGAGGATCCGAAACCTGAGTTTTGATATAAGCATGTCCCATAGTAGTATTTTAAAGGTGTAAAATGCCCTGAGCATAAACAGCTGAGGGTACGTCTGAGATGGCACCGAAATGTTGTCGGGTGAAATACCTGAGATTTGAAAATTATGTGCAAAGAATAGCTGGCAAAGCAAGTCAAAGAATGTATGTTGCATCTAAGTACAAAGCCATTAGCTTCCATGATGTTCAAAAGTTTTTTAGTTTCCCTCTTGATGTATTGTCTGCCTGTTTTGCACACGAGCATATGTACCATAGACAAAAATTAAATTACTAAGAAAGGTTTTTAATGTTGCCAAGAATTTGAGGCTTGACGTAGGCGACCTCGATATTATTGCGCTGTTTTGCTGATGAGCATCACATCATACACAATTTTCTAGAGCGATGCCCTCAAATGCATGTTCCATACATTAGTAGCAAGTATATGTATAAGTATATGCATCCTTTTCACGCAACATTTCATGTTTGTGATAGCAAGTAAATCAATAAAAACCTAGAGCATTTCTTGTAAACATAAAATCGTAAATAATTTTAGATTTGATCCAGATGAACCAATTCATATTGACTAACCAAGGCCATCGCCACAGGTGAAAATGAATCCCCATGATGTAAAAATATGTTTGTAAAAATATTGATGTAAAGGCTGACGAATCGAGCCGCCAGGGTAGAAAGGCATTCATTTGATGTAATTTTATGCTATTGAAACCATTGCCTGGATTTATCCAATTCACCTGCGAAATGACTTTTTTAACATTCCTAAAATTCAAATTTCTATTTAGCCATAATAATCTATTTGCAAATCACTGGGATTGGCAGTGCAATAAGAGCATAGCTGATCACAAATGAAACCAAATACCCACACCAAATACCACACATTATTCTCATGCAAAAGTTTGATGTTGTCTGGATTAATCCGGTTCACCCGCAAATTCACTTTTTTAACATTCCTAAAATTCAAATTTCTATTTAGCCATAATAATCTATTTGCAAATCACTGGGATTGGCAGTGCAATAAGAGCATAGCTGATCAAAAATGAAACCAAATACCCACACCAAATACCACACATTATTCTCATGCAAAAGTTTGATGTTGTCTGGATTAATCCGGTTCACCCGCAAATTCACTTTTTTAACATTCCTAAAATTCAAATTTCTATTTAGCCATAATAATCTATTTGCAAATCACTGGGATTGGCAGTGCAATAAGAGCATAGCTTATCACAAATGAAACCAAATACCACACATTATTCTCATGCAAAAGTTTGATGTTGTCCGGATTAATCCGGTTCACCCGCAAATTCAATTTTTTAACATTCCTAAAATTCAAATTTCTATTTAGCCATAATGATCTATTTCGCAAATCACTGGGATTGGCAGTGCAGTAAGAGCAGAGCTTATCACAAATGAAATCAAATACCCACAACAAATACCACACATAATTCTCATGCAAAAGTTTGATGTTATCTTTATTATTCATCTCTGCCAAAAATTAGCAATTCAAGCAATGTGATCTAGAATAGAGTACACAATGCAGTTGCAAATTCCTTGTCACCAATGAATTAATTATTTCAATGGGCTGTCACAACTATCAACACCAAAAAATAATTTAGATACGATCACTTTGGATATTATTAGTAATGCCCGAGAACATGGCTTCTCAATTTTAAGACGCTGCCAAGCTGAAAGTCAATCTATTGGCTATTAAACAAGCAGATAAGACTTTCCTGGGAAAGCGCATTATTTTGCCACCTTCCAATGACATAAATTTCCAACTATCTGCTTAAAACATCAAGCAGTGTTGACCCTGTGATCAAATATGCATGTCATCTCAGTCTGAACCGAGATGCTTTGACAGAAAGGCAAGTTGGGGTGTAATGTGTTGATATTCAAATTAAAGACTAGATTCATTCAATCATGTCAAGTTCATTACAAGCTAAATTTTAAAAGCATTCTCAAATGCAAATTGGAATTAAGTCATATCAATTTCACATAAATGACTTGATTAGGCAGCACAGTGAGAGCATAGCTTATCACAACTAGAATCTAATACCTGATCATTCATTAATAATATGACATAAATTATTGTAAGGAACATTTACCATTGTTTATATATTATTCATCTCTGCCAACGAGCAAAATCTGAGTTTTTAGCTCACATTCTAAAATCCCCCCAGATGCCTGAGTTGAACCCAAAAATCTGAGTAACTCGGGCTAAACCTGAGTGGTTGAGAGCCCTGGTATTATTATCTGTGATATGTAATAAATCAATCAAATCAATCAGGTGAAGACCAGAGAAGGCAGGGAAGGGATTTTGTTTTGCAGCTTAATTTGAGTTCGAAATTCTCCAAATGCAGTCACCAATAGCTCCTCGGCCATATGCCATCAACAGCTTGAAGTCAATATGGTTAGTTGGGTATCCAGATGAATCACAGTATGAAAGGTTTTTACTATGGTATCTACTGTCGTGAGAATATTGCTCGTTGTGTTAATGGCTGTGATGCCATAAGGAGAGCAAGGAGTTACAGGGGCATTAGCCAATGATAACATTCAAAATTGTATTGTGCTAACCTAAATTATTAGCCATCCTTTGTAAGCCTCTATAAATAAATGAGCAATCACTATTAGTATGCCTACCTGTAAATATGAGAGCACTACGTAGTAAATCATTTTATTGTATGACATGAACAGAGAGACACAATGCCTTCAAAGGGATTTCATGCGGGAGGCCGGGGTTCAAATCTCGGCCGCCGTCAGATTCTTTTCATGTTTTTCCCATCATGGGAATGGTTAGAATCCACTGGATTCTAACCATTCGAAATTGGAGTGAACCACAAAATCGACCCATGGAACCATAGTGATTCATGAAAACATGAAAAGAATCTGCCGCGGCCGAGATTTGAACCCCGGCCTCCCGCGTTAAATCCCTTTAGAGGCATTGTGTGCAAAGCCGCTAACCATTCAGCCACGAAGCCAATTAGGTAAGCGTAGAATAAACACAGTTTGGATATTCGCGTCCAAAAAGTCATTTGTCACAATCGGAATTTGACTTTAATGCCATTTCCATGGGGCGATTACTACCGAAATCCTTACATAATCGATCCATGGGACCATAGTGATTGCGACAACACAAACCATCACAAACCAAGACAATTATGAGATTATATTGACTTAATCTTGTCACCAAACAATAGCTCATGGGCCTGTTTTTAAAAACAATTTGAATTAGCCACACATATTTTATTATGAATAGCAATACATGATAACACTCTATGAGATGAATGCTGTGTGTACAGCCTCTGCTTCCAATTGATATTGCTAGCATAATGAATTACGCTGTGTTAAATACTTTCCAGCTCCTATCTCAATTTTAACTTATGAATCCCTATGCTCAGTACCAAGATATACACATATTTTGGTAACCTTCCATTTATCATAATAGTTAGATTGCAATTCAGTATTCATAGATCAGCTTCTTGCTATAATCTGTAATCGAAGAGAAGCCCATGCATCCCAATTGACAAGCCCTCGGGGCTTACCAAACCCATGACCTCCAACGCATGCGCGCTGTGCGACTGACACTCTTAACGTATGTCACCAACTCTTAAATCCATCTCATTCTTGATAGCACGCTTTCTGCATCAAACATTCGAAGCTAAAAAAATATAATCTATTTTAACCACAATTTCTAAATTGAAAGATTTATACCCATTTGTGTTGACCAAATAAGCCATCACAAAATTACAAAGAAGATCTTTCCGAACCCACAGAGTCAGTATATTTTGGAGGCATGTGTCTTGTGAGATAATAGTAATAATAATAATAGCCATTCACATCATGGTTGCACTAGCTTGCCATGCACTTCTAGTAGCTTGACTTAGGAGGCTCTACTGGTCGTGGAGCAAGTCGATTGAATAGTATAAAATTCAAGCACTTTCTGGGCGATCAGATGTTTGACAAAGGTGGAAAAACCTATATACACATGAAATTACAACTAAACTACACATGAATAAAAATTTTGTTGAGATATTAATCATTGAAATAAGATGAGAAACCAATCAAGACCATTTGTGCCTAAGACTTATTTCCACATGTTGAATGATGAGATTTCCTGCTAAATTACTGAATTCGAATAATTTAATTCATGATCAGAATATTGTAAAATGTAGTATTAACAATTTATTATCATTGGTAATCACGGTATTAGGCTACCAGTAGCAGATTATAATTGTACTTGTTGCATTAGGGACATAGGATTATTGTGCCTCATACATCGATTGAATTGAAAGCTTGTTATAGAAGAGGCTTTGTTTAGACAAAGAGAGTATATCAAAGGCTAAGGTCTCTGGTGTATTGCGCAATCGTAAGCACACATCAGGCATAATTTCAAAAAGCAGATATACATAACAAATTTTGCTTGCATGCAACTTGCAATGATGCGAAAATCGGCATATCTGGACAGCCCTATTCTGGATAACCAAAAGAAATTTGGAAGTAATTGGACTATTGGATGTAGGTGTGCGATACAGTACTTTATTAGTAATGGCTGTTTTTTGTAGATTTCTTTGAGAAATAATAATTGTTTAAATATTGTTGTGGCTCATTGGGTTTATATTGGTATAATACATAATTATAATATAATGATGTATTAATTATGTATTATATGTATTATATGTGGGTTTAGTTCACCCATGATAAATACACTTCCCTAGAGTGAATTACACAATCAAACATAGGCATATTAATCTCATCATGAACTGTTTGTAAACAAGGGGAGGTTCGTAACTTCTGTACGTCCCTTGGTATGCACTTGTTCATCTATATCTCATCATATTGCGCAATTCAGAGGTCGCGAGAGATGATGAATTAGAGACACAATGCAGTGTTAATATCTGCGCCGCCTGCCATTGTATAGCAACAAGTCAAGGCCAGAGGAAGGATATATTGTTACTCTGTGTTTATATCATATAGAATCAAGCAGTCTACATCATTAGAAAACATAAATTAACTTCTCAAAGCTGGATACCCTGTGTAGACATGTACTGGTAGTTTGAAAATCAGAAATCATAGGATGGTGACCACTGATACAGACTTATATTACTGGTAGAGGCAGAGAGGATTACGTGGATCACCTTCATTTCCGTCTTCTGACTGCAGATACAAGGTAAGCTTATCTTATCAATGCTGTCACCAGGATAGTGGTCACTCTACATTATAACAGGAATATTCAAATACCCATAGCAGAGCTTATTAATATTTATACTCATACAGACCAATATAATCTTGATTCGACTGCTTTTCATCGGAGTGGCATTATCACACAACATGAATGGCCGAAGGCTCTGCCAACCTCAATAACCATTATCGGCACTGAATTTTACATAATCTAGCAGACCAAAGATGAGATTGCAAGTTAGTTAGTTTTTCACGAGCCAGCACTGCAGCGTTGTTATCCAATATAGCAAAAACATCCTCATTCTCACGTGATGGGGAACTTCCCGAGGTCGGAAGGAATTTTGTGGCACAACGCATTACGATATCACCCCCAAAGTACATTTGCATACTGTCGGAAGACTTGAAGCTTTCGCAATGGAAGTGCAAAGATAAACATCCTTAGTTTGTGTTTGTCCACAAGTGATGATAAAGTATTATTAAAATGGATTCATCTACTGCAGTAATCAACTTACGTTGATTCTTCCTTGTTATTTCACAGTTAATTTTCATCTTTATGACAATCATTGACCACGAAACTGAACAGTGAAGGGTGCATTGCCAATTATTGTATTCATTATACCGCAGGAATTTAGATTGATTAGTATGACCTCTAGGCAACTGTTTTAGTATTGTTGCTGTGAGTTTTAAAATTGCCACAGATCATACAGTGGATAACAACTAGCTTGGATAGCAAGCAAAATAACTTCCTTGTTTTTTTACATAGGAGATTATAGATGATTACTCTCCCACCATTAATAACCACAATTGTACACTCTCCCAATAGATGACATGACATCTAGAGCCTATACACTATAATCCTACATGGTGCTTGTCTCGATGGTGCTCAAAAATGTATCAAGCTACAACCTTAACTGAAAGACCAATTTATATTGTCTAGATGGCATATTGCTACACAAAGATGAATGTGTATGAGTAATAGAAAGCTGGTGTCTAGATTGGGTTCATGTCCTAAGTGCTATTGCTATCGCTATCGCTATCGCTATCGCTATTGCCATTGCCAGTACTAGTGCTAGTGCCAGTGCTAGGGCCAGTGTCAGTGCCAGTGGTGCAGTTCGAACAACAACCTCATACTTTTTTATACAGAACACTGTCACAATAATATAGCCTACACGCTAGACTGGTGTGGTACAGAGGTCACTCAAGTACTCCGATAGCTAGTTGGTATTGCAGCACAAAACTGGCCCCAGCACTTGATATAAACGCTTGAGATTTGCTGCCGCTTGCAAGGCAGTGTTACACTGATTTTGAAGTGCATTATAGGCACACCATGACGATAAGGACAAATTTCATAGGCGTTTGACATTTTTCTTTCATCGTAATGCCGAAATGTACGACAAAATTAAACAGTAAAGGTTGGTGTGCCAAATTTTATATTCATGCAGGCACAGGAATTTATATCTAAAACTGAGCTCTAGGCAACAGTATTAGTAAGGTTGCTGTAATCAGTTTTAATGAGTCATAGATCTCATTACAGTTCATATCAATCGGTTAGCATAGCCTAGGGGATGATATGCTTCCTCATTCTTACATCAAATCAAGCTTGACAATGCTCAATCCTATTCTACTCAGCTATCCTTAATGGATAGCTCTTAGGAAACGCTGAAGGTGTACATTTCCTATGAGATGCTTTGTGATTTAAACCTATGTCACATTTTGACGACGACGGTTACCATAGCCAATTAATTTAGCTGATATCACTTTTACACAATCGGGAGAACTGTAAGGGTAAAATAGCAGCCAGAAGAAGAGTATATAACAGAATATATACTCCTGAGCTGTGACCACCACCATCAATCATCCATTCATATCCACTTGTTCTTTTGCATGCAGAAAGTTACATAAGCAACTGGCAAATCAGGAGAAAGGTGTAGGTGTTTGTCTAAGCTTGTCTGTGCTCCGTAGGATGTAACCTGGATACAGAGATTGAACCAATCAGAGAGATCATGTGGAGAGGTTTCTACTGAACAGTTATAAGGTAAGGCTACACAAGAAGATAAAGGCACCCGGTCAGAAGGGGTAAAGAAGCCAATTTGTTTTTCCTCTAACTCTTTTCATCAAGCGAGCCACTTTCGTTTTTGTTAGTTGATTGTTCCTGCTGCAGTTAGATTTAGTTTGATCCAGTTATCCTGAACTTTGAATTGCTCCCTTAATTGGTTTATCAGCAAAAGGTGCTCAGGTCAGTATGCAGGCTAGTTGGTTCTAACTCGATGTAGACTGCTGCGTTGGCATGTATATATTAGCGCCGCATGCAGGGTTTTCAAGCTTGTCTTGCACCTTCTAAACAAGAGGAGCAACTCCAAGTATGAATGAGATCATTAGGCACTAATCAGCCATTGGCCATGACACCCTGTTTATGATGACAAAACAGAGGGTGGGCTGCCCCTAAAGAGGGACGCAAGTTGCCCGGAGTCCTCATACTGGGAGTGTGATACATCCTCGTAAACTGGAATGCATCCTAGAGGTGAGGCCATGGTGGACCTCCTAATCGTAAGTGTGCAGCAAGCTGCCAGAAACTGAAACAGGCACTAATCAGCCATTGGCCATGACACAGCCAACGCAACATATACTGTCATCTTTTATTTTATTTATTGCAGATAATTCCATAAACAGAGAATCAGGAGGTGTGTGTGTGTTGACTGCTCCTACAACACTTTAACAGACAGAGAGAGATCAGACAGAGAGATCAAACTGAGAGATCAATGTCCAGAGGAGTCAACTTGACCCCGATAAGGTGGGGCAACTCATGATATAAAGGGCTCTCATTCTATGTGGGGAGCAACTCCAAATACAAGGCATTAGACCATTCATTAATCTTTGTTGCCAATCCAATTGTGGCCCTCAAAATGCTATTTGCAATGATACAAACCAGAACAGGTTACTTTCAGAAAGGTCAGAATTTTATTGGATGGCATTAAATGAAGCGCAGTTGATTAAAGCGACTGCCTCTAACCCATGTGGTGGTTGAGGGTGGAGACTGAGTGTGGTGGCCGAGTGCAAGGGAGGCATTATCAGCGATGATTTGGTAAAATTTACGTTCATGAAAATCACATTTTGCATGACATTTTTAAGTTGCAGTGTTGTCGTGAGAGTTAACAAAGTGATCGAAAAATCCTTCTTTGGTGGTAAACAAAATATTCTTACTTTGAATCACAAACAAATTTCTTTTCTTTCTTTTGATTTTCAAAATTATTATAGCATAATTAGTGAATAAATGACCCTTGAAACATTATTTGAAATTTCAAGATTAGAAGTTGTCCATCCTTTGTCCATAGGGACATAAATCAAATTTGTACATTACATCGGCATTAATAAGTGAGGACCATGTTGAGTATATTCTTAAAAATCTGTAAAACTGTAATACTAAATATCAGCGTTAACAAGCAACCTTAGATAGCAGGCAGTGTTGTGTAGTGTTAGGCAGTGTCATGTACTATATTTGGTTTAGATATTTGAGTTTTCATTCCCAGCCTTCTACCACTTACTTAGTTTATATCATGTTGATAATGTGTTACCCAAGGGGTGTATTAAGGTACCCATAGAAAATGCTGATATAATGATGTGATTAAGGTTTTACAGTGGTAGATTTTTTCACTCTAAGAATTCCTGCAATCCTGATGAAGATAACAGTGTTCAGTGTATACACAAATAAATCAAACGCCTAGTACACGGCCTGCCCTAAATGGTGTTCAGCATGGCGATCGTGGCCGAACGCCATTAAGGGCTGGCTGTGTGTTTTATCTTTCATCCTCGGGGCTGGATTGGTTTTTGTATACACCCCTGTTACATACTGTTAAGGTTACAATAACCGTTAATTTTAGCACTAGCAATCAAGCGGAAAACTCTATATCACAGCTGTAAGGGCTGCATGAGGTGAATAAACATGCAGTAAAAGAATAAGACAGAATGTATCCTCTTGAGCCCGAACAGTGCAATCAATCATATACTCATGTTATTTATTATTTTACTTGCAGGAAATTAACTAAAAAGTTTGAGAATCAGGAGTCTTAGACGTTCTCCTCCCGACAACTTAGAGACAAGTCGATCAGCCAGAGTGATCATATGAAGACCAGTATACTGATCAGCAATAAGGTGTGGCAACTCATAATATTATTAAGGTCATCGTAATACTCGCATTCTACGTGGGAACAACTCCAAATACAGGGCATTAGAGTTGTCAGTTGGCTTAAACTTGATGATTTGTGATATCTAGAATTTGTACACCCTGGCCCTAACGATGCTATTTGCGATGATTTTAACCTACACAGGTTATTTTCAAAGAGGTCAGAAGTTTATTTGATGGCATAAATGAGGGCTTTTTTGGCGATGATTTGGTAGCTGGTATTAGGATTATTAAACTTCACACGGCAAATTTAAGTTATGGTTTAGGTCAGCATATCATTACAGAAATATTCAGTCATCTATGACTGAAGATAAATATTCTTATTGATAAGGGGCGCTATTGAATATTGTCCTCAACTCAGTAGGACTAAAATACCAGTGTAGACTGGCAGCTATAGATAACGGGCAGTGTTAGGCAGTGACATGTACTCATGTTTGGTTTACACGCTTAAGTTTTCATTCTCAGCCTTCTACCACATACTTAGCTTATCTCATGTTGATAACGTTAGTGTGGGGTGTATAAAGTTTCATATAGAATAATGGTGATATGATGATGGGGTAAAATCTTTACAGTGTTTGATTTTTTGGAAAGTAACAAGATTATTTGATGGAACTGACACTGTTTTATCGCCTCATTGCTAAGAATACCCCAATCGTGAAAATGATAACAGTGTTTCATCCGCGGGGCGGGATATTAATGTTCATACACCCCTGTTACATACATGTTCAGGTTAACGTAGCTGTTAAATTTGGTCCTTGCAGGTGAGCAGAAAACTCGCTATCACATTCGTTAGGTCTGCAAAATTGATTGTTTGGGCGAAAGGTTGATTAAAGACAATTTATCTCTTTAGCGGTTGCAGGCTGCAGAGGCGGCAACTTGATTTTATGCGAATATCGCAGGGTTTTCAAGCATGAGGCCTGACCACTTCCTATGAAGTCAGCCCCCAGTTGATCAACTTTGATACGATATGCCTGTATATTCATTTGGCCCCATTTTACTGGTAAGCCACTACAGCTTGACAGTGGGAGTATCTCCAAATACTAAGTATGACCTGACATGACTAAATACAGAGTGGGACAGCACATATGATTCTATAAATACAGAGTGGGACAGGACATATGATTCTATAAATGACCTAAAATTGGTCTTCTTTGTGTTAGCTAAAAATTGTTCACCTCGGCCCTTACTATTCTATTTGCAATGCTTCTAAGCCCTAAGGCAATACACGTTACTTTAAGACTGGAAGTTGTCCATCCATTGTCCATGAGGACATAAATCTAACTTTATCTTTTCGTTGGCAGTAATAAGGGCTCTATTTTCACAAGACTACATCGCACTAAAGTACAAGTGTATTCTAGCAACTAAAGATTACAGGCAGTGTTAGGCAGTGACATGTACTGTTTTTTGGTTTAGATATTTGAGTTTTCACTCCCAGTCTACAGCATACTTAGCTTATCTAATATTGATAATGCTAGTCAGGGGTGTATTAAGCTCGCTTGAATACCAAGAATTTCTAGAATGCTGAAATAGATAACAATGTACTTTTCTCTTTCATACCTCGGGGCTGCTCTGTGATTTACATACACCCCTGTTACATACCTAACATACCATAACTATGCAGGAAAAGTTTGTTAGGGCTAAAGGGTGTGAGTTACCAGTCATTTCCGAAATATATGGCAGAGTTGATATGTGATTCTTGAGCTCTGAACAACAAAACGAAACATAATTATACATATCTTATTGTTCTTTTCGATGCAGATAATTCGCAGTTTGATAATAAGGAGGTGTATGTTGTATCCTCCCGTACTTGGGATATAACCCTATAACATCGAAGTCATGAGGGAAAAGACAATTAATTTGTCACATGGTTGACTTCATTTTGCTGTAAAATCTTTCTGCCTAGGTCACTTTTTTGGTCTGCTAGTGGCTTGTTTCTGGTGTTAGCTTGCATGTATGCGGAACTTTTGTTGCAGGCTTTTCAACCTATCCCAGCTACTTCTAAGAAAGTCAATCGCTAAGTAATCGAATGATTAATTATGCCTGCATTTGATTTGTTTCAATTCTAACGGTATTGACTGCCTGCTCAACAGGGGGAGCAACTTCAAAGGCAGGGAATTGGATCGTACTTCATCTAAGTTCCAGTTGGCTGTGAGGGTGACTAGGTTTGATTACTTGATTTCTGTTATCAAAGGTTATTTCAGCCTGGTTGCATAATACAGACATGAAACTTTCAGATGATTCCAAGCCAACAAAGTTTGTTTCAGCAGAGGTAGATTTATTGATTGAAGTGCCACCCATGTATCATGCTTGTTTTAGAGGTCTTGGGAGCCTAAATGTATATCTCAAATGTAGCCTGAGAACATCTCAGCAGCTGAGTGTTGCTGCTGGGCGTTGTTGCTGAGTTTCGTGGCGGAGTGTGGCAGCTGGCGGCTGGCTATCAGACTGAAGATTATTTCTGTTCTGACAGGGTAGAAAGGGGATTCACACTGGACTTCTCTTTGCTATAAATTATCTCATCATACAAGTAAGCGTCATAGTCTGCTAGTGGCTGGTGTTGCCTGCAGTGTTAACTTGTATTTATGTGCAGTGCCCAGTTGCAGGGTGAATAACCTACTCTGGCTAGTTATGTGCTGAATGTTTTTCAGAGTGTGCTTGCCAGGGGAGCAATTCCAAAATAAAAATCTTTAAAAGCTGATAAATCTCAATTTTAGTGACGAAATTCATGAAAAATTCCAAGAAATTTGTCCGCAAAACCGGCAGATATTGATATAAATGACTATCCAAATACAACAATTGTTTCGCAAACTATGTCCCTATGAGTTTTTTATGGTGCAGATTCTGGATTGAAAATCGTTTCTTTTCTATAGTAAGAGCTTTTCAAGATAACCCTCTTTTTGACGCCTTTTTCCTTTGCCGAAGCCTATGCCGCATGGAATACACTGAATGCTGCAAAGAGGACAACTCCCAATAGAGGTTCAAATTAGAGCTAAGAAAAATGTCTATAGTTCAAAACCTTTGAGGGGACATTGCCCTCATAAGTCATTCGCGGCGACCGAGTGTGGGCGCCAGAATGGTGGCTACAGAGTGAGCGGCTGAGGTGGCGTCCCAGTTTGGGGAGAGTTAGGGAAGCATTGCCGGTGTTAAATGTAAACATGTTATATTGTTGTTAGATTTTGTCAATTAAAAATTGTGGTGTAGGTTAGTGTACTAATCAAATGAAATTTGGTCATCTGCAGCAGAAGATGAATATTGGTAATGAAAATTACTATAGGATTACGGTTTTGCAACTGGATTGATTGATATTTTCTTATTCTGATTTCTAGTCGCACATGCTCAATTGTCTCGTAGTCATTGGTGTTTCATCTCAAACTGATCCCCTTCATGTTCATAATGCATGGTCGGGCAACTGAGTAAAAAATCAGTATACATAGACACATATATCAGTGTGTTATTTATCATACTTCTTTTAGCTTGTAGGTGCCAAGTGATAATCATGGGAAACAATAAAAAAGCTGATGAGACCCAAGGTAGGAGTTTTAGTACAAAGTTGATTTCAAGCAAATTTGTTAATGAGAAACAAATGATAGTCCAAAGTGCAGTGTTGTGTTATTCATCTGACTGGACTATAATCTGGATTTTGAGATTTTGATTTATTGGGTGCTAAGTTGAGGGCATGGTTAGTATTATGAGGATCAGGTATCCGATCCCATCACTAAATATTAGTAATTGATGACTTCGGCTCGACCAGTTAGTCCCTCTTAAGTAAGTCCTATAATATTTTGTTTCATTCTAATTCTTTACTTGCTGTCTAGGGTATGAGGTCTGGTACCGGCATACTGGAGAACCTGAGATTGATGAACTACCACAAATTTTTAATGTGACACTAAAATCACTGTCATTATCAGAACTGACAGTAGAAGCTCGAGGTCTCCATATCACACATATGCTTGTCAGTGGTGATATCCCTCCTAATATACATGAGATTGCTCCTCACCTGATAAAGCTCAGGCTCGACCGAATACCACATGTAAATCAGCTACAGAGGTAAGAGTTCATATATATATGATTGAGTTTGTATAACGCTGTAATATGTTTTATGTATAACTGAGTGCCTACACACTGTATTACAAATTTGATCTTGCAGGTTGAGCTGATGCCCAATTTATTGTTCGATAGTGTGAAACAGGACCAAATCATGCTCTATTGCTGATAAATCAGATGAGATTTTGATTTCCAAGATAAACTGTTTCTAACTGTTGAATTGAAGCTATTTTTGACAATCCTGGTGAAAATGTTTTAAATGCTTCTGAGGTTCATCTTTATGTGTAGGAAGGGTGGGTTATTTTCCAATTTCATAGAATCCAATCCGTTTTGCCTGTAGTGTTATGAGATTTAGAACAAGCAGTAGATGTGAGTTTTTTTTTGGTCAAAATAGAATCATCTTTATGAATGTTTTTGTGAGGTTGATATAACAACATACATGGTGATGTTGCTTCATAGTTTACGTTAGGCAATTTCTAGGTGATCGCAAATGAAATCCTCGGAAATATGAAATAATAAAAACACAACCTAGCGATGTGTTTCTGTCAATCTTACAGAGCATAATGCCAACACCAGTGCCTAACTCTAACAAAAGAACCAAACAAATTATGATGAATACAAATTTATCCTGCTCTTCACCCAGTAGTTTAATGCCACTGCCATTATCTTGTTCAAGAGTAGTTGATTACTATTGTGTAGACATTGACTAACCAGTTAGCTTTATGTCATTCTCGCTCTGTGTAGAATACCGCTGATCATGCTATTAATAATATAACTTTGATATCCAAATTTTCCAACTAGTCTCTGAACATTGGAAATTTGTCCCCTTGGCTCAATAAAACCTAAAAGTAGTGTATAGCTTCAGGGTCATACAATTATTAACCAAGTTATGATAAATTTATGATAAATTGTGTGAATTAAATGTCATCATCAATTGTACTCTTTTTTTGTGTTGCACAATAACACGATACTGGTTAGTTAAAGCGCACAAACGGTTGCGGGATGCTGGTAGAGGCATTTCATTATCAACCACTTTCCCTTCAGAAAGTGGTTGATAATGAAATGCCTCTACCAGCATCTTGACCCCTTTGAGCAGTTAAACTAGATAAGATAAGACTCAACCAAAACCATTAAACGAAGGACTTTTTGTCACGATATTCATTGATTCTTTGTGTTTGGTATACTTAATTGATTTTCCAGACATGGATTTGAGATTTTTCATCTTTTATACCGAAGCCAATTTGTATAAGATATTATGGGTCACCCCAGATTAGCTGAATTTTAGAATTTCAATTTCACAAATGCAATAGACTCCCAAAACAGCCACCGAACTCTGCGTTTCTGATAGTTTTACTGATTTTTGAATCGTCCAATTTGAATGTCATTCTCACAAGAGAATACAATTGCGAAATCATTGACAATTGTATGAAATTCAATCAATAAAGAGTAGGACAAATCCATTGAAACAAGTTGATGTTAGAACAGCTGTGAGTGAGAGACCATTGGCTGCTCCTTTATAGGAGCTGATTCGAACTGGAGGTCTTCTCCCTTGGCAGCTTTTCTGACGAGGAGTCCAGGGAGATGAATGTTTCGCAGTTTGGCTAAAGGCTATCAATAATGCATAACATTGACTTTTTGTCATTATGGTCATTTGAATATGAAACTAACACTTATTTCTACACAGGCTCTGTAGTTGAGTCAATTAAAGGTCCAGGTCTTCTTAAAAACAAATGTTGACATGGTTTATTGAAAGAGAAAGATGATTTTAAATGATGTGTTCTGTCGTTATTAACATACAAGTCATAATTTCTATTATTATATGTGGTTTCTCTAGAAACCGTTAGAAATAACTTTTAAGAAATAGTCTTTGCTCATTCAACCTTATACAAATCAGAAGAGTTAGCCAAATTTAAAAAAAAAATAAATCACTGAATCGTAAACTGACCTGAGGACACAGCAAGGATGAAAAATGCAAAATTTTGATCAAATATAACTTGTTGGCTAATTATTTAGGGCTTTGAATCCGACTTAGGATAAGTTTTTGTTGATTTTATGTTTTGGATTGATGGTCTGCCTAGCAACAACCAATACTGTGTGCAGGATAATAATGTGACAGGGAAACCTGTCTGTGATCAGCAAACTATACCATCTTCCTAAGCTCTTCGCAGGCTGCTCTGTTAGCGTGAGAATAAGCTCTGTTCCTATGATGTAGGTATTTGGTACAGGTTTGCCTTGGCACAGATACTGGGACTGGGACTGGCTCTTGCAAGGTTTAAATCGCATCACACATCTCTTTATCAACTCATACAGTCTATAGATTGAAGCCACAACCTGAGCCTTGTCCATTAATGCCCTCATTGGCAGAAGTATTTGGTGATTTTCAACCTGGATCCCATTCACACTGCTTTGTGAATTCTGTATAACTATATCCATCACCATAACGAATAGCGAAGGGGATATAGCACATCCCATCCCATGCCTACTGCTGGCTTATGCCAGCTCGTGGTAAAGTACCCAGTAGTGGATCGCATTTCGTACTTTTAAAAAAAATAATATTGGAATGAAGAATTTGTGAATCGAGACAGTGTGTCAATCTCACTATGATATGATGAGCATCTCTGAAAATTATAGGTATCCATGTGGGCTATATTTTCTCCTTCCAATTCATACTCAAGCCAACAATAGTAACATGACCTACATTCAAAAAACCATATCGACATTCATTTTCACTTTCAACACTTTTCTTAACACTCAACGGCAAGCAGCTAATACCATAGTCTGAAGCTTGGCTCTGATGACATTTGAATGCATTCCTGAATTTGCATAACCCAAAACTTCAAATGGGATCGCTCGCAAGAATAAAGCATTCAAATATTCAAAGAGTTTTTGAGTCTGGTAATATAAATCTACTTTGAGAATGATCAACATAAATAGGAAGTAGGCTACATTTCAACAACACCGACTGGTCCTCAAGCAAGCAAAGTTGTGGGTTTAAACTAGCATTCATATATTAACTTCCATATCTGTTTTGCAACACTTGCATCACAAGAAATACCTATAAACCATTATATCCAAAAAAAATTAGATCGAGTCAATTTATTTATGGTAAATGTTACCTCCTGCAAAACATGCATCACAAGGACATCCAAACCTATTTAGACTGCAAAATATAATGTCAGAGATCCTAAGTATGGGTATTTAAGAAAACCTTTTCTCATCTTTAGAATGTATTGCCCAATCGTGTTTGCTCCTTCGCAAGTTTGTAACCTTTAAAAAAGCCCTAAGTTTTTCCAAAATGTGGGGCCGAAAACAAATAAAATTAACTAGTAAACAGGAGTGTTTGTTTTGTTATTTTGAGGAAAACTCAAGTAACGAAACCTGATCTTGAGGGCAAATAATTCAAGATATTTCCTGACAATTTAAGAAAGTTTCTGGTGGGGTTGCAATATAATTTTGCCTGACAATGGATAGCTTCTTTGCAGGGGGATTTCTCATCTGATCTATTGCCAGCAGTCCTTATGATGTTTCACAAATGTATGGCAGCTGTCCTATTTCGGGAGAGGATGATTTTAATGATAGTAATAAAAGCTCTGATACCTTGCATATCAACTCCACTATTTGGTCTTCATTATATTATATGTATTTAATATTTGGCAAGGACATAATTTGCTTTGATAATTAATCTAATAATTTTAGTGTAATAAAGGAGTTTTCACTGCATTTATGGAATTTAGTGAGTTATAGAAACCTTTTAAGGAAAACTAGGTCCATTCGACCATTTCTGATAGTAATGTTATTCTCATAGCACTCTACGCTAATTTTCCTAGTTGAGATTGATATCTAGGGAAATGTAACATTGATTGATGAAACAGGGTTATTGGAGACAGTTTATATTTAAATCTTTAGGGTATTCAGATCCCTTTGTTTTAGCCTTTGTTTATCTTTGAGAGTAATTCTGACACTTCTCGCTTGCGAGTGAGCACAACTCCCAAAATATGAAAATCAAAACTATGTACATGTGATTTAGTTTTCGAAGTGATATAAATTAGAACCGAATATGTATTCACAATTATCTTAGCCATGGTGGTATCACAAACAAAGGTTATGACCATACGGCAGGCTACACAATTTGAATAAAACCCAACTTATCGCCTTCAACTGGCTGAATTATAGGTGTGCTCACTTACAACATTACAGTAATCTCAAATAACAGCCACAGATTCACCTAAGAATAATGAATCCACATGGTTAGCGATATAACCTTATTTCAAACAATTATTACATCATCACTTATATATGTATTGCATATTTGTTCTGGTAGTATTAATAAGTTCAGGAACTTTTATTCATTAACCAAAGATGAAAAGAATTTCTTTTAAAATTAAACTAAAAGTAAATTATGAAAGTGTGGGTGAAATACTAGGACACACAAAAGTTTAAAAATACAGAGATTACAGGCAATTGAGAAAATTCAGAAAATTTTCAATGAACTATTTCCTATCTAATGGAGTAAATGAAGAATAAAAATGCAAGTATTGAGGAGTAGAAAAGTTAAAAATTTATGCACTTAAAATGTGGCTTTTGACGTCTTGTATGATTTGAGATCATGGCATAGCTTAACGGTCAGGGGCAAGTGATAAAATAATTTTGCACAAAATTCCACAAAGAAGAACCTGTATCTGTCTATGAAAAGCATCAAGCCCTCACTTTTACCAAGTCTTGTATGTGTTTCTAATTTTACAGTCATTAATTGTCATCGATAATAGAGACCATTTCGTCAATCGATTGAAAATGTAAAAAGGGATAAATAATAATACCCGTTGGTGATTTCATTTCAAATGCCTTTTCTCAACTTTTGGGCAATTTAGATTTATGATTCTTAAACATCGGTATTCAACTCTTGTTCAATAATATTCATCGGAGCAAAAACTAATGGAGCAAGATATTCAATGTTTGGTCTTGTTAACTGTGTGTTCCAGACTGCAGCTAAGGTTTCATTCAGAACTGTACAATTTCTTTTAAAATTTGCTATGATCGGTTGTAGTTTTTGTTTAATCTCTGTGACATGGGATACAAAATTCATATTTTTATCTAAAACTACTCCTAAATATTTTAATTTGTCTGACTGCTTGAATGACTTGCCCTAAACATTTGCTTAGGGAAAATTTGTTTGAGACGGTCATAACATCTGTCTTTGACGCATTGAGTATCAATTTATTACAATTATACCAGTCAAAAACTAAGGCTAGTGAATACTCTATATTGTTTATGGACAGGTTTGGGCCATTTCCACTGGTCATGATGAGACAGTCATTGGCGAACAGAGAACAATTTAGTAAGATCATCGATAAAAATACCATTAACCTTCATGGTTTAAGACCTGTTTGATAAATGATTTTTTTCATAAAGGATGCTACCAATAGTGTACTGTTGAATTTTTGAGTAAATTCAGTAACTATATGAGTTACACAGTCAAAAAATTTCTTGATGTCCAGTGCAGCAAGGTTTAAAAATTGACAAGGAATTCTTCAGATGATATACATCATATTTCATTCACCAGTTTGAGAAGGTTTTGGTCAGTGGAGGTTCCAGAGCAAATCCCCTAGAAAGTGCAGCTCGAAAGTTATACTTGGATTATCAACTCCAAACAGACATGAATGTCATTTTATTACAGTTTTCAAAATAACAAAATAGTTTGGTTCAGGGATATTTGTTTTACTTTAATCGCCTTTGTCTGATTTCCTCATTTTTTATCAACTACTGGTAAATCATAAATTGACCAGGAATCGCTTGTAAGAATTGATTAGCATATTCAATGAGCGTACAAAATTCACTATCAATTGATTAACATCTCTACAAGATAGGGGCATTCATATGAGTGAGGCTATATTTTCTTATTTCAATCATTGTCAAGCCAGCATCACTGTGGGTTTAAGGTATAGTAACGGTGTCGGTGAATTTTTATAATACCATTATAGTCGGATAGGTAATTTGAAACTATTGGTTATACAAAAAATTTTTTGCAATATCTTCATCGATTTATTTTTCATTGCTTATTACAGTATTTACTACAATTCCTACGAATACTATGAAACAGAGCGCGAGAAAATTATTTATGAATTAAATTATTCACACTTTGCGCATGACGCAACGAGCTATACCAGCAGTGTGTGAAATCAGCTATCAGCTGGAAATGGTGGTGTAATAGCAGTCTGATAACACAAACAACTGCTTTGGGCATGGCAATCAGAGGATAATGACAGCATTGATCATGAAACAATAGGATATTTGAATATGACAGAACAGGCTAAAAAATGCACAAAGTTGTCTTTTCAATGTCAGGAGGAAGACAATTCACTCTATCTTTTTTACAGCTGATGTTGAAATATCCTGCTGATTCCCAAATTATTGGTCATCAAATTAGGTCAACCGGAAACATCTCTGTTTCATTCATAAAAAATTATAATCTGATTACCGTAGTGGAGATTATGTTGTATTATTGGCCATAGATTTGGATAAACATGTCCAAACTCGTCAAAAACTATCATAAAACAAAGATGAAATCATAACTCACACCTTCCAAGAAATATGAATATGGAATTCAAAGGGGATAAGTGACAAATTGTGATTTAAGAGGTGAGTCACCCCCATAGAGCAGATTTGCTTCCTGTGTTCAGTAGGTCAACTTTGAGAGGTGATACAGTTGTTGCTATGGTAGCTAAGTTGAAGAGCAACATCACGCCGCTTTTATCAGTTGGTTTACTAAAATAATTGGCAATCAATCAAGGCTGAGGCCATCTATATCTTCAGAAAAATAACTCCATATCATACCATGTTTTGTCATTGAGAAAATAACCAAACATCCCCTACTGATAGAAATGAGAGCATGTAGAGCATTAATGATTGTTTATCACTTACACATTGGTCACGCCGTTGTCATGAGGAGTCAATGCATGCAACAGATACAATAAATCATGTCAGGTGCTCAAATTGTGTTAGATAAATAACTAAATGCACAGTTGAGCTAATGAGCAAATATTACTTTCCTTTACACGGTGGTGTCCACTCACAAAGTCTATGTAGGAGAATATTTTTTCCATATATATACATTTTGAAGTCTCTAGAATTGTTAACTAGTGTTTTTTATGCTGTCAGATTAGAATTCAGCTGTGAGGACACCAATAAGAAACCTCATGTCTGGCACAAAATTATGCGTTACTTTATCGTGCACAAAAAAGCACTCAGGAGCCAATTTGAAGGAATATGATGATAAATAATTCAACCTCACCTTCTTTATAAACCGCTATTCAAAAATCAAGAAGAAAACCAATTCCATCTCTATGCTACAGCTGCCTGAAAGTTTCCTTTCCAGCAAAATACGTTATTTTCGTGCAGTCATGACGCGACGTCAAAAGACGTTACGCCCTCGACTCTCATAGAAATATACTCCTACCTAGATGGTCTTCCATATATGCCAAAATCAACTAATTCGGACAACTTCCTTTTTAGGCGTTACTATACCTTAAGTCAGCATTTATAGATTAAGTTTCCCATCTGGATCACCTAACTTGCAACACCAGAAATTCACATTATTATCTGCAACATCTGATTGAGATTCATTGATTCATGGTTACTATTATATCCTTCGATACCTACATTACAAGGAAAGCAAATCCAGACAGCAAAATCTAAATCAGAAAAATGACAAGTTACATGGTTAATTGATCAACCTAAAACTTTCTCTCATTAATGAGGGAGTTCAGTTCAGATTCACATTCTTCCATCCCTATCCAGGTTGATAGATCAACCAATTCCGATTCTGTAGGCTAGAATACTCTGATAAAAAACTTAAATATATTATTTAAGTATGATAACTCCAAAGCTCGATAATTATCTAGATGAATTTAATCTTTGCCAATAATATAATGTTTATTATTTCCTAGCACTATTGCACAATACTCAATAAGAAAATAGCATATACTTTATCCAGGGTAGCATCTGCAAAGCGAGGTACCTGGAGGCATCGTTTTAAGAATGTGAGGCAGCATTTCTTTTTTCAAGAAAGCCATAATTAAATATTACATGCTACAATAACAATCTATAAACACTCAGTCGAATTTTTTGGTTTCTTGTTCAGCACTTTTGAAAAACAATTTCTCAAGTACTGATATAGATGCCAATGAAATAAATTGTTTCGCCTAGCCCATTCACTCTTTGCAAACATACTACTTATATTTGTGTATCTTTATATAACTTAATATCAGAGTGTAGTTACAGGAGTCATGAAATTACAATCAATTATGTACTATGTTAACATTATTATGTCTAGAGTCACATATGATTAACTATCAAAAGTTACTATTTTCTAGTTTGAGATATCAATGATACTAAAATGATCTAACTCTGACTTTGTTGGAAGTTCTCTTGTCGCTTTTAATTGCGCGTTATTTTCTACAATGGTATTATATTTATGGTTTTTCACATGTTTTGTTTCCACCACAGTGTCTGCAGTCTGAAAGAACTTGAGGTGTTAAACTTAGTGGATAGCGTGCAGCTACAGACATTACCCACAGAGTTAGGAGATCTGAAATCTCTAAAGCGCTTGTCCGTGTTCCAATGCGGCCTCACTTGTCTACCAAAGAGGTAAGTAATATCCGCACTTCCTGTACTAGCAGTACTAGTAGTAGTTGTAACAGCTGTTCAATTTCATTTTATTTGCTGTTTGATCTCATCGCAGATATCTATATTAAAAGCCTAGAAAAGCTGATAAGTGTTTATCATTGTGCTCAAATTGGTGCCCTATTACTGACACCAAACAGCTACTGTTTACCTCAACCATACAAAGTTCAACTGTACTATCTAAATTTCAAATGTTTTTAAGTAGATAATATTGCGAGAATAATTTAACTTGTGAGATAAATACTGGTAGCTAATAACTCACTCAAAGTCCAAGACACTGAGTAGAAAGATGTTAATTTCCTCATTTCACCCTACAATACAATACTGATAATGTCTCAGCATTTAGAGACGTGACAGGCCATTATCTCATAGTTATAAATGACATGGGATATAACAGGGCTTAGTGGTGGTGAGCACCCCAATCCTGTTTCACCTTTGAATTAGCAGATAAGTTCCTGCACAGTACCAGCAACTCAAATGAGGAGTAGTTGACGTCATGACAAGTATGGTTTCTCATTGATAGAGATGACAATGTTCAAAACATAAAAGCCAAGGAAAACACAAATATAATTATGCTAAAAAGCCGGTAACTCGATATGCAGTTCAAATATCTAAAATTATTGAAATTTCTCACGCACAAACTCACCCCAATAAATTACAAATTATAACACGCTGCCAAAAACAAAATTGGGCAAAGATATACAACTACACATATTATACCAAGCTAAAAATTGATATTAAATAGTAAGCCAATTTTACTCTCAAGCCTAACTAAATGTATTCAGGAATTGCGTGGAAAGATATCCCATCACAACATTGTAACACTGTAAGGGTTGAGGTACTGTAATAAAACAGTTAAAGTGATCTGAATCTTAAGGATGGCTAGCAGAATATGGAAAAGTTCAAATTTCAATCAATTTTTCATTCTCACAAGAAAAGATAACTGTGACATCATTGACAACCTGTATGAAATTCAAACAAGAAAGAGTAGAAAAAGATCCATTGAAACAAGCGGATGTTAGAACAGCGATGAGCGACACCAATATTCTACCTGGCCTGTAACCTATTTCGATAGCATGCTTGTGATATTTTGGATCTTCCACTTGGGGTCTTCAAGAGGCTGTTTTGAAATTGAGTTCTACTCCTTTGGCAGCACAGCATTGCTTACGGGAGTACAGGGAGCTGAATTTTGCGCCGTTTGGCTAAAAGTTACTATTAATGCATAATATTGACTTTTTGTCATTTAGGTTAATGGAATATAAAATTAATACTTAATCTTACTCTTATATTCTATTCTTTTCCGCATATTATTTTCACCATCGTAACAATTTTTTCCTTCCATTCAATTCATATTCACCTATTGAATCTTTGCCATACCTACCACCATTCTTAGGTCCGACAAAAATATCATCATAAAATCGGCTTGATTCATTACATGAAAATTCAATTTTTACAAGGAAATTTGAAAAATAGTAGGTAGAGATGCACTTGCACTTGCACTCCGAGTTGCAGAGTAAGAACCAGGGTTAAATTGCAATGGATTTTTTTCCCTATACACCTGATTTTCCCTACCCTCTAGCCACAACTGCTGAGCAGGAATTCAGAATACACAGGACGGAATTATCTACACAATCAAATACATAACACCTTCAAGTTGTTGAGAAAACTAACAGAAAATTGCTCTCATCATTGGCTTTTGAACGGTCACACCCAACGCAGAAATTGAGTACCTATGAAAATTGATTTTTTGTAAGCATGCCATGTCATTTGAATTGGATGCATGAAAACACAATACACAAACGCTTTGCCAATAGGATGCCTTGCAGAACCTGCAGGTAGTCGCGATGAGCTGTGAGGTATTTTCAGACTTGAAGCAGCGGTGTTGGGGTGAATATCTTGAGCCCCTGTGAAGCAGTCATCTGGCATAGTGCATTGGCTCAGATCATCTGAACGAACAAAAAAAATTAATTTCATAACAGCAGTTGCTTAGGATATACCCAACTCCCTTGATTTGCCTCTATTCCATTGAAATTTTTGGGTTGCAGCCTATTGAGAAATTTTGATATTTTTCTGATAGCCTTATTGGTAATTGGCGTAGCTACAGTAAATATACAATGTAAACAAATAGGGATCAGGGACTTTTGAAAAACATAGTTGCTATAGGTTTAGAACTAGATACACAAAATCATCCATAACATACATTCTTCTTGATGCCGATAAAATCAGATTGCACATGCTCATGAAACATTTTACAATTATCCACTATTACACGAAGGTATCTCATTTTTCAGGCCGTTCAAAATTATTTCCATCAAGTATGAGAGTTTGGGTATGAGGTTTGACATGGGAGGTAGAGGATATGACATGACTTTTAGATTGATTGAATTCAAGATTTAAAATATTGGGCTGCTGTTAATATGGTATTTTACATGTGATACCATCCAATATGTACCACAGTTATGACATTCGCGCACAACCCCATCCCCCATGAAAGTTCATTACCAAAATATATTGCCGATACAAAGCTAAATATTTTCCAATGAACAATGGTCTACAAAGGATTTCAAAGTTCTAGCATACCAGACCAATTATTTAAATATAATGAAAGGCTTACAAGGCATCTATGTCACTTGGTGAGATGGTAGTATCCAGGTGACTTGCTAGTGATAGAAAAATTTTTGATGTGCTTCATTGCGGCTCTCCGGGATATTAGATATTTACAGCGTTCGTTGATTTTATCGACAGTGTGGATGACGGCCTAAGCTTTTTCTGATTTGTCTTCATTATAAGCTTGGAGTTGTTGTATTTGTTGAGTTCTTCAAACCTTGCTTTTACACCAGTTACATCTCATTGTGCATATTCCAGTGAAGTGAAGAAACCTCTTTAATCAGACTCGATGGCATTCAGACGAGTGTTGATCTTGCTTGCTGCTGTCATTAAGGCCTTGTGCTGGTTGTCAGCTGACCTCTTGTTCTCGTTCATTTTGTCTAGGATTTGTTGCAGCTGACCATTATGTATCTCACTTACAGATTTTGCCTTAACCTTACCATGATAAGCGTACTCCAATGTGTTGTTATTCATCATAAGTCAGCACGCTAGGTATACTTTATTGTAAAACAATACACATTACATTCTACATGAATCCATTTATCACTTATTATATATGGTGAGATTTCGGATCTGAATGTGACACTTATTTTTGCTCAAATCAGACACACTGCCGAATCCATACTTGAATATTTGGCTTGAAAGACAGTAATTTATGTCTGAAACAACCCTAATAAACTTCAATAATTTTTATTTGACATTGTTTCCTCGATCAATCCTTGTTTGAAATGTGATAGTGTCAAGCCTTCTTGTGTATTAAAATATTTCATAATTTTTGGTTGGGTGTCTCTTGCCCAGATTTTATTCATATCGCTGCATAAGGTGGGTTGATTCAAGTACCAGTAGAAAAATCATGCCACCTCATTTAATACACCCACTCAAAAACTTTGACCTGGTCCAGCAAACTTTAAAACCAGTTGTATTGAATTTAGAATGGAAATAGTAAATCGCTATATCGCTATATTGCTATCTATTCTATTCTATTGCTATCACGCAAGTATAAGGGGTTTATAAAGAGTTATCTAACCAGATTGACACAATTGATTGTTCCGCTTGGTGCTTGATTTTGATCCTAGATTCTTCTTCTTTAAATAATTGTCTCATTTAAGTTTGTATGTTTAGCCGGATACAGGGACGGGATATGACAAATTAGGCATAGTGAGATAACTTCTAATTCATAATAGGTCCCTGGTACGACATTTTATGAAAATGAGAAGATAACTCTACAGCAACTTGAAGCCAAAATACTTTTAATGAACTGAGTAGGTTCTTGCCCATTTTATGTCTTGTAATGGTCTACCTAGCAACAACCAATACTGTGTGCACGATAAAAATGTGACAGCGGAACCTGTCTGTGATCAGCAAGCTATAACATCTTCGTAAGCACTTCGCCGGCTGCTCTGCAGGCGTGGGAATAAGCTCAGTTTCTAGGTATATGGTACAGGTTTGCCTCAACACAAAGGCAGGGACTGGTTCTAGCTAGGTTTGAATTGCATCGCACATACAGTCTAAAGATTGAAGCCACAACCTTAGCCTTGTCCATAAATGCCCTCATTGGCAGAAGTATTTGGTTATTCGCAACCTAAATCCCATTCACACTGCCTTGTGAATTCTGTATAACTATCTCCATCACCATAGCGCATAGCATAAGATATAGCACAGGGGTGCCTACTGCTGGCTCTTGCAAGCTCGTGGTAAAGTATTCAGTAGTGGATCACATTCTGAACTTTTCATAATATAATTGGAATGAAGAATTGGCAAATCCGGACAGTGTGTCAATCTCACCATGAAATGATGAGCATCTCTGAAAATTATTGGTGTCCATGTCAGTTGGGCTATGTTTCCTCCTTCCAATTCATTCTCATTTCTCTCTAACATCGGCCTAACGCAAAGATAATGCCAATCCTAGGTTACAAGTGCTAACAGGTTACCACATCAACTTCAGCTGACCTGCACTCTTCATCATTATAAAGATGTTATTTTGAAGTTGGTGGGTCTGAGCATAAATGATTAGTGTCATCTGCAAATAAAATATATCTATTTGCGATGCATTGCGTTGCGATTCTTACTATTCCTTTGTTCAAACCAAATGTGTTAATTTTCTCTCGAGACATCGCCAAGTTCATCTAGATTTGTTCTCTTAAGCTACCAACACTTCAAATTTTGTTCACAGCGAACAAGGAATAGTTATCGTCCCAAAATCCTATAGAATCCAATCAATTGATAGTTATTATGTATAGGGCTGTATCAAATATTAGAAGAAAAAAAAACTCGCTGGTGACAATTGTCACTTCTATTTGTTTATACCTGCTATTGTTCAATACTATATCCCTTACACAAGAAAGGACAAGCTGTCTATATTACCTCAGATATTTAGACACACCATGAAACATGAATTTTACATAGATGCCCACTCATGAATGTATGTAGGTATGCAATATAATAAGATTCAGGCTACTTAGCGGTATAGAAATCCTATCATTCTGATACAAAATTACTTCATAATCATAAACCAACTCCAATTACTTACAAATACATGATTAACACTTTGACTACCGACCGCCTATTATATAACAATACATGCTGTGACCGGGCGCTTTCAGGGATTTTCAATGCAGCATAACCGAAACACAGCTGGTAGTAGCCCTGTTATCATGCATATCGTTGGAATGCCCAGCTCATGATCGTTCCAATGAGCATAAATTTTCCAGGGTTAGAGAAATATATAGCTTGCCAGGGTAGGGGTAAAGTGGAGGCCGTAATCAGCTGAGAAGATAATTTTTTTCCCCGATTGACTGGTCGTGTATGCTTGAATTCATGCTAAATCTCAAGTCTGAACCAAAGATTATCACTGGTTTTTTTGTCAGGAGGGATCAAAAATGCTGTGGTGACATCTCTATTTCTTTTCAATTGTGAGAGACAGTAAAAGACAAAAGAAATACAGGTATAAAAGAGCGTCAGACTGTTAGAAAATTCTATATTTGATGTATGAGAAGTTTGTGGAAAAATTACGAGCATTTCAAAAGACAAAAGCCATGAAGTAACATATTGAAATATGATTGTATAATAAAATATGTTATATACCATGCATGACAAGTTCTGAAATGTAATATCAATGAAGCTAAGCGTAATATATACATGAATGTCAGCAAAGGTCAAAGATAACCTAAAGATTGTCTGCTATGAGGACGGTGATATGGATGAAGGCATAGCAAGCAAAGAGCTACCTGGCATTCCAGACATAATGTATCTTGATTCACGTCTAGGTTTCTTGCCATTAGGGCGGGCTCGGATGAACAGTTCACACAAAGTCGAATGGGGTTCTGCTTTACAGGGTTCGGTGGTAAAGGGGCGGGAAAGTGATTGCCAGTTACATGCCTGCGTGGTTCAGCTGCAGCATTCGGGGGTTGATTTCGCTCTTCGATACCAGCTTCTTTCAATAGTTCTTTGGCCAATGTTATGATGTATTGTGATAGTCTGAGTTTGGATGTTGGATTTGAGAATTTTTAGATTTTGAATGAGTTTACAACTCCCATGACGTACAGCCAGAAGAAGAGCTTCATCCACCATTTGAGCGACTTTCGTCTTTCAACACCAGCTTTATTGCTGTTGTAGGTTAGGACAGTCTGCGGCTTCATTACCTGGTGATCGTGAAATCTAGACCTGGGATTTGTTGTGTCGATCATTACGTCAGCATCTACGGTGGACACAGTTATTACGTCTCTCTTGTCCGAATATCTCCCCACTGCCTAGCTACCCTCTCACCCTTCTGCAGATTTTGTGCATCGTCACCTGGCAAATTTCGACTATTTGACATACAAGTACCAACTGCATAAATGCCTTTAGTCGGTAACTCACGGAATAGAATAGGAGATGAGTAGCGTCTGTCCATGTAAACTCTGTAGTTTTTATTTTCAAAGGGATTGAGTATACGGGTGACCAGGCTATTTACGGTGTTGTCTCCTATGGCTGTGTAGACTTCCATCTGACATACATAGCCACTGTTAGATTCGCATACACACTCTACTCGCATTCCATACTTGTTTGGTTTATTTTTCATGTAAACCCGAAATCTTACCCTACCACGAAATGGTCACATCGCTTCATCGACGATTTGACCAAGGAGTATACAACTCTCCAAACTTAGCTAACAGACTGTCAAATATCGGTCGTACTTTGAAAAGTGGGTCATGACCATCCTGATCATGGGGTACGTGATCGGCATTGTCATTCAGGTGCAAGTACCTAATTATCTGCTGGAATCGGTTGCGGCCCATGCCAGTTGAACTAGCGAAGCTACTATGCAGTACAGGATCTGTGGAGAAATAGTCCGCTATGGTTGGTTTTTTCACGATACACATGTGAAGGATTATGGCAAAGAATCGGTACATGCATGACAGTGTTACAGTTTTCCATGATTCGGCCTGTGCGTCAGACATGTTACTTCGAGTGTAGCGGTTGGTCTCAGATTTGACGGTAGTGTAAAAGGTACGATCGAAAATTACATGAATGCATCTATCTCACTACATCCTGCTGAAAGTTTTGTTGTATTTACACCATGCTGAGCAGTACAGTCAGGTACCTGACGAGCTGCGTCAGTAGCCATCTGCCAGACGAATTCATCTAGAAAAACAAAACAATTATCTGTTTTGATTTATAACATAACTACATATCATGTGTCACCATGCAAAAAGCACTTATCTACATATATATAAACATGAAGGTAAGTGCTCTCCGCATGGCGTCACTGTGGTATCTTATCTCCATGTATATAAACGTGAAGGTAAGAAACCGCATAGAGATCGATAAATAGACATAAACTTATGAACACATGTTCTATATTCAGAGGTACAAAGTTTTTTCTGCTCAGTGTGATGAGCAGTTGCATTCGTAGGTGAAAAGATAAAAAGCCAAAAACGTAATTGTCGACATCATACCTCCATCAGGTCTATTCCGTCTCACACCAGGACCACGTCCTCTCCCACCCCGTACACGACCATAAGCACCTATAACACAAGCACCTCTACCAGCAGCACCACAACCAACTCGACCACCACGTCCTCTACCACCACCTCCTCTACCAACACCTCCTCTACCACCACGTCCCCTACCACCACGTCCCCTACCAGCGGGTTCTATTCAAGCAAAAATAGTTCATATTATAGGCCTATGCATGAAGTGAGGCTATAACATGTAACCCTTGCACCAGTGTTCATATAAACATTCATGTCTCAATGGCTCGCATGTTTCAATAAACAACTCCATCTGACGCATGTAAGTCTAGCGATAGAAGGCTTTTTATAAAATAAACGCCACAACCGTAATGGAGTATATATATATATATCATAAATATATGTATATATCTATATCACATTGTAGTATGATATTGCATTGGACATAATTAGCACGGTGAACATACCTGGTTCCTCCTCATCAGATGATAGTTGTTGATCAATCATATCTCTGCCAATGTGACCTGGTTCACTACCTGCACCATCACTACCTTCTCCAGCATCACTCCCTGGGCCATCTCCCACTCTACTTTCATTATCTGAGTCACCAGTAGCATCTATGTAATTTGGATCACTGTCTAAAACAAAATAATATACAAATGAATGCATTTAGAGACAAGTCGTAGTAAGCCTAGTCAACTGACTCAATGCATCATCAGATCTTGGGATCCCATCATTTTCTAAGAGATCTAATGTACAGAAAAAAGCTACTCATGGTCAGTTACAATACACCAGAATGATGGTCTGACAGTTTAGCATGGGTGTAGTATATTTAGGTTTTCACTGAGGTAGGAGGTGAGGGCTGTGAGTGTTGTTTACATTGACACCAATAAATCAGCAAAATAAATCTGGTTTTTGAGACACCCTCTTCACAGGCTGTATCTTGGCTGTAAAGAGTGCTAGTTTGATAAAAACTTCCAAAATGAAATGAGTAACAACTCACCTTCATCATCTGATCCAAAAGAATCTACTTCACTGTCACTGTCATTCATAATCTCATCAAAATCATCATCTACTGAGATTCTGCTTCTTGGCCTGGGGGCTGCCATCTTTGATTTTGACTATTTTCAGCTGATTTTGATACGGTTGAAAGTTTTCAATTATACAGATCCCCCTCTCAGTTCAATTGAGTTGACTCTAAGACTCCAGATTAATCTAGAATTGGTTTGGTAACAATGCAACAAATGTATGAATCCAAATACATGAATGAAACATTTGAGTATGAACTGATGCCAATATAATATTCCATTCAAGATAATCGATATTTGCAATGGCAATTTTCATTCCGATTGATTTTAAAGATGATATTTTTCTGATTCTGCCCCCTCCTCACAATTCATTTTTAGGTTATTCTGAGTATCTTAGATAATTTGACAATCCCTGTATCAAACCACAGGTGAATACAGCAAACTCTCACAAAAAGCTATGTACCAAACAACAAAGGCACCCAAAATTGAAGCCACTAGCCAGCCAGAGCAGATATTTGATGATCCAGAGTTTTGTTAATATGCTGTATAAAATATGCATTATCAATTTCCTTGGCGACAGTTAATCATTTTTAATTTAATTACTTCCTCCCTTAGTCTTATCAATATTATTGGCATTTAGACAACCAACATGACCACACTATGGATATCTTCGATCTGATGATGTAAAATATAATCCTGATACCATCACCAAAAATCACAAGGGAGAACCTGCATCAAACTCTCACTCTTACCAAGTCCTAATATATGTCTTTCTAAGTTTACAGTCATAAAACTGGCATCAATAATTGAGAACGATCTGTTTTTAAGTTGAAAAAATGTCAAAAGAATAAATCATAATACCCCTTGGTGATTTCTTTTGCCTTATCTCAACTTTTGGGCAATGTAGATTTATGATTTCTAAACATCGGTTATCAACTCTCTTTCAATAATATTCATTAGAGCAATGAAGTATTGGAGCAAAATATTTAATGTTTGGTCTTGTTAACTGTGTCTATCAGACTACAACTAAGGTTTTATTCAGAACCTTACAATGTCTCTCAAAATATGCTTTGATTTGGTATAGTTTTCGTATAACCTTGTTGATATGGGTGTTAAAATTCATATTTTTATCTAAAATTAGTCCTAAATGTTTTAATTTTTCTGACTGCGTGAATGACTTGTCCTAAAAATTCGATTTGGGACAATTTGTGCTATTGAAATTGGAAACGGTCATAACATCTCTATTTTATGCATTGGCTATCAATTTATTACAATAATACCAGTCATAATAAATAAGGAACGACACATTTTCTAACCGAAAGCCGTACAGTACTCTATCAACCATAAGACAATAATATTATTTCCGATATCAATTCATGAATTTGTGTTGACTTCCACTCCATATCTCCCACTTGAAAACCCTGTATTAAAAATAACAACCAAGTAAATCCACAATATGGTAACTATAACAATAACAATTACTTTGGCAAGAAATATTCTTGGATTGAAAATCTCAATAGGCCTACATAGCCCAGGTATGAATCAGGCCAGCAGTCATCAAATCAATAGAGTTTCAGGATGATGTTCACAACCATTTACCCTTGATAATTAGTACAAGAATAGTTGATGCTGCTCTGTATGGCAATGTAGGCTAGCTTGATAAATTTTGTCCGATCTGCCAAACCAATTTAGGAAAATCAATAACTTGATTATTGCGCAAATGACTCAATTACGTCATCCCTTTCTGGTAAAGATTAAGATACTATGGGATTTCCAATACCATCAAGTTATATTGGATTAAAAAGTACGATGCTCAGGGTGTATTATCCCGTAGCAATAACTTAAATGTAGCCGAATACTAGAAAATACGAAAACTTGTTTACTTAAATAGAGTTATTTGACATGCTTTTCTACAAGGAACTCAAACTTCCTCAGTTCAATGATCTATCAATTACTAATTTTTAGGAAAATATGAAATGGGCACAACTTCTAAGATTGCAAAGATAATAAACATATGCCCAGGTTAGGGCTTCCTAATCAGGGGGGATTTCTCGCTTTCAGATGTGATCCAGTGGAACACCAAATAAACTCTAGGGTTAAAGAGATAAAGCTTTTTTGATTTGACAGAGGCACTGTAAGCCACCCCCCTCCCCTCCAACGGGTCTTACAAATTATAAAATAAACCGGGTCTTTGAGGCGTGTTGTAGGTAAAACTTGATTAGAAAATTATCAAACGAATACGACAATCAATAATTAATTGGGCGGGCATGAGCTGTCACAACAAAAGCAATAACTGAAAAAATAGAATAACTTATCATTTTACATTACAGTTGTCGGCCAAGATGAGGTCATGCCTGCAAAAAGATCAAGACTAGTTAAGTTTGTCTTGAATTTGTAAAGATAGTAGCTGTAGTGACATGTGGTGTCAGTTGGCCTTGTTGCATGTAATGAACTCACCATTTAGTACTCAGTTAGTCATTGACTTACCTTCACTGCAAAGTGATCTTGTAAACTTTCGCATGAACTAACTTCACATGTGAATCTCTTGGCAACCAGTGATTCCAGGTTAATTCTGTTTTCATTCTCTTAATATTTCACGAAGCCTGGTAAGACATTTATCAATAAGAATTAATTGAAAAATACCTGTTGAGGTAGAAAATGGGCACAATTTTGTCAAACAAGGGGGGAAAATTCCCAGGAAGTTTATCGTCAAGATCTATCTCATCATACAATCAACCTTAAATCCACAATATAGCACTCTATTCAGCTGCCTGTATATCAATGATTAATGGATCTAAGAAACACCGCTGCATTCAGTGATGATAAAACTATCAAGCTCTAGCTGTCTGTGTACAAGGTAAAGTCACAGATTAGTAGGATCAATATTTTTTTGAGAGCCTTTGCTTATTTTCAGTAATCATTCGGCTGATACAGTAAGCTTTTGTATGCACAGTCATATTTTCTTTAATTATTCAGAGTACAACTCTTAGTGCCAAGCATGTTCTGCATAAAAACTTTGTTTGAGATCAAACAACAAAGAGCTGACATATTAGATGACAAACATAACTTGTTAACTTCACTGCACTTCGTAATGACTGGGTACCACATATATATTAAATGAATTGTATTGTATCATAATAAGCCTACATACCGTGACAGTGTTATTAATTATTGTTTGGTGTTAGTTATAATGCATTGCTAGTCACTGGACAGAAACATCTGAGTTGTAAGAGATTGGGACACAGACTAATTGAGCACCTATTCTGTAATAGATTTATTGATTTTCAATGTTTTATTAAATCCCAGTGGCCGTGGTGTTCCCCTAACAGCAGGGATAAATTCGACTTCTGTTTATGGCACAAGCAAATTTATTGATTATAGCTTATTCATTATGAATTAGGAACTTCTTGTTCTGTGAAAGATATTCAAGATCAAGACGCAAAGATGTGGCTACTCTCAGATTTCCTGCTCTAAAGCTCAAGTGAGAAAGTGAAACAAGTAAAACTTTGCTTAGGGAACGTAATGGAAACATCACAAAAATTAAGGTCATTTATAACGACACTTGCTCTCTGCTACCACTTACTTGAATGGAAGATTTTAAAAGAAACAACTCTATATCTCACAGTCATCACCTTGGCTTCTCAAAGTTAGGTGCCGAGAACCGATAACCAGATTTGGTACACAGCTAGCTGCTGAACACGTAAATAAGAAAATATATCCTAATAAGAAACAAAAATGTATACACAATTATCATAACCATGGTAGCATCACACACAAAGGTTATGACCATACGGCAAGCTACACAATTTGAACAAAAGCAAAATTCTCGGCTACAACTGGCTGAATTAGGTTTCCAGACTTCCAATATTACAGTAATCTCAATAACGGCCACAGGTCCACCTAAGAATTATGAATCCAATGTTGTCACAGTTGTTACCACCTGATTAGGTTTGTTGATTGCCGGACATGCTGGCAGGCAGGCTCATAATCTATGTAACTGAAAATAATTGCATTTAATATGTAACAATTGGCTTAAAAAATCAATGAATATCACGATAAACAAAAATAATAATAAATATGAATATAATTTTGGGCAGCACATATTAAGTTTACACCACTATCTGTATCACAAGTCTACACCCACATGTTGCCGAAATAGGAATTGTGTTCCATCAATCTAATCATGCTGTTGAGAATTGTATTAATATTCTTGCCATGCAGGCTTAAATAAGGGAACGACACATTTTCTAACCGAAAGCCGTACATTACTCTGATAACCATAGCACAATAATATTGTTTTCAATATCAATTCAGGAAAATATTTGTGTTGACCTCCACTCCACATCTCCCACTTGAAAATTCTGTATTTATAAAAACAACTAAGTAAATATATAATTCGGTAATTAAAATAATAACAAATTTCTTTGGCAAGAACTATTATTGAATTTGAAATCTCAATAGGCCTACATAGCGATATACCCTAAGTATGACTTGGCCAGCAGTCATCCAATCAATAGAGTTTCAGGATGATATTCACAGCCTTTTGCCGTTGTTTATTGGTGCAAGAAAAGTTGGTTCTGTTCTGTGTGGCAATGAAGGCCAGCTTGATTTTGCTTGATCTGCCAAACCAATTATGTCATCCCTTTCTGGTGAAGATTAAGATAACCTGAGATTTCCAATGCCATCTAGTTATATTAAAGTGGCACACAACCCTGGCACCACTAGATATAAATCCACTTGCAATTTGCTTTCACAGATTGGCAACATACTCAACAATAAAAATCCTGGGTATAAGCGCTGGTTCTGCACCACAGGGCAGTCAGCAGCCCCTAAACCCCAATGGCTGCGAAAACTGAAATAAATTGGGAAGCTATGTTTTGTTTATAATCTCATAGAAAAGCGTAAATTTTTTTTATTGAAGGCGAAAACATTGTTTTTATAGATGATTTTTCAATTCACATGACTGTTTATGTATTTAGACTAGAACAAACAAAGGATAACTGCATTAATTCTAGAAACAAATACTTTTCTACATTAACTTTTTCCAGCAATATATTTATATCGAGAGTATTAACACTTGGCCAATCATAATGGGTATGCCTGTTACTGAAACAAAATGGTGGATGAGAGTTTGCAATTATGATTATTAAAATTTTCTAATTTGATATTTTTTTATAACATGCAAATTTGGAAGTAGTACAACATTACGAATCAAATATCAAAATATAACTTTTGTGGTTGTCTGCTACTTTAAGTTCAAAAGTACGATGCTAAGGGTGTATTATCCCGTAGTAATAATTAAAATGTAGCCGATTCCTTGTACACTTGTACACTAAAATAGAGTTATTTGACATCCTTTTCTACAAGGACCCCAACTTAGAATTTCCTCAGTTCAATTAACTATCAATTACTAGTTTCTAAGAAAATACGACATGGGCACAACTCCTAAGATTGCTATGTGTACTGGCCATCAGTGGGTGGATTAAACGGAATAGCGATAATCTCAAGTTCTCAGATAATTTTTCCTATCGATATCGTGAAACTGAAATAAAAAGCATATAAAAATCAGGTGCTGAAAAGGTGAAATCTGTTGCACCTCAATTTGCCGTCATTAAATGCTAATTCTAAAAGTGGGAGAAAACACTCAAATCAATTATCACAGATGTTAAACCCTATTAATTTTGTTTGCTAACAGATCTACCACTAACGCAAGAAAAATATCACAATTATTATTATCTAAACAAACTAACCCTACATAAATGATAACAAAAATAAACTATATTACCTTTTTGACTCCCTTGATTTGTTTAAAAAACACCTTTGCCCAGTAAAATAGAATATTAATTATAAACACCTTATAGAAGGGTGGAGCATAAGTACTTTAGTAAAATTGTATGACACATCACGCCAAGCTCCTATGGGCAACTGATTTATCCACACAAACACAGCAAGACAGTGCGGCTAATTGGTCATGAAAGCATACATAACCTGACACAACACTCCCAGTGAATGACGGGGGCCACAATGCAGCGCACCGCAGCTACACTCCCGGCCAAATCACCTCGTGATTTCTCCACAGCGCCCACAATGCACAGAATCAACAAGCAGAGGAAGCAGAAAAGAGTCCCAGGGCCCATTGGAGCTCTCATGTAAAGAGAAAAGACAAGACTGGATATTGTCCAAGTAAGATTGCAGTTTCACAACTCGCTCTCCTTAAACAGGAATGCTAGACAGGCTGCAGTAGTTTGTTCTCAAATGAGTATGTCAAGAGAAAACAGGTCTTTGATCAGATTGGTTTCTTAAAGACTGTTTCGATATATTATGACTTAATCCGATGGGCATCGCATTGGCAAGATCTTGGCTTAGATCAATGATGGCAAAAGGAAGTGAGCATCACCAACTGTGGGCTAGAGATTGAGGGATGTTTACACTGATAAGGCTTATGACATAATAATGGGAGTACCTGTTGTTTTTGTCACTTATTAACCTCTTTGTCTAAACAAGTATAACACAGGAAGTACGGCTAAGTGCCGTGTAGTAAATGTGAAAAGGCTTGCTTGCTATGATTGGTTTTTTAAATTCAAGCTAGAACATGAACCAGTCATTGCATGCATGCTCATCTTAGTCTATTTAGGTCTGCTCAATTAAGGGTCAGTAATACAGGTGGTGTTTTAAGGTATTTAGTCATTACAGTCATCTCACAAGAGCAATCTTGCTATTTAGAGCACTGGACTGCACCAAATTTGTGTAAATTTTACACGGGCTCTAAAATCTCCTCTTGTGGATGAACACTTTTAACCGGCACATAAAATCTCTTAATTTAAGCTGTCAACTAGGCACCATGCTAGCAACAATGCAATTTCACTTGGGGCCAGTCGGTAAAGGCTTCGGATTCCGTTTTGACTATCCGCCCATGCCTGTTCAGCAAAATTGGGCTGTCCATAAAAACAAGTTGCCCTTCCGTCTATGCCAGTACAGGTTGTCTCCCCAACTGTGCCCGCATGGACACAGGCTGACGGTCGGGTATCCTGTCAGCCACTTACCTGGTGGTGAGTGCTTAAAAATAAAAATCAACACCGACTAAAGGTATCAACACAGCTTGATTTTTCATTAAAAATAATTAAATTCATTATGTACCAATTTGCTACATATATACAATTATTACAATAGCAAATTCATTTTTTTGGCAGCACTGATCAAGTTCACACCACTATCTGTTTCACAAGTCTAGACCAACATATCGCCAAATTAGGAATTATCTTCTTACACTTCAATTGCTCAAATTGTGCCATAAAAATGGATTTTAGTCCTGTAATGCAGGCTTAAATGGGCAAAGACACATCTTCTAACCGAAAGCCCTTCTATTGCTCAAAATAATCTAATAACCATATCGCAATAATATGCTTTTCTATATCAGAATACTTTTGTTGACTTCCATCCCACATCTCCCACTTGAAGATTCTGTATTATTCTTATAAGAAGAAGTAATTCAATCCATAGTTAGTTAATTATAATAACAACAATTATTGTATGGAAAAATATTCCGCGATTGAAATTCTCAATAGGCCTACTTGATTGTTCGGCAAATGACTTCATTAGATCCTCCCCCACTGGTAAAGATCAAGGGTATATGTTCACTTATTTGCAGAAGTTATGTATGTGCGAGTGATAACAAAATATCTAGCAGCATGATTTTTTGTCCCTCAACTAAATGATTATAATTTTCACGGATAAGTCTAGAAGTAAATATTACTAATATGTGTATTGTAACACTCTAAAGCTGTGACCAATTTTATGAGCAAGATATAGGCTGAATATTTTAGGGTAAATACTAGATTATTGCACCTTAATTTAAATATGATAACAAATTCGTATTAATATTTGTAACATAATCAATTGCACCCATAGACTTAATTATAAAAAGAGACAGGACACTACATATAGCTGAAGTAAGGCACTCAATTGTGGGCGACTCAACGTCATTGGAAGGTGTAGTAAGCAATGATATTATCATTGATTTACTGTCAACAATTCAGGTTTTATGTTCATAACTCAATCAATTTTGTTCGGATTACGAAATTCAAAATTGCTTTACAAACAGCAGCATCTTGTTATCAACTTGATGTTATTTCTGCTTCTCAGTGACTTATATGGTTTCCTCTTTATCTCCCCCTACATTTTTTAAATTTGATGCAGAAACCATCACAGAATGATTAAAAGTTATTGTCCAGACTTGGTGGTTTAATTACTATTTAACCCATTGAGCCCTATACCCAAAATTATTGGGTGGTCTGCCCTTGCCCCATGTCCTAAACTCTAGTATTTAGGGTTTACCAGGTAGTGGGAAAAATTTCATATTGTGAGAGTAGTTTTGTTTTGAGCTGACTAATCATAAGTGATCGAGGTAAATCGAGGATGCTGGTTTCATTTCTGATGTGTATGACATCATCAGAACATGTGTTCATGTGTAGTTCAACTGATCAAACGGTGCAAGATGCTGGTAGAGGCATTTCATAATCAACCACTTGTCAGTTTTAGAATTGGTAATTGAATGTAAGAGAAGAAGTAAATGGATCATGATATAGAAGATTTCCTTGGCATTCTAATGAGCTCTAAGTGATGTCTGTAGCTATATTAATTTATTTAATTTTAATTTAATTGTACACGTGATTTTTAGTATTTCGAAAACAAAAATACATGAAAATAGCCTAGGCTAAGCTTGTGGATTTTGGAACAAAGGCTTAGGGCTTAATGGGTTAATCCACAAATAAATGCAAAAAATCATGAATTTCGTAAAACATGATGAAATGTTGGCAAAAAATTATCTTTAATTGACCAGATGACTCAATTAAAATGCACTTCTACAAATGCTAGAAGGGTCAATTTTTTTGTGTGACCTCGTTGTGACGTTGCCAATAGATGAATTGTTTAGGGTCACTCTATCGTATTTTCCCTTCATTAAATGCAGCATCTCTCAAAATTTATTCTCAGTTTTCTCATATAAACCTTGGATGCAAGCTGACACGCTACATTTATCCTCTATTGAAAAGAATCAGGCACAGCATATAAAGGATTCTTTCTTTACCAAAAGTTGTAACAATGAAAAGAATTGAATTGTATAGAGGCCTCACACTCAGCATAATACAATGATACAATATTAATATCACGATGAAGATTTGATGTGAACCTGTAGTCTTGTCTTCTAACATGATATCACTTAAAAAAATATCAGATTATGAGTATTGAATGCCGACTTAGATTATTGTTCCTAATATGAAAATGGAACCCATATTTAATTTTGAAAGCAGAATATAAAAAGTATCTAGGTATGATAGAAGAACCAGTAATTTTAAAAAAGCCTCCACATGACAGAGAAATATTGGGATTCTAAAACAGGGACTGGCAGATTTATTAATTATTTTACCTAAGTCATTTCAGTACACATGAAGGGGGTTAATGTGAGTACACAGTACACTTTTAATTATTTTAATACCTATAACATAACTTGTCAAGTCTTATGAGCTTGCCTCTTCTAACTTTAGGCCACCAGGTTTCAGTATCTTGCCCAAATCATAACCTTACAGCAAATTTACACATCAAGCAACACTATTAGCACTGATAATAGAAACTAGATCTCGCAAATCCCCGCCACAGCGTAGCAAATTCAAGCAGCATCCAAGCATTGTATCTCAACTATCTTACATTGGGGCACACACAGCAATTCCACTGTGTTATGTTGTAATATTTCCAAAACTTGTAGTCTCTGGTGTCTTGTTAGATCAGGGAAACACATTTCTTCTCAGCTGTTAATACTTAAATACAATTTGTTTACTTGTTTTGTATACTGTGTATTGCCAGTTTTAAAGTAGGCCCAATGTGATAGATGAACCATAACCGTAAACCCTGCTTGGTGATTTCACCTGGGTTCGTTATTGTTATTGAGACATCATCTTGTGAGAACTACTCTGAGTTTGTTCACCTAAACAAGTATAGGTGTCTCCTGTCTTCTTAGAATAATTTCATTTACGAGAAAATGCGAGAAAATAGCTTATAATTAGCAATTTAATGATGTTATGATCATGCTATCAAAAAGAATTCAATTTTAACAATGTTATAGCATCACAGTTCTTCCATCACTACATCATCATTTTATGATCATCTCATGAAGTTTGTTTATAATGCTGTGACAACCACCTCATAGCCACCGATAATGTTCAAAATGAGATGCATTGTTGTAATGTTTTTTCATAAAACTGTCACAATGTTCAGTGCTTTGTCTCATCAATGATGACACTTCTCATTCCAATAATATGAGAGCATTGGATTGTCATATCAACCAATAGCATGAGTGTAATGGGATATGATTTCTGCTGTCGCAATGTTTCTATACCACCTTGGAAACAGGATTTTGGAAAATGTATAAACGACATACTGGAACAATGTTCATCAAATGATGTCATTTCTTAATACTCTTCAAAGTAATGCTGCATACAGATTTGAATTGCAATTTACAAAATTGAAATAAGGTATGATATAATATTATGTGTCATTTAAACTATCTGAAATATTACAAAGCCGGTGCCAATTCTCAAAAACTGATCCATAATTATTATAGGGAAAGTAATAATCCTTGAGGGTGCAAAGCAGTTTTAAATGGTGCTCTATGCTCCTCATGTTGGGTTTGCAGTTTATCAGTATTTTAGTACATACCCCAACGGAGCTTTTCCAAGCTGACATGAAATATCTACTTTACTTAGCTTTTTATGGGATGGAATACATCTTGCCTATCCTAGATCTACTGGACTGTAACCTTTTCAAACTTTGTTAAGTACATAGGGCAAACTTGATACAGTGGTTGATGACAGCATCCTCCTGTATAGAGCTATACCAAACAGGAGGGTTCTCTAATCTGCATGCACGATGGTGCTGTACATACAGAAGACCTCCATTATTTATAGTCCTGATCCGAAGGGACTGTGTGATCAGTCAAAGTGATCAGTCAAAGGTCCCGGCCGGGGTTTGAACCAACAACCGGCTGGTCAAGTGGCAGACACGCTAAACACTGCGCCAAACTGACTGATTATACGTGTGCATAATACAAACATATATCATTATTATTATTATTTAAATTTCCATTATTATTATTATCATTTTATAATGTTGGAGCAACCTATCCTAGTATGAGGGAAGTTATCAATAAGGCATATTATTAATTTAATTAATTATATATATTTTTGGCAATTTGAAAGATAATCGAACAGAACAAAAATGCATCATGATGAGACTATATTTAGCAAATTAAATAGTCCTCATCACCTCATCTAATAACAAATCAACTCTCTACCAATTAAAAATAAACATAATTTGTACAGTAAGTCAATAAGAGTTTATTGATAGTGATAATCTGAGACTTTCAACTCTGTCAAATAGAATTATGTTAAAAGTTACTATGCCAAGGGTGTATTATCCTGTAAAAATAACTAAATGTAGCCGATTACCATTGAATAAGAAAACTTTGTTACTGAAAAATAGAGCAAAATGACGCTGTTTTCATGATTATGTGGCCTATCAAACTTAAAATTTCCTCAGTTCAATAATCTTTCAATTACTAATTTTACTAACATTATTAATAGATCACCATAATTCATTTTCCATGTTGTTCATTGTGACAATCAGGGTTGCTCAGATTTGGGCTCCCTAAACAGACTTCTAGCTTCTGAATGTGAACCTGCCATCATTGACTATCCTGTGCAGCGCAGTGTCATATCAATTATTCTCAGCTTTGGGAGAAGCGCTGTAAGCCCTCCCCCCCACCCATAACCTCCCGATACGGGGTTCAGGGTGGAACCTCGACTCTCAAAGCCTAGAGAACAACGTAAGGCCTCACAAAGTAATAAATTTACTGCATACAGGAGGTGGTCTTAGGTTGAAATTAATTAGCCGATTAGCAAAAGAATGAAAAACAAGCAGCGCTAAAAATTTTGATCAAATTAATAGAGTGGGCATGAGTTGTCACAACAGAAGTGATAAATAACAAACGAAAGAATGACTTATTATTCTACATTACATTGCATTACATTGAAAAATAAATAAAAGTAAACTTTTTTTTAATTTGTTGACCATGGTTTCAAATTAACCTAATTAGAATTTTACAGGAAAGAATAGTTTTGAAACTTTGTTCAGTTCATGTCTAATAGATGCAAGTGTTGCTCTGGTCATGTGGTCAATTAGAATATGTCCATTGGCTCAAAACAATATTTTAATTGGATCGAATGCGAGGAAGTTTAACTTGATACTTTCGAAGGATTATTTCAAGGTTATGATTTTTGAGTGTGTACCTTCTCTTTTTGTCATTTTTATACATCTAGTATTCAAATATCTCAACAGTATCACAACTTGCTCTCCTTAAACAGGATTGCTAGACAGGCTGCAGAAGATTATTCCCGAATGAGTATGTCAAGAGAAAATGGGTGTTTGACTAAATCAAAAACTGGTTTCTAAAAGACTGCTTCAATAAATTGTGACTTGGTTCGATTGGCGTTGCATTAACAATATATGAAACTTAAATCAATGACTGCAAAATGAAGTGAGTTTCACAAAATTTGGGCTCGAGATGGAGGAACAATTAAACTGATCAGTCTGCTGTTTTGCCACTCATTCCCCTATTATTGTCCTAATAGGCGTGTCACAAGAAGTGCATACAAGTGCCATATCAGTTAATATAAGGATGAATTGAGCGGTTTTTTAATTTTAACTTCGTGGCATGAACCAGCCATAGCATGCATGTTCATCTTGGTCTATTTAGGTCTGTCCCGATGAGGTTCAATAATATATGTTGTATACTATCTAATTTTTTGTTGCCCCTCTGTTTCTATAAAAAAATGTAGCCAATTCATGGTATACCCAACACATACCTCTTTCCCAGGTGGCTTGTTGGATTGAGCTGAAAAAAGATTCGCCATTTAATTTGGTTTATCCATTCAGCTAAAACTGTATGTCCATTAAAACAAATTTTCCATCTGCTTATGCCTTTTTAGTACAGGTTGTCCCGTTAAATTTGTCCAACAGATGGTCAAGGGGCACATGGACACATGTGGAACGTTTCGAATCCCATCAGCCACACACCTCGGGTGGGTGTTTAAAAATAAAAATCAACGATTTACCATTGTATCAATGCACAGTCAGATATGAGGCTATACTTTCTTAATTAGTTTTGTTCATTGTCTGACACGCTGGCAGGCTGGCTCATAGTCTGAAAATAATCTCATTTAATATGTAACAATTGGCTCAAATAAACAATCAATATCATAATAAATCATAATAATAAGCAATTTTGGGCAGCACAGAACAAGTTCAAACTACTATCTGTATCACAAGTCTACGCCCACATATTGCCAAATTAGGAATCCTGTTCTTACAAATTCAAACGCTCTTATCATGCTGTTAAAAGTGGTACTTACTCTTGTCATGCAGGCTTAAATAAGCAAACGAGACAGTTTCTAACCGAGAGTTGTACAGTACATTAGTAACCATAATTTTATCACAATAATATGTTTTGTGATATTAATTCAGGAAAATATTTGTGATAACTTTAACTCCATATCTCCTGTATTTATAAAACAACCAAGTGAATCTATGATTTCGTAATTATAATAATAACAATTACTTTGGCAAGAATTATTCTTGGATTGAAAATCTCAATTCGCCTACATAGCAATACACCCCAGGTATGAATCAGGCCAGCAGTCATCAAATCAACAGAGTTTTAGGATGATATTCACAGCCTTGGACTGTTGTTAATTAGTGCAAGAAAGGTTGGCGCTGCTCTGTATGGCAATGTAGACCAGCTTGATAAATGTTGCTTGATCTGTCACACCCGTTTAGGAACATCAATAACTTGATTATTGGGCAAATGACTCCGTTACGTCATCACTTTCTGGTAAAAATTAAGATAATCGGAGATTTCCAATACCAATTAGTTATATTAAGCTCAAAATTACGATGCCTAGGGTGTATTATCCTGTAGTAATTAATAAAATGTACTATCAATGAAATATGAAATGGGCACAGCTTCTTAGATTGCTAAGATTATAAACATATCTAAATCTAACTCACTTAATATTTTGTTTATTGTGATAATCAGGGTTGCTCAGGTTAGGGCTTCCTAATCAGGATGGAGTTTTAGTTTTCAGATGTGATCCTGTCATCATTGACTATCCTGTGCAGCGCAGTGGAACACCAAATGAACTATTGGGTTAAAGAGATAAAGCTTTTTTGGTTTGACAGAGGCGCTGTGAGGCGCCCCCCTCCCCTCCCCTCCAACGGAAACACCGCTGTATTCTTTGATGATACAACTATCAATCTCTAGCTGTCTCTGTACAAGGGAAAGGCACAGATTAGTAGGATCAATAATTTTTGAGAGCCTTCGCTTATTTTCAGTAATCATTCGGCTAATACAGTAAGTTTCTGTATACACAGCCATATTTTCTTATATTATTCGGAGTAAAGTTCTCAGTGCCAAGCATGTACTGCATACAAACTTTGGTTGAGATCAAACAACAAAGAGCTGACATGTTAGATGACAAACATAACTTTTTCACTTCACTGCACTTTGTAATGACTCGATACCACATATATTAAATGAATTGTATTGTATCGTAATAGGCCTACAGACCTTGACAGAGTTGTTAAGTATTGTTGGTGTTACTTATAATGCATTGGTGGTCACTGGAAAGAAATATCTGAGTTGTAAGAGATTGGGACACAGACTACTTGAGCACCTATGCTGTATTAGATTTATTGCTTTTCAATTTTTTATTAAATCCCAGTGGCCGTGGTGTTCCCCTGACAACAGGGATAAATTTGACTTCTGTTTATGGCCAAGCCAATTTATTGATTATAGCTTATTAATTATGAATTAGGAACTTCTTGTGCTGGGAAAGCTATTCAAGATCAAGACGCAAAGACGTGGGTAGTCTCAGATTTCCTGCTCAAGTGAAAGAGTAAAACAAGTAAAACTTTGCTTGAGAGAAGGTAATAAAAACATCACAAAATTTAAGAAGTCATTAATAACGAAACTTGCTCTCTGCTAAAACTTACTTGAATGAAAGATTTTAGAAGAAAAACTCTATATATCACAGTCATCACCTAGGCTTCTCAAAGTTAGGTACAAACCGAGAAACAGATTTGGTAGGCAGCTAGCTGCAGAACACGCAAATAAAAAAATATGTACAAATAAGAAACCAAAATGTATACACAATCATCATAACCATGGTAGTATCACATACAGAGGTTAGGATCATACAGCAACCTACACAATTTGAATAATAGCCAGATTCTTACCTTCAACTTATTGAATTAGGTGTGCGCACTTAGAACATTACAGTAATCACAAATAACAGCCTCAGAGCCACCCAAGAAATAAAAATCCACATGGTTAGGGATACAACCTTATTTCAAACAATTATTACATCATCACTTATATACATTTGAAAACTGTTCAAGGTATAAATTACGGTACTGCTTGATGATGAAATTGATATGCCTTTGCCTTGTGACAGTTTTAAGTCAAATTAGATTTATGATGTTTAAGCATTTTTTATCCCTCTTAGGACTATTTTAAATATATTCATTGGAGCAATAAGGAAATGGAGCACAATATTCAATCTTTGGACTAATTTACCCTGTGTAATAATTTTCACAGTTGTTACCACCTTATCAGTTTTTTTGTTTGTCAGACATGTTGGCAGACAGGCTTATGAATACAATAGTAAATACAAATTTTTTGCAGCACTGATCAAGTTCACACCACTATCTGTTTCACAAGTCTACACCAACATATCGCATAATTAGGAATTGTCTTCTTACAAATTCAATTGCTCCAATTGTGCTGTAAAAAATGGAATTTAGTCTTGTAATGCAGGCTTAAATCGGCAAAGAGACATCATCTAACCGGCACCCCTATGATTGCTCAAAATACTCTAATAACCATATCACAATAATATTTTTTTCTATATTAAAATACTTTTGTTGACTTTCATCCCACATCTCCCACCTGAAGATTCCGTATTATTCTTATGAAAAGAAGTAATTACATCCATAGTTAGGTAATTATAATGATAACAATTACTTTATGGAAAAATATTCCGAAATTTAAAATCTCAATATCCCTACTTGATTGTTCGGCAAATCACGTCATTAGATCATCCCCTACTGGTAAAGATACCTACACTTTTTTGCAGAAGATTTGTATGTGCGAGATGAGTGATAACAGAGTATCTAGCAGCATGATTTTTTGTCCCTCAACTAAATGATTATAAATTATCACGGATAAGTTTAGAAGTAAATATTACTAATTTGTGTATTGTGACACTCTAAAGCTGTGACCAATTTTCTGAGCAAGATATAGGCTGTATATTTTAGGGTAAATATTAGATTATTGCACCTTACTTGAAATATGATAACAAATTTTCATTAATTTGTTTAACATAATCAATTGCACCCATGGACTTAATTATAAACCTAGACAGGACACTACATACAGCTGAAGTGAGGCACTCAATTGTGGGCAACGCAACGTCATTGGATTGTGTAGTAGGCAATGATATTATCATTGATTTACTGTCAACAATTCAAATTTTATGTTCATAACTCAATCAAATTTGTTCGGATCTCGAGTTTCAAAATTGCTTTACAAACAGCAGCATCTTGTTATCAACTTGATGTTATTTCTGCTTCTCAGTGACTTATATGGTTTCCTCTTTATCACCCCTCCTTCTTTAAATTTGATGCAGAAACCATCACAAAATGAATGAAAGTTATTGTCCAGGCTTGGTGGTTTAATTACTATGTAATCCACGAATTGAATGCATCAAATCATGAATTTCATAAAATGTGATGAAATGTTGGCAAAAAATTATCTTTTATCAACCAGATGACTCAATTAAAATGCACTTCTACAAATGCTAGAAGCGTCAACTTTTTTGTGTGACCTCTTTGTGACGTTGCCAATAGATGAATCATAAGGTCACTCTATCCTATTTTCCCTTCATTTAATGCAGCATTTCTTAAAATTTATTCTTAGTTTTCTCATATAAACTTTGGATTCAAGCTGACAGGCTACATTTATCCTCTATTGAAAAGAATAGGCACAGCATATAAAGGATTCCTTGTTTACCAAAAGTTGAAGCAATGAAAAGCATTTAATTGTATGGAGGCCTCACACTAAGCACAATACAATGATACAATATTAATATCAGACTGAAGATTTGATGTGAACCTGTAGTCTTGTCGTCTAACATGGCATCACTTAAAATAATATCAGATTATGAGTGTTGAATGTATTCAATCTTTGGTTTTATTTGCCCTCCCTGCACGACTGCAGCTAACGTTCCATTCAAAAACTCACAAAGTCTCCCAAAGTTTGTTCTTGATGGGTTAGGTTTCGTTCAATCTCATCGAAATTGGATTTAAAATTCATACATTGATCTCATTTTTCTCAATTTGCATTAGATTTTAGTTTGTCAGACTGCTTGAAGGACATGCCCTGAAAAATGAGTTGAGAAAATGAAATCAATATCGAATAATATCAATATCAATATAATATCAAATCATCTGTCTTTGATGCATTGAGTAACACGTTAATACAAATAGACCAGTCAGAAGCAAAGGCTAGTCAATTTTCCATATTTTTTTATGGATGGAGTGAAATGTCACTATCAATTGATAAATTGAATCAAATAACTTGCATCACTATAAATACTTATTCATATCTGAAACGTCGGATTGCAATTCAATTGATTTATGGTCACTATTATCTCCTCCGATACTTGCATTAAAAGGAAGCCCAAATCTATTCAGACAGCAAAATCTAAATATGATAGGTGCAATTCTTCCTGGGTAATTGATCAGTCTAAAACTTTCTCTCATGAATCGAATTTGTTGCTCAATTGTGTTTGCTCCATCAACTGACAAGCAGTATTGCATGGTATTTTAACATTCTGTTATTTATCCACCACAGCATCTGCAAACTGCCAAGACTGGAGTTGTTGAAGGTTGGATACAATGACGGCCTAAAGAGATTACCTGCAGGATTGGGGGAAATTCCATCATTGAAGAGTATATATGCGATTGAATGTAGCTTGACCAGCCTTCCAGACAGGTGAGTCAGATGCTCGCAACAGTAGTATATCAGACTTTTTTTACAATTAGTTTGTTCCTTCTGAGTATGGTGATTTCTCTTTATGTTTGCTATGACTGGGTTAGGATTTGTTTATTCTAATTGACATTGGATTTGAAACCGTATTGTTAAGTAAAATTAATCCTAAATAATTAAGTTTATCAGAATGTTTGAGGACAACATGCCCTAAAAAATTAGTTAGAGAAAATCAACTCAAAATCCAAATATAGGCTGTCATAACATCTATCTTTGATGCATTGAGTATCAACGCATGAAAATTATACTAGTCAGAAGCTAACTCAGTGACATATATGGATTTTGTAGTTCAATAGCTGCAGGAATTATCATCTACTTGTTTTTATAAATATTTAAACCAGAGTTATTACCCCACAAATTTTACATACATATAGATTTATTCATTATTTTACCTAAGTCAGTTCAGTACACATGAAGGGGGTTAATTTGATCACAGTACACTCTTAACTTTTTGAATACCTATGAGGTAACTTGTCAAGTCTTATGGGCTTGCCTCTTCTAAATTCAGGCCACCAGGTTTCAGCATCTTGCCCAGATCATAACCTTACAGCAAATATACACATCAAGCAACATTATTAGCACTGATAATAGAAACTAGATCTCGCAAATCCCTGGCACAGAGGAGCAAATTCAAGCAGCATCCGAGCATTGTATCTCAACCAGCTTACTTCGCTCAGGGGCACACACGGCAATTTCACTGCGTTGTGTTGTAATATTTCAAAACTTCTAGACCCTAGTGTTTTGTCAGATCAGGGAAACACATTTCTTCTCAGCTATTAACACTTAAATACAAATTTTTTACGTGTTTTGTATACCGTGTATTGCCAGTTTTAAAATAGGCCCAATGTGATAGATTAACCACAACCGTAAACCCTGATTGTTGATTTCACCTGGATTTGTTATTGTTATTGAGACATCATCTTGTGAGAAGTACTCTGAGTTTGTTCGCCTAAACAAGTATAGGTGTCTCCTGTCTTCTTAGAATAATTTCCCTTGCAGAATCAAAATAAAATTTAATTGTTACTTTTCGGATGTTATTAAAGTTACAATTGACAAAAATTCACTGCTGCTGCATGAAATTTTAGCCATTACTTTTGCTTAGTATTAGTTCAGTTTAGCAACATTTTTTGCCCATTGCACTTCTATTTCAAAATCACGATGTTTCCACATCTCGGTGTGGAATGGATTTCAGGGCCAAATTGGATACATGAAATTAGCATTTACATTTAATTCTAGTATAGGGTGTACATCAGTTGATACAAACTAGAATATCCAATGTCGTTTGTTTCTATTCTGCTAAATTTCTTGTGGATTTTGTTTAGCAGAACAAAATACTTACTATATGTATATCAAATTTGCGGGGTAAAAACTCTGGTTTAAATATTTATACAAATAAGGAGATGATGATTCCTACAGCTATTGGACTACAAAATCCATATAAATCACTGAGTTCCAAATCGTAAATGAGATAAGCTGCTTAATCTATTGTGATTTTCAAACTCAAAATCCGATCAAAATTGATTGAGTTATGAACAAAAAACCTGGATTGTGGACAGGAAATCAATGATAGCATCATTGCTGATACACCTTCTCTGCTGGATTGAGGTAAACCATAGTCCTGTGAGCAAAAAAAAGTTGGAGTTCTCCACCCAATCTTAGTGTGTGGACAAATCCTTTTGTTATTATATGTAAGCCACGCCTACATAAAGAAGTTGTCCAATGACAGTGCAGCACTGATGTTAATTTTATTTTTGTATCAGATGTCGTCAGTATAGTTAGTTGGCACTGGTAGTATTTGAATGTTTAGTAGAACATGCTCTAGCTAGTACAAGTCACTAGTACTAGCAATTTTTCACACTCACATGAGAGAGCTGCAACTATGGATGGATGTTGGAGTCAGTCAGCACTAAGGTAATAAAAAATGATTTTATTCATACGTATTACTATTTGCTGTGTGTATGGACAGAGATGAGAGAGAGAGTGTGTGCCGTGTGTTGCCTCTCTCTCACTCAGAGTCAGAGACTAGAGAGAGGCAACACCCACCAAACATTAATTAGACAGAGAGTAGAGCGTTTTTGTTAGATATGTGTGTGTGTGTGTGTGTGTGCGGGAGTGTGTGTCGGCCTTTATTACATCCAGTATCCATAGGCATATGCCTGCTGAAATTGGCATTATTATTATCATTTTCGTAATGAGCCCTTCCAGTTTGACGATATGCCTATCAATAAATAAGGCCCACTGCAGCTTGGCATATTAAGTCTCGTGGTTGGGCCACTAGCTAGTTGACTTGCACAACAATCTGCAGGTGATCCGTGAGATTGCGACAAAGAAGGTAGTGTAATGACTGCTCTAGCCCCAAACCACATTTAAAAAAAGGCCTATTTGTGGTATGTTGAGTCAGATCAGTTCAACCAAGGAGTTCTCCTTGGTTCAACTTATTACAGAATAACAGTGATCATGACAGCATAATTTTGTGATTGAAGCAAACCCCAACAGGCCTAGCTAGCCAATCCTGACACCTACTAAGCTTCATTCCATAATCCATTACTTTCAATGCATTCAATTTTGGGGCTGTTAAATTGACATAATTATGAATAGGGGCAACACAATGCAATTATAATCATCAGTATACAGTCAATTGGTAGGATGAAAAGGAATACTCAATTCAGTTTATAATTACATAGTTACATAACTGGGACCCAAAAAACAGCGTGCTACGCATGTTTGCTAAGAGTCAACCAACTAATGCTGTGAATGTATTGGCGTAGATACAATAGGCCTAATTGAGCAAAGTTAGTTTTGAAGTACTTCAGCAGCTTATCTTGACTTTGGCTTAGCTTGTCAATACAGGCTAAGGTTGGCCTCAATCCACTCTCTCCTCCATCATTGTCATCACATTTGCCGAATTTTTTGGGTTGTTGCTGGCAAAGAGGCGTAGTGGTAATTTCTAGGTCCTTTTAATGTTTCTTGGTTACTAAGGCTACAGTGAATAGAGTGATTTACAATCCAGGTAAAATTGCATGACGCATACTATTCCGTAAATAAAATTTAGCAGTCCTAAAATTTGGTCTGTTCATCACATAACATTTGCTTCCGTCAGGAGGTTGGGATTAGACCTCGAACTAAACATCTTGCTCGAGTCAGAGTTAGTTTACTAGCCCTGTCTATGGAGTTTGTGCGATTTATGTAATAGTATTATTCATAGTTACTCTAGTGTTCAGAAGTAGGCTTGTTGTTAGTGTGGATCTAACTAAAACAAGCACATTAGGTCGATCTTAATGTAGTCCCAGATTAACTCCAAACCATGTCTACACTGTGTGTGATTCAGGATCAGAAGTAGCCCAGTTGATAAAGCACCGGTCTCACAATCGCAAGGGATCAGACTCTTGAACACTAAGCCCAGCTGACCGAAAATCTAATTACATGCTTTCCACAACCAGTCGCATTAGCAACAATTCTGTTCTGTGCTAGTGACCCAAAACAGAAAATTTTTATTATCTATTACCAAGTATCCTGATATTATCTGGCGTTACCTCAGGTAGATATGGGAAAACTCGTAATGAATGATCTCCCCACATTGAATAGCAGACCCTTCACCATTGAAGTGCTCAGTATTTATTGAAAAATGTTGAGGATAGCTAAATTCTGGCTTAAGTTGGCTTAATAGGTCTAGTAACATCATTAAACACAAACCCCAGAATTGTATTCACATGCTATTTGCACCACAGAGTTTCCATCATAGTTCATTTCACTTTTTTTTTTATAGTCTTAATGTTCTTGTTTATAGATATTAACTCAAGTCAAAGAACTGTGCCGTTAATAGGGATACCCACCTAACGAGACCATAGCTATGAAAGGTGAAGCATCTGTTGAGGCTCGACTTTCACTCCAGCATGTTATAGCTATGTGATATGCTAGGTCACTCTTAGGAATTACGGTTGGTGCGTTACCTCCCATCACTTACATGACTTCAAACATTTCCATCACTCACAACATAATATATTTATATTTCAACCATTGTTGCCTATCTTTTTATATAGAATAGAGGATTGTCAGATATCAGTTTTGATCATTGTTATAATGATCTAGGCCTACTGATAAATTGTCAGTGCCAACTCTCAATTCTTCATCCAATAACTTTGTTGACCATTGATAAGCTCTAGGTTCCACAAAAGTCTCTACCTGCTTTGAATTGTCTTCTCAAATTTCTATGGTTAATGTTTTTCAGATGATTTAGATTTAGATGAGTCCCCAGAAACAAGGATTGACTTAGAAGCTGTCTTGACTCTACTCTACCCACTTGGATAGTCTGCAAGCTTTCCAATATCAGGTAAGGTATCTACCAGATAAACATTACTTTATTCTATTCTCCCGGTCATTCAGTTATTGATTCCCAATTTCAGTATTGATTTATACGTCTGTGTATTATACAACTTGTTCATTTCCTGGTGTCACAAAAGCTGCAGCAAGTGAAGGTCAACCTGCAAATTACAGCGCCTTAAAAAAAAGTTTCATCTCTCTGCTAAATTTGCGTAGGAGTTTCCTTCCCATGAAAAAGTTAAGGCTAGACAACTTTGTAATGGGATGAATTCATCGCTAACTATCAATTGTTAGTCCGTTGTCTCTATTATTCCAACCACACTTTTTTAAGTCATTCAGCCTCATAACACTTAGATTTAATTTGTTCGATGTTTGATGAAGTTGTGTTGTTCTTTGCAGGAAAAGATTTTTATTTACAAGCACGTGAATGATACCATCTCACAGATCCTATCATTGAATGAGTTGTAAGTAGATCACTTAACCGGTTTTAAGCTCCTAGTATACATTCTTCAAGACTGAATGATGCAGAGAGCAGCGGTTGTTTCCTTAATTTGTTGTAAACTATATATATATCTCATCCCTTCAAATCTTGTCTTTTTTCTACAGAAGCGTTGGGTGGGCATATGCAAAAAAAATGAAATCGCCAGCATCAAAAAAAATGAGATCTGTTTGTATGTGAGAAATTCTATGACATCATTTAATACAAAATCTAATTTTACATTACAGAATTTGACACATACAAATTTGAAGTACGACGTAATTCTACCAAGGAGTAATTGGGGGCTGGTACTCATTGTTGATTTGTTCCTTTGATTAGCAAGTATTCGCAAAATGTCATTGCATTCTTCTAGTTATCTGCATAAATGTATCAGCTTGATTATTACTTTTCAGAAGATCTAGTAGGGTTGCCGGTAGCAAGAGATGAATTATGAGCTGTCTTGACCCTACCCTTCATTTAACTAGCCTTCTCGGATAGTCTTCTAACATAAGGTAAGACATCGATCTGATAAACATTTTGGCGTTATATATTCGCCCAGTCCCTCAGGCATCACTTACAAATTTCCGTATTGGCCCAATTAGCTGAGAATATATATCTCATCATACGATGTCCTTGGCCTTGTCTAATAGCAGTGGAAGGAGTTTTAGCTGCAATCTTAAGACATCTTCATTTTAAATTTGATGAGGTGTAGGTGTAGTCAGGTGTTGTGTAACTATTCCCTGTCAATATCCAATCAAAGATAAATAGGACTCACTGATAATTTTTTTGTGTCAAATGTAAACCCTTCAGGTTTACCCTCAAACTCCTTAGCACGTTCTCTAATGCCTCCGAGGAAAGAACAGTTCTGGTAAATTCAATATGTATTTTTTTTAGCTTGAACTCAGGATGGCTTTTAACACACTCCTTGCACTTGAGTACTACATGGCGAAATTTATCAGTTCGATGAAGCTGGTTTTCAGGACTCTGTTGAAAATGCCTCATGGAAGTCTTTCATAGAAGAAGCAGTGTAGTTTTCAAAATATTTCCTGTAGCAAGGAGGAAGAAAATCTCTGTTTACAGTAGGTACTAAACATGTAAAATTCTATGTATCATAAGGTTCATAATGAAAATTGAATCACAGAGTGACAATATGCAGAGGGGATACTTCAATGATATTCGTCATAGTCTCTTTAGTTTTTGATTGGGGGGGGGGATTCGTCAAGCTAGCTACATTCAAGATTTACTAATCATGCAAATTACAATGGCAATTTGTCATGCATACATACCTACCTATGATAGACCAAGTTATGTCCATTTGCCTGCATTCGAAGTTCCTCCCCATCCACTGGTCACGCTGCAGCGTGACCAGCGGAAAGCAGCAACTGGAATACAAGCAATTGGATTAAACTTGATCTAACCTATGGCGGGCATAATATTGTTGACATTAATCATGACAACTCACTGGTTTGCAACTTTTTTGTAATGTCCACATTTCAACCTATACGCACACCATATAATTGTCATTTTGACTCGGTGAATAGGCTGAGTTATTTGGGGTGACAAAATAAGTCATTTCATAAATATTTATGTGTGAGCTGAGTCAGTACACGGACATTTCCTGAATTTGTTGCCCGAAGTCTATCAACTGTCAAAACATAAATATCTATGTGAGATAACCTATTTCAAGAACCCATATAACTCAGTGCCTATGTATCCTAGCCCAAAATACCAACAATATGGTATAGTTTGAATGTTGGACATTTTACAAATGCTGGAAACCAGTTTTTAGGATAAGTATCAAACAAGTTATGGCTCATCATAGGTAGGTATGCCTGCAAGAAAAAGGCCACTGTAACATATAGAGATGACAAGCTGTACACAACTTTCCTCTAGCCAATCCAATATCCACAGACACTATAACTATCAGTAATTTCCCCTGTGTCTGTATATCCCTGCTATCACTACTGCAACCAGGCCTAGTGAAGAAGGTCTGAAATATCCCGGCAATAACACAACCTAGTTGGCTGTATGCTATGTATGTATTAAAAAAGGGCTTGTATGAGAATATCCCACAATGCAATTTATTGGGAATTCCTCATAAACATAGAAATTTCTCGCTTTTTTTTCCCATTTTCAAATGTTATGGTGATGGGTCTTTCATATATCTTTAGGCTGAGGACATGAGGCTCGGAAGAACTTCTGGCGCAGCTGCAATCACTAAAGATTTCCGATACACTCGGCATCGCATATAAGGGTATGTAATCAAACTACAAAGCAGAACACTTCTGTAGAGGTATTTTCTCCTGCAACTTATCTTTTCACATTTGAAATTGGTCTCCATTATAGGAATATTTTGATTTAACTTGTAACACAGTTCTCTGGTTTTTATAGCGAGACCAGGTTAACGAGAACATTGTAGTGCTGGTAATTTTATAAAAAGTGGCATTGGCTGAATACTGTTTACCACTCCTTTCCAATTTAACTATTGTGATCACCTACATCTGTGGGATGCAGATGGCGGTGTTCTATCCGGATTTCAACTTGATCCCTGCTGTACATTGATGTTGTTTACTCTAGTGGAGAAATTGGCTTTGCGTCTGAATATTTCAGAAACCATTTATGCGAATTCGTTTATGTTTCTATCAGCAATTGAAAAACTTTATTTACATTTCATGAAGCCCTGACACCATTCGTAAATAAGTATTGATTATCGTCTGCGGGAGGAAAAATCATCTCTGTAAATTCCGACTAAAGCACCCTTATCAGTAATGTGTGGACAGAGGAATTCAAAACAAATTTAATGCAGTTTCAGTTGTACCATGAAAAAAAGTCATGGAGCTATATCTGTCTCAGAGAAGAGAAAATCACAATTGTTTTTGAATGATATACATAAATAAAAGAGCCCTCAGGTCTATTTCTGTTAATTAGGGGAGAGTTTGTTGGCATCCTTTGATCGGTTTCCTATAACAGTTTGGCTATTACAGTTCAACAGGAATCATGCTGAGATAATAGAGTAAATATTTGACTTTCTTTTCATGGTGGTTGCGAAATCTAATAATACCTCTCTGTCAATAGACACACTGTCTATTACTTTTATTTGCAGCTACTAAGATTAGAAGAAGTTAGGGCTGGGTATTATTTAACTTTGGGTGCTTCACTTACTATTGTTACGATTTATAAATAACTTGACAGACCGCTGGGGAGATTTCTATCATGTTGAAAGCGAGAGGACATGCACACGAATACTGTTGTTTATATAATTCAAAGGTGTATTCATCCAGCTGTTATGTAGATTAGACGTGGTATAATGGAATTCTAGTTTTTTGCCCATTGTGGCATCATGTCTGTTTTCCTCATCATTGCTTTATGAATCGAAGTCATCTTTATATCCTGTAGCTAAAACAAAATAAATCAGTCAGCTTGTAAACGCCAATCAATCATAACCTGATCTAAATTACAACAAATACTGTGTGTAGTCCAATGGTCAATGCAATGCCCGTGAGAATTTTTCTGCATATTTTTTTAATCAACTGGTGAGGTAATTCCTTGTATGATAATGTTTTTTTATAGATTGAGATTTTAGTGGACATCTTATATGACTGGACCTATTGCGATTTGAAAAAACAGTACCATGCTAGAGCCGAGATCGATTACTCTATTGCCTAAACAAAGCCTTTACAGTGCTCCCCAATGAATGACTTCATCTCAAGATGCTGCTCGAACAACTCCCACTCCCTATGCCTGGCTCTGTTTTTTTGCAAGTGGCCGTAATTTTGTTGCATAAAAGACGCTTCTACAAGGGATAAGGCTGTGTATTCTTTGCTTGATGTTAGCTGTCTTACAAAACTTGCTCAATGAAAATGTGAAAATGGTTTTGCAACTTATTATATTACCATGACTTCCTTATTAGCAGGTACTGCCAGTTATTTAGCTAAATTTTCTCTAGAAGTATATAATATATATATATATATATAGTTTTTTTATCCATATTCACTATTCTATTTTCTCCATATTCAGCAAATAAATCTTAGTATAATAGAGTCAGACAACGATATTCTCGAGTTTTGATTCAGATTTAGTTTTGTCATGTTAACTCTAGAACAAGATTAATCTAATTGTCTGCATTCCTGTTGCTCCCTTCCACTGGTTACGCCGCAGGCCTGTGGCATGACCAGTGGATTGAGAGCGACATGGAATGCAGGCAAATGGACCAAGCTTCGTCTATATTAACTCTGATGATAGGAGTTGGTGATATGAGGGATTATCATTTGTCATGTAGTTTAGATTTACCATGAAGTTTGGCATGTAAGACTGACTAGACAAGGGGAAAGGGGGTCAGTATTTTTGATACCATATACCTACTGGCCTGCCACTAATTGTTTGCTGCTAGGCTGTGCATTTTATTTAGCCACAACTTTGGCTGGAATCAAGGCAACACCATCACCGGGTAGGAAAACTGTTTGATTATTTTTTTTCGATTGAAGATTGGTATCTTAGTTTAATGGTCACTGCTTGCTCGTAGTAGCATCAGAGACTATGGATAATAGTCTCCGGTATCATACCACAGTTTGCCAGACAAAGCAAATATGTTTCAATGTCACTGCTCACAAAATACTTTATAGCCTAAGTTTCATATCATAGTTATTCATCGCTATTATGCTCTACCCACAAGTACTTGTATGGAGATCATCACTTGGACATTATGCTGTGTATTTGTTCTTGTGATAGCGTGTTGGAACTGTGCCAAAACAGAACAATTGTCAATTGATAATGTATATGCGGTAATATTTAGTCATTCACGTATAGCTCAGTGGTATTGCTTTGGTTTCGCATGCACGAGTTCCTAGTTTCTACTCCCAGGTTGGGAGAGGATTTTTGTATTTGAGGTAAAAGCTTCAAAACTTCTCAAAACAACGATCTGACCTTAACTACACTGTGTGAAGGTATCAATTCCAATTAAATCTTATGATTTATTCACGTACAAACTGAGCATTGTTCTCAAACCTGTAAACATTTCAATGGCAGGTCTCTCTTATAAGTCTGCTAGCAGGTGCTTATATAGAATTATAATGTAATACGTTTTCCTGGTGTAGCTTGCAATAAAATGAAATTTTTTTAGAAAAACATTTTGATCCTTGTTCGGCTTTTTCTAACGAGTAGATTGGTATGAATAAAAAAAATAAGGTAAGAGAATTACAGAGGGGGGTAAATGTTTTTCGCTAGATGATAATATATACAAAAATGCAGGAGAGGCAGATAGGAAAATTGTACACAACGTGGGGGAGATAAGCCGTAACTCATAAATTACCTTAAACCAGCAGAGTTCAAATGACCTTACGTTGCCAGAAATTAAGTCCCTCAGTGCCTCAATATCTATATAGTTTCTAGGTTTATAATCAAGTCTATGATTGCACCCCATTTATAGAGGTGGCAAATCTTTTTAACTCTTTCAAATCTTTCACTTTCATTATTTCAATGGACTATTTGTTGGCAGTTGAATATGTTCGTAAATATTTGAACGGTACAGGTGGAGGGTTCGCCCTTAAGATGATGGCAATGACCTGCAATAAATACCAAATATACAAAGTGTTAAAACTGAAAATAAAGCTGTTGTATTTAGATCAGTCAAACAACCAACTACCAACATATCTACGTGACTGCGATTGATATTATTTAAAAGCAGAAGTGTGAATTTAAATTTTGGAGACCTGTGTTGGCAGTTTTACTACCTTTTCGATGAGGACTTGCAGAGTATGCTAGACAAGGTATATTGCCTTTTATTTACAAACCCTTTATAGTTTACCTATCACAAAGCTGACAATCCAAGATTATAAATGCTAATAATATGATGATCCCTGTACATTTTGTGATCTCTGTATTCCATAACCTAAAAACTTTTTGACATCTTGTTACAAATGAAGGTCAAAAACCCAGCAAACGGAGAACATTGTAACAATGTTTTGCATACAAATTTATCAAGTATTACATGGTGTGTAAATGATAGGATTGGGTTATTGTCTAATAGGATACAGAATGGTAATCACAATGTTCAGATTCAGTTATAGCAGAATCTTTGGTTCTCAGAATTAGTCAAACATTATTTTTGACATGATGATACATCATTGTTAAATGCGAGAAAACGGCTTATAATTAGCACTTTAATGATGTTATGATCATGCTAAAAAAAGTATTCAATTTCAACAATGTTATAGCATCACAGTTCTCCCATCACTACAGCATTATTTTATCATCATCACATGAAGTTTCTTTTATAATGCTGTGACAACCACCTCATAGCCACCGATAATGTTCAAAATGAGATGCATTGTGGTATTGTTTTTTTCATAAAACTGTCACAGCGTTCAGTGCTTTCTCTCGTCATAATGGTGACACATCTCATTCCAATAATATGAGAGCATTGGATTGTCCTCTCAACCAATAGCATGAGTGTAATGAGATATGATTTCTGCTGCCGCAATGTTTCTATAACACCTTGGAAATAGTATTTTTGAAGATGTATAAACAATATACTGGAACAATGTTCAGTTGCACACCAGCAATTAATGATGTGATTTCTTAATACTCTTCAAAGTAATGCTGCATACAGATTTGAATTGCAATTTACCGAATTGAAATTAGGGATGATATAATATTATGTGACAGTTAAATATCTGAAATATTACAATACCGGTGCCAATTCCCAAAAACTGATCTATAAATAATAAAGAGAAAGTAATAATCCTTGAGGGTGCAAAGCAGCACTTTTCAATGGTGCCCTATGCTCCTCATGTTGGGTTTGCAGTTTATCGGCATTTCAGTACATACCCCAACGGAGCTTTTCCAAGCTGACATGGAATATCTACTTTACTCAGCTGTCTATGGGATGGAATACATCTTGCCTATCCTAGATCTACTGGACTGTAACCTTTTCAAACTTTGTTAAGTATACAGGGTAAACTTGATACAAAATAACTATCTGATATTGTGTCAATGACCTTACATGTGCATAATACAAACATATATCATTGTCATTATTATTTCAATTTTCATTATTATTATTATCATTTTATTATGGTCGAGCAACCTTTCCTAGTATGAGGGAAGTTATCAATAAGGCATAATATTAATTTAATTAATTATATCTATTTTTGGCAATTAGCAAGAAAATCGACCGGAACAAAAATGCAGTAAGATGAGAAATTATTTAGCAAATTAATTAGTCCCCATCACCTCATGTAATAATAAATCAACTCTGTACCAATTAAAAAAAAAAATTTGTACAGTAAGTCAATAAGACAAGTTTTTTTGATAGTGATAATCTGAGACTTTCAACTCTATCAAGTAAAATCATTTACGATGCCAATGGCGTATTATCCTGGAAAAACAACTTAATGTAGCCGCTTACCATTGAATAAGAAAACTTTGTTACTGGAAAATAGAGCGAAATGACGCTGTTTTCATGATTATGTGGCCTATGAAACTTAAAATTTCCTCAGTTCAATGATATTTCAATTACTAATTTTACTAATATTATTAATAGATCACCATAATTCATTTTCAATGTTGATCATTGTGACAATCAGGGTTGCTCAGATTAGGGCTCCCTAAACAGGGGGGACCTCTAGCTTTCGAATGTGAACCTGCCGCAACCAAATTCAATCATTGAAGATTATAAAGGCTTGGGACTGTGGCTTGACCAGCCTTCCAGACAGGTGAGTCAGCTGCTTGCAACAGTAGTATATCAGACTTTCTGCACAATTAGTTTGTTCCCTCTGAGTATGGTGATTTCTCTTTAAGTTTGCTATGACTGGGTTAGGTTTTGTTTAATCTCAGAGACATGGGATTTAAAACTCATATTTGTATCTAAAAGTACTCCTAAATATATCAATTTGTCAAAATATTTGAGGACAACATGCCTTGAAAAATTAACTGAAAAATTTGAAAATCAACTCATAATCAAAATCGGAGACTGTCATAACATCTGTCTTTAATGCATTGAGTATCAATGCATCACAATTATTCCAGTCAGAAGCCAAGGCTAGTGAATGTTCCACATTTTTATGGATGGAGTGAAATGTCAAAATGGATTATTAAATTGAATCGCATAACATGCATCACTAGAAAACAAGTTTAATTAAGCATTTATATTTACATATTAAGTCTATATATTTAGTCAGCAATCATAGATTGAGTTTCACATCTGACTCACGTAACTTGCATCACTAGAAACTTCTTGTTCTGTGAAAGATATATAAGATCAAGACGCAAAAATGTGGCTACTCTCAGATTTCCTGCTCAAAAGCTCAAGTGTAAGAGTAAAACTTTGCTTGAGAGAACGTAATAAAAAACATCACAAAAATTAATGTCATTCATAACGACACTTTCTCTCTGCTAAAACTCACTTGAATGAAAGATTTTATATGATACGACTCTATATCTCACAGTCATCACCTAGGCTTCTCAAAGTTAGGTACAAACCAAGAAACAGATTTGGTAAGCAGCTAGCTGCAGAACACGTAAATAAGAAAATATATCCTAAGAAGAAACGGAAAATGTATAGACAAATTATCATAACCATGGTAGCATCACACACAAAGGATATGACCATACAGCAAGCTACACAATTTGAATATAAGCCAAATTCTTGCTTCAACTGGCTGAATTAACTTTCCGGACTTACAACATTACAGTAATCTCAAATAACGGCCACAGGTCCACCTAAGAATTATGAATCCACATGGTTAGGGATACAACCTTAAATTAACTATTATTTCATCTTCACTTACATACATTTTAAAACTGTTGAGAGGTATAGATAATGGTACCACTTGATGGTGGAATTGATATGCCTTGGTCTTGTCTCAGGTTTATGTCAATTTAGCTTTATGATGTTTAAGCATCTGTTATTGACTCTTAGGACTACTTTAAATATATTCATTTGATTTATAAAGCCATGCATTGTTATCACCAGAATGAAACCCGGTAGCAAAGTCGTTTTCATTGTGTGACTGTAATAGCTTTCTGATTAGCCATTCCGAGTCATTGGATTTGGGTTGGGAGTGAACAAAAGATTTTTGTCCAGCTTCTAGACCAGCTCGGTGCTCGTTAGCCTGAATGTGGACCTGAATAGGATTACTTGCACGAGGCAATGTTAACAGCATGTCATCAGAAACAATAACAGATGAAGTCTGGCCTAATTTATCACCCTGACCATGCTGACGCTGCTCTCGAGCAGCATCTACATTATGATTGACATTATTGACATTATCATGCACAGAATTATGGAAAACCATGTTGGGGTTTGCTTCTCCTGAGGCTTCTCCTCCTGAGGCTTCTTCTCAGGGTCATTATCATGCAACATGGGCTGTCAAACATGAGTAGTAATAACGCGCTAGTTTGTAAACTGCTCTGATATTGTATGATTCGATCAATCAGATCCTTTTTGAGAATTGCTGTAGGGAGGCCTATGGACCTTTTAATCTCCCTGAGATCTACAACTCTAACCTGCACCAAACCCGCATGCGAAAAATGCGCACAGGCCATCGTAACAGAAACTACAAGGATCAATGAACGAGAGTACAGCGACCCACAACACACCGGAAGTATGAACCAATAGATTGACAAAGTATGACAAGAATCGCATCAGCAACCATGCACACAACAGCCCAAAAATCTGCACTATTAACTGTGAATGTGTGGATAAAGTAGAAAAATAACCTTATCCTAAAAAATCACAGACGGCACGCACCTGAGTATAGTGTGAGAATATAAACATAGATCAGAGCTTCCGAGCAGCAGTTCATTTGATAATAATCCGAGGTTCTATCTATTGGCGCTGTCAGTTTTCTAGATTCTGCAACAGATTAGAGGGAGAGTGCTGCAGAGGGGTTACTGCAGCTGTCTACTGGAGATGATGTAGTCAACAACAACTGGAGTGTTGTTGTGATCAAGGAGATATGAGGACGGGTTTCCTTGATCTGAACTCCGATAGTGACGTGGAGTATACGGCGTTTGCTGCATAGGTACTGGTAACACGCTGGTGGAGGCTGGCAAGAGGATTTAGTTACGTGATCATATCCTGCATCATGTAGAAATGATGCGAGTTGAGTTGCCGAGAGATTATTGGTGTGACGAGTTGACATGTTGTATACATGTGGAGTTGACAGTGATGACAGATGTCAAGCTAAAGTTTCTCTGTACTGGCGATCGGTGGGTGGATTAAACGGAAGTGTGGTTATCTCAAGTTCACAGATAATTGTTTGTATCGATTTAGTGAAACTGAAATTAAAAGCAAATTAAAGTCAGGTGCTAAAAAGGTGAAAACTGTTGTACCTCAATTCGCCGTCATTAAACTAATGCTAATTCTAAAAGTTGGAGAAAACACTCAAATAAATTATCACAAATGTTAAACCTTATCAATTTTGTTTACTAACAGATTTACCACTAACGCAAGAAAAATATCACAATCATTATTATCTAAACAAACTAACCTTACATAAACGATAATAAAAATTATATTTACCTTTTTGACTCCCTCTGTTTGTTAAAGAAAAACCTTTCCCCTGTAAAATAAAATATAAATTATAAACACCGTATAGAACGGCGGAGCATAAGTACTTTAGTGAAATCGTATGACACAACACATCAAGCTCCTATGGGCAAGTGATTTATCCACACAAACACAGCAAGACAGTGCAGCTGATTGGGCATGAATGCATACATAGTCTGACACAACTTAGGCCACACAATGACAATGCAATTAGCGAACACTCCCAGTGAATGGCAGGGGGGGGGGGGGCACAATGCAGCGCACCGCATCTACACTAAGATTATAAACATATCTCCCTAATTCATTTCAAATGTTGTTTATTTTGATAACGAGGGTTGCTCAGGTTAGGGCTTCACAATCAGGGGGAACTTCTAACTTTCAGATATGATGCGGTCATAGTTGACTGTCCTGTGTAGCGCAGGGTCACACCAAATTGACTCTTGGGTTCGAGAGATAAAGCTTTTTGGTTTGAGAGAGGCGCTGTAAGCCCCCCTCCTCCCCCCAACGGGGTTCAGGGCGGAGCCCAATCCCCAAAGCCTAGAGAACGGTGTAAGACCTTACAAATTAATAAATTTACTGGGTCTCGGAGGCGTGTTTTAGGTGAAACTTGATTAGCAAATTATCAAAGGAATAAAACGATCAAGAATTAAATGGGCGAGCATGAGCTGCCACCACAAAAGTGATAACTGAAAAAAAAACAATAATTCATCATTTTACATTACAGTTGTCGACCAAGATGAGTTCATGTATGAAACAAAATCAAGTCGAGTTAATTTTTTATTTAATTTGTAGAGATAGCATCTGTAGGGCAACTTGGCACCAGTTGGCCCAGTTGCAAGTAACAAACTCACAATTTGGTACTCAGTTAGTCGTTGGCTTACTTTCACTGCAAAGTGATCTTGTGAACTTTTGCATGAATGATTTCCACATGATAATTTCTTGACAACCAGTGATTCCATTTTAATTCTGTTTTCATTCTCTTAATATTTTGCGAAGCCCAAGGAAAGATCTTTTAATTAGGATTAATTGAAAAGTACCTCTTGAGGTAGAAAATGGGCTTAATTTTGTAAGACACAGGGGATAAAATTCTCAGGAAGTTGTTTGTCATGATCTATCTCATCATACAATCCTTCTTAAATCCACAATATAGCACTCTGTTCAGCTGCCTGTATTCCAATGATCTTTTGGTCTATGAAACACCGCTGTATCTTGTGATGATACAACTATTGAGCTCTAACTGGCTTTGAACAAGAGAAAGCCACAGATTAGTAGGATCAATAATTTTGAGAGTCGGTTTGTTGACAGCCTTCGCTTATTTCCAGTAATCCTTCGGCTAATACAGTAAGCTTCTGTATACACAGTCATATTTTCTGATATTATTCAGAGTGACTCAGTTCAAGGTATCTGAATCTGAATCTGGTGATTATCTCCTCCTGGCCAAACTTTGAACTTCACTCTAGGGGAGTGTATTTATCATTGATGAATTAAACCCACATATCATTATGTATTATACCAATATAAACCCAATGAGCCACAATAGAATTTAAAAAAAAATTATTTCTCAAAGAAATCTACAAAAAATGACCGTTGCTAGTTAAGGAAGGTATCGTACTTCCAATTGTCCGATTTCTTCCAAATTTTGTTTGGTTATTCACAATAGGGCTGTCCAGATATGTTGATTTTTGCATCATTGTAAGTTTCATGCAAGCAAAATGTAACATGTATATCTTTTTTTTAAAAGTATGCCTGATGTATGCTTACGATTGCGCAATACGCCAGAGACCTTAGCCTTTGATATACTCTCTATGTCTAAACAAAGCCCATCCTATAACAAGCTTTCAATTCAATCAATGTATGAGGCACAATAGTCTTATGTCCCGAATGGAACAGGTACAATTATAATTTGCTACAGGTAGCCTAATACCGTTTGTACCAAACATTATAAATTGTTAATACTATATTTTAGAAAATATTCCGATCATGAAATAAATTATCAATGTCGCTGATTCGAATTCAGTAATTTAGCGGAATATCTCATCATTCAATATCAAATTTGGAAATACTTCTTAGGCACAGCTGGTCTTCATTGGTTTCCCATCTTATTTCAATGTTTAATATCTCAACAAGAATTTTATTCATTTGTAGTTTAGTTATAATTTCCAAATATAGGCTTTTTTAACCTTTGTCAACCATCTGATTGTCGAGAAAGTTCTTGTGTTTTCTATGACTCAATTGAGAAACATATTAGGTACGCAGCTAGCTGCAGAACACGTAAATAAGAAAATATATCTTAATAAGAAACAAAAATGTATAGACAATTATCATATCCATGGTAGCATCACACACAAGGGTTATGACCATACAGCAAGCTACACAATTTGAATAAAAGCCAAATTCTCGCCTTCAACTGGCTGAATTAGGTTTACAGACTTACAACACTACAGTAATCTCAAATAACAGCCACAGGTCCACCTAAGAATTATGAATCCACGTGGTTAGGGATACAACCTTATTTCAAACAATTATTACATCATCAATTACATACACTTGACAACTGATGTAAGTATAAATAACGGTACCGCTTGATGATAGAATTGATATGCCTTGTGAAAGTTTTAAGTCAATTTAGATTTAGGATGTTTAAGCATCTGTTATCCACTCTTAGGACTGTTTTAAATATATTCATTGGAGCAAACTAGAATATCCAATGTCGTTTCATTCTATTCTGCTAAATTTCTTGTGGATTTTGTTTAGCAGAACAAAATACTTTCTATATGTATATCAAATTTGCGGGGTAACAACTCTGGTTTAAATATTTATAAAAATAAGCAGATGATGATTCCTACAGCTATTGAACTACAAAACGCATATAAGTCACTGAGTTCAAAATTTGTTTAGCCGTAAATGAGATAAGCTGCTAAATCTATTGTAATTTTCAAACTCAAAATCCGATCAAATTGATCGAGTTATGAACAATAAACCTGGATTGTGGACAGAAAATCAATGATCACATCATTGCTTCTACACCTTCCAATGACGTTACGTTGCCCACAATTAAGTCCCTCTGTGCCTCAATATCCATATTGTGTCATGTCTAGGTTTATAATCAAGTCTATGATTGCACCCCATTTATAGAGGTGGCAATTTCGTTGAACTCTTTCAAATCTTTCACTTTCACTATTTAAATGGACTATTTGTTGACAGTTCAATATGTTTGTAAATATTTAAATGGTAAAGGTGGAAGATTTGCCCTTAAGATGATGGCATTGACCTACTACCAACTACCTGTGTTGGCAGTTTTATTACCTTTTCGATGAGGACTTGCAAAGTATGCTAGACAATGTGATATTGCCTTTTATTTACTATATCCATGTGAGCAGTTTGTTTTAGACAATTGTTATAAATGTTCCTACCAGTAGATATAAAAGAAAAGGGATTATTCTTTATAGTTTACCTATCACAAATTATGATCATGCTATCATATAGCTAATATAAGGATGAATTGAGCGTTTTTTAAATTTAGCTTTGTTGCATGAACCAGCCATTGCATGCATGTTCATCTAGGTCTATTTAGGTCTGTTCCGATAAGGTTCAATAATACAGGTGGTATACTATGTTATTTTTTTTTGTCCCTCTGTTTCTATAAAAAATGTAGCCAATTCATGGTGTACCCAACACATACCTCTTTCCCAGGTGGCTTGTTAAATTGCCGCCAATGTAATTTCATTTAGAGCACGTGGGAGGAGGTCATTGAGCTGAAAAAAAATTGGCCATTCAATTTGGTCTATCCGTCCAGCTAAGACTGTCCTTCCATTAAAATAAATTTTCCATCTGCTTATGCCTTTTTAGTACAGGTTTTCCCATCGAATGCGTCCAACAGATGGGCAATGACACATGGACACAGGTGGACAGTCCAATCACCTCACCATCACGACTAGCCCTCCTTATACAGGATTGCTAGACAGGCTGCAGCATTTCGTTCTCGAATGAGTATTTCAAGAGAAAATAAGTGATTGACCAAATCAAAGACTTGTTTCTAAAAGACTGCTTCAATATATTGTGATTTGGTTTGATTGACGTTTCATTGGCAATATATAAAACACAAGAAGTACATCTGAGTGTCATATGAGGATGCAATGATCGGTTTTTCAATTTAAGTTTGTGGCATGAACCAGCCATTGCATCCATGTTCATCTAGGTCTATTTAGGTCTTTTTTGATAAGGTCTAGTCCAATAATACAGGAGGTATACTATGTAATTTTTTGTTGCCCCTCTGTGTCTATAACAATGTAACCAGCTCATGGTATAGGGGCACTACACAACACACACCTCTTTCCCAGATGGCTTGCTAAATTGATTAGTTTAAAAACACTTTGCCGCCAAGTGATATTATTTAGCGCAAGTCAGAAGAGGTGGAAAGTGCTGAAAAAAATTGGCCATACTTCTTTGTCTATCCGTCCAGCAAAACCCTGTCCATCCACTAAAACATATTGCCGTCAGTAAACACCCGTCCAGTACAGGTTGCATGCCAACAGTGTCCAACAGATGGGCACAGGATGCATGGACACAGGTGGATAGTTTGGAATTCTATCAGCTGCAGTGAGTGAGTGATCAAATACGAAAATTAGTACCTGCTGAAGGTTTCAATGCAGCTCTATTTTTCCTTGTAAAATGCACTGTCAGCTACTAGGCTACCCTTTCTCGATTATATGAGCTAAAGGAGTTTATTTCTCAAAAGTATATACCGTAAAAAATGGAAATTAAGTATTGTCACAGTTGTTACCACCTGATTAGGTTTGTTGATTGTCGGACGTGCTTGCAGGCAGGCTCATAATATGTAACAATTGGCTCCACTAAACAATGAATATCACGATAAATAAAAATAATAATAAATATGAATACAATTTTGGGCAGCACATATCACACCACTATCTGTATCACACGTCTACACCCACATATTGCTCAAATAGGTAATGTGTTCTTACAAATTCAAACGATCTAATCATGCTGTTAAAAATGGTATTATAATTCTTGTCATGCAGGCTTAAATAAGGGAACGACACATTTTCTAACCGAAAGCCGTACATTACTCTAATAACATCAGCACAATAATATTGTGTCCAATATCAATTCTGGAAAGTATTTGTTTTGACCTGAACAGTAAGCTTCTGTATACACAGTCATATTTTCTTATATTATTCAGAGTAAAATTCTCAGTGCCAAGCATGTACTGGATACAAAATTTGGTTGAGATCAAACAACAAAGAGCTGACATGTTAGATGACAAACATAACTTTTTCACTTCACTGCACTTGACTGGGTACCACACATATATAGAATGAATTGTATTGTATCGTGGTAGGCCTACATACCTTGACAAAGTTATTAAGTATTGTCTGGTGTTACTTATAATGCATTGCTGGTCACTGGACAGAAACATCTGAGTTGTAAGAGATTGGGACACAGACTAATTGAGCACCTATTCTGTAATAGATTTATTGTTTTTCAATTTTTTATTAAATCCCAGTAGCCGTGGTATTCCCCTGACAACAGGGATAAATTTGACTTCTGTTTATGGCACAGGCCAATTTAACGATTATAGCTTATTTTTAATGAATAAGGAACTTCTTGTTCTGTGAAACATATTCAAGATCAAGACGCAAAGATGGGGCTAATCTCAGATTTCCTGCTTAAAAGCTCAAGTGAAAGAGTAAAACAAGTAAAACTTTGCTTGAGAGGACGGAATAAAAACATCACAAAAATTAAGAAGTCGTTTATAACGACACTTGCTCTCTGCAAAAACTCACTTGAATGAAAGATTTTAGAAGAAACAACTCTATAGTTAGGTACAAACCGAGAAACAGATTTAGTACGCAGCTAGGTGCAGAACACGTAAATAACAAAATATATCCTAATAAGAAACAAAAAAATGTATACACAATTATCATATCCATGGTACTATCACACGCAAAGGTTATGAACATACAGCAAGCTACACAATTTGAATAAAAGCCAAATTCCTGCCTTCAACTGGCTGAATTAGGTTTCCGGACTTACAACATTACACTAATCTCAAATAACGGCCGCAGGTCCACCCTAAGGATACAACCTCAATTCAACTATTATTTCATCACCACTTATATACATTTTATTATAGTTGAGAGGTATAAATAATGCTACCACTTGATGGTGGAATTGATATGCCTTTGTCTTGTCGCAGGTTTATGTCAATATGTATTTATGGTGTTTAACCATCTGTTATCGACTCTTAGGACTACTTTAAATATAATTATTCATCAGAGCAAAAGGAAATGGAGTGGAATATTCCATCTTTGGTTTTATTTACCCTGCCTACACGACTGCAGCTAACGTTCCATTCAAAAACTTACAATTTCTCTCAAAGTTTGCTCTGATTGGGTTAGGTTTCTTTCAATCTCATTGACATTTGATTTAAAGTTCATACATTTATCTCATTTTTCTCAAATTGCTTTATCTTTTAGTTTGTCAGACTGCTTGAAGGACATGCCCTGAAAAATAAAATTGAGAAAATCAAATCAATATCGAAATAGGACGAGGTCATAACATCTGTCTTTGATGCATTGAGTAACAATTTATTACAAATATACCAGTCAGAAGCAAAGGCTAGTCAATGTTCCATATTTTTTATGGATTGACTGAAATGTCACTATCAATTGATAAATTGAATCGCATAACTTGCATCAATATAAATACTTATTTGTATCTGAAACGTCAGATTGCAATTCAATTGATTTATGGTTACTGCTATCTCGTCAGATACTTGCATTAAAAGGAAACCCAAATCTATTCGGACAGCAAAATCTAAATCTGATAGGTACAATTCTTCCTAGATAAATGTTCAATCTAAAACTTTCTCTCATTAATCAAATGTGTCGCTCAATCGTGTTTGCTCCATGAACTGACAAACAGTATCGCATGGGATTTTAACGTTACATTATTTCTCCTCCACAGCATCTGCACACTGCCAGGACTGGAGTCATTAGAGGTTAGTGGGAATGAGGGCTTACAGAATATACCTGCAGGATTGGGGCAAATTCGATCATTGAAGACAATAAAGGCTTGGGGCTGTGGTTTGACCAGCTTTCCAAACAGATGGGATGAGATGGGATTTTAAATTGAAATTTTTACCTAAAACTTCTCCTAAATATTTAAATTTGTCGAACTGCATGAAGGACATGTTCTGAAAAATTAGTTTGAGAAAATCAAATCAAAATCAAAATAAGACGCTGTCATAACGTCACAACTCGCTCTCCTTAAACAGGAATGCTAGACAAGCTGCAGTAGTTTTTTCTCGAATGATTATGTCAAGAGAAAACAGGTGCTTGATCAGATTGGTTTCAAAAATAATGTTTTGATATGTTGTGACTTAGTTCGACAAGCAAAAGGAAGTGAGCATCACCAAATGTGGGCTAGAGATTGAGGGATGTTTGCACTGATAAGTCTTATGACATAATAATGGGAGTACCTGCTGTTATTGTCACTTATTTCCCTCTTTGTCTATACAAGTGTAACACAAGAAGTATGCCTAAGTGCCGTGTAGTAAATGTGATGATGCTTGCTTGCTATGATTGGTTTTTTGAATTCAAGCTAAAACATGAACCAGTCATTGCATGCATGCTCATATAGGTCTATTTAGGTCTGCTCAAATAAGGGTCAGTAATACAGGTGCTGTTTTAAAGTATTTAGTCATTACAGTCATCATACAAGGACAATCTCGCTATGTAGAGCACAGGACTGCTCCAAATTTGTGTCAATTTTGCATGGGCCCCAACATTTTTTCTTGTGGATGAAGACTTTTAACTGGCACATAAAATCTCTTAATTTAAGCTGTTCTCAGCATAATGTCAACTAGGCACCATGCTAGCAACAATGTAATTTCACTAGGGGCCAGTCAGTAAAGGCTTCGGATCAAGCTGAAGAAGTTTGGCATTTCGTTTTGACTATCCGATCATGCCTGTTCAGCAAAATTGGTCTGTCCAATAAAACAAGTTGCCCTTCCGTCTATACCAGTACAGGTTGTCCCCCAACTGTGTCCGTACGGACACAGGCTGACGGTCGGGTATCTTGTCAGCCACTTACCTGGTTGTGAGTGCTTAAAAATAAAAATCAACACCGACTAAAGGTATCAACACAGCTTGATTTTTCATTGAATCATTGAACTGTTAGATGTGCCGCTAAACTTTCTTAATTTCATGAACTAAAGCAGTTTCTCTCTCAAAAGTATTTACAAAAATAAAAAGATAAAATAATTACTCTCACAGGACAAAAAGACAAAATGATTACTGTTGTTACCACCTTATCGGTTTTGTTGTTTGTCAGACATGTTGGCAGACAGGCTCATAGTCCAAGTTATTGAAGATAATTGCATTCAGTATGTACCAATTTGCTACATATATATTACGATGAATATCATAGTAAACTCATTTTTTTTGCGGCACTGATCAAGATCACACCACTATCTGTTTCACAAGTCTAGACCAACATATCGCTAAATTAGGAATTATCTTCTTACAAATTAAATTGCTCAAATTGTGCTGTAAAAATGCATTTTAGTCCTGTAATGCAGGCTTAAATGGGCAAAGACACATCTTCTAACCGAAAGCCCTTCTATTGCTCAAAATAATCTAATAACCATATCGCAATAATATGCTTTTCTATATCAAAACACTTTTGTTGACTTCCATCCCACATCTCACACTTGAAGATTCGGTATTATTCTTATAAGAAGAAGTAATTAAATCCATAGTTAGGTAATTATAATAACAACAGTTACTTTATGGAAAAATATTCCAAGATTGAAAATCTCAATAGGCCCACTTGATTGTTCGCCAAATGACTTCATTAGATCATCCCCTACATGTAAAGATCAAAAGTATACCTACAATTATTTGCAGAAGATATGTATGTGCGAGTGATAACAAAATATCACTAATTTGTGTCTTGTGACACTCTTAGCTGTGACCAATTTTATGAGCAAGATACAGACATGGATTAATTGAAATCGGATAACAGCTTTTTAATAATTATAAACCTAGACAGGACACTATACATATGAAGTGAGGCACTCAATTGTAGGCAACGCAACGTCATTGGAAGGTGTAGTAATCAATGATATTATCATTGATTTACTGTCAACATAACTCAATCAATTTTGATCGGATTTCGAGTTTCAAAATTGCTTTACAAACAGCAGCATCTTGTTATCAACCTGATGTTATTTCTGCTTCTCAGTGACTTATATGGTTGCTCCTTATCTCCCCCTACATCTTTTTAATTTGATGCAAAAACCATCACGAAATGATTGAAAGTTATTGTCCAGGCTTGGTGGTGTAATTACTTTTTAATCCACGAAATGAATGCAAAAAATCGTGGATGTCATACAACGTGGTGAAATGTTGGCAAAATATTATCTTTTTTTAACCAGATGACTCAATTAAAATGCACTTCTACAAACGCTAAAAGCGTTGTGTGTGACCTCGTTGTGACGTTGTCAGTAGAAGAATCTTTTAGGGTCACTCTATTGTATTAACCCTTCATTTAATGCAGCATTTCTAAAATATAAATGTATTCTCAGTTTTCTCATAAAAACTTTGGATGCCAGCTGAGATGCTACATTTATCCTCTATTGGAAAGAATCAGACGCAGCATATAAAGGATTCTTTTGTTTACCAAAACTTGAAACAATGAGAAGCATTGAATTGTATAGAGGCCTCACACTCAGCACAATACAATGATACAATATTCATATCACAATAAAGATTTGATGTGAACCTGTAGTCTTGTCTTCTAAAATGACATCCCTTAAAATAATATCAGATTATGAGTATTGAATGCCGACTTAGATTATTGTTCCTAATTTGAAAATGGAACCCATGTTTTATTGTGAAAGCAGAAAATAAAAAGTACCTAGGCATGATAGAAGGACCAGTAATTTTAGAACCTCCACATGACCGAGAAATATTGGGATTCTAAAACAGGGACCGGCAAAATTATTCATTATTTTACTTAAGGCAGTTCAGTACACATGAAGGGGGTTAATGTGATCACAGTACACTCTTAATTTTTTTAATACCTATGAGGTAACTTGTCAAGTCTTATGAGCTTGCCTCTTCTAACTTCAGGCCACCAGGTTTCAGTATCTTGCCCAGATCATAACCTTACAGCAAATTTACACATCAAGCAACACTTTTAGCACTGATAATAGAAACTAGATCTCGCAGATCCCTGTCACAGAGTAAATTCAAGCAGCATCCAAGCATTGTATCTCAACCATCTTACATCGCATAGGGGCACACACAGCGATTCCACTGCGTTATGTTGTAATATTTAAAAACTTCTAGACTCTAGTGTTCTGTCAGCAAACAGCATTAGGCACCCAAAAATGAAGCCACAGGCCAGCCACAGCGGACAATATTTTTCATTTTGATGATTCAGAGTGTTGTGGATATGCTGAAAAAGACATGCAATACCAATTTCCAGAGTTGTGGCAAGAGATTGCCATTTTTTATTTGATTACTTTATGCCATAGGTTTATCAGTATTATTGGCATTTGGGACAACCAACCTATGGATATCTTTTAACATTGTAATATATAATCTTGAAACCTTTAGGTTTTAGTTTGTCAGACTGCGTGTAGGACATGCCCTGAAAAATGAGTTCGAGAAAATGAAATCAATATCGAAATAGGACGAGGTCAAATCATCTGTCTTTGATGCATTGAGTAACAAGTTAATACAAATAGACCAGTGAGAAGCAAAGGCTAGTCAATTTTCCATACTTGTTTATGGATGGAGTGAAATGTCACTATCAATTGATAAATTGAATCAAATAACTTGCATCACTATAAATACTTATTCATATCTGAAACGTCAGATTGCAATTCAATTGAGTTATGGTCACTATTATCTCCTCCGATACTTGCATTAAAAGGAAGCCCAAATCTATTCAGAGAGCAAAATCTAAATATGATAGGTACAATTCTTCCTGGGTAATTGATCAGTCTAAAACTTTCTCTCATGAATCGAATTTGTTGCTCAATTGTATTTGCTCCATCAACTGACAAGCAGTACTGCATGGTATTTTAACATTCTGTTATTTATCCACCACAGCATCTGCAAACTGCCAAGACTGGAGTTGTTGAGTGTTAGTAACAATTATGGCCTACAGACATTACCTGCAGGATTGGGGGAAATTCCATCATTGAAGAGTATATATGCGATTGACTGTGGCTTGACCAGCCTTCCAGACAGGTGAGTCAGATGCTTGCAACAGTAGTATATCAGACTTTTTTTACAATTAGTTTGTTCCTTCTGAGTATGGTGATTTCTCTTTATGTTTGCTATGACGGGGTTAGGATTTGTTTATTCTAATTGACATGGGATTTGAAGCCGTATTTTTAAGTAAAATTAATCCTAAATAATTAAGTTTATCAGAATGTTTGAGGACAACATGCCCTAAAAAATTAGTTAGAGAAAATCAACTCAAAATCAAAATATGAGACTGTCATAACATCTATCTTTGATGCATTGAGTAGCAACGCATGAAAATTATACTAGTCAGAAGCTAAGGCTAGTGAATATTCCACAGTTTTTATGGATGGAGTGAAATGTTACTATGGATTGATAAATTAAATCGCATGGCATGCATCACTAGAAAACAAGTTTAATTAAGCATTTATATCTACATAATAAGTCTATATTTTTGTAAGCAATTATAGATTGAACGTAACTTGCATCACTACAAATACCTATGAATATCTGAAACATACATGTGAGTCAGATGTTTGCAACAGTAGTAACTTTGAGTAAGCGACATGCGCTTCCCTAAAAAGAGGTGAGGAAAACAATGGTCTGACCCCATTACAATAATTTTCCTTTGAGGAAAACTTAAAATTGGAAACTCCGGTTTTTAGTGCTAATGATTTAGTTCTCGCATCATCGGTTTAATTAGGCGTAAGGATAATGAAAGCACATTATATTATGATTCACTACTAACAATTTAACAATATTAGCAATAATATGTATCATGCACACAATTCAAAATTGGTCATCTATTAAGTTTCATTGATCGACTCTGAATTGGAGCTCTCATGTAAAGAAAAAAGACATAACTGGACATTTTAAAATTAGCATTACCTTCTCTTTTTCTCATTTTTATGCATCTAGTATTCAAATATCTCAACAGTATCACAAGTTCCTCTCCTTATACAGGATTGCTAGACAGGCTGCAGTAGTTTGTTCTCAAATGAGTATGTCAAGAGAAAATAAGTGTTTGGCCAAATCAAAGACTGGTTTCAAAAAGACTGCTTTAATATTATTGTGACTTGGTTCGATTGACGTTGCATTGGCAATATATGAAACTTAAATCAATGATTGCAAAAAGAAGTGAGTTTCACAAAATGTGGGCTAGAGATGAAGGATATTTTTATTGCCCCTCTGTTTCTATAAAAAATGTAGCCAATTAACGGTATACCCAACACATACCTCTTTCCCAGGTAACTCGCTAGATTGATCAGTCCAAAAACGCTTTGCTGCCAATATAATTTCATTTAGAGCTAGTTGGAGGAAGTCATTGAGCTGATAAAAAAAATTGGCCATTCAATTTGGTCTAACCCTCCAGCTAAAACTATCAGTCCATTAAAACAAATTTTCCATCTGCCTATGCCTTTTCAGTACAGGTTGTCCCGTCAAATGTGTCCAACAGATGGGCAAAAGACCCATAAACACAGGGTGACAGTTTGGAATCCCATCAGCCGCACACCTCTGGTATGTGTTTAAAAATAAAAATCAACGATTTGCCATTGTATCAATGCACAGTCAGATATGAGGCTATACTTTCTTAATTTGTGTAAGTGAAGCCGTTTATTTCTCGAAAGTATATACCGCAAACAAAAATGGAAATTAATTATTATCACAGTCGTTAACACCTGATTAGTTTTGTTGATTGTCGGACACGCTGGCAGGCTGGCTCAAAGTCTATGTATCTGAAAATAATTTCATTTAAAATCTAACAATTGGCTCATATTAACAATGAATATCCTAATAAATCATAATAATAATGAGTAATTTTCGGCAGCAGAGATCAAGTTCAAACTACTATCTGTATCACAAGTCTACACCCACGTATTGCCAAATTAGGAATTCTGTTCTTACAAATTCAAACGCTCTTATCATGCTGTTGAAAATGGTACTTATTCTTGTCATGCAGGCTTAAATAAGTAAACGACACAGTTTCTCACCGATAGTTGTGCAGTACTTTAATAACCATAATTTTATCACAATAATATGTTTTTTGATATTAATTCTTGAAAATATTTGTGATGGCGTTCACTCCACATCTCCCACTTGAAAATCCTGTATTTTTAAAAACAAACAAGTGAATCTAAAATTTGGTAATCACAATAATAACAATTACTTTGGCAAGAAATATTCTTTGACTGAAAATCTCAATTCACCTAAATAGCAATACAACCCAGGTATGAATCAGGCCAGCAGTCATCAAATCAGGAGAGTTTTTGGGAGGTATTCACAGCCTTGAACTGTTGTTAATTATTGCAAGAAAGGATGGTCCTGCTCTGTATGGCAATGTAGACCAGCTTGATAAATATTGCTTGATCTGCCAAACGAGTTTAGGAACATCAATAACTTGATTATTGGGCAAATGACTCCATTACGTCATCACTTTCTGGTAAAGATTGAGATAAACTGAGATTTCCAATACCATAAAGTTATATTAAGTTCAAAAGTACGATGCCTAGGGTGTATTATCCCGTAGCAATTACTAAAATGTAGCCGACTACTATCAAGTATGAAAACTTCTTTTACTGAAATAGAGTTATTTGACATCCTTAAGAAAATCTGAAATGGGCACAACTTCTAAGATTGCTAAGATTATAATCATGCCTGAAAAAAAACAAGTCGAGTTAAATTTGTATTGAATTAGTCGGGATAGAAGCTGTAGTGACATTTGGTATCAGTCGGCCCTGTGGCAAGTAATGAACTAACAATTTAGTAATCAGTTAGTCCTTGGCTTACCCTCACTGCAAAGTGATCTTGTAAACTTTCGCATGAAAAAACTTTGCATGCGAATTTCTTGATTCCGTGTTAATTCTCTTTTCATTGTATTAATATTTCACGAAGCCCAATAAAACATTTATTAATAAGGAATAATTGAAAAATACCTGTTGAGGTAAGAAATTGGTACAAACTTGTAAACCAAGGGGATAAATTTCTCAGGAAGTTTTTCGTCAAGATCTATCTCACCATACAATCAACCTTATATCCACAATATAGCACTCTATTCACCCGCCTGTATGTCAATAATTAATTGATCTAAGAAACACCCCTGCATTTTGTGATGATACAACTATCAAGCTCTAGCTGTCTCTGTACAAGTGAAAGTCACAGATTAGTAGGATCAATCATTTTTGAGAGCCTTCGCTTATTTTCAGTAATCATTCGGCTAATACAGTAAGCTTCTATATACACAGTCATATTTTCAGTATACTCAGTATTGTTTGGTGTTACATATAATTGATTGCTGGTCACTGGACAGAAACATCTGAGTTGTAAGAGATTGGGACACAGACTGATTGAGCACCTATTCTGTAATAGATTTATTGACTTTCAGTGTTTTAATTAAATCCCAGTGGCCGTGGTGTTCCCCTGACAACAGGGATAAATTTGACTAACTGTCTTTTGAGAAGAACCTAAAATTGGGAGGTCTGATTTTGATTTAATATTTAACTTCCTTTTGCTTATATATATTTTTTTTCGGAAACTCTACAAATATTTATCATGCACACAATTCAATTAAGTTTGATTAATCAATCCTGAATTGGAGCTCTCATTTAAATAGAAAAGACAAGACTGGATATTTTCCGAGTAAGATTGCCTCCTCCTTTTGTCATTTTTATTCAGTTTCACAACTCGCTCTCCTTAAACAGGATTGCTAGACATGCTGCAGTAGTTTGTTCTCGAAAGAGTATGTCAAGAGAAAATAGTGTTTGATCAGATTGGTTTCTAAAAGACTGTTTCGATATATTGTGACTTAATTCGATGAGCGTCAAATTGGCAAGATCTTGGCATAGATCAATAATGGCAAAAGGAAGTGAGCATCACCAAATGTGGGCTAGAGATAGAGGGATGTTTACACCGATCAGTCTTATGACATAATAATGGGATTACCTGCTTTTATTGTCACTTATTCCCCTCTTTGTCTAAACAAGTGTAACACAAGAAGTACGTCTAAGTGCCGTGTAGTAAATGTGCAAATGCTTGCTTGCTATGCTTGGTTTTTTAAATTCAAGCTAGAACATGAACCAGTCATTGCATGCATGCTCATCTAAGTCTATTTAGGACTGCTCATATAAGGGTCAGTAATACAGGTGGTGTTTTAAAGTATTTAGTCGTTACAGTCATCATACAAGAGCAATCTTGCTATTTAGAGCACTGGACTGCTCGAAATTTGTGTAAATTTTACACGGGCACTAACATCTCTTCTTGTGGATGAAGACTTTTGACGGGGACATACAATCTCTTAATTCAAGCTGTTCTCAGCATAGTGTCAACTAGGCCATGCGAGCAATAATGTAATTGCACTAGGGACCAGTCGGTAAAGGCTTCAGATCAAGCTGAAGCAGTTGGGCATTCCGTTTTGACTATCCGCCTGTTCAGCAAAATTGGTCTGTTCGTTAAAACAAGTTGCCCTTCCGTCTGTACCAGTACAGGTTGTCCCCCCAACTGTGTCCGCATGGACAGAGGCTGACGGTCGGGTATTCTGTCAGCCACTTACCTGGTGGTGAGTGCTTAAAAATAAAAATCAACACCGACTCAAGGTATCAACACAGCTTGATTTTTCATTGAATCATTGAACTGCCAGATGTTCCGCTACACCTTCTTAATTATATCAACTACAGCAATTTCTCTCTTAAAAGTATTTACAAAAACAAAAATAGAAAATAATTACTGTCACAGGACAAAAAGACAAAATAATTACTGTTGTTACCACGGTTTTGTTGTTTGTCAGACATGTTGGCAGACATGCTCATAGTCCAAGTTGTTGAAAATAATTAAGTTCAATATGTACCGATTTGCTACATATATACAATGAATACCATTGGAAATTCATTTTTTTTGGCGGCACAGATCAGGTTCACACACCTATCTGTTTCACAAGTCTACACCAACATATTGCTTAATTAGGAATTAACTTCTTACAATTTCAATCGCTCCAATTGTGCTGCAAAAATTGGATTTTAGTCTTGTAATGCAGGCTTAAATGGGCAAAGACACATCTTCTAACCGAAAGCCCTACTATTGCTCAAAATAGTTTAATAACCATATCACAATAATTTGTTTTTCTATATCAAAATACTTTTGTGGACTTCCATCCCACATCTCCCAACTTGAAGATTCCGTATTAATTTTATAAAAAGAGGTAATAAAATCCGTAGTTAGGTAATTATAATAACAACAATTACCTTATGGAAAAATATTCCAAGATTGAAAATATCAATAGGCCTACTTGATTGTTCGGCAAATTACTTCATTAGATCATCCCCTACTGGTAAAGATTAAAAGTATACCTACACTTATTTGCAGACGATTTGTATGTGCGAGTGATAACAAAATATCTAGCAGAATTATTTTTTGTCCCTCAACTACATGATTATAAATTAGATAGGTTTAGAAGTAAATATTGCTAATTTATGTATAGTGACACTCTAGAGCTGTGACCTATTTTATGAGCAATATATAGGCTGTATATTTCAGGGTAAATACAAGACTATTGCGCCTTAATTTAAATATGATAACAAATTTCTATTAATTTTTGTAACATAATCAATTGCACCCATAGACTTAATTATAAACCTAGACAGGACACTACATATAGCTGAAGTAAGGCACTCAATTGTGGGCGACTCAACGTCATCCGAAGGTGTAGTAAGCAATGATATTATCATTGGTTTACTGTTAACAATTCAGGTTTTGTGTTCATAACCCAATCAATTTTAATCGGATTTCGAGTTTCGAAATTACTTAACAAAAAGCAGCATCTTGTTATCAACTTGATGTTATATCTGCTTCTCAGTGACTTATATGGTTTCCTTTTTATCCCCCCCTACATTTTTTTAAATTTGATGCAGAAACCATCACAAAATGATTGAAAGTTATTGTCCAGGCTTGGTGGTTTAATTATTATTTAATCCACGAAATGAATGCAAAAAATCATGAATTTCATAAAACATGATGAAATGTTGGCAAAACATTATCTTTTATTAACCAGATGACTCAATTAAATTGCACTTCTAAAAAAGCTAGAAGCGTCAATTTTTTTGTCTGACCTCGTTGTGACGTTGCGAATAGATAAATCTTTTAGGGTCACTCTATCGTATTTTCCCTTCATTTAATTCAGCATTTCTTAACATTTATTCTCAGTTTACTCATATAAACTTTGGATGCAAGCTGACATGCTACATTTATTCTCTATTGAAAAGAATCAGGCACAGCGTTTAAAGGATTCTTTTGTTTACCAAAAGTTGAAACAATGAAAAGAATTGAATTGTACAGAGGCCTCACACTCAGCATAATACAATGATACAATTACCTCCACATGACAGAGAATTATTGGGATTCTAAAACAGGGACCGGCAGATTTATTCATTATTTTAGCTAAGGCATGTCAGTACACATGAAGGGGGTTAATGTGATCACAGTACACTCTTGATTACGTTAATACCTGTAAGATAACTTGTCAAGTCTTATGAGCTTGCCTCTTCTAGCTTCAGGCCACCAATTTTCAGTATCTTGCCCAGATGATAACCTTACAGCAAATTTACACATCAGGCAACACTATAAGCACATTGTATCTCAACCATCTCACATCGCGCAGGGGCACACACAGCAATTCCACTGCGTTATGTTGGAAAATTTCAAAACTTCTAGACTCTAGTATTTGTCAGATCAGGGAAACACATTTCTTCTCAGCTGTTAACATTTAAATACAAACTTTATACATGTTTCGTATACTGTGTATTGTGATAACTACTCCGAGTTTGTTCACCTAAACAAGTATAGGTGTCTCCCGTCTTCTTAGAATAATTTCATTTATCAAATTTACAATGGATGTGATGCCTAATCCCTCAAGAAACAATAGAGTGATGGCTGATTATTATCTCTAGGTATTTACACAAAAAAGTGTCCCGTGTAATGTTCCTTTATTAAATCTCTTATAAATGGTCTGTGTATGGTAGGTTAAATAAATGAGATTATCCTGTTATTGTCAACCCTGAGAATATTCGATGGCTCCTGCAGTGAGAGTTCACTCCTGCAGATGAGCTATAGAGTAGAAAACCATATCATATAGTTTGCAATTATGGACTCAAATTCATTGCCTGAGTCTTTTATAAAAGACCATCGTTTTATTGGTCTTAATTTTAAATATGTGTAGATTGGTGTACCCAAATCAAGGATGAAGAACATCAGTGCCTAGTGACGTTGGCTATATTCAATTGCTCAGATTGTAGGCAAAAACATAGGAAATACATTACATACTATTCTATGTCACAGGAATATCATGATGCAATCCTCTTTTAAGGGCAGTCAAAGGGAAAAATTATTGCAATTGGCTATTGCACCAAGTAAACCAGCGTAATCCATTCATAATTCCAACCAATCTCACAATGAGGCCCTCTGGGCACCTGGTATTTAAAAACAAGAGGTTGTTCAAAATTGACACACTGAAAATTGGTAGGGTCAAGTCCCCTAGCCCTTATGGCAAATTCACTACTGAATCTACCCGACATACCAGCAATACCAGCTTGTGGCGAAAAATTCAAAAGTGTCATAGAGAAAAAAGAATAGAGGAAACTGTTGGATACTAAATTGTCGCCGCTCTAATGCTACCATCCTGAGTGAAATGCTGCCACTCTGGATTATCATCAATTCAAAAAATTTTGCTAAGGAAACTTTATACCTCCTATTCCTAAGTCCTCTGTCGATAAAGTTCTAGCTCAGTGAGCATGGTATACGATAGGCATATTTAAAAATATCATACAAGGCTAAGACCAAAGCTACTAAACCTTTGCAGAATCAAAATGAAATTTAATTGTGTGGATTAATAATAACACTGTTTAATTTTCGGAAGTTATTAAAGTTACAATTGACAAAAAATCACTGCTGCTGCATGGATTTTTTTTCCATTACTTTTGCTTAGTATTAGTTCAGTTTAGCAAAATTTTTTTGCCCATTGAAATTCTCTTTGAAAATCACTATGTTTCCATATCTGGGTGTGAAAAAATTGGATACATGAAAGTAGCATTTACATTTAATTCTAATATAGGGTGTCGAATTCAAAACTGCTGGGCTTTCAATCAAAAGACACAATAGTTGATACAAACTAGAATATCCACTATCTTTTCTATTTCTATTCTGCTAAATTTCTTGTGGATTTTGTCTAGCGGAACAAAGGAATTTCTATATGTATATCAAATTTGTTGGATAACAAGTCAGAGTCGAGTTCCAAATCTGTTTTGCCGTATTTTCAAACTCAAAATCCGATCAAAATTGGAACAAAAAACCTGGATTGTGGACAGAAAATCAATGATAGCATCATCGCTTCTACACCTTCCAATGACGTTATGTTGCCAAAAATAAAGTCCCTCAGTGCCTCAATATCCATATAATGTCGTGTCTAGGTTTATAATCAAGTCTATGATTGCACTCCATTTATAGAGGTGGCAACTTGTTTGAACTCTTTCAAATCTTTCACTTTCACTTGGGCTAATTGTTGACAGTTGAATATGTTTATAAATATACAAACTAGCAACATATCTATGTAACTGCGATTAGTAAAATTCAAAAGCAAAAGTTTGAATTTAAATTTTGGAGACCTGTGATGGCAGTTATATTACCTTTTCGATGAGGAATTGCAGAGTATGCTAGACAAGGTGCTTTTGGCTTTTATTTACAAATCCATATGAGAAGTTTGTTTAAGACAATTGTTATATGTTCCTACCAGTAGATATAGATGAAAAGGGATTATTCTTTATAGTTTACCTATCACAAAGCTGACAATCCAAGTTTATAAAAGCTAATAATATATTGATCCCTGGGAATTTTTGTGATCCCTATATTCAATAACCTAAAAACTGTTTGACGTCTTGTTACAAATGAAGGTCAAAAACCCAGCAAACGGTGAACATGGTAACAATGTTTTGCATACAAATTTATCAAGTATTATATGGTGTGTAAATGATGGGATTGGGTGATAGTCTAATAGGATACAGAATGGTATCCACAATGTTCAGAGTCAGTTATAGCAGAATCTTTGGTTCTAAGGATTAGTCAAACATTATTTTTGACATGACGATACATCACTGTTAAATGCGAGAAAATAGCTTATAATTAGCAATTTAATGATGTTATGATCATGCTATCAAAAAGAATTCAATTTTAACAATGTTATAGCATCACAGTTCTTCCATCACTACATCATCATTTTATGATCATCTCATGAAGTTTGTTTATAATGCTGTGACAACCACCTCATAGCCACCAATAATGTTGAAAATGAGATGCATTGTTGTAATGTTTTTTCATAAAACTGTCACAATGTTCAGTACTTTGTCTCATCAAAACGATGACACTCCTCATTCCAATAATATGAGAGCATTGGATTGTCATATCAACCAATAGCATGAGTGTAATGGGATATGATTTCTGCTGTCGCAATGTTTCTATACCACCTTGGAAACAGGATTTTGGAAAATGTATAAACGACATACTGGAACAATGTTCATCAAATGATGTCATTTCTTAATACTCTTCAAAGTAATGCTGCATACAGATTTGAATTGCAATTTACCGAATTGAAATAAGGTATGATATAATATTATGTGTCATTTAAACTATCTGAAATATTACAAAGCCGGTGCCAATTCTCAAAAACTGATCCATAAATATTATAGGGAAAGTATTAATCCTTGAGGGTGCAAAGCAGTTTTAAATGGTGCTCTATGCTCCTCATGTTGGGTTTGCAGTTTATCAGTATTTTAGTACATACCCCAATGGAGCTTTTCCAAGCTGACATGAAATATCTACTTTACTTAGCTTTCTATGGGATGGAATACATCTTGCCTATCCTAGATCTACTGGACTGTAACCTTTTCAAACTTTGTTAAGTACATAGGGCAAACTTGATACAGTGGTTGATGACAGCATCCTCCTGTATAGAGCTATACCAAACATGAGGGTTCTCTAATCTGCATGCACGATGGTGCTGTACATACAGAAGACCTCCATTATTTATAGTCCTGAACCGAAGGGACTGTGTGATCAGTCAAAGTGATCAGTCAAAGGTCCCGGCCGGGGTTTGAACCAACAACCGGCTGGTCAAGTGGCAGACACGCTAAACACTGCGCCAAACTGACTGATTATACGTGTGCATAATACAAACATATATCATTATTATTATTATTTAAATTTCCATTATTATTATTATCATTTTATAATGTTGGAGCAACCTATCCTAGTATGAGGGAAGTTATCAATAAGGCATAATATTAATTTAATTAATTATATATATTTTTGGCAATTTGAAAGATAATCGACCAGAACAAAAATGCATCATGATGAGACTATATTTAGCAAATTAATTAGTCCTCATCACCTCATCTAATAACAAATCAACTCTCTACCAATTAAAAATAAACATAATTTGTACAGTAAGTCAATAAGACAAGTTTATTGATAGTGATAATCTGAGACTTTCAACTCTGTCAAATAGAATTATGTTAAAAGTTACTATGCCAAGGGTGTATTATCCTGTAAAAATAACTAAATGTAGCCGATTACCATTGAATAAGAAAACTTTGTTACTGAAAAATAGAGCAAAATGACGCTGTTTTCATGATTATGTGGCCTATCAAACTTGAAATTTCTTCAGTTCAATGATCTTTCAATTACTAATTTTACTAATATTATTAATAGATCACCATAATTCATTTTCCATGTTGTTCATTGTGACAATCAGGGTTGCTCAGATTTGGGCTCCCTAAACAGACTTCTAGCTTCTGAATGTGAACCTGCCATCATTGACTATCCTGTGCAGCGCAGTGTCATATCAATTATTCTCAGCTTTGGGAGAAGCGCTGTAAGCCCTCCCCCCCCCCACCCACAACCTCCCGATACGGGGTTCAGGGTGGAACCTCGACTCTCAAAGTCTAGAGAACAACGTAAGGCCTCACAAAGTAATAAATTTACTGCATACTGGAGGTGGTCTTAGGTTGAAATTAATTAGCAGATTAGCAAAAGAATGAAAAACAAGCAGCGCTAAAAATTTTGATCAAATTAATAGAGTGGGCATGAGTTGTCACAACAGAAGTGATAAATAACAAACGAAAGAATGACTTATTATTCTTTGTTGCATTGCATTACATTGAAAAGTAAAAAAAAGTAAACTTTTTTTTTAATTTGTTGACCATGGTTTCAAATTAACCTAATTAGAATTTTACAGGAAAGAATAGTTTTGAAACTTTGTTCAGTTCATGTCTAATAGATGCAAGTGTTGCTCTGGTCATGTGGACAATTAGAATATGTCCATTGGCTCAAAACAATATTTTAATTGGATCGAATGCGAGGAAGTTTTACTTGATACTTTCGAAGGATTACTTCAAGGTTATGATTTTTGAGTGTGTACCTTCTCTTTTTGTCATTTTTATACATCTAGTATTCAAATATCTCAACAGTATCACAACTTGCTCTCCTTAAACAGGATTGCTAGACAGGCTGCAGAAGATTATTCCCGAATGAGTATCTCAAGAGAAAATAGGTGTTTGACTAAATCAAAGACTGGTTTCTAAAAGACTGCTTCAATAAATTGTGACTTGGTTCGATTGGCGTTGCATTAACAATATATGAAACTTAAATCAATGATTGCAAAATGAAGTGAGTTTCACAAAATGTGGGCTCGAGATGGAGGAACAATTAAACTGATCAGTCTGCTGTTTTGCCACTCATTCCCCTATTATTGTCCTAATAGGCGTGTCACAAGATGTGCATACAAGTGCCATATCAGTTAATATAAGGATGAATTGAGCGGTTTTTTAATTTTAACTTCGTGGCATGAACCAGCCATAGCATGCATGTTCATCTTGGTCTATTTAGGTCTGTCCCGATGAGGTTCAATAATATATGTTGTATACTATCTAATTTTTTGTTGCCCCTCTGTTTCTATAAAAAAATGTAGCCAATTCATGGTATACCCAACACATACCTCTTTCCCAGGTGGCTTGTTGGATTGAGCTGAAAAAAGATTCGCCATTCAATTTGGTTTATCCGTTCAGCTAAAACTGTATGTCCATTAAAACAAATTTTCCATCTGCTTATGCCTTTTTAGTACAGGTTGTCCCGTTAAATTTGTCCAACAGCTGGTCAAGGGGCACATGGACACATGTGGAACGTTTCGAATCCCATCAGCCACACACCTCGGGTGGGTGTTTAAAAATAAAAATCAACGATTTACCATTGTATCAATGCACAGTCAGATATGAGGCTATACTTCCTTAATTAGTTTTGTTCATTGTCTGACACGCTGGCAGGCTGGCTCATAGTCTGAAAATAATCTCATTTAATATGTAACAATTGGCTCAAATAAACAATCAATATCATAATAAATCATAATAATAAGCAATTTTGGGTAGCACAGATCAAGTTTAAACTACTATCTGTATCACAAGTCTACGCCCACATATTGCCAAATTAGGAATCCTGTTCTTACAAATTCAAACGCTCTTATCATGCTGTTAGAAGTGGTACTTACTCTTGTCATGCAGGGTTAAATAAGCAAACGAGACAGTTTCTAACCGAGAGTTGTACAGTACATTAGTAACCATAATTTTATCACAATAATATGTTTTGTGATATTAATTCAGGAAAATATTTGTGATAACTTTAACTCCATATCTCCTGTATTTATAAAACAACCAAGTGAATCTATGATTTCGTAATTATAATAATAACAATTACTTTGGCAAGAATTATTCTTGGATTGAAAATCTCAATTCGCCTACATAGCAATACACCCCAGGTATGAATTAGGCCAGCAGTCATCAAATCAACAGAGTTTTAGGATGATATTCACAGCCTTGGACTGTTGTTAATTAGTGCAAGAAAGGTTGGCGCTGCTCTGTATGGCAATGTAGACCAGCTTGATAAATGTTGCTTGATCTGTCACACCCGTTTAGGAACATCAATAACTTGATTATTGGGCAAATGACTCCGTTACGTCATCACTTTCTGGTAAAAATTAAGATAATCGGAGATTTCCAATACCAATTAGTTATATTAAGCTCAAAATTATGATGCCTAGGGTGTATTATCCCGTAGTAATTAATAAAATGTACTATCAATGAAATATGAAATGGGCACAGCTTCTTAGATTGCTAAGATTATAAACATATCTAAATCTAACTCATTTAATATGTTGTTTATTGTGATAATCAGGGTTGCTCAGGTTAGGGCTTCCTAATCAGGATGGAGTTTTAGTTTTCAGATGTGATCCTGTCATCATTGACTATCCTGTGCAGCGCAGTGGAACACCAAATGAACTCTTGGGTTAAAGAGATAAAGCTTTTTTAGTTTGACAGGGGCGCTGTGAGGCCCACCGCTCCCCTCCCCTCCAACGGAAACACCGCTGCATTCTTTGATGATACAACTATCAATCTCTAGCTGTCTCTGTACAAGGGAAAGGCACAGATTAGTAGGATCAATAATTTTTGAGAGCCTTTGCTTATTTTCAATAATCATTTGGCTAATACAGTAAGTTTCTGTATACACAGCCGTATTTTCTTATATTATTCAGAGTAAAGTTCTCAGTGCCGAGCATGTACTGCATACAAACTTTGGTTGAGATCAAACAACAAAGAGCTGACATGTTAGATGACAAACATAACTTTTTCACTTTGCTGCACTTCGTAATGACTGGATACCACATATATTAAATGAATTGTATTGTATCATAATAGGCCTACAGACCTTGACATAGTTGTTTAGTATTGTTTGGTGTTACTTATAATGCATTGGTGGTCACTGGACAGAAATATCTTGAGTTGTAAGAGATTGGGACACAGACTAATTAAGCACCTATGCTGTATTAGATTTCTTGCTTTCCAATTTTTTATTAAATCCCAGTGGCCGTGGTGTTCCCTGACAACAGGGATAAATATGATTAACTGTCTTTTGAAAAAAAACCTAAAATTGGGAACTCTGATTTTGATTTAATAATTAATAACTTCCTTTTGTGTATATATAATTTTTTGGAAACTCTACAAATAATTATCATGCACACATTTCAATTGATCATCTACATTAAGTTTGATTGATCGATTCTGAATTGGAGCTCTCATGTAAAGAGAAAAGACAAGACTGGCTGTTTTCCAAGTACGATTGCTTCCTCTTTATGTCATTTTTATGCAGTTTCACACCTCGCTCTCCGTAAACAGGAATGCTAGAAAGGCTGCAATAGTTTGTTCTCGAATGAGTATGTCAAGAGAAAACAGTTGTTTGAGCAGACTGGTTTCTACAAGGCTGTTCCAATATATTGTGACTTAATTTGATGGGTGTCGCATTGGCAAGATCCATGGCTTAGATAAATGATGGCAACAGGAAGCGAGCATCACCAAATGTGGTCTAGAGTTTGAGGGATGTTCACACTGATCAGTCTTATGACATAATAATGGGAGTGCCTGCTGTTATTGTCACTTATTCCCCTCTTTGTCTAAACAAGTGTAACACAAGACGTACGTCTAAGTGCCGTGTAGTAAATTGGAAAATGCTTGCTTGCTATGATAGGTTTTTTAAATTCAAGCTAGAACATGAACCAGTCATTGCATGCATGCTCATCTAGTTCTATTCTGGTCTGCTGAAATAAGGGTCAGTAATACAGGTGGTGTTTTAAAGTATTCAGTCATTACAGCCATCATACAAGAGCAATCTTGCTATTTAGAGCACTGTACTGCTCCAAATTTGTGTAAATTTTACACGGGCCCTAACATCTCTTCTTGTGGATGAAGACTTTTAACTGGCACATACAATCTCTTAATTTAAGCTGTTCTCAGCATAATGTCAACTAAGCACCTTGCTAGCAATAATGTAATTTCACTGGGGGCCAGTCGGTAAAGGCTTCAGATCAAGCTGAAGCAGTTGGGCATTCCGTTTTGACTATCCGCCCATGCCTATTCAGCAAAATTGGTCTGTCCAATAAAACAAGTTGCCCCTCCGTCTATACCGGTCCAGTACAGGCTGTCCCCCCAACTGTGTCCGCATGGACACAGTCCAACGGTCGGGTATCCTGTCAGCCACTTACCTGGTGGTGAGTGCTTAAAAATAAAAATCAACGCCGACTAAAGGTATCAACACAGCTTCTTTTTCATTGCATCATTGAACTGCCAGATGTGCCGCTAAACTTTCTTAATGTTATGAACTAAAGCAGTTTCTCTCTCAAAAGTATTTACAAAAACAAAAAGGAGAAAATAATTACTGTCCCAGGACAAAAAGACAAAATAATTAAAATAATTGTTACCACCTCATCGGTTTTGTTGTTTGTCAGACATTTTTGCAGACAGGCTCTTATATATCATAGTAAATTCATTTTTTTTGGCAGCACTAATCAAGTTCACACCAATTGTGCTGTAAAAAATGGATTTTAGTCTGGTAATGCAGGCTTAAATGGGCAAAGACCCGTCTTCTAACCGTAAGCCCTACTATCAATATCACAATAATATGTTTTTCTATATCAAAATACTTTTGTTGACTTAAATCCCACATCTCCCACTTGAAGATTCCGTATTATTCTTATAAAAATAAGTAATTAAATCCATAGTTAGGTAATTATAATAATAACAATTATTTTATGGAAAAATATTCCAAGATTGAAAATATCAATAGGCCTGCTTGATTGTTCGGCAAATGACTTCATTAGATCTTCCCCTACTTGTAAATATTAAGAGTATAGCTATACTTATTTGCAGAAGATTTGTATGTGCGAGTGATGACAAAATATCTAGCAGCATGATTTTTCGTCCCTCAACTAAACGATTATAAGTTATCAGTAGTTATAAGTTTAGAAGAAAATATTACTAATTTGTGTATTGTGACACTCTAAAGCTGTGACCAATTTCATGAGCAAGATATAGGCTGTATATTTTAGGGTAAATACTAGATTATTGCACCTTAATTGAAATATGATAACAAATTTCTATTAATTTTTGTAACATAATCTATTGCACCAATAGACTTAATTAGAAACCTAGACAGGACACTACATATAGCTGAAATGAAGCACTCAATTGTGGGCAACACAACGTCATTGGAAGGTGTAGTAAGCAATGATATTATCATTGGTTTACTGTCAACATAACTCAATCAATTTTGATCGGATTTGGAGTTTCAAAATTGCTTTACAAACAGCAGCATCTTGTTATCAACTTGATGTTATTTCTGCTTCTAAGTGACTTATATTATTTCCTCTTTATCTCCCCCTACATTTTTTATAATTTGATGCAGAAACCATCACAAAATGGTTGAAAGTTACTGTCCAGGGTTAGCGGTGTATTTACTATTTAATCGACGAAATGAATGCAAAGAATCATGAATTTCATACAACGTGATGAAATGTTGGCAAAATGTTATCTTTTATTAACCAGATGACTCAATTAAAATGCACTTCTACAAATGCTAAAAGGGTCCACTTTTTTGTATGACCTCGCTGTGACGTTGCAAATAGAAGAATCATTTAGGGTCACTCTATCGTATTTTCCATTCATTTAATGCAGCATTTCTAGAAATTTATTCTCAGTTTTCTCATATAAACTTGGATGCAAGCTGACATGCTATATTTATTCTCTATTGAAAAGTATCAGGCACAGCATATAAAGGATTCTTTTGTTTACCAAAAGTTGAATCAATGAAAAGCATTGAATTCTATAGAGGCCTCACAATCAGCACAATACAATGATACAATATTCATATCACAATGAAGATTTGATGTGAACCTGTAGTCTTGTCTTCTATCATGACATCACTTATAATATCAGATTATGAGTATTGAATACCGACTTAGATTATTGTTCCTAATATGAAAATGGAACCCATATTCAATTGTGAAAGCAGAATATATAAAGTACCTAGGTATGATAGAAGAAACAGTAATTTTAGAACCCTCCACATGATAAAGAAATATTGGGATTCTAAAACAAGGACTGGCAGATTTATTCATTATTTTACCTAAGTCATTTCAGTACACATGAAGGGGGTAAATGTGATCACAGTACACTCTTAATTATTTTAATACCTATAAGTCTTATGAGCTTGCCTCTCCTAACTTCAGGCCACCAGGTTTCAGTATCTTGCCCATATCATACCTTACAGCAAATTTACACATCATCACTATTGGCGCTGATAATAGAAACCAGATCTCGCAAATCCCTGTCACAGAGTAGCAAATTCAAGCTCCATCCAAGCATTGTATCTCAACCATCTTAAATCGCACAGGGGCACACACAGCAATTCCACTGCGTTAAATTGTAATATTTCAAAACTTCTAGACTCTAGTGTTTTGTCAGCAAACAGCATTAGGCACACAAAAATGAAGCCATCGGCCAGCCACAGCAGACTATATTTTTCATTTTGATGATTCAGAGTGTATGTTGAAAAAGATATGCAATACCAATTTCCAGAGTTGTGGCAACTGATTGCCAATTTTAATTTAATTATTTTATGCCATAGGTTTATCAGTATTATTGGCATTTGGGACAACCAACCTTCTAACTTTGTAACGTATAATCTGGAAACCTGTGACAAGTAATATGAACAAACAGGGATAAAACCTTAATTAAAACAATGCTCACATAATTACTTATATATATACTCCATATTCATTCTGGTAGTATTAATAAGTCAAGGGAATATGGTCGATAACTGAGGTACCAAAGATTTATTTTAAAAGAATAAATAATGAAAGTGTGTTTGAACTACTAGGAACACCAAAACATAAAAATACAGAGATTACAGCTAAATTTTTTAGAAGAAGAAATATAAAAATACAAGTATTATGAAGTAAAAAAGTTTAATAATTCTCCACCAAAAAGATGGCTTATGACGTCTAACTAGAATAATTTGAGATCAGGGCACAACTTTATGGTCAGAGGCAAGTCATTAAATAACTTGGCACCAATTTTCACTAGTGAGACCAATTCAATTCAGTTTGAAAACTGTTAAAATGTATAAATAATGGTACAGCTTGATGATGAAATTGATATGCTTTTGCCTTGTCTAGTTTTAAGTTAATTTGGATTTATGATGTTTAAACATCTGCTATCGACTCTTAGGACTCTTTTAGATATATTAATTAGAGCAATAAGGTTATATTCAATCTTTGGATTTATTTACCCTGTGTACACGACAGCAGCTAAGGGTTCATTCAACAACTTACCTTTTCTCTCAAAGTTTGCTTTGACTGGGTTCCATTTAATCTCTTTGACATGGGATTTAAAATTCGTACATTTATCTATAACTGATAGTTGCAACTTATATGGGTAATTGATCAATCTGAAACTTTCTCCTATTAATAGAATGCGTTGCTCAATTGTGTTTGCTCCATCAAATAACAAGCAGTATTACATGGTATTTTAACATTCTGTTATTTATCCACCACAGCATCTGCAAACTGCCAAGACTGGAGTCGTTGGAGGTTCATTCGAATAAGGGTCTACAGACATTACCTGCGAGATTGGGGGAAATTCAATCATTGAAGAGTATAGCGGCTTGGAGGTGTGGCTTGACCAGCCTTCCAGACAGGTGAGTCAGATGCTTGCAACAGTAGTATATCGGACTTGTTGTACAATTAGTTTGTTCCCTCTGCGTATGGTGATTTCTCTTAAAGTTTGCTATGACTGGGTTAGGTTTTGTTTAATATCATTGACATGGGACTTAAAAGTCATATTTTTTTTCTCATTTCAATAATTGCTACACAATCAAATGGCTGCAACTTTAAAAATTGCTTTATACTTTTATTTACGCAATGCGTGAAATAGACTTCAGGTATAAAGAACAAATTTCATTCCTGGCAATAAAAGTTTTGCCGAAGAATAGGACGCAGGCGGGTTGGTGAATGCCGATTCATCCCAGCTCTGACAGTTTGAATTTTGGGTGATGGTTAGTCACCAGTCAACGATTAGTCTCCAAACGCAAACAGAAATATTCAGATCGTGAGAATGATCGGTCTAAATCTGTGCAAGCGTTGGTCTCTGATTCGAAAAATTGAGTGCTCTACTGTAACAGGTAATCATGTGACACTCTTCTCACACGTTCTAAAACTAGAAAGAACATCATGTAACAAATACAAGGTGATAGGAGGGGGGATGGAGGGTTTCAAAAACTCAAGAGTACAGTGCTACCTTGTCTGAGGCAAAGAAATGAAAGGGAAGCCAACATTAAATATCCTGATGATCAGAATTCAGAGTTGCTTCAACAACCAAGCTGTGAGGAAAGCCTCATTAACCATTAGAAGCCAGCTCATGAATACACAAACAATTTTAATCTAAAAAGTCCACTTTTTACAAAATGGTAATTTATCTAAAATTACTCGTAAATATCTAAATTTGTCAGAATGTTTGAGGACAACATGCCCTGAACAATTAGTTAGAGAAAATCAACTCAAAATCAAATTAGGAGACTGTCATAACATCTGTCTTTGATGCGTCAAGTATCAATGCATCACAATTATACCAGTCAGAAGCTAAGGCTAGTGAATATTCCACATTTTTTATGGATTGAGTGAAATGTCACTGTGGATTGATAAATTGAATCGCATAACATAAATCGCTAGAAAACAAGTTTAATTAAGCATTTATATTTACATATTGAGTCAGCAATTATAGATTGAGTTTCACATCTGAATCACGTAACTTGCATCACTAAAAACACCTATGAATATCTGAAACAAAGTTGTGAGTCAGATGCTTGCATCAGTAGTACCTTTGAGAAAACGAGATGCGCTTCCCTACAGTGGCGCTAAAAGAGGTCAGGACAACATTGGTCTGACCCCATTACACTAACTTTCCTTTGAGGAAAACTTAAATTTGGGAACTCTGGTTTTAAGTGCAAATAATTTAGTTGGTGCATCATCGATTTAATTAGGCGCAAGGGAAATGAAAGCACATACATATGCAATTATATTACGATTCGATATTAACAATTTAACAATATTAGGATAATTTATTCTGTCTCTGCCAAGTTGTTGCGAAATAAAAGCGTCTGTTGATCTCATAATAAAAATATTAAAATACTGTATAATATGAAAATGTTGCAGTGTTGTACCATTATAAAATGATACTTAGAAAAATGTTTTAATAAAAAATTTGATGCATTGTGCTCTATAACAGTTTTTACGAATATCAACTCTACACTTCAAGGCACGGTAGCCCCCTGAAGGTAGCTTATCTAGCTTAAAAAGAGGCTCATTCTCAGTGGCATACATTCTAAGGCACTTATTGTGAAAACAACGTTCATAGATATCAGATACGTCAGAGAATCTGCATCCTGCTAGATAACCTGCTGTGGAGGTCACATTGTCAATAGATTTTTCATATGAATTGGACAAAATATGATCATAAACAGTGCACAGACGGCAAATAAATATGCACTCAATGAACGTGACATAGCATCTCAATCTGATTGGTTTAGGCACTTTGAGGAATGATAGATGTTTCATAATAATAAGCCGTTTTCTAGCTTTCCTAGCGACAGACTGGGCATGATCTTTAAAAGTGAGCTTTGAGTCAATAGAAGTGCTAAGGTATACAAATTGATTGATTCGTTGAACCTCGGTACCCTTAATGATGATGCTATCACAGCTTGGATTATCACGTTTGTTACTAATAATCATTTCCTTTGTTTTTGTGCCATTTAGTATGAGGTCATTGGCACAAACCAGTCAGTGAGGAATTCCGCAGCTGAGTCCAGTGTTGATGGTGTCTCAGGTGTGCAGAGCTCTAATAGGATAGTGTCATCTGCATAACTTGATCAGGTGGTAGTTACCATATGGTGGTACAGGCATATTCTTGACATATATGAAGAATAGCAGTGGCTCCAGACGCATCCCTGTTGACTGCCAGTGGATGTTGTTTTGACAGCAGAGGATTGACCTTTAACTTTCACTTTTTGTCTCCTATCTGTCAGGAAGTTGTATATAAGGTTGATGTCGTCGTGTCGGGGGAATTTACAAGTTGGTCTATCAGCGTATTGGGGGTAATGGTGTTAAAAGCTTGTAAAATCAACAAACAAGCAGCGTACATAGTTTTTGGAGTTGGAGTCAAGATGGTTAGTAAATATATCAAGTAACATCGCTAGTGCATCCTCTGTAGACCTGCGCTCTCTGTAGACCTGCGCTCTCTGTAGGCTAACTGGGACTCGTCCGTCATACAGCCAGATATCATAGATTTGGTGACCCTCTCAAATATTTTAGCCACGATAGACATAAGGGCCACTGGTCGATAATCCTTGGCTACGTCGGCAGTGTTTGATTTAGGAATTGGTTTTATTATAGCGTTTTTTTTAATATTAGTGGAAACTCACCCAGCTTGATGCAGCTGTTGAATAGATCACAGAGAGGTTGACTCAGAGAATATGCCGCCATCTTCAGCACCCTGCCAGGAATACCATCTGGCCCCGGACTTTTCTTTGGGTCTGTTTGACGTAGACATTTGATGACCTCATCTACGCGTATCTCAGGACACCCGTCACTTTCCGCTGGTGGTTATACTGGAGGTGGCAGTACCTACTCAAAGCGTAGATAAAAATCATTGAGAATGTCTGGATCAACGTTACACTCTTTCGCTAGTTGTTTATTGGTTTGTCTGTTTGAAGTTGAAGTTGTTTGAAGTTTGAAGTTGTTTATTGTTTGAAGCTTTTTCAGCTGCTGCCATGATCGTGTATTGCTAGGTTTAAATTCTTCGGCTACGTACTTAGCATGAGATATTTTTGCAGCTCTTATTTCTCTCTGGATCTCAGCTTTTAGGGATTGGAGTTTGTATAAATCTCGATCTTTGAGTGCAGCAGACCAAGCATTGAAGAGAGACCTGATTTTACCAGTCACCCAAGATTTGTCATTAGAAATGACCCTGTTGACAGTTGGTATACAATCGTCTAGGTCGGCAGAAGGCTAGGTAGTCTGTGACGATTTCAGCATGTTCAGACACATTACTGACTTGGCTCGTCAACACTTTCCAGTCAGTCGTTTCGATTGCACAAAGTAGCTTTTCGGTGTTCTCCCCATTCCATACTCTGACTGGAACCTTGACTTTCTCAGATATCTGTTTACTAATAGGTTTATATTTAGGAATCAGCAGGATAGGATTATGATCTGAACTACCTAGTCTATTTATTTTATAACAATATTTATCATGCACACAATTCAAAGTTGGCCATCTATTAACTTTCATTGATTGACACTGAATTGGAGCTTTCATGTAAAAGAGAAAAGACATAACTGGACATTTTAAGATTAATATTACCTTCTCTTTTTGTCATTTTTATGCATCTAGTATTCAAATGTCTCAACAGTATCACAACTTGCACTCCTTATACAGGATTGCTAGACAGGCTGCAGTAGTTTGTTCTCGAATGAGTATGTCAAGAGAAAAGTGATTGACCAAATCAAAGACTTTTTTCTAAAAGACTGCTTCAATATATTGTGATTTGGTTCGATAAAAGTTGCATTGGCAATATTTAAAACTTAAATCAATGATTGCTAAAAGATGTGGGCTTCCCAAAATGTTGACAAGAGATGAAGGAATGTTTAAACCGATCAGCCCTATGACATATCAATGGGAGTATCTGCTGTTATTGTCAATCATTCATCTATTATTCTCTAATTAAGTGTGACAGAAGAAGAACATCTAAGTACCATATAGTTAATATGAGGATGCAATGATCATTTTTAATTTTAAGATTGTGGCATGAACCAGCCATTGCAATCATTATCATCTCCGTCTATTTAGGTCATTTTTGATAAGGTCCAATAATACAGGTGGTATACTATGTAATTTTTTGTCGCTCCTTTGTGTCTATAACAATGTAACCAGCTCATAGTATAGGGGCACTACACAACACACACCTCTACCCCAGATGGCTTGCTAAATTGATCAGTCCAAAAACACTTTGCTGAAAAAATTGACTTATTTGTCTATCTATCCAGCAAAAACCTGTCCATCCATTAAAACATATTGCCCGTCAGCCCACACCCGTCCAGTACAGGTTGTCCCGCCAACAATGTCCAACAGACGGGCACAGGGCGCATGAACACAGGTGGATAATTTGGAATTCCATCGGCTGCAGTGAGTGAGTGATCGAATACAAAAATCAGTACCTGCTGAAGGTATCAAAACTGCTCTATTTTTCATTGCAAAATGCACTGTCAGATACGAGGCTACACTTTCTCGATTATATGAGCTAAAAAAGATTATTTCTCAAAAGTCTATACCGTGCAAAAAAGGAAATTAAACATTGTCACAGTTGTTACCACCTGATTAGGTTTGTTGATTGTCGGACATGCTGACAGGCAGGCTCATAATATATGTAACAAAAATTATTGCATTTAATATGTAACAATTGGCTTAAATAAACGATGAATTACACGATAAATAAAAATTATAATAAATATGAATATAATTTTGGGCAGCACATATCACACCACTATCTGAATCACAAGTCTACACCCGCACAATGTTGAATTAGGAATTGTGTTCATACTAATTCCAACGATCTAATCATGCTGTTAAAAATGGTATTATTATTCTTGTCATCCAGGCTTCATTAAGGGAACGACACATTTCCTAACCGAAAGCCGTACATTACTCTAATAACCATAGCACAATAACTTTGTTTTCAATATCAATTCAGGAAAATATTTGTGTTGACCTCCACTCCACATCTCCCACTTGAAAATTCTGTATATATAAAAGCAACTAAGTAAATCCATAATTTGGTAATTAAAATAATAACAAACTTCTTTGGCAAGAAATAATTTTCCATTGAAAATCTCTATAGGCCTACATAGCGATATTCCCTAGGTATGACTTGGCCAGCAGGGTTCAAATCAAGTTTCAGGATGATATTCACAGCTTGATTTTGCTTGATCTGCCAAACCAAATACGTCATCCCTTTCTGGTGAAGATTTAGATAATCTGAGATTTCCAATACCATCTAGTTATATTAGGTTCAGAAGTACGATGCTAAGGGTGTATTATCCTGTAGTAATAATTAAAATGTAGCCGAGTCCTATCAAATACGAAAACTTGTCCCCGAAAATAGAGTTACTTGACATCGTTTCCTGCAAGGAACTCAACTTAGAATTTCCCAAGTTCAATGATCTATCAATTACAAATTTATAAGAAAATACGAAATGGGCACAACTTATATGATTGCAAATATTATAATTATATCTCCCTAATTCATTTAAAATGTTGTTCATTGTGATAATCAGGGTTGCTCATGTTAGGGCTTCCCAATCAGGGGGGACTTCTAGATCTCAGATGTGATCCTGTCATAGGTGCCTATCCTGTGCAGCGCAGGGTCACACCAAATAGACTCTTGGGTTTGAGAGATAAAGTTATTTGGTTTGAGAGAGGTGCTGTATGCCCCCCCCCCCTCCTCCCCCAACTGGATTCAGGGCGGAGCCCCGTCTCCAAAGCCTAAGGAACAATGTAAGACCTTAAAAATTAATAAATTAACTGGGTCTTGGAGGCGTGTTTTAGGTGAAACTAGTTTAGCAAATTATCAAAGGAATGAAACAATCAACAATTAAATAGGCGGGCATGAGCTGACACAACAAAAGCGGTAACTGAAAAAACAAAATAACTCAACATGTTACATTACAGAATCAAGAAGAGTTAATTTTTTATTAAATTTGCAGAGATTGCAGCTGTAGTGCAACTTGGCCCTGTTGCGAGTATTTCCTCTTTATCTCCCAGTACATTTTTATAAGTTGATGCAGAAATAATCACAAAATGATTGAAAGTTATTGTCCAGGCTGAATGGTTTAGTTACTATTTAATCCACGAAGGAATGCAAAAAATCATGAGTTTCATAAAACATAATGAAAAGTTGGTAAAAAATTATCTTTTATTAACCAGATGACTCAATTAAAATGCACTTATGCAAATGCTAGAAGCCTCAAGCCTCGTGCGACCTTGTGGTGACGCTTCCAATAGATGGATCATTTATGGTTAACTATATCGTATTTTCCTTCATTTAAAGCAGCATTTCTTAAAATTTATTCTCAGTTTTCTCATATAAACTTTGGATGCAAGCTGACATGCTACATTTATCTTCTATTAAAAAGAATCAGGCACAGCATATAAAGGATTCTTTTGTTTACCAAAAGTTGAAACAATGAAAAGCATTGAATTGTATGGAGGCCTCACACTCAGCACAATACAATGATACAATATTAATATCACAATGAAGATTTGATGTGAACCTGTAGTCTTGTCTTCTAACATGACATCACTTAAAATTATTTCAGATTATGAGTATTGAATGCCGACTTAGATTATTGTTACTAATTTGAAAATGGAACCCATATTTAATTGTGAAAGCAGAATATAAAAAAGTACCTAGGAATGATAGAAGAACCAGTGATTTTAGAAACATCCACATGACAGAGAAATATTGGGATTCTAAAACAGGGACCGGCAGATTTATTCATTATTTTACCTAAGTCATTTCAGTAAACATGAAGGGGGTTAATGTGATCACAGTACACTCTTAATTTTTTTAATACCTACAAGATAACTTGTCAAGTCTTATGAGCTTGCCTCTTCTAACTTCAGGCCACCAAGTTTCAGTATATTGCCCAGATCGTAACCTTACAGCAATTTTACACAACAAGCAACACTATTAGCACTGATAATAGAAGCTAGATCTCGCAAATCCCTGTCACAGAGTAGCAAATTCAAGCAGCATCCAAGCATTGTATCTAAACCATCTTTCATCGCTCAGCGGCACACACAGCAATTCCACTGCGTTATGTTGTAATATTTCAAAACTTCTAGACTCTAGTGTTTTGTCAGATCAGGGAAACACATTTCTTCTCAGCTGTTGACACGTAAATGCAAATTTTTTACATGTTCTGTATACTGTGTATTGCCAGTTTTAAAATAAGCCCAATGTGATAGATTATCCATAACCATAAACCCTGCTTGGTGATTTCACCTCGGTTTGTTATTGTTATTGAGACATCATCTTGTGAGAAGTACTCAGAGTTTGTTCACCTAAGCAAGTCTAGGTGTCATCTGTCTTCTTAGAATAATTTCATTTACATTTAATTTACAATTGATGTGATGCCTAATCCCCCAAGAAACAATAGAGTGATGGCTGATTATTATCTCTAGGTATTTACACATAAAATTGTTCTGTGTAATGTTCCTTTATAAAATCTCTTATAAATGGTCGTGTATGGTGGGTTCAATAGATGAGGTTATCCTGTTATTGTCAACTCTGAGAATATTCAATGGCTTCTGCAGTGAGAGTTCACTCCTGCAGATTTGCTATATAGTAGAAGACCATATCAAGTTTATCGACATTTCAGCACATAGCGCAATGGAGCTTTTCCAAGCTGACATGAAATATCTACTTTACTTAGCTTTCTATGGGATGGAATACATCTTGCCTATCCTAGATCTACTGGACTGTAACCTTTTCAAACTTTGTTATGTACACAGGGCAAACTTGATACAAAATAATTATCAGATATTATATCAATGACCTTACACCTTGATCACTCTATTGAGTTGTCTTCGTCAATTAACATGAAGGGCAATACTCATTAATCCAATAAGATAAATATAGCACAGATCAAGTTCAAACTACTATCTGTATCACAAGTCTACGCCCACGTATTGCCAAATTAGGCATTCTGTTCTTACAAATTCAAACGCTCTTATCATGCTGTTAGAAATAGTAATTATTCTTGTCGTGTAGGCTTAAATAAGCAAACGCCACAGTTGCTAACCGATAGTTGTACAGTACTTTAATAACCATAATTTTATCACAACCATAATTTTTTTAATATTAATTCAGGAAAATATTTGTGATGACTTTCACTCCACATCTCCGTCTTGAAAATCCTATATATCCTATAATAACAACCACATAATTTGGTAATTATAATAATAAGAATTAATTTAGCAAGAAATATTCTTGGATTGAAAATCTCAATTCTCCTACATAGCAATACACCCCAGGTATGAATCAGCCAAGCAGTCATCAAATCAATAGAGTTTTTGGATGATATTCACAGCCTAGGACTGTTGTTAATTAGTGCAAGAAAGGTTGGTGCTGCTTTGTATGGCAATGTAGACCAGCTTGATAAATATTGCTTGATCTGCCAAACCAGTTTAGGAACATCAATAACTTGATTATGGGCAAATGACTACATTACGTCATCACTTTCTGGTAAAGATTAAGATAATCTGAGATTTCCAATACCAATTAGTTATATTAAGTTCAGAAGTACAATGTCAATGATGTATTATCACGTAGCAATTACTAAAATGTAGCCGACTACTATCAAGTATGAAAACTTGAAATGAAAAAATATGAAATGGGCGCAACTTCTAAGATTGCTAAGATTATAAACATATCTAAATCATTTAAAATGTTGTTTATTGTGATAATCAGGGTTGCTCAGGTTCGCGCTTCGTAATCAGGAGGGATTTTTAGCTTTCAGATGTGATCCTGTCATCATTGACTATCCTGTGCAGCGCAGTGGAACACCGAATAAACTCTTGGGTTAAAGAGATAAAGCTGTTTTGGTTTTACAGAGGCGCTTTAAGCCCCCCTCCCTCCCCTCCAACGGGGTCTTACAAATTTATAAATTCACTGGGTCTTGGAGGCGTGTTTTAGGTATAACTTGATTAGAAAATTATCATACGAATGAAACAATGAACAATTATTTGGGCGGGCATGAGCTGTCACAACAAAGACGATAACTGACAAAAAAGAATAACTTACATTACAGTTGTCGGCCAAGATGAGGTCATGCCTGAAAAAAATCAAGTGGAGTTAAATTTGAATTGAATTTGTAAGGATAGCAGCTGTAGTGACCCTTGGTATCAGTTGGCCCTGTGGCAAGTAATGAACTCATAATTTAGTACTCAGTTAGTCGTTGGCTTACTTTCACTGCAAAGTGATCTTGTAAACTTTCGCATGAAAAACCTTCACATGTGAATTTCTTGGCAACCAGTGATTCCGTGTTAATTCTGTTTTTATTCTATTAATATTTCACGAAGCCTAGGCTCAGATTAAGCTCCCTAAGCAGGGGGACTTCAAGCTTTTGAATGTGAACCTGCCATCATTGACTATCCTCTGCAGCGCAGTGTCATATCAATTAATCTCAGCTTCGGGAGAAGCGCTGTAAAATTCATACATTTATCTGTATCTGAAAGTTACAACTTACACGGGTAACAGATCAATCTGAAACTTTCTCCTATTAATAGAATGCGTTGCTCGATTGTGTTTGCTCCATCAACTGACAAGCAGTATTACATGGTATTTTAACATTCTGTTATTATCCACCACAGCATCTGCAAACTGCCAGGACTGGAGTTGTTAGATGTTAATGATAATGAAGCCCTACAAACATTACCTGCAGGATTGGGGGAAATTGCATCATTGAAGCGTATAGATGCGAGAAGATGTGGCTTGACCAGCCTTCCAGACAGGTGAGTCAGATGCTTGCAACAGTAGTATATCAGACTATTTGTACAATTAGTTTGTTCCCTCTGAGTATGGTGATTTCTCTTAAAGTTTGCTATGACTGGGTTAGGTTTTGTTTAATCTCACTGACATGGGATTTAAAACTCATATTTTTTTCTAAAAATTACTCCTAAATATTTAAGTTTGTCAGAATGTTTGAGGACAACATGCCCTGAAAAATTAGGCAGAGAAAAATCAACTCAACATCAAAATAGGAGACTGTTATAACATCTGTCTTCGATGCATCGAGTATTGATGCATCACAATTATACCAGTCAGAAGCTAAGGCTAGTGAATTATTCACATTTTTTATGGATGGAGTGAATTGTCACTATGGATTGATAAATTGAATCGCATAACATGCATCACTAGAAAACAAGTTTAATTAAGCATTTATATTTACATATTAGGTCTATATTTTTAGTCACCAATTATAGATTGAGTTTCACATCTGAATCATGTAACTTGCATCACTAGAAACACCTTTGAATATTTGAAACAAACATGTGAGTCAGATGCTTGCAACAGTAGTACCTTTGAGTAAGCGAGATGCGCTTCCCTACGGCGGCGCTAAAAGAGGTCGGGACAACATTCGACTGACCCCATTACACTAACTTTCATTTGAGGAAAACTTAAAATAGGGAACTCTGGTTTTAGGTGCAAATAATTTAGTTGGTGCATCATCGATTTAATTAGGCGCAAGGAAAATGAAAGCACATACATATGCAATTGTATTACGATTCAATATTAACAATTTAATAATATTAGCAATATTTATTATGCACACAATGCATCTAGTATTCAAATATCTCGACAGAATCACAACTTGCTCTCTTTATACAGGATTGCTAGACAGGCTGCTGTACTTTGTTCTCCAATGAGTATGTCAAGAGAAAATAAGTGTTTGACCAAATCTAAGACTGGTTTCTAAAAGACTGCTTCAATAAATTGTGACTTGGTTCATTGGCATTGGCATTGCATTGGCAATATATGAATTTTAAATCAATGATTGCAAAAAGAAGTGAGTTTCACAAAATGTGGGCTAGAGATGGAAGAATGTTTAAACTGATCAGTCTGCTGTTTTGTCACTCATTCTCCTATTATTGTCTTAATAGGCGTATCACAAGAAGTACATATAAGTGCCATAATAGTTAATATAAGGATTAATTGAGCGGTATTTTGATATTTACTTTGTGGCATGAACCATACATACCTCTTTCCAAGGTGGCTTGTTACATTGATCAGTCCAAAAACGCTTTGCCGCAAATGTAATTTCATTTAGAACATGTGGGAGGAGGTCATTGAGCTGAAAAGAAATTGGCCATTCAATTTGGTCTATCCGTCCAGCTAAAACTGTCTGTCCATTAAAAGAAATTTTCCATCTACTTACGCCTTTTCAGTACAGGTTGTCCCATCAAATGTGTCCAACAGATGGGCATAGGACACATTGACACAGGTGGACAGTTTGGAATCCCATCAGCTGCACACCTCTGCTGGTCTGTTTGGGTCTGTTTGGGTCTGTGCTGGTGGGTGTTTAAAAATAAAAATCAACGATTTACCATTGTATCAATGCACAGTCAGATATCAGGCTATACTTTCTTAATTTGATGAACTAAAGCAGTTTATTTCTCAAAAGTATATACCGGAAACAAAAAGGGAAATTAATTACTGTCACAGTCGTTAACACCTGATTAGTTTTGTTGATTGTCGGACATGCTGGCTGGCTGGCTCAAAGTCTATTTATCTGAAAATAATGTCATTTAATATGTAACAATTGGCTGAAATAAACAATGAATATCATAATAAATCATAATAATAATAAGTAATTTTGGGCAGCACAGATCAAGTTCAAACTACTATATGTATCACAAGTCTACGCCCACATATTGGCAAATTAGGAATTCTGTTCTTACAAATTCAAACGCTCTTATCATGCTGTTAAAAATGGTACTTATTCTTGTCATGCAGGTTTAAATAAGCAAACGACACAGTTTCTAACCGATAGTTGTACAGTACTTTAATAACCAAACATTTTATCACAATAATATATTTTTTGATTTTCATTCAGGAAAATAATTGTGATGACTTTCTCTCCACATCTCCCACTTGAAAATCCTGTATTTATAAAAACAACTAAGTGAATCTAAAATTTGGTAATTATAATAATAACAATTACTTTGGCAAGAAATATTCTTGGATTGAAAATCTCAATTCGCAAACGTAGCGATACACCCAAGGTATGAATCAGCCCAGCAGCCATCAAATCAATAGAGTTTTTGGATAATATTCACAGCCTTGGACTGTTGTTAATTAGTGCAAGAAAGGTTGCTGTAAACCAGCTTGAAAAATATTGCTTGATCTGTCAAACCAGTTTAGCAACATCAATAACTTGATTATTGGGCAAATGACTCCATTACGTCATCACTTTCTGGTAAAGATTAAGATAATAAGGTTTTATTAAATCCCAGTGGCCGCGGTGTTCCCTGACAACAGGGATAAATTTGACTAACTGTCTTTTGAAAAAAAACTAAAATTGATTTAGATTTAATATTTAATAACTTCCTTTCGCGCAAATATATATTTTTGGAAACTCTACAATATTTATCATGCAGACGATTCAATTGATATTCTACATTAAGTTTCATTAAATGATTCGGAATAGGAGCTCTCATGTAAAGAGAAAAGACAAGACTGGATATGTTCCAGGTAAGATTGCCTCCTCTTTTTGTCATTTTATGCAGTTTCACAACTCGCTCTCCTTAAACAGGAATGCTAGCCAGGCTGCTGTAGTTTGTTCTCGAATGAGTATGTCAAGAGAAAACCGGTGTTTGATCAGATTGGTTTCTAAAAGACTGTTTCGATATATTGTGACTTAATTCGATGGGTGTCGCATTGGCAAGATCTTGGCTCAGATGAATGATGGCAAAAGGAAGTGAGCATCACCAAATGTTGATCAGTTTTATGACATAATAATGGGAGTGCCTGCTGTTATTGTCACTTATTCCCCTCTTTGTCTAAACAAGTGTAACACAAGAAGTACGTCTAAGTGCCGTGTAGTAAATGTGAAAATGCTTGCTTGCTATGATTGGTTTTGAATTCAAGCTAGAACATGAACCAGTCATTGCATGCATGCTCATCTAAGTCTATTTAGGTCTGCTCAAATAAGGGTCAGTATTACAGGTGGTGTTTTAAAGTATTTTGTCATTACAGTCATCATACAAGAGCAATGTTGCTATTTAGAGCACTGGACCGCTCCAAATTTGTGTAAATTATACACGGGCTCTAGCATCTCTTCTTGTGGATGAAGAATGTTAACTGGCACATAAAATGTCTTAATTTAAGCTGTTTTCAGGATAATGTCAACTAGGCACCATGCTAGCAACAATGTAATTTCACAAGGGGCCAGTCAGTAAAGACCTCGGATCAAGCTGAAGAGGTTGGGAATTCTTGGGAATTTTTGACTTTCCGCCCATGCCTGTTCAGCAAAATTTGTCTGTCCATTAAAACAAGTTGCCCTTCCGTCTATACCGGTCCAGTAAAGGTTGTCCCCCCCCCACCTGTGTCCGCATGGACACAGGATGGCGGTCGAGTATCCTGTCAGCCACTTACCTGGTGGTGAGTGCTTAAAAACAAAAATCAACATTGACTAAAGGTATCAACACAGCTTGATATTTCATTGATTAATTGAACTGCGAGATGTGCCGCTACACTTTCCTAATTTCATGAACTAACACAGTTTCTCTCTCAAAAATATTTACAAAAACAAAACGACAAAATAATTACTGTCACAGGACAAAAAGACAAAATAATTACTGTTGTTACCAACTTAACGGTTTTGTTGTTTTTCAGACATGTTGGCAGACAGGCTCATAGTCCAAGTTATTGGAAGTGATTAAATTCAATATGTACCAATTTGCTACATTTATAAACGGTGAATACCATAGTAAATTCATTTTTTGGCAGCACTGATCAAGTTCACACCACTATCTGTTTCACAAGTCTACATGAACATAGCGCTAAATAAGGAATCATCTTCGTACAAATTCAATTGCTCCAATTGTGCTGTAAAAAATGGATTTTGGTCTTGTAGTGCAGGCTTAAATGAGCAAAGACACATCTTCTAACCGGTGCTACTATTGCTATTACTATTGCTAGTAATTAAATCCATTGTTAGGTAATTATTATAATAACAATTACTTTATGGAAAAATATTCCGAGATTTGAAATCTCAATAGGCCTACTTGATTGTTCGGCAAATGACTTCATTAGACCATCCCCCTACTGGTAAAGATTAAGAGTATACCTACACTTATTTGCAGAAGATTTGTATGTGAGAGTGATAACAAAATATCTAGCAGCATGATTTTTTGTCCCTCAACTAAATGATTAATAATTATCACGGATAAGTTTAGAAGTAAATATTACTAATTTTGTCTATGGTGACACTCTAAAGCTGTGACCAATTTCATGAGCAAGATATAGGCTGTATATTTTAGGGTAAATACTAGATTATTGCACCTTAATTTAAATATGATAACAATTTTTTATTAATTTTTTTAACATAATCCATTGCACCCATAGACTTAATTATAAACCCAGACACGACACTACATATAGCTGAAGTGAGGCACTCAATTGTGGGCAACGCAACATTATTGGAATGTGTAGTAAGCAATGATATAATCATTGGTTCACTGTCAACAATTCAGGTTTTTATGTTCCTAACTCAATCAATTTTGATTGGATTTCGAGTTTCAAAATCACTTTACAATCAGCAGCATCTTGTTATCAACTTAAAGTTATTTCTGCTTCTCAGTGACTTATATGGTTTCCTCTTTATCTCCCCCTACATTTTTTAAATTTGATGCAGAAACCATCACAAAATGATTGAAAGTTATTGTCCAGGCTTGGTGGTTTGATTACTATTTATTCCACGAAATGAATGCGAAAAATCATGAATTTCATAAAACATAACGGAATGTTAGCAAAAAATTATTTTTTGTGTGTCCTCGTTGTGACGTTGCCCATAGATGAATCATTAATGGTCACTCTATCGTATTTTCCCTTCATTAAATGCAGCATTTCTTAAAATTTATTCTCAGTTTTCCCATATAAACTTTGGATGCAAGCTGACATGTTACATTTATCCTCTATTGAACAGAATCATGAACAGCATATAAAGGATTCTTTTGTTTTCCAAATTTTAAACAATGAAAAGCATTGAATCGTGTAGAGGCCTCACACTCAGCACAATACAATGATACAATACAAATATCGCAATGAAGATTTGATGTGAACCTGTAGTCTTGTCTTCTAACATGGCATCACTTAAAATAATATCAGATTATGAGTGTTGAATGCCGACTAAGATTATTGTTCCTAATATGAAAATGGAACCCAAATTTAATTTTGAAAGCAGAATACAAAAAGTACGTAGGTATGATAGAAGAACCAGTAATCTTAGAAACCTCCACATGACCGGGAAATATTGGGATTCTAAATCAGGGACCGGCAGATTTATTTATTATTTTACCTAAGTCATTTCAGTACACATGAAGGGGGTTAATGTGATCACAGTACACTCTTAATTTTTTAATACCTATAAGATAACTTGTTAAGTCTTATGAGAATCCCTCTTCTAACTTCAGGCCACCAAGTTTCAGTATCTTCTTCAGATCATAAATTTACAGCAAATTTACACATCAAGCAACACTATAAGCACTGATAATAGAAACTAGATCTCGTAATTCCTGTCACAGAGTAGCAAATTCGAGCAGCATCCAAGCATTGTATCTCAACCATCTTACATCGCACAGGGGCACACACAGCAATTCCACTGCGTTCTGTTGTAATATTTCAAAACTTCTAGACTCTAGTGTCTTGTCAGATCAGGGAAAGACATTTCTTCTCAGCTGTTAACACTTAAATAAATTTTTTTAATATGTTTTGTATACTGTGTATTGCCAATTTTAAAATAGGCCCAATGTGATAGATTAACCATAACCATAAACCCTGCTTGGTGATTTCACCTCGGTTTGTTATTGTTATTGAGACATCATCTTGTGAGAACTACTCTACTTTGTTCACCTAAGCAAGTATAGGTGTCATTTACATTAAATTTACAATTGATATGATGCCTCATCCCCCAAGAAACAATAGAGTGATGGCTGATTATTATCTCTAGGTATTTATACTTAAAAGTGTCCTGTGTAATGTTCCTTTATAAAATCTCTTATAAATGGTCGTGTATGGTGGGTTCAATAAATGAGGTTATCCTGGTATTGTCAACTCTGAGAATATTCAATGGCTTCTGCAGTGAGAGTTCACTCCTGCAGATTTACTATATAGTAGAAGACCATAATAAAATTGTTTGCAATTATGGACTCTAATTTGATTGCCTGAATCTTTTATAAATGACCATCGTTTTATTGGTCTTAATTTTAAATATGTGTAGATTGGTGTACCCAAATCAGTGCTTTGTGACGTTGGCTATAGTTATATGCTCAGATTGTAGGCACAAACATATTATGAAAGACATCTATTCTATGTCGCAGGAATACATGATGCAATCCTCTCTTAAGGGCAATCAAAGGGGAAAATCATGGTAATTGGCTATTGCACAAAGTAAACCAGCGTAATCCATTCATAATTCCAACTAATCTCACAATGAGGCCCTCTGGGCACTTGATGATTAAAAACAAGAGGTTTTTCAAAATCGACATGCTGAAAATTGGTAGGGTCAAGTCCCCTAGGCGAATTCACTACTGAATCTACCCGACATACCAGCAATACCAGCTTGTGGCAAGAAATTCAAAAGTATCACAGAGACAAAAGAGTAGAGGAAACTGTTGGATATTAAATTGTTGCAGCTCTAATGCTGCCATCCTGAGTGAAATTCTGCCGCTCTGGATTATCATCAATTTGAAAAGTTTTGCTACGGAAACTTTTCACCTCCTAGTTCTCAGTCCTCTGTCGATAAAGTTCTAGCTCAGTGATCATGGTATACGATAGGTATATTTAAAAATATCAGAATCAAAATAAAATTTAATTGTTTATCAAAAATAACACTTGTTAATTTTCGGATGTTATCAAAGTTACAATTGACAAAAATTCACTGCTGCTGCATGAATCTTTATCCATTACTTGCTTAGTATTAGTTCAGTTTAGCAACATTTTTTGCCCCTTGAAATTCTATTTCAAAGTCACTATGTTTCCATATCTCGAATCGATTTGAGGGCCAAATTGAATACATGAAATTAGCATTTACATTTAATTCTAGTATAGGGTGCCGAATTCAAAATTGCTGGGCTTTCAATCAAATGACACAACAGTTGATACAAAATAGAATATCAACTGTCTTTTGTTTCAATTCTTCTAAATCTCTTGTGGATTTTGTGTAGCAGAACAAAAGACTTTCTATATGTATATCAAGTTTTTGGGGTAACAAGTCACTGACTTCCAAATCTGTTTTGCCATAAATGAGATAAGCTGCTAAACCTATTGTAATTTTCAAACTCAAAATCCGATCAAAATTGATCGAGTTATGATCAAAAAACGTGCATTGTGGACAGAAAATCAATGATAGCATCATTGCTTCTACACCTTCCAATGACGTTTGTTGCCCACAATTAAGTCCCTCAGTGCCTCAATATCCATATAGTGTCATGTCTAGGTTTATAATCAAGTCTATGATTGCACCCCATTTATGGAGGTGGCGACTTTTTTGGAACTCTTTCAAATCCTTCACTTCCATTATTTCAATGGACTATTTGTTGACAGTTGAATCTGTTTGTAAATATTTAAATAGTACAGGTGGAGGATTTGTCCTTAAGACGATGGCAATGACCTGTAATAAATACCAAATATACAGAGCGTTAAAACTGAAAATAAAGCTGTTGTATTTAGATCAGTCAGACAACCAACCACAAACATATCTACGTGACTGCGATTAGTAAAATTCAAAAGCGGAAGAGTGAATTTAAATTTTGGAGACCTGTGTTGGCAGTTTTATTGCCTTTTCGATGATGACTTGCAGAGTATGCTAGACAAGGAGATATTGCCTTTTATTTACAAATCCATGTGAGCAGTTTGTTTAAGACAATTGTTATATGTACCTACCAGTAGATATCAAAGAAAAGGGATTTTTTTTTTATAGTTTACCTATCATAAAGCTGACAATCCAAGTTCATAAATGCTAATAATAATATTGATCCCTGAGAATTTTTGTGATCCCTATATTCCATAACATAAAAACTGTTTGACTTCTTGTTAGAAAATGAAGGTCAAAAACCCAGCAAACGGTGAACATTGTAACATCGTATTGCCTACAAATTTTTCAAGTATTACATGGTGTGTAAATGATAGGATTGGGTTATTGTCTAATAGGATACAGAATGGTAATCACAATGTTCAGATTCAGTTACAGCAGAGTCTTTGGTTCTTAGAATTAGTCAAACATTATTTTTGACATGATGATACATCACTGTTAAATGCGAGAAAACAGCTTATAATTAGCACTTTAACAATGTTATGATCATGCTATCAAAAAGTATTCAACTTTAACAATGTTATAGCATCACAGTTCTTCCATCACTACAGCATTATTTTATGATCATCTCATGAAGTTTGTTTTACTAATGCTGTGACAACCACCTCATAGCCACCGATAATGTTCAAAATGAGATGCATTGTGGTAATGTTTTTTTCATAAAACTGTCACAACGTTCAGTGCTTTCTCTCATCATAATGGTGATACTTTTCATTCCAATAATATTAGAGCATTGGATTGTCCTCTCAACAAATAGCATGAGTGTAATGGGATATGATTTCTGCTGCCGCAATGTTTCTATACCACCTTGGAAATAGTAATTTGGAAGATGCATAACTGGAACAATGTTCAGCAAGACACCAGCAAATGATGTTATATCTTAAAACTCTTCAAATTAATGCTGCATACAGATTTGAATTGCAATTTACCGAATTGAAATTAGGTTTGATATGATATTATGTGTCATTTAAACTGTCTGAAATATCACAATATCGGTGCCAATTCTCAAAAACTGATCTATTAAAAATCTAGGGAAAGTAATAATCCTTGAGGCTGCAAAGCAGCCCTATGCTCTTAATGTTGGGCTTTCAGTTTATCGGCATTTCAGTACATACCCCAATGGAGCTTTTTCAAGCTGACATGAAATATCTACTTTACTTAGCTTTCTATGGGATGGAATACATCTTACCTATCCTAGGTCTACTGGACTGTAACCTTTTCTAACTTTGTTAAGTACACAGGGCAAACTTGATACAACATAACTATCAGATATTGTATCAATGACCTTACATCTTGATCGCTCTATTGAGTTGTCTTCTTTCATTCACATGAGGGGCAATACTTGCTCAGATTAGGGCTCCCTAAACAGGGGGGACTTCTAGCTTTTGAATGTGAACCTGCCATTATTGACTATCCTGTGCAGCGCAATGTCATACCAATTAATCTCAGCTTTGGGAGAAGCGCTGTTAAATTCATACAGATATCTATCTGATAGTTACAACTTACATTGGTAATTGATCAATCTAAAACTCTCTTCTATTAATAGAATGCGTTTGCTCAATTGTCTTTGCTCCATCAACTAACAAGCAGTATTGCAAGGCATTTTAACATTCTGTTATTTATCCACCACAGCATCTGCAATCTGCCAAGACTGGAGTCGTTAGATGTTAGTTCGAACAAGGGTCTACAGACATTACCTGCAGGATTGGGGGAAATTCAATCATTGAAGAGTCTAGATGCGAGTTACTGTGGATTAACTGGCCTTCCAGACAGGTGAGTCAGATGCTTGAAACAGTAGTATACCAGAAATTTTGTACAATTAGTTTGTTCCCTCTGAGTTTGGTTATTTCTCTTAAAGTTTGCTATGACTGGGTTAGGTTTTGTTCAATCTAATTGACATTGGATTTGAAACTCATATTTTTAAGTAAAATTACTCCTAAATATTTAAGTTTATCAGAAAGTTTTAGGACAACATCCCCTAGAAAATTAGTTACAGAAAATCAACTCAAGATCAAAATATGACACTGTCATAACATCTGTCTTTGATGCATGAAAATTATACCAGTCAGAAGCTAAGGCTAGTGATTATTCCACATTTTTTATTGATGGAATGAAAAGTCACTATGGATTGATAAATTAAATCGCATAGCATGCATCACAAGAAAACAAGATTTTTTAAGCATTTATATTTACATAAGTCTATATTTTTTGTAAGCAATTATAGATTGAGTTTCACATCTGAATCACGTCACTTACATCACTAAAAATACCTATGAATATCTGAAACAAACATGTGAGTCAGATGCTTGCAACAGTAGTACCTCTGATTATCTGAGATGCGCTTCCCTACAGCGACGCTAAAAGAGGTCAGGAAAACATTGGTCTGACCCCATTACAATAACTTTCCTTTGAGGAAAACTTAAAATTGGGAACTCCGGTTTTAAGTGCAAATAATTTAGTTGTCGCATCATCAATTTGATTAGGCGTAAGGAAAATGAAAGCACATACATATGCAATTATATTACGATCAACTATTAAAAATTTAACAATATTAGCAATATTTATCATGCACACAATTCAAAATTGGTCATCCATTAAGTTTCATTGATCGACTCTGAATTGAAGATCTCATGTAAAGAGAAAAGACATAACTGGACATTTTAAAATTTTTATTACCTTTTCTTTTTGTCATTTTTATACATCTAGTATTCAAATATCTCAACAATATCACAACTTGCTCTCCCTATACATGATTGCTAGACAGGCTGCAGTAGATTGTTCTCGAATGAGTATGTCAAGAGAAAATAGGTGTTTGATCATATAGGTTTCTAAAAGACTGTTTCGATATATTGTGACTTAATTCCATAGGCATCGCATTGGTAAGATCTTGGCTTAGATCAATGATGGCAAAAGGAAGTGAGCATCACCAAATGTGGGCTAGATATTGAGGGATGTTTACACTGATCAGTCAAGCTAGAAAACGAACCAGTCATTGCATGCATGCTCATCTAGGTCTATTTAGGTCCGCTCAAATAAGGGTCAGTAATACAGGTGGTGTTTTAAAGTATTCAGTCATTACAGTCATCATACAAGAGCAATCTTGCTATTTAGAGCACTTGACTGCTCCAAACTTGTGTAAATTTTACACGAGCTCTAACATCTCTTCTTGTGGATGAAGACTTTTAACTGGCACATACAATCTCTTAATTAAAGCTGTTCTCAGCATAATGGCACCATGCTAGCAACAATGTAATTTCACGAGGGCCTGTCGGTAAAGGCTTCGGATCAAGCTGAACAAGCCGGGCATTCCGTTTTGACTATCCACCCATGCCTTTTCTTCAAATTTGGTCTGTCCAATGAAACAAGTTGCCCTTTCGTCTATACCGGTCCAGTACAGGTTGTCCCCCCAACTGAGTCCGCATGGACTCAGGCTGACAGTCGGGTATCCTGTCAGCCACTTACCCATAGACTTAATTATAAAACTAGACAGGACACAACATATAGCTGAAGTGAGGCACTCAATGTCGATAAAGTTCTAACTCAGTGATCATGGTATACGATAGGTATATTTAAAAATATCAGAATCAAAATAAAATTTAATTGTGTGTATTAATAATAGCACTTGTTAATTTTCGGATGTTATCAAAGTTACAATTGACAAAAATTCACTGCTGCTGCATGAATTTTTATCCATTACTTTTGCTTAGTATTAGTTCAGTTTAGCAACATTTTTTGCCCATTGAAATTCTATTTCAAAGTCACTATGTTTCCATATCTCGGTGTGGAATCGATTTGAGGGCCAAATTGAATACATGAAATTAGCATTTACATTTAATTCTAGTATAGGGTGCCGAATTCAAAATTTCTGGGCTTTCAATCAAAAGACACAACAGTTGATACAAACTAGAATATCCACTTCCACTGTCTTTTGATTCTATTCTTCTAAATTTCTTGTGGAGTTTGTGTAGCAGAACAAAAGACTTTCTATATGTATATCAAGTTTGTGGGGTAACAAGTCACTGACTTCCAAATCTGTTTTGCCGTAAATGAGATAGGCTGCTAAATCTATTGTAATTTTCAAACTCAAAATCCGATCAAAATTGATCGAGTTATGATCAAAAAACCTGGATTGTGGACCGAAAATCAATGGTAGCAACATTGCTTCTACACCTTCCAATGACGCTACGTTGCCCACAATTAAGTCCCTCAGTGCCTCAATATCCATATAGTGTCATGTCTAGGGTTATAATCAAGTCTATGATTGCGCCCCATTTATAGAGGTGGAAACTTTTTTGAACTCTTTCAAATCTTTCACTTTCACTATTTCAATGGACTATTTGTTGACAGTTGAATACGTTTGTAAATATTTAAATGGTACAGGTGGAGGAGTTGCCCTTAAGATGATGGCAATGACCTGCAATAAATACCAAATATAAAAAGCGTTAAAACTGAAAATAAAGCTGTTGTATTTAGATCAGTCTTACAACCAACTACCAACATATCTATGTGACTGTGATTAACAAAATTTAAAAGCGGAAGTGTGAATTTAAATTTTGGAGACCTGTGTTGGCAGTTTTATTGCCTTTTCGATGAGGACTTGCAGAGTATGCTAGACAAGGTGACATTGCCTTTTATTTACAAATCAATGAGAGCAGTTTGAATAAGACAATTGTTATTGTTCCTACCAGTAGATATAAAAGAAAAGGGATTATTCTTTATAGTTTACCTATCAAAAAGCTGAAAATCCAAGTTCATTAATACTAATAAATACTGATCCCTTGGAATTGTTGTGATCCCTATATTCAATAACCTAAAAGCTATTTGACTTTTTGTTACAAATGAAGGTCAAAAACCCAGCAAACGGTGAACATTGTAACAATGTTTTGCATACAAATGTATCAAGTATTACACGGTGTGTAAATGATAGGATTGGGTTATTGTCTAATAGGATACAGAATGGTAATCACAATGTTCAGATTCAGTTGTAGCAGAATATTTGGTTCTAAGTAATAGTCAAACATTATTTTTGATATGATGATACATCACTGTAAAATGCGAGAAAACAGCTTATAATTAGCACTTTAATGATGTTATGATCATGCTATCAAAAAGAATTCAATGTTAACAATATTATAGCATCACGGTTTTTCTATCACTACAGCATTATTTTATAATCATCCCATGAAGTTTGTTTTATAATGCTGTGACAACCGACTCATAGCCACCAATAATTTTCAAAATGAAATGCATTGTGGTAATGTTTTTTTCATAAAACTGTCACAATGTTCAGTGCTTTCTCTCATCATCATGGTGACACTTCTCATTACAATAATATGAGAGCATTGGATTGTCCTCTCAACTAATATCATGAGTGTAATGGGATTTGATTTCTGCTGCCGCAATGTTTCTATACCACCTTGGGAATAGTATTTTAAAAGATGAATAACAACATACTGGAACAATGTTCAGCAAGACACCAGCAAGTGATCTGGTTTCTTAATACTCTTCAAAGTAATGCTGCATACAGATTGGAATTGCGATTTTACCGAATTGAAATTAGGTGTGATATAGTATTATGTGTCGTTTAAACTATCTGAAATATTACAACACCAGTGCCGATTCTCAAAGACTGATCTATAAATAATATAGGGAAAGTTATAATCCTTGAGGGTGCAAAGCAGCACTTTTCAATGGTGCTCTATGCTCCTCATGTTGGGTTTGTAGTTTATCGGCATTTCAGTACATAGCCCAATGGAGCTTTTCCAAGCTGACATGAAATATCTACTTTGCTTATCTTTCTATGGGACGGAATACATCTTACCTATCCTAAATCTACTGGACAGTAACCTTTTCAAACTTTCTTAAGTATACAGGGCAAACTTGATACAAAATAACTATCAGATATTGAATCAATTAGCAAGAAAATCGACCAGAACAAAAATGCAGTATGATGAGACTATATTTAGCAAATTAATTAGTCCTCATCACCTCATGTAATAAAAAATCAACTCTGTACCAATTTGAAATAAAAATAATTTGTACAGTAAGTCAATAAGACATGATAATCTGAGACTTTCAACTCTATCAAGTAGTAGTATGTTAACATTTACTATGCCAAGGGTGTATTATCCTGTAAAAATAACTAAATGTAGCCGATTACCAGTGAATAAGAAAACTTTGTTACTGAAAAATAGAGCGAAATGACGCTGTTTTCACGATTATCTGGCCTATCCAACTTAAAATTTCCTCAGCTCCATGATCTTTCAATTACTTATTTTACTAATATTATTAATAGATCACCATAATTCATTTTCCATGTTGTTCATTATGACAATCAGGGTTGCTCAGATTTGGGCTCCCTAAACAGACTTGTAGCTTTTGAATGTGAACCTGCCATCATTGACTATCCTGTGCAGCGCAGTGTCAAATCAATTATTCTCAGCTTTGGTAGAAGCGCTGTAAGCCCCCCCCCCCCCCATCCACAACCTCCTGATACGGGGTTCAGGGTGGAACCTCGACTCTCAAAGCCTAGAGAACAACGAAAGGCCTCACAAAGTAATAAATTTACTGCATACTGGAGGTGGTCTTCGGTTGAAATTGATTAGCAGATTAGCAAAAGATTGAAAAACAATTTTATACATCTAGTATTCAAATATCTCAACAGTATCACAACTTGCTCTCCTTAAACAGGATTGCTAGACAGGCTGCAGTAGATTGTTCTCGAATGAGTATGTCAAGAGAAAATAGGTGTTTGACCAAATCAAAGACTGATTTCTAAAAGACTGCTTCAATAAATTGTGACTTGGTTCGATTGGCGTTGCATTGGCAATATATTAAACTTGAATCAATGATTGCAAAATGGAGTGAGTTTCCCAAAATGTGGGCTCGAGATAGAGGAACAATTAAACTGATCAGTCTGCTGTTTTGCCACTCATTCTCCTATTATTGTCCTAATAGGCGTGTCACAAGAAGTGCGTACAAGTGCCATATCAGTTAATATAAGGATGAATTGAGCGGTTTTTTTAATTTTAACTTCGTGGCATGAACCAGCCATAGCATGCATGTTCATCTTGGTCTATTTAGGTCTGTCCCAATGAGGTTCAATAATACATGTTGTATACTATGTAATTTTTTGTTGCCCCTCTGTTTCTATAAAAAAGTGTAGCCAATTCATGGTATACCCAACACATACCTCTTTCCCAGGTGGCTTGTTGGATTGAGCTGAAAAAAAGATTCGCCATTCAATTTGGTTTATCCATTCAGCTAAAACTGTATGTCCATTAAAACAAATTTTCCATCTGCTTATGCCTTTTTAGTACAGGTTGTCCCGTTAAATTTGTCCAACAGATGGTCAAGGGGCACATGGACACATGTGAAACATTTCAAATCCCATCAGCCACACACCTCGGTTGGTGTGTTTAAAAATAAAAATCAACGATTTACCATTGTATCAATGCACAGTCAGATATGAGGCTATACTTCCTTAATTAGTTTTGTTCATTGTCTGACACGCTGGCAGGCTGGCTCATAGTCAATGCAACTGAAAATAATTTCATTTAATATGAAACAATTGGCTCAAATAAACAATCAATATCATAATAAATCATAATAATAATAAGCAATTTTGGGCAGCACAGATCAAGTTCAAACTACTATCTGTATCACAAGTCTACGCCCACATATTGCCAAATTAGGAATCCTGTTCTTACAAATTCAAACGCTCTTATCATGCTGTTAAAATTGGTACTTATTCTTGTCATGCAGGCTTAAATAAGCAAACGACACAGTTTCTAACCGATAGTTGTACAGTACATTAATAACCATAATTTTATCACAATAATATGTTTTGTGATATTAATTCAGGAAAATATTTGTGATAACTTTAACTCCATATCTCCCACTTGAAAATCCTGTATTTATAAAACAACCAAGTGAATCTATAATTTCGTAATTATAATAATAACAATTACTTTGGCAAGAATTATTCTTGGATTGAAAATCTCAATTCGCCTACATAGCAATACACCCCAGGTATGAAACACGCCAGCAGTCATCAAATCAACAGAGCGTTAATATGATATTCACAGCCTTGGACTGTTGTTAATTAGTGCAAGAAAGGTTGGCGCTACTCTGTATGGCAATGTAGACCAGCTTGATAAATGTTGCTTGATCTGCCAAACCAGTTTAGGAACATCAATAACTTGATTATTGGGCAAATGACTCCGTTACGTCATCACTTTCTGGTAAAAATTAAGATAAACTGAGATTTTCAATACCATTTAGTTATATCAAGTTCAAAAGTACGAAGCCTAGGGTGTATTATCCCGTAGCAATTACTAAAATGTACTATCAAGTAGGAAAATATTTTTTACTAAAAAAGAGTTATTTGACATCCTTAAGAAAATATGAAATGGGAACAGCTTCTAAGATTGCTAAGATTATAAACATATCTAAATCTAACTCATTCAAAATGTTGTTTATTGTGATAATCAGGGTTGCTCAGGTTAGGGCTTCCTAATCAGTTTGGAGTTTTAGCTTTCAGATGTGATCCTGTCATCATTGACTATCCTGTGCAGCGCAGTGGAACGCCAAATGAACTCTTGGGTTAAATAGATCAAGCTTTTTTGGTTTGACAGAGGCGCTGTGAGGCCCCCGCCTCCCCTCCCCTCCCCTCCAACGGAAACAGCGCTGCATTCTTTGATGATACAACTAGCAATCTCTAGCTTTCTCTGTACAAGGGAAAGGCACAGATTAGTAGGATCAATAGTTTTTGAGAGCCTTCGCTTATTTTCAGTAATCATTCGGCTAATACTGTCAGTTTCTGTATACACAGCCATATTTTCTTATATTATTCAGAGTAAAGTTCTCAGTGCCAAACATATACTGCATACAAACTTTGGTTGAGATCAAACAACAAAGAGCTGACATGTTAGATGACAAACATAACTTTTTCACTTCACTGCACTTCGTAATGACTGGATACCACATATATTAAATGAATTGTATTGTATCATAATAGGCCTACAGACCTTGACAGAGTTGTTAAGTATTGTTTGGTGTTACTTATAATGCACTGGACAGAAATATCTGAGTTGTGAAAGATTGGGACACAGACTAATTGAGCACCTATGCTGTATTTGATTTATTGCTTTTCAATTTTTTATTTAATCCCAGTGGCCGTGGTGTTCCCTGACAACAGGGATAAATATGATTAACTGTCTTTTGAAAAAAACCTAAAATTGGGAACTCGATTTTGATATAATATTTAATAATTTCCTTTTGCGTATATATAATTTTTTTGGAAACTCTACACATATTTATCATGCACACGTTTCAATTGATCATCTACATTAAGTTTGATTGATCGATTCTGAATTGGAGCTCTCATGTAAAGAGAAAAGACAAGACTGGCTATTTTTCAAGTACGATCGCTTCCTCTTTATGTCATTTTTATGCAGTTTCACACCTCGCTCTCCTTAAACGGGAATGCAAGAAAGGCTGCAGTAGTTTGTTCTCGAAAGAGTAGGTGTTTGAGCAGACTGGTTTCTACGAGACTGTTTCAATATATTGTGACTTGATTCGATGGGTGTCGCATTGGCAAGATCCATGGCTTAGAACAATGATGGCAAAAGGAAGCGAGCATCACCAAATGTGGGCTAGAGATTGAGGGATGTTTACACTGATCAGTCTCATGACATAATAATGGGATTACCTGCTGTTATTGTCACTTATTCCCCTCTTTGTCTAAGTGTAACACAAGAAGTACGTCAAAGTGCCGTGTAGTAAATGTGAAAATGCTTGCTTGCTATGATAGGTTTTTTTAATTCAAGCTAGAACATGAACCAGTCATTGCATGCATGCTCATCTAGGTCTATTCTGGTCTGCTCAAATAAGGGTCAGTAATACAGGTGGTGTTTTAAAGTATTCAGTCATTACAGTCATCATACAAGAGCAATCTTGCTATTTAGAGCACTGGACTGCTCCAAATTTGTGTAAATTTTACATGGGCCCTAACATCTCTACTTGTGGATGAAGACTTTTAACTGGCACATACAATCTCTTAATTTAAGCTGTTCTCAGCATAATGTCAACTAAGCACCTTGCTAGCAACAATGTAATTTCACTAGGGGCCAGACGGTAAAAGCTTCAGATCAAGCTGATGCAGTTGGGCATTCCGTTTTGACTATCCGCCCATGCCTATTCAGCAAAATTGGTCTGTCCAATAAAACAAGTTGCCCTTCCGTCTATACGCATGGACACAGGCTAACGGTCGGGTATCCTGTCAGCCACTTACCTGGTGGTGAGTGCTTAAAAAAAAATCAACGCCGACTAAAGGTATCAACACAGCTTCTTTTTCATTGAATCATTGAACTGCCAGATGTGCCGCTAAACTTTCTTAATGTTATGAACCAAAGCAGTTTCTCTCTCAAAAGTATTTACAAAAACAAAAAGGAGAAAATAATTACCGTCACAGGACAAAAAGACAAAATAATTACTGTTGTTACCACCTTCTCGGTTTTGTTGTTTGTCAGAGATGTTTGCAGACAGGCTCTTGAATATCATAGTAAATTCTTTTTTTTTGGCAGCACTAATCAAGTTCGCACCAATTGTGCTGTAAAAACTGGATTTTAGTCTGGTAATGCAGGCTTAAATGGGCAAAGACACATCTTCTAACCGAAAGCCCTACTAACCATATCACAATAATATGTTTTTCTATATCAAAATACTTTTGTTGACTTCCATCCCACATCTCCCACTTGAAGATTCCGTATTATTCTTATAAAAAGAAGTAATTAAATCCATAGTTAGGTAATTATAATAATAACAATTACTTTATGGAAAAATATTCCAATATTGCAAATCTCAATAGGCCTACTTGATTGTTCGGCAAATGACTTCATTAGATCATCCCCTCCTTGTAAATATTAAGAGTATAGCTATACTTGTTTGCAGAAGATTTTTATGTGCGAATGATGACAAAATATCTAGCAGCATGATTTTTCGTCCCTCAACTAAACGATTATAAGTTATCAGTAGTTATAAGTTTAGAAGTAAATATTACTAATTTGTGTATAGTGTCACTCTTAAGCTGTGACCAATTTTATGAGCAAGATATAGGCTGTATATTTTAGGGTACATACTAGATTATTGCACCTTAATTGAAATATGATAACAAATTTCTATTAATTTTTGTAACATAATCAATTGCACCCATAGACTTAATTAGAAACCTAGACAGGACACTACATATAGCTGAAATGAGGCACTCAATTGTGGGCAACACAACGTCATTGGAAGGTGTAGTAAGCAATGATATAATCATTGGTTTACTGTCAACATAACTCAATCAATTTTGATCGGATTTCGAGTTTCAAAATTGCAGCATCTTGTTATCAACTTGGTGTTATTTCTGCTTCTAAGTGACTTATATGGTTTCCTCTTCATCTCCCCCTACATTTTTTTTAATTTGTTGCAGAAACCATCACAAAATGATTGAAAGTTACTGTCCAGGCTTAGCGGTGTAATTACTATTTAATCCACGAAATGAATGCAAAAAATCATGAATTTCATACAACGTGATGAAATGTTGGCAAAATATTATCTTTTATTAACCAGATGACTCAATTAAAATGCACTTCCACAAATGCTAAAAGCGTCCACTTTTTTGTGTGACCTCGTTGTGACGTTGCTAAAAGAAGATTCATTTGGGTCACTCTATCGTGTTTTCCATTCATTTAATGCAGCATTTCTAGAAATTTATTCTCAGTTTTCTCATATAAACTTTGGATGCAAGCTGACATGCTATATTTATCCTCTATTGAAAAGAATCAGGCACAGCATATATTATTATTTTGTTTACCAAAGGTTGAAACAATGAAAAGCATGGAATTGTATGGAGGCCTCTCACTCAGCACAATACAGTGATACAATATTAATATCACACTGAAGATTTGATTTGAACATGTAATTTTGTATTCTAACATGACATCACTCAAAACAATATCGGATTATGAGTATCGAATGCCGACTTAGATTTTTGTTCGTAATATGAAAATGGAACCCATGTTTAATTGTGAAAGCAGAATATAAAGAGTACCTAGGTATGATAGACGAACCAGTGATTTTAGAAACCTCCACATCACAGAGAAATATTGGGATTGTAAAACATGGTCTGGCAGATTTATTCATTATTTTACCTAAGTCATTTCAGTACAGGGGGGGTAATCTGATCACAATACACTCTAATTTTTTTAATACCTATAAGATAACTAGTCAAGTCTTATGAGCTTGCCTCTTCTAACTTCAGGCCACCAAGTTTCAGCATCTTGCCCAGATCATAACCTTACAGCAAATTTACACATCAAGCAACACTATTAGCACTGATAATAGAATCCAGAACTCGCAAATCACTGTCGCAGAGTAGCAAATTCAAGCAGCATCCAAGCATTGTATCTCAACCATCTTACATCGCTCAGGGGCACACACGGCAATTCCACTGCGTTGTGTTGTAATATTTCAAAACTTCTAAACCCTAGTGTTTTGTCAGCAAACAGCATTAGGCACACAAAAATAAAGCCACCGGCCAGCCACAGCAGACTATATTTTTGATTTGATGATTCAGAGTGTTGTTGATATGCTGGAAAAGATATGCAATACCAATTTCCAGAGTTGTGGCAACTGATTGCCATTTTTAATTTAATTATTTTATGCCATAGGTATATCAGTATTATTGGCATTTGGGAGAACCAATCTATGGATATCTTCTAGCTTTGTGATATATAATCTTGAAACCTGTGAAAAGTAATATGAATCAACAGGCATACAACCTTAATTAAAACAATGCTCACATAATCACTTATATATATTCCATATTCATTCTGGTAGTATTAATAAGTCAAGGGAATATGGTCCATAACCTGAGTACCAATGATTTCTTCTAAAAGAATAAATAATGAAAGTGTGTTTGAACTACTAGGACAACCAAAATGTAAAAAAATACAGAGATTACAGTTGAAATTTTTAGAATAAGAAAAATAAAAATACAAGTTTAATAATTCTGCACAAAAAAGTGGATTTTGATGTCTAACTTGAATAATTTGAGCTCAGGGCACCGCTTAATGGTCAGAGGCAAGTCATTAAATAATTTGGCACCAAAGATCACTAGTGAGACCAATTCAAGTCAGTTTGAAAACGGTTAAAAGGTATAAATAATGGTACCGCTTGATGATGAAATTTATATGCTTTTTCCTTGTCTAAATTTAAGATAATTTAGATTTATGATGTTTAAACATCTGCTATGGACTCTTAGGACTTTTTAGATATATTAAGTAGAACAAAAAGGTTATATTCAATCTTTATTTACCTTGTGTACACGACTGCAGCTAAGGGTTCATTCAAAAACTTACGTTTTCTCTCAATGTTTGCTATGATTGAGTTAGGATTCATTTGATCTCTTTGACACGGGATTAAAAATACATACATTTAATCATCTAACGTCTATATCTGATAGTTACAACTTACATGGTTAATTGATCAATCTGAATCTTTGTCCTATTAATAGAATGCGTTGCTCAATTGTGTTTGCTCCATCAACTGACAAGCAGTATTGCATGGTATTTTAACATTCTGCTATTTATCCACCACAGCATCTGCACACTGCCAGGACTGGAATCTTTGCATATTAGGGGCAACGAAGGCCTGCATACACTACCTGCAGGATTGGTAGAAATTCCATTAACTGGCCTTCCAGACAGGTGAGTCAGATGCTTGCAACTGTAGTATATCAGACTTTTTGTACAATTACTTTGTTCCCTCTGAGTATGGTGAATTCTCTTAAAGTTTGCTATGACTGGGTTAGGTTTTGTTTTATCTCATTGAAATGTGATTTAAAACTCATATTTTTTATCTAAAGTTACTCCAAAATATTTAAATTTGTCATAATATTTGAGGAAAACATGCCTGAAAAATTAGTTAGAGAAAGTCAACTCAAAGTCAAAATAGGAGACTGTCATAACATTTGTCTTTGATGCATCGAGTATCAATGCATCACAATTATACCAGTCAGAAGCTAAGGCTAGTGAATATTCCACATTTTTTATAGATTGAGTGCAATTTCCCTATGGATTGATAAATTGAATCGCATAACATGCATCACTAAAAAAAAGTTTAATTAAGCATTTACATCTACATATTAAGTCTATGTTTTTATGTAGCTCTCATGTAGAGAGAAAAGACATAACTGGACATTTTAAAATTTACATTTACATTACATTTACATCTCATGAAGTTTGTTTTATAATGCTGTGACAACCACCTCATAGCCACCGATAATGTTCAAAATGAGATGCATTTTGGTATTGTTTTTTTCATAAAACTTTCACAACGTTCAGTGCTTTCTCTCATCATAATGGTGACACTTCTCATTCCAATAATATGAGAGCATTGGATTGTCCTCTCAACTGATAGCATGAGTGTAATGGGATATGATTTCTGCTCTATGCTCTGTGCTCTATGCTCCTAATTATGGGCATTTTAGTACATACCCCAATGGAGCTTTTCCAAGCTGACATGAAATATCTACTTACTACTATAACTATCTGATATTGTATCAATGACCTTACAACTTGATCGCTCTATTGAGTTGTCTTCTTCCATCAATATGAGGGGCAATACTTATTAATCCAATAAGATACATGTGTATAATACAAACATGTATCATTATTATTATTATTTAAATTTTCATTATTATTATTATCATTTTATTATGTTGGAGCAACCTTTCCTAGTATGAGGGAAGTTATCAATAAGGCATAATATTAGTTTCATTAAATATATCTATTTTTCGCAATTAGCAAGAAAATCATGTAATAATAAATCAACTCTGTACCAATTAAAGATAAAAAAATGTGTACAGTAAGAAAACTTTGTTACTGAAATATAGAGCGAAATGATGCTGTTTTCATGATTATGTGGCCTAGCAAACTTAAAATTTCCTCAGTTCAATGATCTTTCAATTACTAATTTTACTAATATTATTAATAGATCACCATAATTTATTTTCCATGTTGTTCATTGTGACAATCAGGGTTGCTCAGATTAGGGCTCCCTGAACAGGGGTTTCTAGCTTTTGAATGTGAACCTGCCATCATTGACTATCCTGTGCCGCTCAGTGTCATATCAATTAATCCCCCCCCCCCCCGTCCACATCCCCCCTGATACGGGATTCAGGGTGGAACCCCGACTCCCAAAACCTAGAAAACAAATTAATAAATTTACTGCATATTGGAAGTGGTCTTAGGTAGAAATTGATTAGCAGATTAGCAAAAGAATGAAAGACAATCAGCGCTACAACATTGATCAAATTAATAGGGTGGGCATGAGCTGTCACAACAGAAGTGATAATTAACAAACGAAAGAATGACTTATTATTCTACATTACATTGCATATTTTTATTTTCCTTGTCGATTTCCTCAGCTGTTCAGCCAGCGATATGTTGGTATCAGGTTAGACCCCTAACCTGTGATATCCAACACCTTTCTCAGTATTCTTGCCGATTTCTGTAGGGCAGAGAACTGTACTCTGTCTACTTCCTTCTTCTCTATCTCCAGCATATCCATTTGCTCATGTAGGTTAGAGACAGCTCCTAGTGCTCCTACAATGATTGGTATAACTGTCACTTATGTCTTCCATACTTTTCTTATTTCTCTAGCCAAATCCTGATATTTTTCCACCTTCTCCCTCTCCTTGTCTGTGACTCTTGCATCTCCTGGGATGGCTATATCAATGATCCAATTGTTGATTAAAAGGTTGATTAAAATCCGGTGGCATAATTGTGGTTGATGTCTTTGTCTTGCACGAAGATGTCTGGCCTGCGGGCTTGTATGATGTGGTCTGTTTGAATTGTAAAGTCCCACAGGATCTTGGCTTTCTCATTTTCTGTCACGCTCTCTGCCTGTTGTTCGTACCAGTTTCTCCTGTGTTCTAGTTGGTATCTCTTGTACAAATTCCAATGAATCAGTTGTGCCACCTTGTCATGCCGTTTCTGTAACTCTGTCTCCGCTCCTTTTGAACACTCACTGGGTATATGAAAAACGGTCTCTTCTCGCTCATTACACATTCTATACAGTGCTGTACCTCCTTGTTTCTCGATATGTACTTTCTTCCATTGTGTTGGTAAAGCCATAAGTAGTCCTTCTGTTTCTTTCTTCATGTAGCCATTCTTTATCCACTTGTACGTTTTCTTGGTGTCTATTCGATCTGCTATCTTTGTGTACTGTCCATGTAATGCTTTGTTCTTCCATTCCTGTTGTTTCTCCTCCATCTTGCGGTCTTTATACTCTTGTTTGGTTTCTTTCCTCTCAAAACTCGTGGGGTATATGTTGAGTCCTTTGTTGTCATGTTTTACATAATCCGATAGTCCGTGCTCTTCTATCCTGATGGTTTCTTCCACTGCTCTCAATCCTCTTCCTCCTTCATTTCTTGCCAAATATAGCCTTGCCACATTTGCCCTCGGGTGTAGCACTCTGTTTATAGTCATCAGTTTTCTGTTTTCTGTCCATAACCTCAAGCTCCTCCTTTGTCAAGTCAAGTATTCCTCCAGAGCATCTGAGGACAGCAACCGCCCATGTGTTTGCTGCTTTGATGACGTTTCCTCCATTAAGCTTTGATTCCATTAGTAGTCTCCAATATTCTGTAATACTGTTTCCTTACTTTCTCCTTCATCTCTTTCATGTTTATGTCGTGTCATGTAAGTACTTGTAGTCCTGTTCTCCTTAATCTTTCAACAATATCACCTCATACTGTTCACGTTTCCCTCTCTTCATCACTAATGTAGCACACTTCTGTATTCCGAATTTCATCCTTATATCCTGGGTGTAAATTCCGACTGTTTGTACCAATGACTCCAGTTCTTTCTTGTTTTAGCCGTTTCAGCTCATCAATGTAGAGCAAGTGGTTTATCTTACCTGACGGAGGTCTGGAAAGTGTGAACCCTTGCTTCGCTTCTCGTAGTATCACAGTATCGTAGTATCAAGAAGTATGAGGCCATGATGAAAAGCAGGGGCGATAATGAGTCGCCTTGGAAGATCCCCTCTTGTTGTTCACAAATGCCAGAGTGCGGCCTCCGCACTCCAAGTTGGTATTCCACTTCCTCATGCTCGTCTCAAGGAATCTCCAAGCTTTCTCATTCATCCCTACCATTCTCAGTGTCTGAATGATCCATGAGTGTGGTACTAAATCGTACGCCCTCTGGTAGTCAATCCAGCCACCGGCTAATCTAATTGTCCATTTTATCATTGTTATTATTTTTATATTACATTATGTTGCACTGTTTTGAGCAACCTTTCCTTGTATGAGGGAAGTTATCAATAAGGCATAATATTAATTCAAATAACTAATTAATCAAATTTTAGCAATTAGCAGAAAATCGTCCGGAACAAAATGCAGTATGATGAGACTAAGTTTAGCAACTAAACTACTCCGCATCACCTTGTGTAATAAATAATTAAATCAGTGCCCTTGGTCAGCCAATTTAGCATCACAATAGTTTGTACATTGAGTCAGTAAGTCAATGTGTTGATAGATATAGTTATATTAATTTAAAAAGTATGATGCCAAGGGTGTATTATTCCTGAGCAATAAATAAGATGTAGCCAATTACTATCGAATAAGAAAACTTTTTTACTCAAATAGAAAGATTTGACAACCCTTTCTACAAGGAACTCAATTTAGAATTTCCTCAGCTCAATGATCTATCTATTACTAATTTTTAAGAAAATATGAAACGGGCACAACCTCTAAGCTTGCTATGATTATAAAGATATCTAATCAGGAGGGATTTTTAGCTTTCAGATGTGATCCTATCATCATTGACTATCCTGTGCAGCGCAGTGGAACACCAAATAAACTCTTGGGTTAAAGAGATGAAGCTTTCTTGGGTTGACAGAGGCGCTGTAAGCCCCCCCTTCTCCCCTCCAACGGGGCCTTACAAATAAATCAATTTACTGGGTCTTGGAGGCGTGTTTTAGGTAAAACTTGATTAGAAAATTATCAAACAAATCAAACAATCAAAATTAATTGGGCGAGCATGAGCTGTCACAACAAAAGCGATAACTGAAAAAAAAAAGAATAGCTTATCATTTTACATTACAGTTGTCGGCCAAGATGGGGTCATACCTAATAAAATCAAGTCGAGTTAAATTTGTATTGAATTTGTAGGGGCAGCAGCTGTAGTGACACTTGGTATCAGTTGGCCCTGTTGCGAGTAATGAACTCACAATTTAGTACTCAGTTAGTCGCTGGCTTACTTTCACTGCAAAGTGATATTGTAAACTTTCGCATGAACAAACTTCACATGTGAATTTCTTGGCAACCAGTGATTCCATGTTAATTCTGTTTTCATTCTCTTAATGTTTCACGAAGCCCAATAAAACATTCATTAATAAGGATTAATTGAAGAAAATACATGTTGAGGTAGAAAATGGGCACAATTTTGTAAAACAAGGGGGATAAAGTTCTCAGGAAGTGTTTCGTCAAGATCTATCCCATATACAATCAACCTTAAATCCACAATGTAGCACTCTATTCAGCTGCCTGTATATCAATGAATAATTGATCTAAGAAATCAATAATCAATAATTTTTAAGAGCCTTCGCTTTTTTTCAGTAATCATTCGACTAATACAGTAAGCTTCTGTATACACAGTCATATTTCTATATATCTTCTTATATTATTCAGAGTAAAATTCTCAGTGCTAAGCATGTACTGCATACAGAATTTGGTTGAGATCAAATAGCAAAGAGCTGTCATGTTAGATGACAAACATAACTTTTTCACTTCACTGCACTTCGTAATGACTGGGTACATCACATATATTGAATGAATTGTATTGTATCGTAATAGGCCTACATACCTTGACAGAGTTATTCAGTATTGTTTGGTGTCACTCATAATGGATTACTGGTCACTGGACAAAACATCTGAGTTGTAAGAGGTTGGGACACAGATTAATTGAGCACCTATTCCGTAATAGCTTGATTGCTTTTCAATTTTTTATTAAATCCCAGTGGCCGTTGTGTTCCCTTGACAACAGGGATAAATTTGACTTCTGTTAATGGCGCAAGCCAATTTATTGCTTATAGCTTATTTATTATGAATTAGGAACTCCTTGTGCTGTGAAAGATATTCAAGATCAAGACGAAAAGATGTGGCTATTCTCAGATTTCCTGCTTAAAAGCTCAAGTGAAAGAGTAAAACAAGTAAAACTTTGCTTGAGAGAACGTAATAAAAGCATCACAAAAATTAACGTCATTTAAAACGACACTTGCTCTCTGCTAAATCTTACTTGAATGAAAGAATTTAGAAGAAACAACTCTATATCTCACAGTCATTACCTAGGCTCCTCAAAGTTAGGTACAAACCGAGAAACATATTAGGTACGCAGCTAGCTGCAGAACACTTAAATAAGAAAATATATCCCAATTAGAAACAAAAAATGTATACACAATCATCATATCCATGGTAGCATCACACCCAAAGGTTATGACCATACAGCAAGCTACTCAATTTGAATAAAAGCCAAATTCTCGCCTTCAACTGGCTGAATTAGGTTTACGGACTTACAACATTACAGTAATCTCAAATAACAGCCACAGGTCCACCTAAGAATTATGAATCCACATGGTTAGGGATACAACCTTATTTCAAACAATTATTACATCATCACTTATATACATTTGAAAACTGATGTAGGTATAAATAACGGTACCGCTTGATGATAGAATTGATATGCCTTTGTCTTGTCACAGTTTTAAGTCAATTTAGATTTAGGATGTTTAAGCATCTGTTATCCACTCTTAGGACTGTTTTAAATATATTCATTGGAGCAATAAGGAAATGGAGCGGAATATTCAATCTTTGGACTAATTTACCCTGTGTCATAATTTTCACAGTTGTTACCACCTTATCGGTTTTGTTATTGTCAGACATGTTGGCGGACAGGCTTATGAATGTCATAGTAAATACATTTATTTGGCAGCACTGATCAAGTTCACACTACTATCTGTTTCACAAGTCTACACCTACATGTCGCTATATTAGGAATTATCATCTTACAAATTCAATTGCTCCAAATGTGCTGTAACAAAATGGATTTTAATCTTGTAATGCAGGCTTAAATGGGCAAAGACACATCTTCTAACCGAAAGCCCTACTATTGCTCAAAATACTCTAAAAACCATTTATCACAATAATATGTTTTTCTATATCAAAATATTTTTCTTGACTTCCATCCCACATCTCCCCCTTATCATAATTATAATAATAACAATTATTTTATGGAAAAATATTCCGAGATTGAACATCTCAATAGGCCTACTTGTTTGTTCGGCAAGTGACTTCATTAAATCATCCCCTACTGGTAAATATTAAGAGTACACCTACACTTATTTGCAGAGGATTTGTATGTGCGAGTGATAACAAAATATCTAGCAGCATAATTTTTTGTCCCCCAACTAAATGATTATAAATTATCACGGATAAGTTTAGAAGCAAATATTACTAATTTGTGCATCGTGACACTCTAAAGCTGTGACCACTTTTATGAACAAGATATAGGCTGTATATTTCAGGGTAAATACTAGATTATTGCGCCTTAATTGAAATATGATAAAAAAATTACATTACTTTTCGTGACATAATCAATTGCACCCATAGACTTAACTCTAAACCTAGATAGGACACTACATATAGCTGAAGTGAGGCACTCAATTGTGGACAACGCAACGTCATTGGAAGGTGTAGTAAGCAACGATATAATCATTTACTTACTGTCAACAATTCAGGTTTCATGTCCATAAATAACTCAAGCAATTTCGATCGGATTTCGAGTTTCAAAATTACTTTACAACATCTTGTTATCAACTGCTTGTCAGTGACTTATATGGTATCTTCTTTATTGACCTCTACAATTTTTAAATTTGATGCAGAAACCTTCCCAAAATTGTCCCAAGTTATTGTCCGGACTTGGTGGATTAATCACTATTCAATTCATGAAGTGAATGCGAAAAATGATGAAGTTCATATAACATGAAAATATGTTGGCAAAAAATTATCTTTTATTAACCAGATGACTCAATTAAAATGCACTTCTACAAATGCTAGAAGCGTCAAATTTGCTGTGTGACCTCGTTGTGACGTTGGCAATGGATGAATCATTTAGGGTCACTCTATCGTCTTTTCCCTTCTTTAATGAAGCATTTCGGAAAATTTATTCTGAATTTTCTCATAAAAAGTTTGGATGCAAGCTGACATGCTACATTTATCATCTATTGAAAAGAATCAGGCACAGCATATAAAGGATTCTTTTGTTTACCAAAGGTTGAAACAATGAGAGCATGGAATTGTATAGAGGCCTCACACTCAGCACAATACAGTGATACAATATTAATATCACACTGAAGATTTGATGTGAACCTGTAGTCTTGTATTCTAAGATGACATCACTTAAAATAATATCAGATTATGAGTATCAAATGCGGACTTAGTTTTTTGTCCGTAATATGAAAATGGAACCCTTATTTAATTGTGAAAGCAGAATATAAAGAGTACCTAGGTATGATAGGAGAACCAGTAATTTTAGAAACCTCCACATGACAGAGAAATATTGTATCACAGTACACTCTTAATTATTTAATACCTATAGGATAACTTGTTAAGTCTTATGAGCTTGCTTCTTCTAACTTCAGGCCACCAAGTTTCAGTATCTTGCCCAGATCATAACCTTACAGCAAGATTACACATCAAGCAACACTATTAGCACTGATAATAGAAACTAGATCTCGCAAATCCCTGTCACAGAGTAGCGAATTCAAGCAGCATCCAAGCATTGTATCTCAACCATCTTACATTGCTCAGGGGCACACACAGGAATTCCACTGCGTTGTGTTGTAATATTTCAAAACTTCTTGACTCTAGTGTTTTGTCAGCAAACAGCATTAGGCACACAAAAATACAGCCACCGGCCAGCCACAGCAGAATATATTTTTGATTTTGATGATTCAGAGTGTTGTTGATACACTGAAAAGATATGCAATACCAAATTCCAAAGTTGTGGCAACTGATCGCCATTTTTAATTTAATTATTTTATGCCATAGGTTTATCAGTATTGTTGGAATTTGGAACAACCAACCTATGGATATCTTCTTGCTTTGTAATATATAATCTTGAAACCTATGACAAGTAATATGAATCAACAGGGATACAACCTCAATTAAAACAATACTCACATAATTACTTATATATATTCCATATTCATGCTGGTAGTATTAATAAGTCAAGGGAATATGGTCCGTAACCCGGGTACCAAGGATTTCTTTTAAAAGAATAAATAATGAAAGTGTGTTTGAACTACTAGGAAATCCAAAATATAAAAATAAAGAGATCACAGCTGAAATTTTTAGAAGAAGACAAATAAAAATACAAGTATTATGAGGTAGAAAAGTTTAATAATTCTGCACAAAAAAGGTGGCTTATGGCGTCTAAGTTGAATAATTTGAGATCAGGGCACAGCTTAATGGTCAGAGGCAAGTCATCAAATAATTAGGCATCAAAGTTCACTAGTGAGAACAATTCAATTCAGTTCGAAAACTGTTGAAAGGTATAAATGATGGTACCGCTTGATGATGAAATTGATATGCTTTTGCCTTGTCTAAGTTCAAGTCAATTTAGATTCATGATGTTTAAATATCTGCTATCGACTCTTAGGACTCTTTTAGATATATCAATTAGAGTAATAAGGTTATATTCAATCTTTAGTTTTATTTACCCTGTGTACACGACTGCAGCTAAGGTTTCATTTAAAAACTTACATTTTCTCTCAAAGTTTACTATGATTGGGTTAGGTTTCATTTAATCTCTTTGTCATGGGATTTAAAATTCATACATTTATCTATATCTGATTGTTACAACTTTGATGGGTAATTGATCAATCTGAAACTTTCTCCTATTAATAGAATGCATTGCTCAATTGTGTTTGCTCCATCAACTGACAAGCAGTATTGCATGGTATTTTAATATATTGTTATTTATCCTCCAAAGCATCTGCACACTGCCAGGACTGGAATCGTTAGATGTTAGTGACAATAAAGGCCTACAGAAACTACGTGCAAGATTGGGGGAAATTCAATCATTGAGGAGTATAGATGCGAGTGACTGTGGATTAACTGGCCTTCCGGAGAGGTGAGTCAGATGCTTGCAACAGTAGTATTTCAGACTTATTGTACATCAAGTTTGTTTCCTCTGAGTATGGTGATTTCTCTTAAAGTTTGCTATGACTGGGTTAGGTTTTGTTTAATCTCCTTGACATGAGATTCAAAACTCATATTTTCATCTAAAATTACTCCTAAATATTTAAATTTGTCAGAATGTTTGAGGACAACATGCCCTGAAAAACTATTTAGAGAAAACCAACTCAAAATCAAAATAGGAGACTGTCATGACATCTGTCTTTGATGCATTGAGTATCAATGCATCACACTTATACCAGTCAGAAGCTAAGGCTCGTGAATATTCCACATTATGGATTGATAAATTGAATCGCATAACATACATCTCTAGAAAACAAGTTTAATTAAGCATTTACTTTTACATATTAAATATATATTTTATGTCAGCAATTATAGATTGAGTTTCACATCTGAATCACGTAACTTACATCTTTAGAAATACCTATAAATATCTGAACCAAACATGTGACTCCATACATACGCAATTATATTACGATTGGATATTAACAGTTTAAAAATTATAGTAATATTTATCATGCACACAATTCAAAATTGGTCATCTATTAAGTTTAATTTTTTTTTTACACTTTTATTGGCAGTCTATTTCATTCCAGTAGCGGATTGTTTTCAGAATAGTGCCAAAAAAAAAGGAAAAGGAAAAGAGAAAAAAAGGAAAGCTTGAGACTGAAGATGAGTTAAAACGTTTCAGCAGTGAGGTTGAAATAGAGGGGATGTATTTGAGAAGAGAGAAAATAAAAATGCTAAGATATTTTCATTATAGTATTGTGCAGAGGCAAAACTTGTTGCAGAGATAAAAAAGATAATGTTATAATTGTAACAAAAGATATTTGAATACGCCAGATTTAAATGATGTTACCTTGCTCAGTGAACGTATTGACAAAGGAAGATTATTAAAAGATGAAGCAATTGCAATGTTTAGTTTATCATTAGGAGGTAAAATTGGGGTATCCTCGATTTCTAGAAAGAAAAAGATCATTAATATAGCTAGGTGTGATGTTATACATTATTCTGTAGGCATAGAGAGAACTAATATATATAAGAAGACTAGGAAGTGGCAATATTTTTAAAGTACGACCTAAGAAGAACAAATTTGATAATTGAACTGGATTGTAATGAATATTTGCAATAATTCTTAGCGCAGCTTTCTGATAAACATAAAGTGAATCTAGCTGATATTTTGGACTGAATTGATCGACATTGATCGACACTGAATTGAAGCTCTTAGGTAAACAGAAAAGACATAACTATACATTTTAAAACTAACATTATTTTCTCTTTTTGTCATTTTTATGCATCTAGTATTCAAATATCTCAACAGTATCACAACTTACTCTCCTTATACAGGATTGCTAGACAGGCTGCAGTAGTTTGTTCTTGAATGAATATGTCAATTGAAACTAAGTGTTTGACCAAATCAAATACTGGTTTCTAAAAGACTGCTCCAATAAATTGCGACTTGGTTTGATTGACATTGCATTGGCAGTATATGAAACTTAAATCAATGATTGCGAAAAGGAGTTAGTTTCACAAAATGGGGGCTAGAGATGGAGGAATGTTTAAACAGATCTGTCTGCTGTATTGTCACTCATGCCCCTATTATTGTCTTAATAGGCGTGTCACAAGAATCACATTTAAGTGCCATTTCAGTTAATATAAGGATGAATCGAGCGTTTTTTTAATTTAAACTTTGTGGCAGGAACCAGCCATTACATGCATGTTTATCTAGGTCTATTTAGGTCTGTTCCGATAAGGTTCAATAATACAGGTGGTATACTATGTAATTTTTGTTGCCCCGCTGTTTCTATAAAAAATTTAGCCAATTAATGGTATACCCAACACATACCTCTTTCCCAGGTGGCTCGTTAGATTGATCAGTCCATAAGCGCTTTGCTGCCAATTTAATTTCATTTAGAGCAAGTGGGAGGAAGTCATTGAGCTGAAAAAAAAATTGCCCATCCAAATTGGTCTAACCGTCCATTAAAACAAATTTTCCATCTGCTTATGCCTTTTCAGTACAGGTTGTCCCGTCAAATGTGTCCAACAGATGGGCAAGAGACATATGAACACAGGTGGACAGTTAGGAATCCCATCAGCCGCACACCTCTGGTGGGTGTTTAAAAATAAAAATCGACGATTTACCATTGTATCAATGCACAGTCAGATATGAGGCTATACTTTCGTAATTTGATGAACTAAAGCAGTTTATTTCTCAAAAGTATATACCGCAAACAAAAAGGGAAAATAATTATTATCACAGTCGTTAACACCTGATTAGTTTTGTTGATCGTCGGACACGCTGGCAGGCTGGCTCAAAGTCTATGTATCTGAAAATAATTTCATTTAAAATGTAACAATTGGCTCAAATAAACAATGAATATCATAAAAATCATAATAATAATAAATAATTCTGGGCAGCACAGATCAAGTTCACACTACTATCTGTATCACAAGTCTACGCCCACGTATTGCCGAATTAGGAATTCTGTTCTTACTAATTCAAGCGCTCTTATCATGCTGTTGAAAATGGTACTTATTCTTGTCATGCAGGCTTAAATAAGCAAACAACACAGTTTCTAACCGATAGTTGTGCAGTACTTTAATAACCATAATTTTATCACAATATGTTTTTTGATATTAATTCTTGAAAATATTTATGATGACGTACACTCCACATCTCCCACTTGAAAATCATGTATTTATAAAAACAACTAAGAGAATGTATAATTTGGTAATAATAATAATAACAATCACTTTGGCAAGAAATATTCTTGGACTGAAAATCTCAATTCGCCAAAATAGCAATACAACCCAGGTATGAATCAGGCCAGCAGTCATCAAATCAGGACATTTTTTGGAAGGTATTCACAGCCTTGAACTGTTGTTAATTGGTGCAAGAAAGATTGCTGCTGCTCTGTATGGCAATGTAGACCAGCTTGATAAATATTGCTTGATCTGCCAAACCAGTTAAGGAAGATCAATAACTTGATTATTGGGCAAATGACTCCATTACGTCATCACTTTCTGGTAAAGATTAAGATAATGTGTGATTTCCAATACCATTTAGTTATATCAAGTTCAAAAGTACTCAAAAACCAAGATGGGCCATTTTTTCGAAAAGTTTGAAAACTTAAGTTTTTCCCAAAAACTTAAGTTCGTTGACTTAACTCATTTTTTGGAGGTTTTGAGACTTGGAGAACTCAAAAACCAAGATGGGCCGTTTTTTCGAAAAGTTTGAAAACTTAAGTTTTTTCCCAAAACCTTAAGTTCGTTGACTTAACTCATTTTTTAGAGGTTTTGGGACTTGGAGAACTCAAAAACCAAGATGGGCCGTTTTTTCGAAAAGTTTGAAAACTTGAGTTTTTTCACAAAAACTTAAGTTCGTTGACTTAACTCATTTTTTAGAGGTTTTTGGACTTGGAGAACTCAAAAACCAAGATGGGCCGTTTTTTCGAAAAGTTTGAAAACTTAAGTTTTTTCCCAAAACCTTAAGTTCGTTGACTTAACTCATTTTTTAGAGGTATTGGGACTTGGAGAACTCAAAAACCAAGATGGGCCGTTTTTTCGAAAAATTTGAAAACTGAAGTTTTTTCCCAAAACCTTAAGTTCGTTGACTTAACTCATTTTTTAGAGGTTTTGGGACTTGGAGAACTCAAAAACCAAGATGGACCGTTTTTTCGAAAAGTTTGAAAACTAAAGTTTTTCCCCAAAAACTTAAGTTTGTTGACTTAATTCATTTTTTAGAGGTTTTGGGACTTTGAGAACTCATAAATAATGCTAGGCCGTTTTGGGCCGCGGGCCGTTCTGGGCCTTGGGCCGTTTTGGGCCTCGGGCCGTTTTGGGCCGCGGGCCGTTTTGGGCCGCGGGCGGTTTTTGGACCGAACCATAAATAACAGTACTGCTTGATGATGGAATTGATATGCCTTTGCCTTGTCTAAGGTTTACTTTAAATGTATTCATTGGAGCAATAATGAAATGGAGCGGAATATTCAATCTTTGCTCTAATTTACCCTGTGTAATAATTTTCACAGTTGTTACCACCTTATCGTTTTTTTCGTTTGTCAGACATGTTGGCAGACAGGCTTATGAATACAATAGTAAATACAAATTTTTGGCAGCACTAATCAAGTTCACTCCACTATCTGTTTCACAAGTTTAAACCAACATATCGCTAAATTAGGAATTATCTTCTTATAAATTCAATTGCTCCAATTGTGCTGAAAAAAAAAGGATTTTAATCTTGTAATGCAGGCTTACATTGGCAAAGACACATCTTCTAACCGAAAGCCCTACTGTTGCTCAAAATACTCTAATAACCATATCACAATAATATGTTTTTCTATACCAAAGTACTTTTGTTGAACTCCATCCCACATCTGCCACTTGAAGATTCCGTATTATTCTTATAAACAGAAGTAATTAAATCCATAGTTAGGTTATTATAATAATAACAATTACGTCGTGGAAAAATATTCCGAGATTGAAAATCTCAATAGGCCTACTTGATTGTTCTGCAAATGACTTCATTAGATCATCCCCTACTGGTAAAGATTAAGAGTACACCTACACTTATTTGCAGAAGATTTGTATGTGAGAGTGATAATAAAATATCTAGCAGCATGGCTTTTTGTCCCCCAACTAAATTATTATAAATTATCACAGATAAGTTTAGAAGAAAATATTACTAATTTGTGTATCGTGACACTCTAAAGCTGTGACCACTTTTATGAAGAGGATATAGGCTGTATATTTTAGTGTAAATACTAGATTATTTCGCCTTAATTGAAATATGATAACAAATTTATATTATGTTTTGTAACATAATCAATTGCACCAATAGACTTAATTATAAACCTAAACAGGACACTACATATAGCTGAAGTGAGGCACTCAATTGTTGGCAATGCAACGTCGTTGGAAGGTGTAGTAAGCAATTATATTATCATTTACTTACTGTCAACAATTCAGGTTTCATGTCCATAAATAACTCAATCAAATCGATTTTGAGTTTCAAAAATACTTTACAAACAGCAGCATCTTGTTAACAACTTGATCTTATTTCTGCTTCTCAGTGACTTATATGATATCCTCTTTATCTCCCTCTACAATTTTTAAATTTGATGCAGAAACCATCACAAAATGATTGACAGTTATTGTCCAGACTTGGTGGTTTAATCACTATTCAATTAATGAAATGAATTCGAAAAATGATGAATTTCATTAAACATGATTGAATGTTGGCAAAAAATTATCTTTTATTAACCAGATGACTCAATTAAATTGCACTTCTAAAAAAGCTAGAAGCGTCAATTTTTTTGTATGACCTCGTTGTGACGTTGCGAATAGATAAATCTTTTAGGGTCACTCTATCGTATTTTCCCTTCATTTGATGCAGCATTTCTTAACATTTATTCTCAGTTTACTCATATAAACTTTGGATGCAAGCTGACATGCTACATTTATTCTCTATTGAAAAGAATCAGGCACAGCGTTTAAAGGATTCTTTTGTTTACCAAAAGTTGAAACAATGAAAAGAAATGAATTGTACAGAGGCCTCACACTCAGCATAATACAATGATACAATTACATCCACATGACAGAGAATTATTGGGATTCTAAAACAGGGACCGGCAGATTTATTCATTATTTTAGCTAAGGCATGTCAGTACACATGAAGGGGGTTAATGTGATCACAGTACACTCTTGATTACGTTAATACCTGTAAGATAACTTGTCAAGTCTTATGAGCTTGCCTCTTCTAGCTTCAGGACACCAAGTTTCAGTATCTTGCCCAGATAATAACCTTACAGCAAATTTACACATCAGGCAACACTATAAGCACATTGTATCTCAACCATCTCACATCGCGCAGGGGCACACACAGCAATTCCACTGCGTTATGTTGGAAAATTTCAAAACTTCTAGACTCTAGTATTTGTCAGATCAGGGAAACACATTTCTTCTCAGCTGTTAGCATTTAAATACAAACTTTATACATGTTTCGTATACTGTGTATTGTGATAACTACTCCGAGTTTGTTCACCTAAACAAGTATAGGTGTCTCCCGTCTTCTTAGAATAATTTCATTTATTAAATTTACAATGGATGTGATGCCTAATCCCTCAAGAAACAATAGAGTGATGGCTGATTATTATCTCTAGGTATTTACACAAAAAAGTGTCCCGTGTGATGTTCCTTTATTAAATCTCTTATAAATGGTCTGTGTATGGTGGGTTAAATAAATGAGATTATCCTGTTATTGTCAACCCTGAGAATATTCGATGGCTCCTGCAGTGAGAGTTCACTCCTGCAGATGAGCTATAGAGTAGAAGACCATATCATATTGTTTGCAATTATGGACTCAAATTCATTGCCTGAGTCTTTTATAAAAGACCATCGTTTTATTGGTCTTAATTTTAAATATGTGTAGATTGGTGTACCCAAATCAAGGATGAAGAACATCAGTGCCTAGTGACGTTGGCTATATTCAATTGCTCAGATTGTAGGCAAAAACATAGGAAATACATTACATACTATTCTATGTCACAGGAATATCATGATGCAATCCTCTTTTAAGGGCAGTCAAAGGGAAAAATTATTGCAATTGGCTATTGCACCAAGTAAACCAGCGTAATCCATTCATAATTCCAACCAATCTCACAATGAGGCCCTCTGGGCACCTGGTAATTAAAAACAAGAGGTTGTTCAAAATTGACACACTGAAAATTGGTAGGGTCAAGTCCCCTAGCCCTTATGGCAAATTCACTACTGAATCTACCCGACATACCAGCAATACCAGCTTGTGGCGAAAAATTCAAAAGTATCATAGAGAAAAAAGAATAGAGGAAACTGTTGGATACTAAATTGTCGCAGCTCTAATGCTACCATCCTGAGTGAAATGCTGCCACTCTGGATTATCATCAATTCAAAAAATTTTGCTAAGGAAACTTTATACCTCCTATTCCTAAGTCCTCTGTCGATAAAGTTCTAGCTCAGTGAGCATGGTGTACGATAGGCATATTTAAAAATATCATACAAGGCTACCAAAGCTACCAAACCCTTGCAGAATCAAAATGAAATTTAATTGTGTGGATTAATAATAACACTTGTTAATTTTCGGATGTTATTAAAGTTACAATTGAAAAAAAATTCACTGCTACTGCATGAATTTTTATTCATTACTTTTGCTTACTATTAGTTCAGTTTAGCAACATATTTTGCCCATTGAAATTCTAAATCAAAATCACTTTGTTTCCATATCTCGGTGTGGAATCGATTTGAGGGCAAAATTGAATACATGAAATTAGCATTTACATTTAATTCTAGTGTAGGGTTTCGAAATCAAAACTGCTGGGCTTTCAATCAAAAGACACATCAGTTGATACAAGCTAGAATATCCACTGTCTTTTGTTTCTATTCTTCTAAATTTTTTGTGGATTTTGTTTAGCAGAACAAAAGACTTTTTATATGTATATCAAATTTGTGGGGTAACAACTCTAGTTTAAATATTCATACAAATAAGGAGATGATGATTCCTACAGCTATTGGACTACAAAATATATATAAGTCACTGAGTTCCAAATCGTAAATGAGATAAGCTGCTTAATCTATTGTGATTTTCGAACTCAAAATCCGATCAAAATTTATCGAGTTATGAACAAAAAACCTGGATTGTGGACAGAAAATCAATGATAGCATCATTGCTTATACACCTTCCAATGACCTGACGTTGCCCACAATTAAGTCCCTCAGTGCCTCAATATCGATATAGTTTCTAGGTTTATAGTCAAGTCTATGATTGCAGCCCATTTATAGAGGTGGCAAATCTGTTGAACTCTTTCAAATCTTTCACTTTCATTATTTCAATGGACTATTTGTTGACAGTTGAATATGTTTGTAAATATTCAAATGGTACAGGAGGAGGATTTGCCCTTAAGATGATGGCAATGACCTGCAATAAATACCAAATATACAAAGCGTTAAAACTGAAAATAAAGCTGTTGTATTTAGATCAGTCAAACAACCAACTACCAACATATCTACGTGACTGCGATTGATAAAATTTAAAAGCAGAACTGTGAATATAAACTTTGGAGACCTGTGTTGGCAGTTTTATTACCTTTTCGATGAGGACTTGCAGAGTATGCTAGACAAGGTGATATTGCCTTTTATTTACAAACCCATGTGAGCAGTTTGTTTTTTGACAATTGTTATATGTTCCTACCAGTAGATATAAACGAAAAGGGATTATTCTTTATAGTTTACCTATAACAAAGCTAACAATCCAAGTTTATAAATGCTAATAATATATTGATCCCTGGGAATTTTTGTGATCCCTTTATTCCATAACATAAAAACTGTTTGACTTCTTGTTACAAATGAAGGTCAAAAACCCAGCAAACGGTGAACATTGTAACAACGTTTTGCATACAAATTACCAAGTATTACATGGTGTGTAAATGATGGGATTGGCTTATGGTCTAATAGGATACAGAATGGTATTCACAATGTTCAGTGTCAGTTATGGCAGAATCCTTGGTTCTAAGTATTAGTCAAACATTATTATTGACATGATACATCACTGTTACTTGCAAAAAAGCAGCTTATAATTAGCACTTTAATGATGTTATGATCATGCTATCAAAAAGTATTCATTTTTAAAAATGTTATAGCATCACAGTTCTTCAATCACTACAGCATTATTTTATGATCATCTCATGAAGTTTGTTTTATAATGCTGTGACAACCACCTCATAGCCACCGATAATGTTCAAAATGAGATGCATTGTGGTAATGCTTTTTTCATAAAACTGTCACAACGTTCAGTGCTTTCTCTCATCAAAATAGTGACATTTCTCATTCCAATAATATGAGAGCATTGGATTGTCCTCTCAACCGATAGCATGAGTGTAACGGGATATGATTTCTGCTGCTGCAATGTTTCGATACCACCTTGGAAATAGTATTTTGGAAGATGTATAACAACATACTGGAACAATGTTCAGCAAGACACCAGAAAATGATATGATTACTTAACACTCTTCGAAGTAATGCATACAGATTTGAATTGCAATTTACCGAATTTAAATTAGGGATGATATAATATTATGTGTCATTTAAACTATCTGATATATTGCAAAACCGGTGCCAATTCTCAAAAACTGATCTATAAATAATATAGCGAAAGTAATAATCCTTGAGGGTGCAAAGCAGCACTTTTCAATGGTGCTCTTAGCTCCTCATGTTGGGTTTGCAGTTTATCGGCATTTCAGTACATAGCCCTATGGAGCTTTTCCCAGCTGACATGAAATATCTACTTTGCTTATCTTTCTATGGGATGGAATACATCTTGCCTATCCTAAATCTACTGGACAGTAACCTTTTCAGACTTTGTTCAGTATACAGGGCAAACTTGATACAAAATAACTATCAGATATTGAATCAATGACCTTACATCTTGATCGCTCTATTGAGGTGTCTTCTTCCATTAACATGAGGGGCGATACTTATTAATCCAATAAGATACGTGTGCATAATACAAACATGTGTCATTGTTATTATTATTTAAATTTTCATTAGTGTTGTTATCATTTTATTATGTTTGAGCAACCTTTCCTAGTATGAGGGAAGTTATCAATAAGGCAAAATATTAATTTAATTAACTATATCTATTTTTGGCAACTAGCAAGAAAATCGACCAGAACAGAAATGCATTATGATGAGACTATATTTAGCAAATTAATTAGTCCTCAACACCTCATTTAATAATAAATAAACTCTGTCCCAATTAAAAATAAAAATAATTTGTACAGTAAGTCAATGAGACAACTTTTTTGATAGTGATAATCTGAGACTTTCAACTCTATCATGTGGAATTATGTTAAAAGTTACGATGCCAAGGGTGTATTATCCTGTAAAAATAACTAAATGTAGCAGATTACCATTGAATAAGAAAACTTTGTTACTGGAAAATTGAGCGAAATGACGCTGTTTTCATGATTATGTGGCCTATGAAACTTAAAATTTCCTCTGTTCAATGATATTTCAATTACTAATTTTACTAATATTATTAATATATCACCATAATTCATTTTCAATGTTGATCATTGTGACAATCAGGGTTGCTCAGATTAGGGCTCCCTAAACAGGGGGGACCTCTAGCTTTCGAATGTGAACCTGCCGCAACCAAATTCAATCATTGAAGATTATAAAGGCTTGGGACTGTGGCTTGACCGGCCTTCCAGACAGGTGAGTCAGCTGCTCGCAACAGTAGTATATCAGACTTTCTGCACAATTAGTTTGTTCCCTCTGAGTATGGTGATTTATCTTTAAGTTTGCTATGACTGGGTTAGGTTTTGTTTAATCTCAGAGACATGGGATTTAAAACCCATATTTGTATCTAAAATTACTCCTAAATATATAAATTTGTCAAAATATTTGAGGACAACATGCCTTGAAAAATTAACTGAAAATTTTGAAAATCAACTCATAATCAAAATTGGAGACTGTCATAACATCTGTCTTTAATGCATCGAGTATCAATGCATCACAATTATTCCAGTCAGAAGCCAGGGCTAGTGAATGTTCCACATTTTTATGGATGGAGTGAAATGTCAAAATGGATTATTAAATTGAATCGCATAACGTGCATCACTAGAAAACAAGTTTAATTAAGCATTTATATTTACATATTAAGTCTATATATTTAGTCAGCAATCATAGATTGAGTTTCACATCTGAATCACGTAACTTGCATCACTAGAAACTTCTTGTTCTGTGAAAGATATATAACATCAAGACGCAAAAATGTGGCTACTCTCAGATTTTCTGCTCAAAAGCTCAAGTGCAAGAGTAAAACTTTGCTTGAGAGAACGTAATAAAAAACATCACAAAAATTAATGTCATTCATAACGATACTTTCTCTCTGCTGAAACTCACTTGAATGAAATATTTTATATGAAACGACTCTGTATCTCACAGTCATCACCTAGGCTTCTCAAAGTTAGGTACAAACCAAGAAACAGATTTGGTAAGCAGCTAGCTGCAGAACACGTAAATAATAAAATATATCCTAAGAAGAAACGAAAAATGTATAGACAATTATCATAACCATCACACACAAAGGTTATGACCATACAGCAAGCTACACAATTTGAATATAAGCCAAATTCTTGCTTCAACTGGCTGAATTAACTTTCCGGACTTACAACATTACAGTAATCTCAAATAAGGGCCACAGGTCCACCTAAGAATTATGAATCCACATGGTTAGGGACACAACCTTAATTTAACTATTATTTCATCTTCACTTATATACATTTTAAAACTGTTGAGAGGTAACAATAATGGTACCACTTGATGGTGGAATTGATATGCCTTTGTCTTGTCTCAGGTTTATGTCAATTTAGCTTTATGATGTTAAAGCATCTGTTATTGAGTCTTAGGACTACTTTAAATATATTCATTTGAGCAATAAAGAAATAGAGTGGAATATTCAATCTTTGGTTTTATTTACTCTGCCCACACGACTGCAGCTAACGTTCCATTCAAAGACTTACGATTTCTCTCAAAGTTTGCTCCAGTTGGGTTGGGTTTTGTTCAATCTCATTGACATTGGGTTTATAGTTCATACATTTATCTCATTTTTCTCAAATTGCTTTATGTTTTAGTTTGTCAGACTGCTTGAAGGACATGCCCTGGAAAATAAGTTTGAGAAAATCAAATCAATATCGAAATAGGCAAAATCTAAATCTGATAGGTACAAGTCTTTGTAGGTAATTGATCAATCTAAAACCTTCTCTCATTAATCAAATGTGTTGCTCAATTGGTTTTGATCCATTTCCGTCTCATTTGCATTTGCTGGACATATTCCTTCTTCCATCTCTGCCAGAATTTGTCTACGAGCAGTTGAACTGCTCTCCACCTCTTTTTGGTGTTGATGTCAGAATCAGAATGTGAACCTGGCATTGGGAGATTAACTGATAGTTTCATGAGTTCACCTACACGGAGCAAACCATCATCATCAACAAAACAATCTAAGCGCCAGAGTGAGCTTGTTTTATCCAAAACTTCATCAGATTTTAGGAGTTGTATTTCCCTAAGGAATTCAGATTTTTGTACAACCTTGATAATAAGCTTAGAGGCATTCCGATATTCATCGACAGAGAGTTTTCCAGATCCTTTAAACTTGTTAGAATATTTGATTTTGAGCACTACAGCCACATTGTGCTGAGTCTTTGACCATGATGAAGAATGATTGGCTATATCTACAGCTACTTGCTCCAAACATGAGAGAGATTTGGTATCAGTGGCCAAAACTGCCGTCGACTGTTTGATTTCTAGATCAAAATTTACTACTGGCAGAACTTTCGAGATCACATTGTTCCCACAGACAACTAGGTCCCTGAAACCATTGCGAGTTACTAAGCTCAGTTACAGAACTGACACCCCTAGAGGCTATATCATCTGGGTTCCTATTTGTCTTATCATAATGCCACTGAGAGAAATCTGAGACGCCATGGATTTGGCTCAAACGATTAGCTACAAAGGTGTGGAAGCGTTTGGCATCATTGTGTCTGTAGCCTAAAACCATCTTAGAATCGGACCACAAATGTGAATCACACTTCCAGTCCATTTCAGATGACACACTTTTAGACTGTTTGGCCGCTAGTAGAGCAGCTTGAAGCTCAAGCCGTGGTATTGTAGTGGGCTTCATAGGAGCTACACAAGATTTTCCTAGTAACAGGGAACAATGTATATCCTGGTTAGAGTTTAGTGCACGTACATAACTAAAAGCTCCGTAGCCTGTCTGGCTGGCATCAGCAATTGTGTGGAGCTCACATTAGGCTGGCACAAAACCTGTAGACCTGTAGAGTATAAACACAGTGGAATAGATATTTCTGATATTCCTGACATTTCTGCATCCCATAATTTCCACTGATCAGCAGTGGCGCCGCTTAGAGGCTCATCCCAATCAAGACCAGATTTACATGTTTGCTGAATCATGTTACGGCCAGACAAAAGCAGTGGTGAGATTAGACCGATCGGGTCGTCCTCAGCTGCTACATTAGCTAATATGCTTCTGCGAGTACATGGGTTGTCTTTAGGCATATACTGATACTTGAATGAGTCTGTTTGCAGTGACCAAAGCATCTCGAGGGCGCGTTCTGTGCTCAGTAACTCAAAATCACCGGACTGATTTAGATTTACATCTGCTTGTGGAAATGACTTGAGCACACCACTATTGTTAGACAGCAGTTTATGAACCCTGAGGTTGCCCTTACTGCAAATAGCTCTAGTGTCATTAAGAAGCTTAGTAGCCTCTCCTGGAATATCATCACTGTGCAGACCATCATCGACGTAGAACTCTTGCATGATAAATTTCTGGGCTTCTGGATATTGGTTACCATGATCTTGAGCTAAGCGGTGTTGTTCGTATTTGGTACAGCGTGGGGAAGATCTGGTCCCAAAAATATGTACACACATTCGATAGGTCTGCACATTGTTTTCTTGGTCCAGCCATAAGAATCTCATATAGTCTCTATGTGCGGGTGTAACACAAAATCTATGATACATTTTTTCAATGTCACAACTAACCGCAACAGGTTTCTGTCTGAATCTCATTAGCGCCCCTAACAGTGAGTTATTAAGATCGGGTCCTTGATACAAAGCATCATTAATACTCATGCCTTTGTATTTACTGCTACAATCAAATACACATCGGAGTTTTTTGGTTTTGCTGTGGAATACTCCATGATGTGGCAAATACCAACAACCCTCCCCGCCTTTCAAATCGGGATCTGATACCAGCTCGGCCTTGCCTCTGGATCTGACACCGCTCATGAGTTCAGTATACTTATCCCTAAATTCTCGACCACAACGTTTGAATTGTGACAGCAATCCATTAAAACGCTTGACCACTGGTTCATAATTTAACTGTAGGCTGGTATAACTGCCTTTGAACGGTAGTGGAGTGACATAATAATTGTTCTAATCCTGGTATGTAGCCTCATCAAGAATGTTTAGGAATTTTAAATCGTCCTGAGAAACAGTTTAACCTGAATTTAAATCCTGGAACTCTAGACCATCTATTTGTTTCATATGTTCTCGCGGTGTCACATCCGTGACGTGAGACTTATAACAGATAGAGGCGTTGGTTGACATACACTGGGTTGATACATCAGGTGCAACAGAATATGTAAAGTGACTAAATCCGACTTGATCAGAAAATACAGTATTAGTTTCATGTTGATTAGGTCCAATAGGGCATATTTCACAGCCTGTGCTCAACCTTCGGGAGGTTCAATCTCTTCCTTGATAGTAATTGCTTTAGTACAATCATGACCTAACAACAGACCAGCACCACAGTTTAGTCTTAGTGCTATGTATTTCGGATTGGTTCTAGACGCTTGAGATCCCTGATATTTTCCGAGGTTGGTATATCTGAGATATAACATGGTATTTGGACACGACATTAAGTTCTAGGTAGGTCGTAATACACTGAGCTATAGAAACCTCTGATTCTGAGATTTTAGTGTGTATTACACTGCACCTGCTTATTTACACTAGTGATAGAAGAGATTTAGCATCAAGAGCAATGGATACCTCATCAGTTATGAATGTCTTGTTAGACTGCCAATCTATCATTGCGTAAGTCAACACTTCATTGTGTGGGTCGCTTAGAGCGGAAACCCAAACAGGTACTGTTGGAGAAAAGATACTCTGTTCAGCCGAATGGTGTTGTGTGGCGTTACAAACAGTATTATCAGATGGCTGTGTGCTAGACTGGTAGGCTGATGTAGCAGTGTCTCGGTGGAGCAGCGTGTGGTTTGCTTTTGTTTGACACTTACTGCACTTCCAATCCCTTTGACAATCTGATTGCTGGTGTTTAATTCCAGCGCCCATCGATAGACAACTCTCGGAATTTCGGACATTTAGACACATAAAAATGATCGTTAGATTTACAATATTGGCAGTGTCTTATACTTGGCTTTCTGACCAGCAGCGGCTGTTGTTTGATGAGAAAAAGGCCTTATTACCACCTTGAGGAGCACTAGGTTTGGGTTTCGCCTGACCATCTAAGGACTGTGGCTTTGAGCGGGTAGCTTGCTTCAAAGCATCTTGAGATGTTACAAGATTGTTGGCCTTGGCTGATTCCAGCTCCATAAACTCAACAAAGACACCAAATGGAGGAAAGCTATTCCAATTTCTTAGCTGATATTCCGTAGTTTTGGAGTTCTAATGCCTAGCTATAAAATCGGGAAGCAGATTGACTATCTCTTGGTTTTTCTCACTTAAATTCAGACATCGATTTCGTTCAGAGCTGTCAGGCACTGTTTGAGTTAATTTGTAAGTTTAAATATCTTGGACCATTAGGAACGCCTAGATTTGAAAGTTTGGGCCATGAGAAAATCGTTTCAATAAAACTTATCGATGTCTGTCATGGCGTTCTGATATGCCTTTTTTGTGTCCAAATAAAAATATGACTGGATAACCTCGCTAACCTGACCTGAGTTATGCTGCTCTAGATAATACAGCTTGCCACTAGAAGATGGGTTACCCGCTGTTTTAGAAATGCATTAAATGCTTTCTTCTACCTGGCAGTTTGATTGTTGGAGCTTTTATAGCCTCATCTAGTTCTCTATGCTCCTGAGCTCTAATGAGTTCCTGATAAATACCCTCACTTTGGTTGCAACTGGAAATTTTGGAGCTATCATGAGACTCTGGAGTCGTCTCACTACTGGACTGGACCACAGATTGAGCATTTGCACCAATATCACCCTGAACAGACAATCCCGAATTATTATTTGGATAAGAGCTAATTTTTTGGTTTGACTGACATGAGAATAACCGATAGCTAATTTCGTTAGATTTGGGTTGGGTTGTTTTGAACTGAGATATTGATTCGGGCGGTAAAGCAGAGATATGCCATCCACTGAGCGATTGTGTATTGACAGAAGACCGGACATTAGATTTATATAGCCATGCATTGTTATCACCAGAATGAAACCCGGTAGCAGAGTCGTTTTCATTGTGTGACTGTAATAGCTTTCTGATTAGCCATTCCGAGTCATTGGATTTGGGTTGGGAGTGAACAAAAGATTTTTGTCCAGCTTCTAGACTAGCTCGGGGCTCGTTAGCCTGAACGTGGACCTGAATAGGATTACTTGCACGAGGCAATGTTAACAGCATGTCATCAGAAACAATAACAGATGAAGTCTGGCCTAATTTATCACCCTGACCATGCTGACGCTGCTCTCGAGCAGCATCTACATTATGATTGACATTATTGACATTATCATGCACAGAATTATGGAAAACCATGTTGGGGTTTGCTTCTCCTGAGGCTTCTCCTCCTGAGGCTTCTTCTCAGGGTCATTATCATGCAACATGGGCTGTCAAACATGAGTAGTAATAACGCGCTAGTTTGTAACCTGCTCTGAAATTGTATGATTCGATCAATCAGATCCTTTTTGAGAATTGCTGTAGGGAGGCCTATGGACCTTTAATCTACAACTCTAACCTGCACCAAACCGGCATGCGAAAAATGCGCACAGGCCATCGTAACAGGAACTACAAGGATCAATGAACGAGAGTACAGCGACCCACAACACACCGGAAGTATGAACCAATAGATTGACAAAGTATGACAAGAATCGCATCAGCAACCATGCACACAACAGCCCAAAAATCTGCACTATTAACTGTGAATGTGTGGATAAAGTAGAAAAATAACCTTATCCTAAAAAATCACAGATGGCACGCACCTGAGTATAGTGTGAGAATATAAACATTAGATCAGAGCTTCCGAGCAGCAGTTCATTTGATAATAATCCAAGGTTCTATCTATTGGCGCTGTCAGTTTTCTTGATTCTGCAACAGATTAGAGGGAGAGTGCTGCAGAGGGGTTACTGCAGCTGTCTACTGGTGATGATGTAGTCAACAGCAACCGGAGTGTTGTTGTGATCAAGGAGATATGAGGGCGGGTTTCCTTGATCTGAACTCCGATAGTGACGTGGAGTATACGGCGTTTGCTGGATAGGTGCTGGTAACACGCTGGTGGAGGCTGGCAAGAGGATTTAGTTACGTGATCATATCCTGCATCATGTAGAAATGATGCGAGTTGAGTTGCCGAGAGATTATTGGTGTGACGAGTTGACATGTTGTATACATGTGGAGTTGACAGTGATGACAGATGTCAAGCTAAAGTTTCTCTGTACTGGCGATCGGTGGGTGGATTAAACGGAATAGTGGTTATCTCAAGTTCACAGATAATTATTTGTATCGATTTAGTTAAACTGAAATTAAAAGCAAATAAAACCAGGTGCTGAAAAGGTGAAAACTGTTGTACCTCAATTCGCGGTCATTAAATTAATGCTAATTCTAAAAGTTGGAGAAAACACTCAAATCAATTATCACAAATGTTAAACCTTATCAATTTTGTTTACTAATAGATTTACCACTAACGCAAGAAAAATATCACAATCATTATTATCTAAACAAACTAATCCTACATAAATGATAATATAAATTATATTTACCTTTTTGACTCCCTCTGTTTGTTTAAGAAAAACCTTTGCCCAGTAAAATAAAATATTAATTATGAACACCAAATAGAACGGTGGAGCATAAGTACTTTAGTGAAATGGTATGACACAACACTCCTATGGGCAAGTGATTTATCCACACAGACACAGCAAGACAGTGCAGCTAATTGTCTAGTCTTGTAATAGTCTGACACAACTTAGGCCACACAATGACAATACAATTAGCGAACACTCCCAGTGAATGGCGGGGGGGGGGGGGGGGTACAATGCAGCGCACCGCATTTACACTCAGATTATAAACATATCTCCCTAATTCATTTCAAATGTTGTTTATTTTGATAACTAGGGTTGCTCAGGTTAGGGCTTCCCAATTAGGGGGGAACATCTAACTTTCTGATGTGATCCTGTCATAGTTGACTGTCCTGTGCAGCGCAGGGTCACACCAAATAGACTCTTGGGTTCGAGAGATAAAGCTTTTTGGTTTGAGAGAGGTGCTGTAAGCCCCCCTCCTCCTCCTCCTCCTCCAACGGCCTAGAGAACACTGTAAGACCTTACAAATTAATAAATTGACTGGGTGTCGGAGGCGTGTTTTAGGTGAAATTATCAAAGGGATAAAACGATCAGCAATTAAATGGGCGAGCATGAGCTGCCACCACAAAAGTGATAACTGAAAAAAAAAGAATAACTCATCATTTTACATTACAGTTGTCGGCCAAGATGAGTTCATGTATGCAACAAAATCAAGTCGAGTTAATTTTTTATTTAATTTGTAGAGAAAGCATCTGTAGGGCAACTTGGTACCAGTTGGCCCTGTTGCAAGTAACAAACTCACAATTTGGTACTCAGTTAGTCGTTGGCTTACTTTCACTGCAAAGTGATCTTGTGAACTTTTGCATGAATGATTTTCACATGTTAATTTCTTGACAACCAGTGATTCCATTTTAATTCTGTTTTCATTCTCTTAATTTGATAAATATTTATTAAACATGATCTTACTCCTATTCTGAAGTTTCCAGTATGTATAAGTTATGTTAATCATAGAATTAATAATAATTCTACAGCCATCAGTTTTTATAATGCTGCTTTCCATGACCAGATAAATAGTCACAACTAAAAACCAATAATAAATAAATAATCATAGCACAAGTTTCTGTTGTTAGTTGTGGTAATGTAAATAACTAGACACAACAATTGTACATGAATAGTGTAGTGGCTAATAAAATGGGGGGGGGGGGGGGGAGCATCGCATTGATTAAAAGGTTACTGTTGCAATAAACCTTGTTGAACTCTATTTTTTTGTTGCGGCAGTTGTGTCAGAATTTACACATTACTAACCAATTATCTTCCGAATTATATCTTTGTGTCATAATAATTAAACTGAAGCTAAATCAAACGTCCTTCAATTATTATTAGCACGCCAAGGATTTTGTGCTTCATATAATGATCAGTTATGCCTTAATGATCGGCTTCTTTGTGCTACACTTTTGCATTGCATTGTACGGCAGATTAGTTAAGATAGTACAATAAGTTACATTTTTGCTAGCTCATCAGACCAAGGCTAAATAAATTAAACAATTCTGAGTAAGCCATGGAATAACACAAGCATGCTTTCAGAGCATGCACAGTTTATAAACCCTTAATTTGCACATGTGCCGTCCATAAATACAGGGCCTATAAGGTTGATACAGATAGGATAGGATACAGAACAGTAATCACAATGTTCAGATTCAGTTATAGCAAAATCTTTGGTTCTAAGTATTAGTCAAAGATTATTTTTGACATGATGATACATCACTGTTAAATGCGAGAAAACAGCTTATAATTAGCACTTTAATGATGTTATGATCATGCTATCAACAAGTTCTCGATGTTAACAATGTTATAGCATCACAGTTCTTCTATCACTACAGCATTATTTTATGATCATCCCATGAAGTTTGTTTTATAATGCTGTGACAACCACCTCATAGTCACCGATGATTTTCAAAATGAAAAACATTGTGGTAATGTTTTTTCATAAACTGTCACAGCGTACAGTGCTTTCTCTTCTCATAATGGTGACACTTCTCATTCCAATAATATGAGAACATTAGACTGTCCTCTCAACCAATATAATCAGTGTAATGGGATATGTTTTCTGCTGCCGCAATGTTTCTATACCACCTTGGAAATATTGTTTTGGAAGATGTATAAACAATATACTGGAACAATGTTCAGCAAGACACCAGCAAGTGATGTGGTTTCTTAATACTCTTCAAAGTAATGCTGCATACAGATTTGAATTGCTATTTTACCGAATTGAAATTAGGTATGATATAATATTATGTATCGTTTAAACTATCTGAAATATTACAACACCGGTGCCAATTCTCAAAGACTGATCTATAAATAGTATAGGGAAAGTAATAATCCTTGAGGGTGCAAAGCAGCACTTTTCAATGGTGCTCTATGCTCCTCATGTTGGGTTTGTAGTTTATCGGCATTTCAGTACATAGCCCAATGGAGCTTTTCCAAGCTGACATGAAATATCTACTTTGCTTATCTTTCTATGGGACGGAATACATCTTGCCTATCCTAAATCTACTGGACAGTAACCTTTTCAAACTTTCTTAAGTATATAGGGCAAACTTTATACAAAATAACTATCGGATATTGAATCAATGACCTTACATCTTGATCGCTCTATTGAGTTGTCTTCTTCCATTAACATGAGGGGCGATACTCATTAATCCAATAAGACACATGTATATAATACAAACATATATCATTGTTATTATTATTTAAATTTTCATGATTATTATTATCATTTTATTATGTTGGAGCAACCTTTCCTAGTATGAGGGAAGTTATCAATAAGGCATAATATTAATTCAATTAATTATATCTCTTTTTGACAATTAGCAAGAAAATCGACCAGAACAAAAATGCAGTATGATGAGACTATATTTAGCAAATTAATCAGTCCTCATGTAATTATAAATCAACTCTGTACCAATTTAAAATAAAAATAATTTGAACATTAAGTCAATAAGAGAAGTTTTTTTGTAGTGATAATCTGAGACTTTCAACTCTATCAAGTAATATTATGTTAAGAGTTACGATGCTACGGGTGTATTATCCTGTAAAAATAACTTAATGTAGCCGTTTACCATTGAATAAGAAAGCTTTGTTACTGAAAAATAGAGCGAAATGACGCTGTTTTTATGATTATGTGGCCTATCAAACTTAAAATTTCCTCAGGTCAATGATCTTTCAATTACTAATTTTACTAATATTATTAATAGATCACCATAATTCATTTTCCATGTTGATCATTGTGACTATCAGGGCTGCTCAGATTAGGGCTCCCTAAACAGGGGGGACTTCTAGCTTTTGAATGTGAACCCGCCATTATTGACTATCCTGTGAAGCGCAATGTCATATCAATTAATCTCAGGTTTGGGAGAAGCGCTGGAAAATTCATACAGATATCTATCTGATAGTTACAACTTACATGGGTAATTGATCAATCTAAAACTCTCCCCTATTAATAGAATGCGTTTGCTCAATTGTCTTTGCTCCATCAACTGACAAGCAGTATTGCAAGGTATTTTAACATTCTGTTATTTATCCACCACAGCATCTGCACACTGCCAGGACTGGAATCGTTAGAGGTTAGTGACAATATACGCCTACAGAAACTACCTGCAAGATTGGGGGAAATTCAATCATTGAGGAGTATAGATGCGAGTAACTGTGGCTTAACTGGCCTTCCGGAGAGGTGAGTCAGATGCTTGCAACAGTAGTATATCAGACTTTTTGTACAATTAGTTTTTTCTCTCTGAGTATGGTGATTTCTCTTAAAGTATATTATATTTTCATCCAAAATTACTCGTAAATATTAAAATCTGTCAGAATGTTTGAGGACAACATGCTCTGAAAAATTAGTTAGAGAAAATAAACTCAAAATCAAAATAGGAGACTGTCATAACATCTGTCTTTGATGCATTGAGTATCAATGCATGAAAATTATTCCAGTCAGAAGCTAAGGCTAGTGATTATTCCACATTTTTTATGGATGGAGTGAAAAGTCACTATGGATTGATGAATTAAATCGCATAGCATGCATTACTAGAAAACAAGTTTAATTAATCATTTATATTTACATATTAAGTCTATATTTTTTGTAAGCAATTATAGATTGAGTTTCACATCTGAATCACGTAACTTGCATCACTAGAAATACCTATGAATATCTGAAACAAACATGTGAGTCAGATGCTTGCAACAGTAGTACCTCTGATTATCCGAGATGCGCTTCCCTACAGCGGCGCTAAAAGAGGTCAGGAAAACATTGGTCTGACCCCATTACAATAACTTTCCTTTGAGGAAAATTTAAAATTGGGAACTTAAGTGCAAATAATTTAGTTGTCGCATCATCGATTTAATTAGGCGTAAGGAAATTGAAAGCACATACTTATGCAATTATATTACGATCAACTATTAACAGTTTAACAATATTAGCAATATTTATCATGCACACAATTCAAAATTGATCATCTATTAAGTTTCATTGATCGACTCTGAATTGGAGCTCTCATGTAAAGAGAATCGACATAACTGGACATTTTATAATTAACATTGCCTTCTCTTTTTGTCATTTTTATGCATTTAGTATTCAAATAATCTCAACAGTATCACAACTTGCCCTCCTTATTCAGGATTGCTAGACAGGCTACAGTATTTTGTTCTCGAATGATGATGTCAAGAGAAAATAAGTGATTGACCAAATCAAAGAATTGTTTCTAAAAGACTGGTTCAATATATTGTGATCTGGTTCGATTGACGTTGCATTCGCAATGTGTGAAACTTAAATCAATGGTTGCAAAAAGAAGTGAGCTTCACAAATGTTGACTAGAGATGGAGGAATGTTTAAACTGATCAGTCCTATGACATATCAATGGGAGTATCTGCTGTTATTGTCAATCACTCCTCTATTATTCTCTAAATAAGTGTGACACCAGAAGTACATCTAAGTGTCATATAGTTAATATGAGGATGCAATGATCGGTTTTTTAAATTTCAGTTTTTGGCATGAACCATACTTTTTTGTCTATCCGTCCAGCTAAAAACTGTCCATCCATTAAAACAAATTGCCCGTCAGCCCACACCCGTCCAGTACAGGTTGTCTCGCCAACAGTGTCCAACAGATGGGCACAGGATGCATGGACACAGGTGGATAGTTTGGAATTCCATCAGCTGCAGTGCGTGAGTGATCAAATACAAAAATATGTACCTGCTGAAGGTTTCAATACAGTTCTATTTTTCATTGAAAGATGCACTATCAGATACGAGGCTACACTTTCTCGATTATACGAGCTAAAGGAGTTAATTTCTCAAAAGTATATACCATATAAAAAAAGAAATTGAATATTGTCACAGTTTGTACCACCTTATTAGGTTTGTTGATTGTCAGACAAGCTGGCAGGCAGGCTCATAATCTATGTAACTGAAAATCATTGCATTTAATATGTAACCGTTGGCTCAAATAAACGATGAAAATCACGATAATTAAAAATAATAATAAATATGGATATAGTTTTGGGCAGCACATATCAAGTTTACACCACTATCTGTATCACAAGTCTACACCCACATGTTGCTGGAATAGGAATTGTGTTCTTAAAAATTCCAAGGATCTAATAATGCTGTTAAAAGTGGTATTATAATTCTTGTCATGCAGACTTAAATAAGGGAACGGGACATTTTCTAACCGAAAGCTGTGCTTTACTCTAATAACCATAGCACAATAATATCGTTTTCAATATCAGTTCAGGAAAATATTTGTCTTGACAACCACTCCACATCTCCAACTGGAAAATTCTGTATTTATAAGAACAACTAAGTAAATCCATAATTTGGTAATTAAAATAATAACAAATATCTTTGGCAAGAAATATTTTTTGATTGAAAATCTCAATAGGCCTACATAGCGATATACCCCCTAGGTATGACTTGGCCAGCAGTCATCAAACCATTAGAGTTTCAGGTTGATATTCACAGCCTTTTGCCGTTGTTTGTTGGTGCAAGAAAAGTTGGTACTGTTCTGTATGGCAATGTAAGCCAGCTTGATTTTGCTTGATGTGCCAAACCAATTACATCATCCCTTTCAGGTAAAGATTAAAATAATCTGGGATTTCCAATACCATCTAGTTATATTAAGTTGAAAAGTACGATGCAAAGAGTGTATTATCCCTTAGTAATAATTAAAATGTAGCATATTACTATCAAATACGAGTGCCAAATAAAATAAACACCAAATAAACTCGTTTGAGAGATAAAGCTCCTTGGTTTGAGAGAGGCGCTGTAAGCCACCCCTCCCACCCCTCCTTCCCCAACGTAGTTTTGGGCAGAGCCCCTTCCCCAAAGCCTAGATAACAATGTAAGACCTTACAAATTAATAAATTAACTTGATTGTCAAATTATCAAAGGAATAATACAATCAACAATTAAATTGGCGGGCATGAGCTGATAACTGAAAATAAAGAATAACTTATCATTTTACAATACAGTTGTCGGCCAATATGAGGTCATGCCTGAAACAAGATTAAGTTGAGTTAAATTTTTATTGAGTTTGTAGAGATAACAGCTCTAGTGCAACTTGGTACCAGTTGGCCCTTTTGCAAGTAGCAAACTCACATTTTAGTACTCAGTTAGTCTTTGGCGTACGTTCACTGCAAAGTGATTGTGTAAACTTGTGCATGAATGAACTTCACATGTGAATTTCTTGGCACACAGTGATTCCATTTTAAATCTGATATCCTCAGTGACAAGCATGTTCTGCATACAAATTTGGTCGAGATCAAACAACAAAGAGTTGACATGGCAGCTGATAAACATAACATTTCAACTTCATTGCACTTAGTAATGACGGGGTACCACACATATACAGAATGAATTGTATTGTATCGTAATAGGCCTACATACCTTGACAGAGTTATTAAGTATTGTTTGGTGTCACTTATAATAGATTACTGGTCACTGGACAAAAACATCTGAGTTGTAAGAGATTGGGACACAGACTAATTGAGCACCTATTCTGTAATAGCTTGATTGCTTTTCAATTTATTTATTAAATCCCAGTGGCCGTGGTGTTCCCCGGACAACAGGGATAAATTTGACTTCTGTTTATGGCCAAGCCAATTTATTGATTATAACTTATTTATTATGAATTACGAACTTCTTGTGCTGTGAAGGCTATTCAAGATCAAGGCGCAAAGATGTGGCTACTCTCAGATTTCCTGCTCAAAAGCTCAAGTGAAAGAGTAAAGCAAGTAATAAAAACGTCACAAAATTTAAGAAGTCATCAATAACGACACTTGCTCTCTGCTAAAACTTACTTGAATGAAAGATTTTAGAAGAAACAACTCTATATCTCACAGTCATCACCTAGGCTTCTCGAAGTTAGGTACAAACCGAGAAACAGATTTGGTAGGCAGCTAGCTGCAGAACACGTAAATACAAAAATATGTACAAATAAGAAACCAAAATGTATACACAATCATCATAACCATGGTAGTATCACACACAAAGGTAATGACCATACAGCAAGCTACACAATTTGAATTATATCCAAATTCTCACCTTCAATAGGTTGAATTAGGTGTGCACACTAACAACATTACAGTAATCTCAAATAACAGCCTCAGAGCCACCCAAGGAATATGAATCCACATGGTTAGGGATACAACCTTATTTCAAACAATTATTACATCATCACTTATATACATCTGAATACTGATCAAGGTATAAATAACGGTACCGCTTGATGATAGAATCGATATGCCTTGTGACAGTTTTAAGTCAAATTAGATTTAGGATGTTTAAGCATTTGTTATGCACTCTTAGGACTATTTTAAATATTTTCATTGTAGCAATGAGGAAATCAAGTGGAATATTCAATCCTTGGACTAATTTACCCTGTGTAATAATTTTCACAGTTGTTACCAATTTATTGGTTTTGTTGATTGTCAGACATGCTGGCAGACAGGCTCGCTACTGAGAATAATTAAATTTGCTACATATATACGATGAATGCCATTATAAATTCATTTTTTTCGGCAGTACTGATCAAGTTCACACCACTATCTGTTTCACAAGTATACACCAACATATCGCTAAATTAGGAATTATCTTCTTACAAGTTCAATTGCTCCAATTGTGCTGTAAAACATGGATTTTAGTCTTGTAATGCAGGCTTAAATCGGCAAAGAGACATCTTCTAACCGACACCCCTACTATTGCTCAAAATACTCAAAATATTAAAATACTTTTGTTGACTTTCATCCCACATCTCCAACCTGAAGATTCCGTATTTTTCCCATAAAAAGAAGTAATTAAATCCATAGTTAGGTAATTATAATAATAACAATTACTTTATGGAAAAATATTCCGAAACTTAAAATGTCAATAACCCTACATGATTGTTCGGCAAATGATGTCATTAGATCATCCCCTACTGGTAAAGATACCTACACTTTTTTGCAGAAGATTTGTATGTGCGAGTGGTAACAAAGTATCTAGCAGCATAATTAAACTTCATCTGATTGTAGGAGTTGTATTTCCCTACTGAATTCAGATTTTTGTACAGCCTTGATAATAAGCTTAGAGGCATTCCGATATTCATCGACAGAGACTTTGCCAGATCCTTTAAACTTGTGAGAAGATTTGATTTTGAGCAATACAGCCACATTGTGATGAGTCTTTGACCATGATGAAAAATGATTGGCTATATCTACAGCTACTTGTTCCAAACATGATAGAGATTTGGTATCAGTGGCCAAAACTGTCGTCGACTGTTTGGTTTCTAGATCATTTGGGTCTACATCAAATTTATTACTGGCAGAATCTTCGAGATCACATTGCTCCCACAGAAAACTAGGTCCCTGAAACCATTGAGAGTTACTAAGCTCATATACAGAACTGACACCCCTAGAGGCTATATCAGCTGGGTTCTTATTTGTCCTATCATAATGCCACTGAGATAAATCTGAGACGTCATGGATTTGGCTCAAACGATTAGCTACAGAAGTGTGGAAGCGTTTGGCATCATTGTGTATGTAGCCTTAAAACTATCTTAGAATCGGACCACAAATATGAATCACACTTCCAGTCCATTTCAGATAACACACTTTGGCCGCTAGTAGAGCAGCTTGAAGCTCAAGCCGTGGTATTGTAGTGGGCTTCATAGGAGCTACACGAGATTTTCCTAGTAACAGTGAACAATGTATATCCTGGTTAGAGTTTAGTGCACGTACATAACTACAAGCTCCGTAGCCTGTCTGGCTGGCATCAGCAAATGTGTGGAGCTCACATTAGGCTGGCACAAAACCTGTAGGGTATATACACAGTGGAATAGGTATTTCTGATATTCTTGACATTTCTGCATCCCATAATTTCCACTGATCAGCAGTGGCGCCACTTAGAGGCTTATCCCAATCAAGACCAGATTTACATGTTTGCTGAATCATGTTATGGCCAGACAAAAGCGGTGGTGAGATTAGACCCATCGGGTCGTACACAGATGCTACATTAGCTAATATGCTTCTTCGAGTACATGGGTTGTCTTTAGGCATATACTGATACTTGAATGACTCTGTTTGCAGTGACCAAAGCATCCCGAGGGCGCGTTATGTGCTCAGTAACTCAAAATCACCGGACTGATTAATATTTACATCTGATTGTGGAAATGACTTGAGCACACCACTATTGTTAGATAGCAGCTTACGAACCCTGAGGTTGCCCTTACTACAAATAGCTCTAGTGTCATTAAGAAGCTTAGTAGCCTCTTCTGGAATATCAACACTGTGCAGACCATCATCGACATAGAAATGTTGCATGATAATTTTCTGGGCTTCTGGATATTGGTTACCATGATCTTCAGCTTAGCGGCGTTGTCCGTATTTGGCACAGCGTGGGGAAGATCTGGCGCCAAAAATATGTACACACATTCGATAGGTCTGCTCATTGTTTTCTTGATCTAGCCATAAGAATCTCATATAGTCTCTATGTGCGGGTGTAACACGAAATCTATGATACATTTTTTCAATGTCACAATTAACCTCAACAGGTTTCTGTCTGAATCTCATTTGCGCCCCTAAGAGTGAGTTATTAAGATCGGGTCCTTGATACAAAGCGTCATTAATACTCATGCCTTTGTATTTACTGCTATAATCAAATACACATCGGAGTTTTTTGGTTTTGCTGTGGAATACTCCATGATATGGCAATTACCAACAACCCTCCCCGCTTTTCAAATCAGAATCTGGTACCAGCTCGGCCTCGCCTCTGGATATGACACCGCTGATGAATTCAGTATACTTATCCCTAGATTCTGAACCACGACGTTCGAATTGTGACAGCAATCCATTGAAACGCTTGACCACTGGTTCATAATTCGACTGTAGGCTGGTATAACTGCCTTTGAACTGTAGTGGCGTGACATAATAATTGTTCTCATCCTGGTACGTGGCCTCATCAAGAATGTTTAGCAATTTTAAATCGTCCTGAGAAACAGTTTGACCTGAATTTGAATCCTGGAACTCTAGACCATCTATTTGTTTCATATGTTCTCACAGTGTCACATCCGTGACGTGAGACTTATAACAGATAGAGGCGTTGGTTGACATACACTGGGTCGATACATCAGGTGCAACAGAATATGTAAAGTGACTAAATCCGACTTGATCAGAAAATACAGTATTAGTTTCATGTTGATTAGGTCCAATAGGGCATATTTCACAGCCTGTGCTCAACCTTCGGGAGGTTCAATCTCTTCCTTGATAGTAATTGCTTTAGTACAATCATGACCTAACAACAGACCAGCACCACAGTTTAGTCTTAGTGCTATGTATTTCGGATTGGTTCTAGACGCTTGAGATCCCTGATATTTTCCGAGGTTGGTATATCTGAGATACAACATAGTATTTGGACACGACATTAAGTTCTAGGTAGGTCGTAATACACTGAGCTATAGAAACCTCTGATTCTGAGATTTTAGTATGTATTACACTGCACCTGCTTATTTACACTAGTGATAGAAGAGATTTAGCATCAAGAGCAATGGATACCTCATCAGTTATGAATGTCTTGTTAGACTGCCAATCTATCATTGCGTAAGTCAACACTTCATTGAGTGGGTCGCTTAGAGCGGAAACCCAAACAGGTACTGTTGGAGAAAAGATACTGTGTTCAGCCGAATGGTGTTGTGTGGCGTTACAAACAGTATTATCAGATGGCTGTGTGCTAGACTGGTAGGCTGATGTAGCAGTGTCTCGGTGGAGCAGCGTGTGGTTTGCTTTTGTTTGACACTTACTGCACTTCCAATCCCTTTGACAATCTGATTGCTGGTGTTTAATTCCAGCGCCCATCGATAGACAACTCTCAGAATTTCGGACATTTAGACACATAAAAATGATCGTTAGATTTACAATATTGGCAGTGTCTTATACTTGGCTTTCTGACCAGCAGCGGCTGTTGTTTGATGAGAAAAAGGCCTTATTACCACCTTGAGGAGCACTAGGTTTGGGTTTCGCCTGACCATCTAAGGACTGTGGCTTTGAGCGGGTAGCTTGCTTCAAAGCATCTTGAGATGTTACAAGATTGTTGGCCTTGGCTGATTCCAGCTCCATAAACTCAACAAAGACACCAAATGGAGGAAAGCTATTCCAATTTCTTAGCTGATATTCCGTAGTTTTGGAGTTCTAATGCCTAGCTATAAAATCGGGAAGCAGATTGACTATCTCTTGATTTTTCTCACTTAAATTCAGACATCGATTTCGTTCAGAGCTGTCAGGCACTGTTTGAGTTAATTTGTAAGTTTAAATATCTTGGACCATTAGGAAAGCCTAGATTTGAAAGTTTGGGCCATGAGAAAATCGTTTCAATAAAACTTATCGATGTCTGTCATGGCGTTCTGATATGTCTTTTTTGTGTCCAAATAAAAATATGACTGGATAACCTCGCTAACCTGACCTGAGTTATGCTGCTCTAGATAATACAGCTTGCCACTAGAAGATGGGTTACCCGCTGTTTTAGAAATGCATTAAATGCTTTCTTCTACCTGGCAGTTTGATTGTTGGAGCTTTTATAGCCTCATCTAGTTCTCTATGCTCCTGAGCTCTAATGAGTTCCTGATAAATACCCTCACTTTGGTTGCAACTGGAAATTTTGGAGCTATCATGAGACCCTGAAGTCGTCTCACTACTGGACTGGACCACAGATTGAGCATTTGCACCAATATCACCCTGAACAGACAATCCCGAATTATTATTTGGATAAGAGCTAATTTTTTGGTTTGACTGACATGAGAATAACCGATAGCTAATTTCGTTAGATTTGGGTTGGGTTGTTTTGAACTGAGATATTGATTCGGGCGGTAAAGCAGAGATATGCCATCCACTGAGCGATTGTGTATTGACAGAAGACCGGACATTAGATTTATATAGCCATGCATTGTTATCACCAGAATGAAACCCGGTAGCAGAGTCGTTTTCATTGTGTGACTGTAATAGCTTTCTGATTAGCCATTCCGAGTCATTGGATTTGGGTTGGGAGTGAACAAAAGATTTTTGTCCAGCTTCTAGACTAGCTCGGGGCTCGTTAGCCTGAACGTGGACCTGAATAGGATTACTTGCACGAGGCAATGTTAACAGCATGTCATCAGAAACAATAACAGATGAAGTCTGGCCTAATTTATCACCCTGACCATGCTGACGCTGCTCTCGAGCAGCATCTACATTATGATTGACATTATTGACATTATCATGCACAGAATTATGGAAAACCATGTTGGGGTTTGCTTCTCCTGAGGCTTCTCCTCCTGAGGCTTCTTCTCAGGGTCATTATCATGCAACATGGGCTGTCAAACATGAGTAGTAATAACGCGCTAGTTTGTAATCTGCTCTCATATTGTATGATTCGATCAATCAGATCCTTTTTGAGAATTGCTGTAGGGAGGCCTATGGACCTTTAATCTACAACTCTAACCTGCACCAAACCCGCATGCGAAAAATGCGCACAGGCCATCGTAACAGAAACTACAAGGATCAATGAACGAGAGTACAGCGACCCACAACACACCGGAAGTATGAACCAATAGATTGACAAAGTATGACAAGAACGCATCAGCAACCATGCACACAACAGCCCAAAAATCTGCACTATTAACTGTGAATGTGTGGATAAAGTAGAAAAATAACCTTATCCTAAAAAATCACAGACGGCACGCACCTGAGGATAGTGTGAGAATATAAACATTAGATCAGAGCTTCCGAGCAGCAGTTCATTTGATAATAATCCGAGGTTCTATCTATTGGCGCTGTCAGTTTTCTAGATTCTGCAGCAGATTAGAGGGAGAGTGCTGCAGAGGGGTTACTGCAGCTGTCTACTGGTGATGATGTAGTCAACAACAACTGGAGTGTTGTTGTGATCAAGGAGATATGAGGACGGGTTTCCTTGATCTGAACTCCGATAGTGACGTGGAGTATACGGCGTTTTCTGCATAGGTACTGGTAACACGCTGGTGGAGGCTGGCAAGAGGATTTAGTTACGTGATCATATCCTGCATCATGTAGAAATGATGCGAGTTGAGTTGCCGAGAGATTATTGGTGTGACGAGTTGACATGTTGTATACATGTGGAGTTGACAGTGATGACAGATGTCAAGCTAAAGTTTCTCTGTACTGGCGATCGGTGGGTGGATTAAACGGAAGTGTGGTTATCTCAAGTTCACAGATAATTGTTTGTATCGATTTAGTGAAACTGAAATTAAAAGCAAATAAAGTCAGGTGCTAAAAAGGTGAAAACTGTTGTACCTCAATTCGCCGTCATTAAACTAATGCTAATTCTAAAAGTTGGAGAAAACACTCAAATCAATGATCACAAATGTTAAACCTTATCAATTTTGTTTACTAATAGATTTACCACTAACGCAAGAAAAATATCACAATCATAATTATCTAAACAAACTAACCTTACATAAACGATAATAAAAATTATATTTACCTTTTTGACTCCCTCTGTTTGTTAAAGAAAACCCTTTCCCCAGTAAAATAAAATATTAATTATAAACACCAAATAGAACGGCGGAGCATAAGTACTTTAGTGAAATCGTATGACACAACACATCAAGCTCCTATGGGCAAGTGATTTATCCACACAAACACAGCAAGACAGTGCAGCTGATTGGGCATGAATGCATACATAGTCTGACACAACTTAGGCCACACAATGACAATACAATTAGCGAACACTCCCAGTGAATGGCAGGGGGGGGGCACAATGCAGCGCACCGCAGCTACACTAAGATTATAAACATATCTCCCTAATTCATTTCAAATGTTGTTTATTTTGATAACGAGGGTTGCTCAGGTTAGGGCTTCACAATCAGGGGGAACTTCTCACTTTCAGATATGATCCTGTCATAGTTGACTGTCCTGTGCAGCGCAGGGTCACACCAAATTGACTCTTGGGTTCGAGAGATAAAGCTTTTTGGTTTGAGAGAGGCGCTGTAGGCCCCCCTCCTCCCCCCAACGGGGTTCAGGGCGGAGCCCAATCCCCAAAGCCTAGAGAACGGTGTAAGACCTTACAAATTAATAAATTTACTGGGTCTCGGAGGCGTGTTTTAGGTGAAACTTGATTAGCAAATTATCAAAGGAATAAAACGATCAAGAATTAAATGGGCGAGCATGAGCTGCCACCACAAAAGTGATAACTGAAAAAAACACAATAATTCATCATTTTGCATTACAGTTGTCGACCAAGATGAGTTCATGTATGAAACAAAATCAAGTCGAGTTAATTTTTTATTTAATTTGTAGAGATAGCATCTGTAGGGCAACTTGGTACCAGTTGGCCCTGTTGCAAGTAACAAACTCACAATTTGGTACTCAGTTAGTCGTTGGCTTACTTTCACTGTAAAGTGATCTTGTGAAATTTTGCATGAATGTTTTTCACATGTTAATTTCTTGACAACCAGTGATTCCATTTTAATTCTGTTTTCATTCTCTTAATATTTTGCGAAGCCCAAGGAAAGATCATTTAATTAGGATTAATTGAAAAGTACCTCTTGAGGTAGAAAATGGGCTTAATTTTGTAAGACACAGGGGATAAAATTCTCAGGAAGTTGTTTGTCATGATCTATCTCATCATACAATCCTTCTTAAATCCACAATATAGCACTCTGTTCAGCTGCCTGTATTCCAATGATTTTTTGGTCTATGAAACACCGCTGCATCTTGTGATGATACAACTATCGAGCTCTAACTGGCTTTGAACAAGAGAAAGTCACAGATTAGTAGGATCAATGATTTTGAGAGTCGGTTTGTTGACAGCCTTCGCTTATTTCCAGTTATCCTTCGGCTAATACAGTAAGCTTCTGTATACACAGTCATATTTTCTGATATTATTCAGAGTGACTCAGTTCAAGGTATCTGAATCTGAATCCGGTGATTATCTCCTCCTGGCCAAACTTTGAACTTCACTCTAGGGGAGTGTATTTATCATTGATGAATTAAACCCACATATCATTATGTATTATACCAATATAAACCCAATGAGCCACAATAGAATTTAAAAAAAAATTATCTCTCAAAGAAATCTACAAAAAATGACCGTTGCTAGTTAAGTAAGGTATCGTACACCTACTTCCAATTGTCCGATTTCTTCCAAATTTTGTTTGGTTATTCACAATAGGGCTGTCCAGATATGTTGATTTTTGCATCATTGTAAGTTTCATGCAAGCAAAATGTAACATGTATATCTTTTTTTTCAAGTATGCCTGATGTATGCTTACGATTGCGCAATACGCCAGAGACCTTAGCCTTTGATATACTCTCTATGTCTAAACAAAGCCCATCCTATAACAAGCTTTCAATTCAATCAATGTATGAGGCACAATAGTCTTATGTCCCGAATGGAACAGGTACAATTATAATTTGCTACAGGTAGCCTAATACCGTTTGTACCAAACATTATAAATTGTTAATACTATATTTTAGAAAATATTCTGATCATGAAATAAATTATCAATGGCGCTGATTCGAATTCAGTAATTTAGCGGAATATCTCATCATTCAATATCAAATTTGGAAATACGTCTTAGGCACAGCTGGTCTTCATTGGTTTCCCATCTTATTTCAATGTTTAATATCTCAACAAGAATTTTATTCATTTGTAGTTTAGTTATAATTTCCAAATATAGGCTTTTTTAACCTTTGTCAACCATCTGATTGTCGAGAAAGTTCTTGTGTTTTATATTACTCAATTGAGAAACATATAAGGTACGCAGCTAGCTGCAGAACACGTAAATAAGAAAATATATCTTAATAAGAAACAAAAATGTATAGACAATTATCATATCCATGGTAGCATCACACACAAGGGTTATGACCATACAGCAAGCTACACAATTTGAATAAAAGCCAAATTCTCGCCTTCAACTGGCTGAATTAGGTTTACGGACTTACAACATTACAGTAATCTCAAATAACAGCCACAGGTCCACCTAAGAATTATGAATCCACGTGGTTAGGGATACAACCTTATTTCAAACAATTATTACATCATCACTTACATACATTTGAAAACTGATGTAGGTATAAATAACGGTACCGCTTGATGATAGAATTGATATGCCTTGTGAAAGTTTTAAGTCAATTTAGATTTAGGATGTTTAAGCATCTGTTATCCACTCTTAGGACTGTTTTAAATATATTCATTGGAGCAATAAGGAAATGGAGCGGAATATTCAATCTTTGGACTAATTTATCCTGCTTTATCCTTGTGTTTCACAGTTTTTACCACCTTATCGGTTTTGTTGTTGTCAGACATGTTGGCGGACAGGCTTATGAATGTCTTAGTAAATACATTTATTTGGCAGCACTTATCAAGTTCACACCACTATCTGTTTCACAAGTCTACACCTACATATCGCTATATTAGGAATTATCATCTTACAAATTCAATTGCTCCAAATGTGCTGTAACAAAATGGATTTTTATCTTGTAATGCAGGCTTAAATGGGCAAAGACACATCTTCTAACCAAAAGCCCTACTATTGCTCAAAATACTCTAAAAACCATATCACAATAATATGTTTTTCTATATCAAAATACTTTTCTTGACTTCCATCCCACATCTCCCCCTTATCATAATTATAATAATAACAATTACTTTATGGAAAAATATTCCGAGATTGAAAATCTCAACAGGCCTACTTGATTGTTCGGCAAGTGACTTCATTAAATCATCCCCTACTGGTAAAGATGAACAGGACACCTACACTTATTTGCAGAGGATTTGTATGTGCGAGTGATAACAAAATATCTAGCAGCATGATTTTTTGTCCCCCAACTAAATGATTATAAATTATCACGGATAAGTTTAGAAGCAAATATTACTAATTTGTGCATTGTGACACTCTAAAGCTGTGACCACTTTTATGAACAAGATATAGGCTGTATATTTCAGGGTAAATACTAGATTATTGCGCCTTAATTGAAATATGATAACAAATTTACATTATTTTTCGTGACATAATCAATTGCACCCATGGACTTAACTCTGAACCTAGATAGGACACTACATATAGCTGAAGTGAGGCACTCAATTGTGGACAACGCAACGTCATTGGAAAGTGTATTAAGCAATGATATAATCATTTACTTACTGTCAACAATTCAGGTTTCATGTCCATAAATAACTCAAGCAATTTCGATCGGATTTCGAGTTTCAAAATTACTTTACAACATCTTGTTATCAACTGCTTCTCAGTGACTTATAGGGTATCTTCTTTATTGACCTCTACAATTTTTAAATTTGATGCATAAACCTTCCCAAAATGATTGTAAGTTATTGTCCGGACTTGGTGGATTAATCACTATTCAATTCATGAAGTGAATGCGAAAAATGATGAAGTTCATATAACATGAAAATATGTTGGCAAAAAATTATCTTTTATTAACCAGATGACTCAATTAAAATGCACTTCTACAAATGCTAGAAGCGTCAAATTTGCTGTGTGACCTCGTTGTGACGTTGGCAATAGATGAATCATTTAGGGTCACTCTATCGTCTTTTCCCTTCTTCAATGAAGCATTTCGGAAAATTTATTCTGAATTTTCTCATAAAAACTTTGGATTCAAGCTGACATGCTACATTTATCATCTATTGAAAAGAATCAGGCACAGCATATAAAGGATTCTTTTGTTTACCAAAGGTTGAAACAATGAAAAGCATAGAATTGTATAGAGGCCTCACACTCAGCACAATACAGTGATACAATATTAATATCACACTGAAGATTTGATGTGAACCTGTAGTCTTGTATTCTAACATGACATCACTTAAAATAATATCAGATTATGAGTATCGAATGCCGACTTAGATTATTGTCCGTAATATGAAAATGGAACCCATATTTAATTGTGAAAGCAGAATATAAAGAGTACCTAGGTATGATAGGAGAACCAGTAATTTTAGAAACCTCCACATGACAGAGAAATATTGTATCACAGTACACTCTCAATTATTTAATACCTATAGGATAACTTGTTAAGTCTTATGAGCTTGCTTCTTCTAACTTCAGGCCACCAAGTTTCAGTATCTTGCCCAGATCATAACCTTACAGCAAGTTTACACATCAAGCAACACTATTAGCACTGATGATAGAAACTAGATCTCGCAAATTCCTGTCACAGAGTAGCAAATTCAAGCAGCATCCAAGCATTGTATCTCAACCATCTTACATTGCTCAGGGGCACACACAGGAATTCCACTGTGTTATGTTGTAATATTTCAAAACTTCTTGACTCTAGTGTTTTGTCAGCAAACAGCATTAGGCACACAAAAATAAAGCCACCGGCCAGCCACAGCAGACTATATTTTTGATTTTGATGATTCAGAGTGTTGCTGATATGCTGAAAAGATATGCAATACTAAATTCCAGAGTTGTGGCAACTGATCGACATTTTTAATTTAATTATTTTATGCCATAGGTTTATCAGTATTGTTGGAATTTGGAACAACCAACCTATGGATATCTTCTTGCTTTGTAATATATAATCTTGAAACCTATGACAAGTAATATGAATCAACAGGGATACAACCTCAATTAAAACAATACTCACATAATTACTTATATGTATTCCATATTCATGCTGGTAGTATTAATAAGTCAAGGGAATATGGTCCATAACCCGGGTACCAAGGATTTCTTTTAAAAGAATAAATAATGAAAGTGTGTTCGAACTACTAGGAAAACCAAAATATAAAAATAAAGAGATTACAGCTGAAATTTTTAGAAGAAGACAAATAAAAATACAAGTATTATGAGCTAGAAAAGTTTAATAATTCTGCACAAAAAAGGTGGCTTATGGCGTCTAAATTGAATAATTTGAGATCAGGGCACAGCTTAATGGTCAGAGGCAAGTCATCAAATAATTAGGCACCAAAGTTCACTAGTGAGACCAATTCAATTCAGTTCGAAAACTGTTGAAAGGTATAAATAATGGTACCGCTTGATGATGAAATTGATATGCTTTTGCCTTGTCTAAGTTCAAGTCAATTAAGATTCATGATGTTTAAATATCTGCTATCGACTCTTAGGACTCTTTTAGATAGATCAATTAGAGTAATAAGGTCATATTCAATCTTTAGTTTTATTTACCCTGTGTACACGACTGCAGCTAAGGTTTCATTTAAAAACTTACATTTTCTCTCAAAGTTTACTATGATTGGGTTAGGTTTCATTAAATCTCTTTGTCATGGGATTTAAAATTCATACATTTATCTATATCTGATTGTTACAACTTAGATGGGTAATTGATCAATCTGAAACTTTCTCCTATTAATAGAATGCATTGCTCAATTGTGTTTGCTCCATCGACTGACAAGCAGTATTACATGGTATTTTAACATTCTGTTATTTATCCACCACAGCATCTGCAAACTGCCAAGACTGGAGTTGTTGAATGTTAGTAACAATTATGGCCTACAGACATTACCTGCAGGATTGGGGGAAATTCCATCATTGAAGAGTATATATTTGAATGACTGTTCCTTGACCAGCCTTCCAGACAGGTGAGTCAGATGCTTGCAACTGTAGTATATCAGACTTTTTGTACAATTAGTTTGTTCCCTCTGAGTATGGTGATTTCTCTTAAATTTTGCTATGACTGGGTTAAGTTTTGTTTAATCTCATTGACATGTGATTTAAAACTCATATTTTTATCTAAAATTACTCCAAAATATTTAAATTTGTCAGAATGTTTGAGGACAACATGCCCTTAGAAATTAGTTAGAGAAAATCAACTCAAAGTCAAAATAGGAGACTGTCATAACATTTGTCTTTGATGCATAGAGTATCAATGCATCACAATTATACCAGTCCGAAGCTAAGGCTAGTGAATATTCCACATTTTTCATGGATGGAGTGCAATTTCACTATGGATTGATAAATTGAAACATATCGCATAAAATGCATTACTAAAAAAAAGTTCAATTAAGCATTTATATTTACATATTAAGTCTATATTTTTAGTCGGCAATTATAGATTGAGTTTCACTTTGAATCACGCAACTTGCATCACTAGAAATACCTATTAATATCTGAAACAAATATGTGAGTCAGATACTTGCAGCAGTTACCTTTGAGTAAGCAAGATGCGCTTCCCTACAGCGGCGCTAACAGAGGTCAGGACAACATTGATCTGACCCCATTACGCCAACTTTCCTTTGAGGACAACTTCAAATTGGGAACTCCGGTTTTAAGTGCAAATAATTTAGTTAATGCATCATCAATTCAATTAGGCGCAAGGAAAATGAAAGCACATACATATGCAATTATATTTTGTTTCGAGATTAGCAATTTAACAATATTGGCAATATTTATCATGCACACAATTCAAAATTGGTCATCTATTAAGTTTCATTGATCGACTCTGAATTGGAGCTCTCATGTAGAGAGAAAAGACATAACTGGACATTCTAAAATTTACATTGCCTTCTCTTTGTGTCATTTTTATACATCTAGTATTCAAATATCTCGACAGTAGCACAACTTGCCCTCCTTATACAGGATTGCTAGACAGGCTGCAGTATTTTCTTCTCGAATGAGTATGTCAAGAGAAAATCAGTGATTGACCAAATCAAAGACCTGTTTCTAAAAGACTGCTTCAATATTATTGTGATTTGGTTCGATTGATGTTGCATTGGAAATATATGAAACTTAAATCAATGATTGCAAAAAGAAGTGAGTTTCACAAAATGTGGGCTAGATATGAAGGATATTTTTGTTGCCCCTCTGTTTCTATAAAAAATGGAGGCAATTAATGGTATACCCAACACATACCTCTTTCCCAGGTGGCTCGCTAGATTGATCAGTCCAAAAACGCTTTGCTGCCAATGTAATTTCATTTAGAGCTAGTGGGAGGAAGTCATTGAGCTGGAAAAAAAATTGGCCATTCAATTTGGTCTAACCGTCCAGCTAAAACTATCAGTCCATTAAAACAAATTTTCCATCTGCCTATGCCTTTTCAGTACAGGTTGTCCCGTTAAATGTGTCCAACAGATGGGCAAAAGACACATTAACACGGGGTGACAGTTTGGAATCCCATCAGCCGCACACCTCTGGTGGGTGTTTAAAAAAAATCAATGATTTGCCATTGTATCAATGCACAGTCAGATATGAGGCTATACTTTCTTAATTTGTGTAACTGAAGCAGTTTATATCTCGAAAGTATATACCGCAAACAAAAAGGGAAATTAATTATTATCACAGTCGTTAACACCTGATTAGTTTTGTTGATTGTCGGACACGCTGGCAGGCTGGCTCAAAGTCTATGTATCTGAAAATAATTTCATTTAAAATGTAACAATTGGCTCATATTAAGAATGAATATCCTACAAATTCATAATAATAATAAATAATTATGGGCAGCACAGATTGAGTTCAAACTACTATCTGTATCACAAGTCTACACTCACGTATTGCCAAATTAGGAATTCTGTTCTTACAAATTCAAACGCTCTTATCATGCTGTTGAAAATTGTACTTATTCTTGTCATGCAGGCTTAAATAAGCAAATGACACAGTTTCTACCGGATAGTTGTGCAGTACTTAAATAACCATAATTTTATCACAATAATATGTTTTTTGATATTAATTCTTGAAAATATTTGTGATGGCGTTCACTCCACATCTCCCACTTGAAAATCCTGTATTGATAAAAACAACTAAGTGAATCTATAACTTGGTAATCATAATAATAACAATTACTTTGGCAAGAAATATTCTTGGACTGAAAATCTCATTTCACCTAAATAGCAATACAACCCAGGTATGAATCAGGCCAGCAGTCATCAAATCAGGAGAGTTTTGGGAAGGCATTCACAGCCTTGAACTGTTGTTAATTAGTGCAAGAAAGGTTTGTGCTGCTCTGTATGGCCATGTAGACCAGCTTGATAAATATTGCTTGATCTGCCAAACGAGTTTAGGAACATCAATAACTTGATTATTGGGCAAATGACTCCATTCATCGTCATCACTTTCTGGTAAAGAGTAAGATAAACTGAGATTTGCAATACCATTTAGTCATCTCAAGTTCAAAAGTACGATGCCTAGGGTGTATTTCCCGTAGCAATTACTAAAATGTAGCCGACTACTATCAAGTATGATCACTTTTTTTACTGAAATAGAGTTATTTGACATCCTTAAGAAAATCTGAAACGGGCACAACTTCTAAGATTGCTAAAATTATAATCATAAATAAATCTAAATCATTTAAAATGTTGCTTATTGTGATAATCAGGGTTGCTTAGGCTTCCTAATCAGGAGGGATTTTCAGCTTCCAGATGTGATCCTGTCATCGATGACTATCCTGTGCAGCGCAGCGCAGTGGAACACCAAATAAACTTTTTTGGGTTAAAGAGATGAAGCTTTCTGGGTTTGACAGAGGCGCTGTAAGTCCCCCCCTCCCCTATAACTGGGCCTTACAAATTAATTAATTTACTGGTCTTGGACGCGTGTTTTAGGTAAAACTTGATTGGAAAATTATCAAACGAGTAAAACAATCAAAAATTAATGGGGCGGGCATGAGCTGTAACAACAAAAGCGATAACTGAAAAAAAAAGAATAACTGCTCATTTTACATTACAGTTGTCGGCCAAGATGAGGTCATGCCTGAAAAAAACAAGTCGAGTTGAATTTGTATTGAATTTGTCGGGATAGCAGCTGTAGTGACATTAGGTATCAGTTGGCCCTGTTGCAAGTAATGAACTATCAATGTAGTACTCAGTTAGTCTTTGGCTTACCCTCACTGCAAAGTGATCTTGTAAACTTTCGCATTAAAAAACTTCACATGCGAATTTCTTGATACCATGTTAATTCTGTTTTCATTCTATTAATATTTCACGAAGCCAAATAAAACATTTATTAATAAGGATTAATTTAAAAGTACCTGTTGAGGTAAGAAATTGGCACAATCTTGTAAACCAAGGGGATAAATTTCATACAATCAACCTTAAATCCACAATATAGCACTCTATTCAGCTGCCTGTATATCAATGATTATTTGATCTAAGAAACACCACTGCATTTTGTGATGATACAACTATCAAGCTCTAGCTGTCTCTGTACAAGTGAAAGTCACAGATTAGTAGGATCAATCATTTATGAGAGCATTCGCTTATTTTCAGTAATCATTCGGCTGATACAGTAGGCTTCTGTATACACAGTCATATTTTGAGTATATTCAGTATTGTTTGGTGTTACTTATAATGCATTGCTGGTCGCTGGACAGAAACATTGGGATTGGGACACAGACTGATTGAGCACCCATTTTGTAATAGATTTATTGCCTTTCAGTGTTTTTATTAAATCCCAGTGGCCGTGGTATTCCCCTGACAACAGGGATAAATTTGACTAACTGTCTTTTGAGAAGAACCTAAAATTGGGAAGTCTGATTTTGATTTAATATTTAACTTCCTTTTGCTTATATATATTTTTTTTCGGAAACTCTACAAATATCTATCATGCACACAATTCAATTAAGTTTGATTAATCAATCCTGAATTGGAGCTCTCATTTAATTAGAAAAGACAAGACTGGCTATTTTCCAAGTAAGAATGCCCCCTCCTTTTGTCATTTTAATTCAGTTTCACAACTCGCTCTCCTGAAACAGGATTGCTAGACATGCTGCAGTAGTTTGTTCTCGAATTAGTCTGTCAAGAGAAAATAGTGTTTGGTCAGATTGGTTTCTAAAAGTCTGTTTCGATATATTGTGACTTAATTCGATGAGCGTCACATTGGCAAGATCTTGGCTTAGATCAATAATGGCAAAAGGAAGTGAGCATCACCAAATATGGGCTAGAGATTGAGGGATGTTTACACTGATCAGTCTTATGACATAATAATGGGAGTACCTTCTGTTATTGTCACTTATTCCTCTCTTAGACTAAATAAGTGTAACACAAGAAGTATGTCTAAGTGCCGTGTAGTAAATGTGAAAATGCTTGCTTCCTTTGATTGGATATTTAATTCCAAGCTAGAACATGAACAAGTCATTGCATGCATGCTCATGTAGGTCTATTTAGGTCCGCTCAAATAAGGGTCAGTAATACAGGTGGTGTTTTAAAGTATTTAGTCATTACAGTCATAATACAAGAGCAATCTTGCTATTTAGAGCACTTGACTGCTCCAAATTTGTGTAAATTCTACACGAGCTATAACATCTGTTCCTTTGGATGAAGACTTTTGACTGGCACATACAATCTCTTAATTTAAGCTGTTCTCAGCATAATGTCAACTAGGTAACATGCTAGCAACAATGTAATTTCACTAGGGGCCAGTCGGTAAAGGCTTCTGATCATGCTGAAGAAGTTGGGCATTCCGTTTTGACTATGCGCCTATGCCTGTCCAGCATAATTGGTCTGTCCATTAAAACAAGTTGCCCTTCCGTCTACACCAGTACAGGTTGTCCTCCCCCCCCAACTGTGTCCGCATGGACATAAGCTGACGGTCGGGTATCCTGTCAGCCACTTACCTGGTGGTGGGTGCTTAAAAATAAAAATCAACACCGACTAACCGACTTCACATTTTTGAAATCGACCATGACACCTTGTCGACATTCAATTATCCACACTCGCTCTACTCAACAAAACCATGGTCCATGCTTCTAAAAAAGTTATACAATATTGCGATCACTTCACTCTTGGCTAGCTGGGTAAACCTTCTTCCGGGAGTTATTGCGCTCGGGGGAGAGGTGTTTATGCTTTACCATCCTCACTTCATATGTTTCTATATTCCGAAACATGGTTTGTGTATGGCTTTTTCAGTGGATACTGTTCAACGATAGCATTTTCAAAATACACCCAAATATTTTTAGCTTAAATTTTACACGAATGTCATCCCAATATTTTTATTATTGAAAAATACTAATGTAATTATGCTGGATGAGTATAGGATTATGACAATTGTGTGTCTGGAGGGCTCACCCCTAATAACACACATAATATTCTTTGTGAAATATTCTGCTGCATTTTCAGTGAGCTGGTATCTGTATGGTCAACCTTGGTGTATTTATCACCATTTATGAATTGCAGTCTAGAAATAACCATTGACAGCATTCCTGTTACGGTTGAATTTGTACATTTTTTCAAAATCGTGCCCTAGGACTGTATCTATACTGCAACAAGATAATAATGTTGTTACTTTTGAGGATTCGGTTAGCCAAACAGGTGGGCTGCCTCAATGTAAAACAAATCTGAGATGGCCTCCAAACAAAATTTGAAGCAGTTCTTCACGCAGTGCATTGAAACGATCCAAGTACAATTGAGACCTAAGATGGATGAAGATATTGTTTTCTCAGAGTAAATTTTCTAATCCCTCAAGAAAATCTTAATTGTAACCAACCAGTCTCTGTCTTTCATTACAGGGAAAGAATTTGTTACTTTTGTGCCTTGTTTATCTTTACCAAAGGATTTATAGGAATATCAAAACCTGAGGATAACCTTTGTGTCTCAAGACTTGTTGCTTCTTATGATATTTATGTATTATGGCATTATTACTTCAGATTGAGATTGAAGGTTGATTTAAATCAGATGTCTTGTCACAAGCCACATCCTGAAGCATAGGCTGCAAAATTTGTTGCCTTAGTGGCCAGGCCGCAATATCTGCGCCAGGGGTGCCTACCAAAGCCCAGTGCTAGATAATTTGTAATTCCTGCTCAGTCAAAACATATTTTCCAACCAGTATTCCAAGCCCGAAACCCCAGTTCTGATACAAAAATTGGCCCATATTGAGTGTGTCCCGTTTTTTATACCAATTTTATTGCATCTTAAATATGATATAATATTTTGTTGAATCAATAGGCTCTAGTGGCTGGCTACTCATATATTTACATTTTTGCAATCGACCATGACACCTTGTCGAAATTGAATTATCCACACTCTCTTTACTCAACAACACTATGGTCCATGCTTCTAAAAAGTTATACAAGGTTGCGATCACTTCACTCTTGGCTAGCCGGGTAAACCCTGGGAGTTATTGCACAATCAAGAAGAGGGCGCCCAGGGACTGCATCTATACTGCAACAAGTTATAATGTTGTTTGTTTTGAGGATTCGGTTAGCCAAACCGGTGGGTTGCCTCAATAAACAAGAAATCTGAGATGGCCTCTAAACAAAATTGGAAGCAATTCTCCAAGCAGTGCATTAAAACGATCCAAGTACAATTGAGACCTAAGCTGGATGAAGATATCAGTTAGAGCCATTGCAGACATTGTTTTCTCAGAGTAAATGTTCTAATCCCTCAAGAAAATCTTAATTATAAACAACCAGTTGTATTGCAGTCACTGTCTTTCATTACAGGGAAAGAATTTGTTACTGTTGTGCCTTGTTAATCTTTTCCAGAAGATTTAAAGGCAATGTAATATTAGAATATAAAAACCTGAGGATAATCTTTGTGTCTCAAGACTTGTTGCTTCTTATGATATTCATGTATTAAGGCATTATTTCATCTGATTAAAATTGAAGGTTGATTTCAGATTCCAGTCAGAAGCTAAAGCTAGTGAATATTCCACATTTTTATGGATGGAGTGAAATGTCACTATGGATTGATAAATTGAATCGCATAACATACATCACTAGAAAACAAGTTTGATTAAGCATTTATATTTACATATTAAGTCTATATTTTTAGTCAGCAATTATAGATTGAGTTTCACATCTGAATCACGCAACTTGCATCACTAGAAATACCTATTAATATCTGAAACAAACATGTGAGTCAGATGCTTGCAACAGTAGTACCTTTGAGTAAGCAAGATGCGCTTCCCTACAGCGGCGCTAAAAGAGGTCAAGACAACTTTTGTCTGACCCCATTACACTAACTTTCCATTGAGGAAAACTTAAAATTGGGAACTCCGGTTTGAAGTGCAAATAATTTAGTTGGTGCATCATCAATTTAATTAGGCGCAAGGAAAATGAAAGCACATACATATGCAATTATATTACGATTTGATATTAACAATTTAACAATTTTAGCAATATTTATCATGCCCACAATTCAGAATTGATCATCTACATTAAGTTTCATTGATCGATTCTGAATTGGAGCTCTCATGTAAAGAGAAAAGACATAACTGGACATTTTCTAATTACCTTTTCTTTTTGTCTTTTTTATGTTCATATAGTTCTAACTTAGGTCTGTTCCGATAAGGTTCAATAATACAGGTGGTATACTATGTAATTTTTTGTTGCCCCTCTGTTTCTATAAAAAATGTAACCAATTCATGGTATACCCAACACATACCTCTCTCCCAGGTGGCTTGTTAAATTGATCAGCCCAAAATTGCTTTGATGCCAATGTAACTTAATTTAGAGCAAGTGGGAGGAGGTCATTGAGCGGAAAAAAAATTGGCTATTCAATTTGGTCGATCCGTCCAGCTTAAACTGGTCGGTCCATTAAAACAAGTTGCCCTTCCGTCTATACCGGTCCAGTACAGGTTGTCCCCCAACTGTGTCCGCATGGACACAGGCTGACGGTCGGGTATCCTGTCAGCCACTTACCTGGTGGTGAGTGCTTAAAATTTAAATTCAACAACGACTAAATGTATCAACACAGCTTGATTTTTTCATTGACCCATTGAACTGCCAGATGTGCCGCTATACTTTCTCAATTTCATGAGCTAAAGCAGTTTCTCTCTCAAAAGTATTACAAAAAACAAAAGGATAAAATAATTAATCTCACATGACACAAAGCCAAAACGACTACTGTTGTTACCACCTTATCGGTTTTGTTGTTTGTCAGACATGGTTTCAGACAGGCTCATAGTCCAAGTTATTGAAAAAAATTAAATTTAATATATACCAATTTGCTACATATATACGATGAATACCTTAACAAATTCATGTTTTGGCAGCACTGATCAAGTTCACACCACTATCTGTTTCGCAAGTTTACACCAACATATCGCTAAATTAGGAATTATTTTCTTACAAATTGAATTGCTGAAATTGTGCTGTAAAAATTGATTTTAGTCCTGTAATGCAGGCTTAAATAGGCAAAGACACATCTTCTAACCGAAAGCCCTACTATTGGTCAAAATATTCTAATAACTATATCACAATGATATGCTTTTCTATATCAGAATACTTTTGTTGACTTCCATCCGACATCTCCCACTTGAAGATTCCGTATTGTTCTTATGAAATGAAGTAATTAAATCCAGAGTTAGGTAATTATAATAATAACACTTACTTTATTGAAAAATATTCCGAGATTGAAAATCTCAACAGGCCTACTTGAGTGTTCGGCAAATGACTTAATTAGAGCATCCCCTACTGGTAAAGATTAAGAGTACACCTACACTTATTTGCAGAAGATTTGTATGTGAGAGTGATAACAAAATATCTAGCAGCATGGCTTTTTGTCCCCCAACTGAATTATTATAAATTATCACGGTTAAGTTTAGAAGAAAATATTACAAATTTGTGTATCGTGACACTCTAAAGCTGTGACCACTTTTATAAAGAAGATATAGGCTGTATATTTTAGAGTAAATACTAGATTATTTCTCCTACTACACTACATATAGCTGAAGTGAGGCACTCAATTGAGGGCAACGCAACGTCATTGGAAGGTGTAGTAAGCAATTATATTATCATTTACTTACTGTCAACAATTCAGGTTGCATGTCCATAAATAACTCAATCAAAACGATCCGATATCTAGTTTCAAAATTACTTTACAAACAGCAGCATCTTGTTATCAACTTGATCTTATTTCTGCTATTCGATGACTTATATGTTACCCTCTTTATCTCCCTCTACAATTTTATGCAGAAACCATCAGAAAATGATTGACAGTTATTGTCCACACTTGGTGGTTTAATCACTATTCAATCAATGAAATGAATGCAAGAAATGATGAATTTCATTAAACATGATGGAACGTTGGCAAACAATTATCTTTTATTAACCAGATGAATCAATTAAAATGCACTTCTACAAATGCTAAAAGCGTCAAATTTTTCTTGTGACCTCGCTGTGACGTTATCAATAGATGAATCATTTAGGGTCACTCTATCATATCTTCCCTTCATTTAATGCAGCATTTCTTAAAATTTATTCTTAGTTTTCTCATAAAAACTTTGGATTCAAGCTGACATGCTACATCTATCCTCTATTGAAAAGAATCAGGCACAGCATATAAAGGATTCTTTTGTTTACCAAAGGTTGAAACAATGAAAATCATTGAATTGAATAGAGGCCTCACACTCAGCACAATACAGTGATACAATATTAATATCATATTTTGTTGGTAATATGAAAATGGAACCCGTATTTAATTGTGAAAGCAGAATATAAAGAGTACCTAGGTATGATAGAAGAACCAGTGATTTTAGAAACCTCCAACATGACAGAGAAAAATTGGGATTCTAAAACATGGTCTAGCAGATTGATTCATTACTTTACCTAAGTCATTTCAGTACAGGGGGGTTAATCTGATCACAATACACTCTAAATTTTTTTAATACCTATAAGATAACTAGTCAAGTCTTATGAGCTTGCCTCTTTTAACTTCAGGCCACCAAGTTTCAGCATCTCGCCCAGATCATAACCTTACAGCAAATTTACACATCAAACAACACTATTAGCACTGATTATAGAATCCAGATCTCGCAAATCACTGTCACAGAGTAGCAAATTCAAGCTGCATCCAAGCATTGTATCTCAACCATCTTACATTGCTCAGGGGCACAAACAGGAATTCCACTGCGTTGTGTTGTAATATTTCAAAACTTCTAGACTCTAGTGTTTTGTGAGCAAACAGCTTTAGGCACACAAAAATAAAGCCATCGGCCAGCCACAGCAGACTATATTTTTTGATTTTGATGATTCAGAGTGTTGTTGATATGCTGAAAAGATATGCAATACCAAATTCCAGAGTTCTGGCAACTGATCGCCATTTTTAATTTAATTATTTTATGCCATAGGTATATCAGTATTGTTGGAATTTGGAACAACCAACCTATGGATATCTTCTAACTTTGTAATATATAATCTTGAAACCTATGACAAGTAATATGAATCAACAGGGATACAACCTTAATTAAAACAATACTCACATAATTACTTATATATATTCCATATTCATGCTGGTAGTATTAATAAGTCAAGGGAATATGGTCCATAACCCGGGTACCAAGGATTTTTTTTAAAAGAATAAATAATGAAAGTGTGTTTGAACTACTAGGAAAACCAAAACATAAAAATAAAGAGATTACAGCTGAAATTTTTAGAAGAAGACAAATAAAAATACAAGTATTATGAGGTAGAAAAGTTTAATAATTCTGCACAATAAAGGTGGCTAATGGAGCTAAGTTGAATAATTTGAGATCAGGGCACAGCTTAATGGTCAGAGGCAAGTCATTAAATAATTTGGCACCAAATTTCACTAGTGAGACCAATTCAAGTCAGTTTGAAAACGGTTAAAAGGTATAAATAATGGTACCGCTTGATGATGAAATTGATATGCTTTTTCCTTGTCTAAATTTAAGATAATTTAGATTAATGATGTTTAAACATCTGCTGTCGACTCTTAGGACGCTTTTGGATATATTAAGTAGAGCAATAAGGTTATATTCAATCTTTGGTTTTATTTACCTTGTGTACACGACTGCAGCTAAGGTTTCATTCAAAAACTTACGTTTTCTCTCAAAGTTTACTATGATTGGGTTAGGTTTCATTTAATCTCTTTGTAATGGGATTTAAAATTCATACATTTATCTATATCTGATTGTTTCAACTTACATGGTTAATTGATCAATCTGAAACTTCCTCCTATTAACAGAATGCGGTGTTCAATTGTGTTTGCTCCATCAACTGACAAGCAGTATTGAATGGTATTTTAACATTCTGTTATTTATCCACCACAGCATCTGCAAACTGCCGAGACTGGAGTTGATAAATGTTAAATACAATGAAGGCCTACAGACGTTACCTGCAGGATTGGGGGAAATACAATCATTGAAGCATATAAATGCAGGTCACTGCGGCTTGACCAGCCTTCCAGACAGGTGAGTCAGATGCTTGCAACTGTAGTATATCAGACTTTTTGTACAATTAGTTTGTTCCCTCTGAGTATGGTGATTTCTCCTAAAGTTTGCTATGACTGGGTTAGGTTTTGTTTAATTTCATTGACATGTGATTTAAAACTCATATTTTTATCTAAAATTACTGCAAAATGTTAAAATTTGTCAGAATGTTTGAGGACAACATGCCCTGAAAAATTAGTTAGAGAAAATCAACTCAAAGTCAAAATAGGAGACTGTCATAACATTTGTCTTTGATGCATCGAGTATCAATGCATCACAATTATACCATCAGAAGCTAAGGCTAGTGAATGTTCCACATTTTTTATGGATGGAGTGCAATTTCACTATGGATTGATAAATTGAATCGCATCGCATAACATGCATCACTAAAAAAAAGTTTAATTAAGCATTTATATTTACATATTAAGTTTATATTTTTAGTCGGCAATTATAGATTGAGTTTCACATCTGAATCACGCAACTTGCATCACTAGAAATACCTATTAACATCTGAAACAAATATGTGAGTCAGATGCTTGCAACAGTTACCTTTGAGTAAGCAAGATGCGCTTCCCTACGGCGGCGCTAACAGAGGTCAGGACAACATCGATCTGACCCCATTCCGCCAACTTTCCTTTCAGGACAACTTCAAATCGGGAACTCCGGTTTTAAATGCAAATAATTTAGTTAATGCATCATCGATTCAATTAGGCGACAGGAAAATGAAAGCACATACATATGCAATTATATTTTGATTCGAGATTAGCAATTTAACAATATTGGCAATATTTATCATGCACACAATTCAAAATTGGTCATCTATTAAGTTTCTTTGATCGACACTGAATTGGAGCTCTCATGTAGAGAGAAAAGACATAACTGGACATTTTAAAATTTTCATTGCCTTCTCTTTGTGTCATTTTTATGCATCTAGTATTCAAATATCTCGACAGTAGCACAACTTGCCCTCATTATACAGGATTGCTAGACAGGCTGCACTATTTTGTTCTCGAATGAGTATGTCAAGAGAAAATCAGTGATTGACCAAATCAAAGACCTGTTTCTAAAAGACTGCTTTAATATTATTGTGATTTGGTTCGATTGGCGTTGCATTGGCAATATATGAAACTTAAATCAATGATTGCAAAAAGAAGTGAGCTTCACAAAATGTGGGCTAGAGATGAAGGATATTTTTGTTGCCCCTTTGTTTCTATAAAAAATGTAGCCAATTAACGGTATACCCAACACATACCTCTTTCCCAGTTGGCTCGTTAGATTGATCAGTCCAAAAACGCTTTGCTGCCAATATAATTTCATTTAGAGCTAGTGGGAGGAAGTCATTGAGCTGAAAAAAAAATTGGCCATTCAATTTGGTCTAACCGTCCAGCTAAAACTATCAGTCCATTACTACAAATTTTCCATCTGCCTATGCCTTTTCAGTACAGGTTGTCCCGTCAAATGTGTCCAACAGATGGGCAAAAGACACATTAACACGGGGTGACAGTTTGGAATCCCATCAGCCGCACACCTCTGGTGGGTGTTTAAAAAAAAATCAATGATTTGCCATTGTATCAATGCACAGTCAGATATGAGGCTATACTTTCTTAATTTGTGTAACTGAAGCAGTTTATATCTCGAAAGTATATACCGCAAACAAAAAGGGAAATTAATTATTATCACAGTCGTTACCACCTGATTAGTTTTGTTGATTGTCGGACACGCTGGCTGGCTAGCTCAAAGTCTATGTATCTGAAAATAATTTCATTTAAAATGTAACAATTGGCTCATATTAAGAATGAATATCATAAAAATTCATAATAATAATAAATAATTATGGGCAGCAGAGATCAAGTTCAAACTACTATCTGTATCACAAGTCTACACCCACGTACTGCCAAATTAGGAATTCTGTTCTTACAAATTCAAACGCTCTTACCATGCTGTTGAAAATGGTACTTATTCTTGTCATGCAGTCTTAAATAAGCAAACGAAACAGTTTCTAACCGATAGTTGTACAGTACTTCAATAACCACAATTTGATCAAAATAATATTTTTTTTTATATTAATTCAGGCAAATATTTGCGATGACTCTCACTCCACATCTCCCACTTGAATATCTGCATTTATAAAAACAACTAAGTGAATCTATAATTTGGTAATTATGATAATAACAATTACTAGATAGAAAAATATTCCGAGATTTAAAATCTCAATAGGCCTACTTGATTGTTCGGCAAATGACTTCATTAGATCATCCCCTACTGGTAAATATTAAAAGTATACCTACACTTATTTGCAGAAGATTTGTATGTGCGAGTGATAACAAAATATCTAGCAGAATGATTATTTGTCCCTCAACTACATGATTATAAATGTTCACGGATAAGTTTAGAAGTAAATATTACTAAGTTGTGTATTGTGACACTCTATAGAGCTGTGACCAATTTTATGAGCAAGTTATAGGCTGTATATTTTAGGGTAAATACTAGACTAATGCACCTTAATTTAAATATGATAACAAATTTTTATTTATTTTTGTAACATAATCAATTGTACCCATAGACTTAATTATAAACCTAGACAGGACACTACATATAGCTGAAGTGAGGCACACAATTGTGGGCGACTCAACGTCATTGGAAGTTGTAGTAAGCAATGATATTATCATTGGTTTACTGTTAGCAATTCAGGTTTTATTTTCATAACCCAATCAATTTTATTCGGATTTCGAGTTTCGAAATTACTTAACAAACAGCAGCATCTTGTTATCAAGTTGATGTTATTTCTGCTTCTCAGTGACTTATATGGTTTCATCTTTATCTCCCCGTACATTTTTTAAAATTTGATGCAGAAACCATCACAAAATGATTGAAAGTTATTGTCAAGGCTTGGTGGTTTAATTACTATTTAATCCACGAAATGAATGCAAAAAATCATGAATTTCATAAAACATGATGAAATGTTGGCAAAACATTATCTTTTATTAACCAGATGACTCAATTAAATTGCACTTCTAAAAATGCTAGAAGCGTCAAATTTTTTCTCTGACCTCGTTGTGACATTGCGAATAGATAAATCATTTAGGGTCAATCTATCGTATTTTCCCTTCATTTAATGCAGCATTTCTTAACATTTATTCTTGGTTTTCTCATATAAACTTTAGATGCAAGCTGACATGCTACATTTATTATCTATTGAAAAGAATCAGGCACAGCATATAAATGATTCTTTTGTTTACCTAAAGTTGAAACAATGAAAATAATTGAGTTGTACAGAGGCCTCACACTCAGCATAATACAATGATACAATTACCTCCACATGACGGAGAATTATTGGGATTGTAAAACAGGGACCGGCAGATTTATTCATTATTTTACCTAAGGCATGTCAGTACACATGAAGGGGGTTAATGTGATCACAGTACACTCTTAATTACGTTAATACCTGTAAGATAACTTGTCAAGTCTTATGAGCTTGCCTCTTCTAACTTCAGGCCACCAAGTTTCAGTATCTTGCCCAGATCATAACATTACAGCAAATTTACACATCAGGCAACACTATAAGCACATTGTATCTCAACCATCTGACATCGCGCAGGGGCACACACGGCAATTCCACTGCGTTATGTTGTAATATTTAAAAACTTTTAGACTCTAGTTTTTTGTCAGATCAGGGAAACACATTTCTTCTCAGCTGTTAACATTTAAATACAAATTTTAAACATGTTTCGTAGACTGTGAATTTCCAGTTTTAAAATAGGCCCAGTATGATAAATTAACCATAACCATAAACCCTGCTTGGTGATTTCACATGGGTTTGTTATTGTTAATGAGACATCATCATGTGAGAACTACTCTGAGTTTGTTCACCTAAACAAGTATAGGTGTCTCCTGTCTTCTTAGAATAATTTCATTTACATTAAATTTACAATGGTTGTGATGCCTCATCCCCCAAGAAACGATAGAGTGAAGGCTGATTATTATCTCTAGTTATTTACACATAAAAGTGTCCTGTGTAATGTTCCTTTATAAATTCTCTTATAAATGGACTGTGTATGGTGGGTTTAATAAATGAGATCATCCTGTTATTGTCTACTCTGAGAATATTCAATGGCTCCTGCAGTGAGAGTTTACTCCTGCAGATTAGCTATATAGTAGAAGACCATATTGAATTGTTTGCAATTATGGACTCAAATTTGATTGCCTGAGTCTTTTATAAAAGACCATCGTTTTATTGGTCTCAATTTTAAATATGTGTAGATTGGTGAACCCAAATCAAGGATGAAGAAAATCAGTGCCTAGTGACCTATTTGCTCAGATTGTAGGCACAAAAGTAGGAAATACATTACATACTAGTCTTCGTCACAGGAATATCATGATGCAATCCTCTTTTAAGGTCAGTCAAAGGGGAAAATCATTGTAATTGGCTATTGCACCAAGTAAACCAGCGTAATCCACTCATAATTTCAACCAATCTCACAATGATACCCTTTGGGCACCTGGTAATTAAAAACAAGAGGTTTCTCAAAATTGACAGGCTGAAAATTGGTAGGGTCAAGTCCCCTAGCCCTTATGGCGAATTCACTACTGAATCTACCCAACATACCAGCAATACCAGCTTGTGGCAAGAAATCAAAAAGTATCATAGAGAAAAAATAATAGAGGAAACTGTTGGATACTAAATTGTTGCAGCTCTAATGCTACCATCCTGAGTGAAATGCTGCCACTCTGGATTATCATCAATTTGAAAAAATTTGCTAAGGAAACTTTATACCTCCTATTCCTCAGTCCTCTGTCAAAAAAGTTCTAGCTCAGTGAGCATGGTATACGATAGGCATATTTAAAAATATCATACAAGGCTAAGACCAAAGCTACCAAACCCTTGCAGAATCAAAATGAAATTTAATTGTGTGGATTAATAAAAACACTTGTTAATTCTCGGATGTTATTGAAGTTACAATCGACAAAAATTCACTGCTGCTGCATGAATTTTTATCCATTACTTTTGCCTAGTATTAGTTCAGTTTAGCAACAGTTTTTGCCCATCGAAATTATTTTTCAAAATCACTATGTTTCCATATTTTGGTGTGGAATCGATTTGAGGGCCAAATTAAATACATGAAATTAGCATTTACATTCAATTCTAGTATAGGGTGCCGAATTCACAATTGCTGGGCTTTCAATCAAATGACACAACAGTTGATACAAACTAGAATATCCACTGTCTTTTGTTTCTATTCTTCTAAATTTCTTGTGGATTTTGTGTAGCAGAACAAAAGACTTTCTATATGTATATCAAGTTTGTGGGGTAACAGGTCACTGACTTCCAAATCTGTTTTGCCGTAAATGAGATAAGCTGCTAAATCTATTGTAATTTTCAAACTCAAAATCCGATCGAAATTGATCTAGTTATGATTAAAAAACCTGGATTGTGGACGGAAAATCAATGATAGCATCATTGCTTCTACACCTTCCAATGACGTTTGTTGCCCACAATTAAGTCCCTTAGTGCCTCACTATCCATATAGTGTCATGTCTAGGTTTATAATCAAGTCTATGATTGCACCCCATTTATGGAGGTGGCGACTTTTTTGGAACTATTTCAAATCTTTCACTTTCATTATTTCAATGGACTATTTGTTGACAGTTGGATATGTTTGTAAATATTTAAATAGTACAGGTGGAGGATTTGCCCTTAAGATGATGGCAATGACTTGTAATAAATACCAAATATACAAAGCGTTAAAACTGAAATTAAAGCTGTTGTATTTAGATCAGTCAAACAACCAACCACCAACATATCTACGTGACTGCGATTAGTAAAATTCAAAAGCGGAAGTGTGAATTTAAATTTTGGAGACCTGTGTTGGCAGTTTTATTACCTTTTCCATGATGACTTGCTGAGTATGCTAGACAAGGAGATATTACCTTTTATTTACAAATCCATGTGAGCAGTTTGTTTAAGGCAATTGTTATATGTACCTACCAGTAGATATAAAAGAAAAGCATGTTTTTATAGTTTACCTATCACAATGCTGACAATCCAAGTTTATAAATGCTAATAAATATTGATCCCTGAGAATTTAGTGTGATCCCTAAATTCCATAACCTAAAAACTGTTTGACTTCTTGTTAAAAAATGAAGGTCAAAAACCCAGCAAACGGTGAACATTGTAACATCGTATCGCATACAAATTTTTCAAGTTTTACATGGTGTGTAAATGATAGGATTGGGTTATTGTCTAATAGGATACAGAATGGTAATCACAATGTTCAGATTCAGTTATAGCAGAATCTTTGCTTCTTAGTATTAGTCAAAAATTATGTTTGACATGATGATACATCACTGTTAAATGTGAGAATACAGCTTATAATTAGCACTTTCATGATGTTATGATCATGCTATCAAAAAGTATTCAATTTTAACAATGTTATAGCATCACAGTTCTTCCATCACTACAGCATTATTTTATGATCATCTCATGAAGTTTGTTTTATAATGCTGTGACAACCACCTCATAGCCACTGATAATGTTCAAAATGAGATGCATTGTGGTAATGTTTTTTCATAAAACTGTCACAACGTTCAGTGCTTTTTCTCATCATAATGGTGATACTTTTCATTCCAATAATATTAGAGCATTGGATTGTCCTCTCAACAAATAGCATGAGTGTAATGGGATATGATTTCTGCTGCCGCAATGTTTCTATACCACCTTGGAAATAGTATTTTGGAAGATGCATAACTGGAACAATGTTCAGTAAGACACCAGCAAAGGATGTTATATCTTAAAACTCTTCAAATTAATGCTGCATACAGATTTGAATTGCAATTTACCGAATTGAAATTAGGTTTGATATAATATTATTTGTCATTTAAACTGTCTGAAATATCACAATACCGGTGCCAATTCTCAAAAACTGATCTATAAAAAATCTAGGGAAAGTAATAATCCTTGAGGGTGCAAAGCAGCACTTTTCAATGGTGCCCTATGCTCCTAATGTTGGGTTTTCAGTTTATCGGCATTTCAGTACATACCCCAAAGGAGCTTTTCCAACCTGACATGAAATATCTACTTTACTTAGCTTTCTATGGGATGGAGTACATCTTACCTATCCTAGGTCTACTGGACTGTAACCTTTTCTAACTTTGTTAAGTTTACAGGGCAAACTTGATACAAAATAACTATCAGATATTGTATCAATCTTGATCGCTCTATTGAGTTGTCTCCTTCCATTCACATGAGGGGCAATACTTATTAATCCAATAATACATGTGCATAATACAAACATATATCATTATTATAACTAGCGAAATTTTCATTATTATTATTATCATTTTATTATGTTGGAGCAACCTTTCCTAGTTTGAGGGAAGTTATCAATAAGGCATAATATTAATTTGATTAATTATATCTATTTTTGGCAATTAGCAAGAAAATCGACCAGAACAAAAATGCAGTTTGATGAGACTATATTTAGCAAATTAATTAGTCCTCATCACCTCATGTAATAATAAATCAACTGTGTACCAATTTAAAATAAAAATAATTTGTACAGTAAGTCAATAAGACAAGTTTTTTGATAGTGAGAATCTGAGACTTTCAACACTATCAAGTAAGATTATGTTGAAAGTTACGATGCCAAGTGTGTATTATCCTGTAAAAATAACTAAATGTAGCCGATTACAAGTGAATAAGAGAACTTTGTCACTGAAAAAAAGAGCGAAATAACGCTGTTATCATGATTATGTGGCCTATCAAATTTAAAATTTCCTCAGTTCAAGGATCTTTGAATTACTAATTTTACTAATATTGTCAATAGATCACCATAATTCATTTTCCATGCTGTTTATTGTGACAATCAGGGTTGCTCAGATCAGGGCTCCCTAAACAGGAGTGACTTCTAGCTTTTGAATGTGAACCTGCCACCATCGTAGACTATCCTGTGCAGCACAGTAATATCAATTAATCTCAGCTTTGGGAGAAGCGCTGTAAGCCCCCCCCCCCCCATCCACACCCCCGATTCAGGGTTCAGGGAGTAACCCCGACCTTAAAAGCCTAGAATGCAACGTAAGGCCTCACAAAGTAATAAATTTACTGCATACTCACAATTTAGTAGTAAGTCATTAGTTGGCTTTAAAAATGTTGGTTAAAATCACAAGGGTTAGTCACTCACCACACCGTGGCGGCGAAATAGTGTGTGCCTTGAGGGCGAGGCTGCAATGACTGCGCCATTTTCCCCAAATTTCAACACATTTGTATCTTCTTGTGCAACCTTGGCCAACCCACCATACCACTCACTGTACCTTGCACTTGTCTAGTCATGACTAAAAGTTCATTCCCATGTCGGCAACGCTCATTATGATTGAAAGTAAATATATTTTTATCTTTTAAACAGCCTGGGGCAACTCACCAAACTGGTAGAACTTAATATTAGAGGAAACGGGTCACTCTCCTCTATACCTGAAAGTATCTTCAATATCAGCACGCTAAAGAGCTTCAGATGTGACGACTGCGAAGCACTAGTATCTCCTCCCTATGCTGTCTGCATACAGGGTATAGAAGCTGTAAGGAAGTATCTGCATGATCTTCATGCTGAAAAAGATAACATTTTCAGACTCATTCCGGTAACAGTCATAGGCAAGACTAAAGCAGGAAAGACAAGCATTGTGAGGAGCGTACAGAAGGATCAGCGTGTGCTGACAACCCGTTCCGATATCGACATCAAGCTTGATGAGGCAACACGTGTCTTCAATGTATGCGAGGCTGACATTGATGAGAAATTGAAGTTGGTATTCACTGATTTGGGAGGGCATGAGGTGTATCACCTTGCCTATCAAGTGAACGCCAAAGTACAATCTGTACCACTTCTAGTGGTAGATATAGCAGAGTTTGACAGTTTAGTACATGCGCATGGAGTAGAGGCTGCAGCTCAGGATGTATGCTTCCAGTGGATAGCGCACCTATATACATCACAACCAAACCTAGGAAGACCAGTGCTCGTACTGACTCATGGTGATTTGCTTAGCAACGAGACCCTCAAACTGAGGAAGAAACAGCTTTTATCAGCAACAGAGAAGCTGCGTTTAGATGTAATTCAATCAGAAGAGGGTGTTGCTATGCCTGACAGCTCATTTTTCTCTATGACATGTTTCATCGACAGAGCACAGCCCCTGATCACAACAATACTAGAGCTCTCGGCTTCATCGAGCAAGATGGATATCAAATCACTAAAGATTGCACTGAAGGAAGCAGGGGCTAAGCTTATCACTGATATACCCGGTAGTTGGTATGAAGTGCTGAATAAGGTTACTGCTGAAGAGCAAAAGCCTTATGTTTCTGTTACTGACTTCATACAAGGTTTCAGTAAGCACAGTGAGCATGCTTTGCAGTACGTCAAAGAAGCAGGAAGAATAATGTGGTTTCAGGACGTTGAGAAGCTGAGTGACTATTTATTCCATCGCCCTTCAGTTCTTGCTGATGTCATAAGGACACTTTACGATCATGCAGATGCTCAAGCATGGGAACATCGCATAACCAAATTTAGACCCTACAGATATAAGGAAAGACCTGTGGACAGAAGAGAGTATGTCAGCATGGTCAATGATTTCAAAGCCACAGGAATCATAAGAGCTGCATTACTTCACAATCTGCTCAGCAATGAATCGGAACTACCTGTTGATGTTGGTATCACGCTGCTGAAAACATTTCACCTGATCTGTGGACCTATAGAAAGTGATGGCAGTGAGAAGTTCATCGTTCCCTACTTCAGCACTAAGAACATACCAAACCCAACAGAAGGCACAAATCACCTTCAGCTGAGAGTCGATCTGTATCTGAACGGCCTCAACGTTCCGCAATATGTATATTATGTAATCACTGCAAGATTTCTAGACATATGCGTCAATCCATTCAACACACCTGAAGCTGGTATAAATGGGGCGAGTGTGCAAGAGATGAACGGAGTCTTGCGGTATCTATTGCATAATGAGAAAGAAAAACAAGTGACACTCATCACGCAAACACCGGCCAGGCTTATCAGCGATGCTTGGAAGACCCAACTAGAAACAATGAAACGGCTTACATCTGAATTGGATTCTGTGTGGAAAGGAGTTCGATATGACCATGTCTTCTACTGCTCTCATTGCCTACTGACCAAACAGTCATCACCAGCAACATTTGTCAATCCTGAGTGGTTCAACAGGCGTGTCAGATACAAACTGCCAGAGCCCCGTCATACCACCTACACTGGAGAGGAGACTTGTCCATGTGACACCAACGATGGGAGGAGGCGTGTCCCGCTACCTCTCAGATATCCATGTAAGTTCATGGAAAAATATCATTATCTGCCTCAGCAGATCCGATTAATTCATTTGTTACCATTTGTAGCATTAATTTTCGGGATTGCATGTTAACCAAGTGATTGTTTCAATAGGGGTGCTAACCTTGCCATTTTTGCTGTTGTTTCAAACAGGTCTTAAGATCAGTGAGGAGGGAGTCAGAATTCTTGATGACTACATAAGAAGGGAGGAGACAACTGCGGGATCAGGTCAGTCAACAGCTATCTTTTACTGAATTAATCATGCGAAACTTGGTTTCTACGGTAAAAAGAAAACAGGCAGAGAAAATTCAAATTCTAATAAGCACTATGTGAAACCTGACCCTCCTCCTGTTCTCACAGCAGATGATCCTGGCCAGAGCATACCAGAGATCCAGATGTCCGAAGTTCAGGATGTAGTGGAGATCATGAAAAGAAGGCAACCCCAGATAGATATGGAACCACAACAAGCAGATCAGAGTTTAATCCCTGAAAGCCAGGTTTATAAAGCTGCTACTTTGTTATGATTTTGATCGATATTTTCATGTCTTCACACAAACTTAGAAGGCTGTGTCTATGAAGTGAATAATTACAGCTGTGGTTCGGAAGTTCCTTGGTACAATTCTCAGATCTTAAAGCTTATGAGGCAACAAAATAGTTCAAATATCATCAAGGCTTCATTTTCTGATTATTTTCAGACTGTTTACCAGATGACAGAATGCCGAGGACGTGCTCTGATTGTCTCTAACGACTACAACCAGACAAGGAGTGGTTCTGAACATGACTATCAGAATATCAAGTGTATGCTTGACAAACTAGGGTTTGTTACTGTAGGTGAACACAAAACCTACACTGCAAGGGTAAGCTGAACATTTACAATCTGTGAATTGTTTACATGTACGATTGATTGTGACGAATGACCAGGCTTTAGAATCATCCCTCCTTGACAATATCAGACCACGCTCCAGGGTAACTGCTCTATGACATCAATGCAGTAAACTATCTCAGTCAATAATTTGAGAAACTAAACCTTTTATGGAGGACTTACGTAAGTTTTTTTTTACTAGGAAATCATCGAAGCCATACACTGCGAGACACAGTTAACAGATCAAGTCGGTCAATCAGTACACAAGCATATGGGGGTGTTTGTACTCGTTCTGACCAGTCATGGAGACGAGGGCTGTATTATTGGCTCTGACAGAGTCTTCATCAGACTAACGGATATTTACAATCTACTCTCTCCTAAGAACTTCTCGGTGATGAGAGGCCGACCAAAGATTGTGATCATACAAGCATGTGCTGGCAGTAAGTATTGTTAAATTTGAATGAGAAATAATATCAGGCAGCAGCACCAGATTTTGTTTTTAAGTAGAATGTAGCTTATAACATTATGTCTGAAATTGAAACTGAAAGGACATAAACAACAAGACAGTTAGCTTATAAAATCAAGAAATTGATGCAATACAGTACAGGCTTATAGCATATCTACTAAGTCTTGCAGCTGATGATCATATCCGCGTTTTTTTTCATAAAGGTAATCGGGAAATGTTGAGAGACGACCTCACTACTCGAACAGCAGCTGTTAGAGCTCCCCAAACTGATAGCAGCACTCAAGTTGTGACAATGCCGAGTTCTAATGACTTTGAAGTGGACAATGATACACAAGACATATCTGTATCAGATATGATCATTATGCAGTCCAGCTTTGATTGTGAGTATTCAACAGCAGAAAAATTCAGCTTAAACAGCAATATAAGTTTAGAAGTGGCAGTTGTTTGGGGTTGTACAGTACAGTCAGTACAGTACAGTCATGATTCCATCGCACTAGAGGGGACTATCCCTCGTATTATCATTTGAAGATTATTTCAAGAGTTCTTCCATAATAAAATTACAGCAGGACTACAGCCACCTTAGGTATTAATGGGTCAATGGATTTGTTATGTATCATAGAGTAATTTCTATTGTAGCTTTTGCTGCACCAAGGAACCCTGGCGTTGGATCACCCTTCATCAGGGCTTTGGTGGCGACCTTATACACCCTGGGACATAGGCATGATGTTGTATCTCTGGCTGAAATAGTAAGTCTTGCATAAGTTCCTTGTTATATTGAGATATTTCTTCATGGACACAAACGGTTAAGTGCCTATAAATGCAACTGACTAACCCAACTTACTCTAAACTACTGATGCATCAATTGAAGTAAATCTCTTGATCGGAGTCATTCTCACCTCTAATATTTCATAAATATAATTCAACCTTACACTCTCTGAAATCATTTAACCAATCATGAAGTCATTCAAACTCTTACAGATGATGCATTACCATTTTCAACCATCAAAATTGCAGGTAAGAGAATCAGTGACAAGATATGGAGTGGAGAGAACAGATCAGAACCTGAACAGAGGTGCTGCTGCAGCTCCCACTGCTGCCTCTTATGTCTCTCAGATGCCTAAAACTGTCTGCACATTCACTAATCTGAGAAAACTGTATCTGCTACCTGGAGTCCAAATTCAGAACTCACCTGAGATGTTTGCGAATGTGCCAAACCAGGTGGTTACTAGGATTGAACCACTTCTAGGTAAGCTCACTCCTCTTATTTGGATGCTTATATGATACTGTATTTTTGACTCATGTACTAGTACTATAAATGAGGCAAGTTAAAGATATTATTATGGATGAGCAGGGCATCTGACGATAACTTCATAATGTATATAATTATATCCAAAATAATCCTGAATGCTGTCAGTAGAATTGATCTGCTAATTTAATAATCTCTATCTGTTGTTATCAGATTTTTTTCTACTTGTAGAGAAAGAAGTCAGAGAGATAAAACGAGGGGGGCGTGTAGTCCAGTCTGCTGAGTATTATAAGTGGACTGTCACACATACATAACTACCATCCTCTCACAGTGGTTGCACTCATACAACAAGACAAGGGTACTTGGTGAATGTAATAGCGCGCCATCATCATATTCAATCACATTCTTACAATGAGCTAACATTATACCGTAAAAGGCACCCATATGCTACATATTTTCTACCATTTTTATAGTAATCTGCTGCTATCAGTTCAGGGAGCAAGTTGGTGTAATGACTAATATAGAAAATGTCTACACGTGTTTTTTTGCTCCTTACATTTTCTATTCACACTGAACCTTATTATCAACATAATGCTTAGAGTGGACAGTAGAGCTTCATTCCTATATTAAACTGCAATCCCATGTGTATCATGCTTCAGTTTGATTAAGGTTATTTTACAAGGTTAGATTATTTCCCTATCAGATATTGGATTCTTTGAGTTAATGTCTTGATTTATATTTATACATCCGCAGGTAACACATAATGTCACAAACTTGCGTCTTGTTTTGAATAGGATGCTCAAGGATTGACTGACATCCCTATGACAAGTTTGTCATGACATTCTACAAACCACTATGGTTTTACTTACTACACATTACTATTATCATTAACTTGATAAGGAGAGTTCTATGATGGGTTCCTTTCTCTAGTTGTTTTGAATGCTTTGTTTAATAGAGAGGCAGAACTCAGATATGTATTTAAACTTAGTATTTTAACATTTTTTATTAACCATATACAATAGTTAGATTCTTTTTAAAACATGATGTTTTCCGATTTCTAATTATTCTTCTTTTTCTCTAGCTAGATTATGCAAAATAAATGGTGGCAGGGTTAATTTGTCTCTGTAGTATTATTCTTTAGTCTGGATATTACCTGCAACACATTCAATGGTCAGGGAAGGACTTTGTTAGACTGTCAATTTTGTAAACCTATCAAGGAGTCAGAAAAAAAGAAAGTTCAGTGTAAGCTGGTTAATTCAAACTTTGTAATGCAAAATTCCTGTTAAATCAGACAAGGAAAATTGGTCCCTAGAGGCAGATCTCAACTCAATGCATTCTCATGTCACTTATTTAAAACTCTGCTTAATTAGAACAAATTTGTTTGGGTCTCAAGAGATTTGAATTAAGTGAACTGCAGAACACGGTGGCGTTAAGGTTATGATTCCAATGTTGACCGATTTGAACATTTTATATATCATTGGAAATTTGATTAAACACTGATTCTGAAAATCATGGTTTTAGCGTGACGTCATGTCATGGCGTTGTGCTATTTTGTTAAAAGTGATAATCATCTTCGAGAAGGATTTTTTGGGACGAATACCGTAATTATGTTTAAAAGACACCTCTGAAGCACCCATGAAGGGCAATTTCTATATTCTGGGACATTGCGCACCAGAGGCAAAATCATCTTTTATGCATTTCTTTTTATCTCAAGTAGGTCCCTTTGGTTCACTGGATGAGGACCCAATGTGAGGCAAACCACACGCAGAAATGACGGATTATTTACTTTGGGAAGCTCACTGTTATTGTGACTTCAACAGTAGTTACCATATTCTCTGTGACAGGCAAAGGTTCTGTTAGAGTTATCAGTTCACTGTAATGCGGTTTTTGGCTTGAAGCCGTAGAAGAGAAGGACAGTGTCAGTTAAGAATAATGGTTGGGAGTTCGATCAACAACCCAATAGATACCCAACAAAGAAAGCTCACCTAAAACCTTCACTGGATTGCCGCTATAATCATTTAATGTCAAGTCAAAACAAGCAGAGAACTTACAATGACTGAATTTTGACTGGGATACGTTTCTTATGATAAAAGACACCAACAACACCCCGTATCCAACTATAAATTGACATATTTACCTTCAACATTCATTGGTATATTGATTGGTATGCGACGATCAGCCATGATATTGATTTCTAGCGTGAAGACCATCTCTACAGCACTCAAGTTATCACTTTTGCCATGGTCATCAGCATTTAGGAAATGACCTATTTTAGAACAATTTCTACATATCATGACCATGTGCTCATTTTGACAGTCATCAAACTTGTGGGGACCAGCAAATGCGTGTTTCTCTACTATGATGAGGTTTTTCAAGACGCATTCTATTCACGCCAGTATGCAAGCTGCTTGCTGCCGGATGGCTATTGTTTGAGCTGGGTTGCTTATGTGCCACATCCCAATTGTCATGTCTATAGATGTCACAATAATTTAGGTTAATGCATCACCCTCTTTCAACAATGCCTCGCAATTCATTTTGGCTAACATGCAGGCCACAAATCAGTTTATTACGAAGAGGATGTATGAAGAGTTACTTTAGCAAACCCTGCATTCATGCTGAGCTTGATAAAGCTACAATATAATTTGAAACAGATTCATTAGGCAACTGATTTCTTATGTCAAGCCTAAGAGCTTCCGACACCGCATTGACTCCAGCTCTAAATGTAATCCAGTATTGTAACAAGAGCATCAAATGTGGAATCCTTTACTTGATTTGGACGCTCAAGCTTATAAGTAAGTTCAGAGTTTCATTACCAATCACAGTTAAAACAATGTTTTTCTTTTTAGCAGCCGCAGTTGCCTCGTTGGCTATTTATCTTTACAATCATATTCAGGTACCTTACCTATTGAAATGTTGTAGCAGTTTCTCTTAGGTGCTCTGTTTTCAGTGTATAGGTTTGCCAGGAATTTGTCTTCTAGTTCATCTTCAATATACTGCACGCTTCCCTCATAGTCTGAGTAAACTTTCACCAGCCTGTGTCACCATTATTGCGTATGTTTGTTTGTGATGTTTATGGATTTATTATCGGGAGCAATTACAGAGGCATCTAGCATGTAACATGGTTCTTATAAAAAAGGAATAGCCACTGCATTGTAGACATCATAATTGACAAAGGAATACAGCATCACATCCAGTCATATGTGATAGCAATTTAGAGGAGGGATTCGTTGGTGCAGTCCATAGTGCATGCTAGGATATATTTTAGGTACTTTTTACAATTCAACACCGATGTACGCCCAGTACGGCCACTGTTGTAGGATGTGGGACATGCTTTACAGCACTTATGCAGCCCCTACAGCAACCACAACACTGCTATATAGACATCGAGTGCTGTAATATAGCACCTGCCACTGGCCTTACAACACCCCTCGCCAGCACCTGTTTTAAGTGCCCCTTCAGAACAGTTTGGATTATTGGAATAGCTTTATTTCTACTTTCAATTTGATTCACTAGGTATGTTCAGGGAAGTACCATCATCAGCGGGTTCAACTTAGATACTCTTTCTTAATTGTCTCTAACGATCAGAGATAAACATGATAATAGTGTAGTCTCAATGTCAGTGTGTTCAGTGTGTTTATTATAGACATTTTCAGATTGTGTGCAGTGTGTTATTTTGGTTTTATTTTCAGCTAGAAAATCTGCAATCTCAGGAGATCAGCGCGATGGTAAGTCAATCTGATCGTTAGATCAGGGATTCAAGCCCAAAGTTTTATAAGGGGGGCAGGGGCGCTCTGTCTTCTCTAGATTTCTCAATAGGGTAGAATAAAAATGCAAGAATTGAACAAATCCTCTCAGAATCACCATGACAACAGGAGATACATCATACTGCAGATAAATTGTTTTATGCTAAGTACTAGAGTCTTTGGTGGGTTTGCATTATCTATTTAGAAATGTATATCATTCAACTCAATAAACTTCTTACCATCTTATCTTATTTGTAACCTTGAATCATTACAAGGGAGTGTTCAGAGTGTATTTACGGTACTCTGTAGCACTTTGAATCCTGTGGTTATGTTGCTCACTGGAAGCCGATGGTATTTTACTTAAACAGTGAAGTTTGGTTATTCTCATATGCCTAGAAAAAAAATCCTAGAGAAGACACTATATGGTGCCATAGTATCGAACCAGTCATTTGATAGTGAAGTAACAACATTCAATTATTCAGAAGCAATAGTGTTACAATCAAAGATATGAAACCAGTTTTATATCTATGGTTATAATTGATTTGCATTTATCATTGAAACTGACAAATATTATCAACAAAACCTGGATTTCCCAATCAATGATAACATACATCATTGCTATTGCACAACTCAACGGCTTTACGTCACCCCAAGATTAAAAAGTGCCTCACGTCAGCTCGATAAGGTCTAGGTGAATGATTATGTGTACAGTTACTCTCAGCAGGGAGTTCGGGTTTAATTATCCTAATTTCCCTGTCCTCAGTTACTGCACAATGTTGAAGTTGTATCCAACAGTTGCCACATAAAATTAAGAGAGCTATTAAGTATTTGTGCTGAAAGAAAAGAACCAAGTGTTGATTATATGCCACTATCTCAATGATTATGATGACTAGACGCCTTTTAAGACCAGCTAGGTAATTGCTGCATACTTTCAAACTAATTTTTGAGCTGTTTGTTGCACAACACAGACTTTACAGTACACCTAATAGGATGCCTGGATATTTGTATGGTATTATTAAATATCATTTTTAATTTGAAACAGGTTGATAAAAACTAGAAACAACAGTTGTCAACATTTTTTGGACAGGGAAAAACACAAATTACCAATTACGAATACCAAAAAATAAATGTCAACATGTCAGCAAACAATTTGAATAACAAAAAAAAGTCAACAATGAAAAAATACATCAAAATAACTTGTTTGTGATTGTGTGCCATTTCTCAGACATCAAGGTATGAAAAAAAGGTATAGTAAATTAGGGTCATCAACAAAAAGGTAATAACTGCTAACACTGAGAATGACCCAGTGCCGTAGCTTGATGGTAGGATAGTCAGGCTTTAGAACTTGATCAGATTCATAATCTCCTTCAGTTTCGATGGTGTAGCCAGAGTTCTTTTCTTACTGTAAAGTGAGTATATATAGTTTGCAGGTAAAACATTTCAAATTTGATAATAACTAGAAGTTAGGTTCCCTTGTTTTGTGTGGAGACAACTCCATATCACTACCCAGCATACAGATCAAAGATGCTGACCCATGCTAAGGACATGACGATAATTAGACGTGTTGAGTAATTGATAATTTGTACCGAAAGTTCTTGTGATCAGACTTAATTGCCACTGCTACATTGGATCATCATTCAAAAAATTTAATCGACAACTCAACACTGTAAAATTATAGCGTTGTAACACATTGATATATCTTTATTTTACGTTGTAGTGATACACGCCTATAAGAGCACAGCATACTGTAAGAAGTTCCATTTCCCGGAGTCTGTTAATCCTCTTGTTATATTTGAGGGCTCAACACCTGGGTCCTGTACTTGTTGGATTTCTTGTTATGTTTGAGGGCTCTACGCCCATGTCCCATACATTGACTAGAATATATATAATTACCTGAGCTTGTTGGATTTCTTGTTATGTTTGAGGGCTCTACGCCCGCGTCCTGTACCCTGACTAGAATATTTATAATTACCTAAGTATGTTGGATTTCTTGTTATATTTGGGGGCTCTACGCCCACGTCCCATACCTTGACTAGATGTATAATTACCTGAGCTTGTTGGATTTCTTGTTATATTTGAGGGCTCTTCGCCAACGTCCCGTACCTTGACTAGAATATGTAAAATTACCTGAGCTTGTTCGATTTCTTGTTATATTTGAGGGCTTTACGCCCGTGTCCCGTACCCTGACTAGGATAACTACTACATGTAGAAGTCTGACTCAGATCATCATCACTACCTAGTCTGTATCCAGAGTTAGCGTTGTACAGCTTCCTCACTGTGCGATAACCTGAATCTGAAACATCATGTTAGAAAACTGTGAAAATGACGGTTGACCAGCTAATAAATCGAAACGAAACTTTTGGCAGGTTTCATGCCAGAAACAATCTGATATCATTATGGCATTAGTCTCTTCAAAGACCCTTCCCCTCCCTGCCCCAATACCTTTTTTATAATAACCGCATTTTTTTTTTTTCCTTTTATTCGTTCAAAACTACCGAATAGTTTCTGCGAGAGTTTCAATAAAATCTTATCTTATCATAAAAATACAGTTCATTACCTGGTGTTTTAGTTTTAGGCGTCTTGCTTGTTGCAGTCGATATTTTGCTTGTAGCTGAGGGACAGCAAGTTTTTGCATTAGGAGTTATCTTCTCCACAGAGGATTCCTTCACCTTGATTTCTCGCTTTTTAGATGGCCTTGAACTCACTTCAACTGAACAGGACACATATAGAACAACTTTTAAGGAATAGTTGCGCCTAAGGGTTGAGATATTTACTGTGGCAAATACTTAATGTGACTTATCTCATATCACATATTCTATGGCTATTCAGGGAATATGCTCAAAAAAAAGTGTATTTGTCACAATTTATTATAACCTGTAAATCTATAATGGGGGACAACTCAGGTGTTTGAAGAAGATTGAGAAGAATTTTCTTTCAGCTTGAAGGATCAAACTGTTTCCTAAGGTTGCTGTTCAGCCAACCACAATGCTCTCAATTCGACCAAATATTAGCCAGTTTCAACAAAGTAACAGCACCATCTGTTACCTTCCCCTGCCAGAGACAGCCCTGCCGGTTCATTCAACAACCTCAACCAGTGATCAACAGTTTAACATCATCGTGTTGAAATATGAATATGATAATAGCTCAAGGTTAAAGCACAACCATACACATTAAATATTGACACAGGTCATGACTCACTTATTGTTGACTTTCTTTTGGCTTTAGATTTAGCAGGTTGTTTAGCTCTACTAGCTGTGCTCGGACCCACTACTTTCGGAGTTTTCTTCTCCACTTTAACTTCGGATGCTGTCACATTATCAGCTGTCAAGTTGATATCTTTGGCCTCCCCTGTACATAGCATAAGGACAAGAGACATTAGTCTGAGCTCCATCGACTCCACCCCCGTCAGACGCCCCCCCCCCACAAATCAATAATGTAAATGATTTAAAAATAAAACAGTGATTGCTAAACAACCAGTAACACTTCCATGGCAATAATATTCAAATATCGGTTTGTCTAGAGCTTTCAGAACCTGACGTTGAGTTGTGGGTACAAGCCTATACCAATTTTGTTCTATTTGCCTGCATTAGGAGTTGCTTCCCCTCCACTGGTCATGCTGCAGTGACCAGTAGATGGGAGCAACTCCGAAGGCAGGCATATCGATTAAACTTGATTTAGTACTGACCATCGGTTTAGATTTAAATGTTTCACCTACTTTTGACAGTAGAGCTGACAGCCTTTAACAGAGCTTTATGTTCTACTACTGGGTGGTCCGCTTCTAAGTGGTCTGCTTCTGGGTGGTCTGCTTCAGCGTGGTCTATAGAAGCAGCAGTCAGCCTCTCGGTTTTGACAGCCGACCTGCTGACTGGTTTGTGGTGACCCTTAGATATAACATCTGTTGAGCTTCTGGGGGAACAAATCTCATCCTCATCATCGTCATAAGGGGCAGCCTTATTATAATATCCTAAGGGTATGTCTCCATCCTTGCTAAAGATAAGAACATGTGATAGTTTTCATCGGCTACTGGATATTGAGAGTGAGGAATGGTCTGCTAATGGTTAACATCATGGACCTTCGATCTCCAGTGTCAGGCTTCAATAAACCGCGGCGGCAATTAATTATAATTTGGTAGTGGCAGGCCTATCATTCTAGCCAGAGGGTCCTTCAATTAGAATGAGTAATACTTTTCTAAAGCAAATTATCACTACTACATAGATAAAAAGTAGCACTTACTTGGTCTTTCAATTCTACAAAATCCCTCCTAAATTCGCTCACTCAGAATGTATATGGTTCCATCAATGAGTGAGCAATTTCTGAGCAAGACCGTAACAGATATCGCTCATTCATTGAGTGAACAATCAGATTGTGATTTTGGCCTTAAAACTCCAACAAGCCAGGGTATCCGGGAATCCGGGTAGCTGGGTGTTGTTTGAGTATTATGGCTTCCTGCAAGAGACTCTAGATTGGAAAAACCTCTCTGCATTGAAGATAAATTTAGTGGCAGGTAACCAAGAAAATCCCACTGTGGGAATCAATTCGATAATGTTATGATTAGACAACATGAGTTCTGTATCTCGCCCATACTCTTGATTATCTTCATGATTTGAGGGGACACAAAGCAGACTAGAATCTATTACTTTATATTGTTAGTCAAAAATAGGTCAAAATGGTCAAAACCCTAGTGCTAGCGCTAATGCTAAAAGTAATGCTCATGAATTTCCCGATGCAACAGGTGGTGTCAACCAATTAGGCTCATTTGTTAGACATGGAAATTGTGGCGGCGAGCCAAAACCCAGATATGAAAACTCCAATGGTGGTAAATCCTACAGAGGTACATCAAATCGTAAGACAGCTGAATCATGCTATAGGTGTGGTTCTTCCAATCATATTGGTAGTGATACTAACTGCCCAGCTAAGGATAAACAGTGTAATAAATGCTCAAAAATAGGTCATTTTGCTATTGTGTGTAGGAGTGTTGAACCTTAGAAAAAAGTACATTCTATATTGTCAGCTGGTAGTCAAAATGCTGATCAAGGTCAGGCAGCATTTCAGAGCAGAACTATGAGGCCGAAGTTTAATCTAGACAAGCTTGAAATCAGAGTAGGAAACATTCTGCTTGATGTGCTTGTAGATTCTGGCTCACAGAGCAATGTGATTAGTAAAGACACATTTGATTTACTTGTGTCAAGAGGTCTTAGAGTCAAAGTAGAGCCGACAGACCTGGAACTGTTTCCGTATACTGCAGATAGGCCCTTAGACTTGTTCGGATGCTTCAATGTGGAACTAGAAGCAGGAAATCAGCTGGCAACAGCTGAAATCATAATTATTAAAGATAGGAATCAGTCATCGTTGTTGAGTAATGATACATCTCATGCACTAAAACTAATCAAAATAGACTACAATGTAGGAGTAAATAGCTTAGATTCTAATGTCAGTAATTACGGTAGTCTGCTAGATAACTTTAAGAATTTATTTTCAGGCGTAGGTAAATTCAAACGAAAGATATAAAAATAGGAATAGATCCTAATGTAGCTCCAGTGTGTCAACCATATAATCACGTTCCATGCGCACTGAGGAGTAAAGTAGAGGCTAAACTAGAACAGCTAGTTAAATCAGATATCATAGAGGTAGTAGCAAAGCCTACACAGTGGATTTCACCTTCGATTTGTGTACCTAAGGCTAATGGGGATATTAGGCTTTGTGTTGATATGCATAGGGCAAACCAGGCAATTATTGGGGAAAGACATCCCATGCCGACTGTTGATGATTTATTACAGGATATGAATGGCAGCAAGGTTTTCAGCAAATTAGACATGAAGGAAGGTTTCACGCAATTTGCGTTGCATACTGATTCAAGGGATATCACAACATTCAGTTGTCACATTGGCTTATACCGATATAAGAGGTTATTTTACTCCCCTTCAACAAGGTTGCTCGGTCAACTCTCGATTATCTCCCCGGAAAATTAGTACACAATGAATGGCATACCTGAGCTGAAAACAATGAAAAACCAAAACTTCTACTTAAAAGAGTACAAAGTAATATTCCAGCTAGGAGGCTTAAATTCCACATACTCATCAATGGAGGTCTGAACCTGGTGCTAATTTAGTCTTGAGGACCCTTGTTCAACGCTGCTGCCTCAGCTCCATATTATGGCAGCAGTTTTTCAGAGAATGAAATTTTTTTGACCGTATAAAATCATGTTTATACGTCACCGCTCCAAAATTTATATGAGCTTGATCTTCAGGCAATCTGGAGTTCATCAGTATAAAATCTGAGGCTGTCAGATGATTTGATGCCTTGCTGCTGCTCAAAATAAGATGTGGTTATACGTAAGATTTTTTTTCCACTTTTTAACCGAGTCAAAAATTCTCACTAGTGATTTGAAACATGATGCTATTTATCTTAAGAATTCTTATCCATCTCTTCTGCCAGTCATAACACCATTGAGGTGGCAACTTCAAAAGTTAATGGATATTTGGCCTTGAAAATACTTTCTGATCTTTCGTCTTCTAAACTTATACGAGCGTAATTTATCCACAATAGGGAATATAGTGGTATATTAGATTAGTCTGTCAGACAGCCGATGATCATGCTGCTGCTGCCCAAAAGAGAATGCATTTACAGTTGTTTTTTTTACGAGAAAGGTTTTTTGACATTGGAAAATACTAATATAATCCAACAGCTTCAAAAAATTCATGCTACAGCCAAAATTAAATCAAACAGTATATAAATTGAAGCTGTCAGGAAATTTTATGTCTTAATGCTGTTCGAAAGAAAATATGGTAATAGTAATACAGATCATCATATTGGCGGCTGATAAAATGTTCATGTTTATTTATTTGCAGCTCATAGCAGTGGTCCTTGTACAATATAGCATGGACCATGAATAATTGACTGTTATGCATGCTTACATCAGAAGGGGATTTTAGTTTAGGATATCAATCATTACACAGTATCGGGTGGGTGGGTGGTTGTGTCTTTCTGCCCCACACCTAAATTCTATCAGAATGGTTTTGTGACCTCACAGCTTCAAACCTTATACCAGCTGGTCTACACGGCAGTCTAATGGTATAAAAATGATACACTCAGACAGTCAATGGCATTGCTGCTGCTCAAAAGAAAATTTGGTTACATCGCAGCCTGCAAGTTTTAGCCACTCACAAATGTCAATGTTTGATTTATACAACCTATAACCAGTTATACTTGGTGCAGTATGTTATAGATGGAAGACGCATTACTACAGAGTTTGTACATCATTGCCAAGTTAATTCTGATTGATTCTCAATTACATTTTACTGTTTGATACAGATGTTGTGGATCAGTGGTACCGTGCAGCAGGACAGTCAGGAACAAGATTGCTGGATTACATCCAGGCTAAAACTTTTTTAAAACCCAGTTTAAACTTAGGCCATGGAGTAAGGGTAGAGTTGGTACTAGACCAAGTTTGGTCCATTTGCCTGCATTCAGAGTTGCTCCCGATCCACTAGTCACGCTGCGGCGTGACCAGTGGAAGGAAGCAACTCGAATGCAGGCAATTGGATTAAACTTGTTGTAGGTAGGTACTGTTGAAAAATTATATGCGATGCTCCTGATCAAAAGGAAATGGGGTTATATTCTGCTGTTCACGCCATATCAAGTGGTGCTGCATGCTTAGGATTTCAGCAGGCCACAAATTGTCCAGTTGTAGGTTCTAATTATTCACTCTGTGTAAACCAGTTATAAGTGATATTATTGTGATTGTTGAAATGTTTTCCAGCCATATACCTCATATCTTTCCATACCATTATTCTAAGGTTTTAGATAACATTAAGGCTTGCAAAGAGCCACTTACCACCATATCAAACCCTAGAACAACTATTTAGGCACCGCGACAACAAACATTTGCAATATCCATCGGCCACCACAGAAGGAACAAACTTGTTCTAATAAAGCCCTAAATATCTGTCTCAACTTTTCGCTAGTGTTTCAAAACCTGAAACCTTGTCAAAGGTCTGAGATCAGTGGGAGCACTAGGGTTCGAGAAATGACTTTATCATTTGAAAACTATACCAATGCTACAGAGATAAAATAATTATGTTATCTTTATGACAAAACTTGAACACTGATCAAAGGCATTCCCCGTAATTCCCATCAAATATATTTATTTACTAACAATAACAGCTAGAGCTCAGCGGTCAGTTTATTGTAAAAGATACGGATTAATGAAAATATTACATAATGTTTTCACGAGATGCAAGGTATGAATCAACATTATTACAAACATCTTAGGATGAAGTGGTCAGTTGCTTGTTCGCCAGCCAAAGATGAAGTACCGCTTTGATATTTCACCTTTTTTTTTCTTTAGCAAAAATGTTACATCTCAGTTTCGGCGAATCTCTGCAAACTCTCTAAGGATTAATTTCATCGCCAGTCAAGTAATTGAAGCAGACAGTACTCCCCAGAATTTGGTAAGTTGCCTCCTATCTTGTCAATAGTCTCTAGTGTGATATTTTTCCCATTTTTGTATGCATAGTTATAGTTTTTATATCGATCTGTGGTTTTGAATTGTGAAGAGATTGACACTTGCTGCAAGCTGAGGGCGTTTAGCTTATAAAGTGTATCATCGTGTTCAGCGGATATTCATCGATTGATCAATTCAATTAGAATGACTGAATTTGGTTGATATCAATTGACGATGAAAGGAGAACATGAGTTATTTTGTGTGATGCCAGACAAAGTTATTATTTAAATGATATATAGGCTGGTGAACCGAGAATTAGTTCAGTTCAGCTCCACGTTCAATCCGTTCTCAAACAGCTCAAAATTGTATGATACTAAACTTAGATTCGCAAAAGTCATGATCTTGGAGTATCTTCATTGTGAAATTCAGCTGTGCAGCTGATTTGACAGAATATGAATTTACCAAGGTTTCGCAGCAATGCATTAATGGGTAGCAAATAATGTGCTGGGCAGCATCAGCTTTGTGCATTACGCGATGCAAAACTCAAAGTAGTTGCTGACTCTAAGCTGGGTAACACTTCAGTTTAGGGGAGGTTCCAAGACTTTGCTGTAATAATTATAGAGCACAGGCTAAATAATAACAGGAACAGGAAACAAGTATTGATTGGGTGTGTGAATTATATTGATTTCGATTTTAATTTTTGGATACTCTCATGCTGTGAAATGCCTCAGCAGCTGTATGGGGCTAAGTAACTTTTGCTCATGACACTCTGTTGTTGGAAGACTAGCTAAGTATTGATTGATTACATAAATTATATCGACTTTTTTGATTTTGGGTTCTCTCATGCTGTGGAATGCCTCAGCAACTGCATGAGTGGCATATTAGCGGCGAGTCAGTAAACCAGAGTTTCACTCTTTCTTTTCCAGATGATTCTCTACTGGTGAGCTACCTAATGCGGCCTCTCTATTTTTGAAAGCCATCAGAAACCAGATATGTTATGGAGAACCAGGTAACCGTTACCAGCTGTGAGAAGTTTTCCGCTGCAACCAAATCAGTAGAGTCATCATGCTGGAATGAAAGAAATCATTGGAATACCTAGAAACAATATCAATCAATAAACTACTTTTGCTATTATTTTTCATGGTCATATCACATAATTAAACTTTTGGGTATTGAAAATTCATTTAATCAAGCTGGACATCCAACACATCAATTTACAGCTAGTTTACAAATTCTTCATAACCCGACATGGCTATCCAAATTCTTAAAATACATTTGTTGACATCCTGCATGCAGATCATCTTATATTCTTATTCATACATAGTTGTTTTATTTTGTAGGTCAAAATTTCATCACTGACCCTGGTGATAAAACCATAAGGCCTTTTACATCAGCAGCATTTGTGGCAGCCTCATCCAGACAACAACAACACAGCTTGCATGACATGTGACACTCTATTTTCATTCAAATTACTCAAATCACTTTCTGAAAATATAAAGTTTTATGGCAGCATCTGGTGCACTGTGCAAGGCCAATAAGTTACCAAAAACTTTCCTCGACACATTCGATACCATGGGTTGATAAATTGAAAATCACCAGAATGATGATGTTTTAAAACCTTGAATTCTTGTCAACACATAATATATACCCTGTTAAAATTTATAACGATAGAATATTATTATTCATTTTCTGCCACATGAAAATGAATGCAGATGACAATGCAAATAATATTCAATGTTTATTTTTGTAAATTATTGTTCATAGCTCGCTAAGAGATATAAAATCTGCTGATGTAAAAGTCCCAGAGTGACGTTATGAGTCACAACAAGTTCCTCTCAATAGTTATGTTTGTCTTAGCATTTTCATGTACACCTAGATCAAGTTTCATAAATATTTACGTAAGCACTGAATTGAATTTATACACTTATATTATATCGTTGCAAACAATAAAGGCCGGTAGCCATCAGTCTTATCTTATAATTTTTAAGAATCAGCATCTGAAATAATCAGGTATTGTAGCTTTTTTTGCACATGCTTCGAAAACAACCATGAGTTTGATATTAAAAAATGTTACTTTCTCTGTGTCATTGAGTTTTCATGTAATTTAATAAACTTTCAGTGTAAATAGAGTCCATGAAGTTTATTATTAATCGAAAGACAAATTATTGACTCCACGCATTGCAGCTTGCTGTTTTTGGACCCCCCCCCCACTGTAGCTATTGGACTTAGCCCCCTCACCGGTAGCTGCCAATGCTGCAGAATGTGAAATATGTAGCCTCAGGGCATTATACTGGATAACCACCTTACCTATGACAATAATTGGTTGCTAAGGCTAAATTTGATCTTGATCGAGCATGTTTAATTTGATTGGCATGATGGTAATTGGTTGGTTGGTGGTTGGTGGCGGATGATAAAGAGGTTGCTGGATCAAATCCCACTTTGGGCACTTAAAAGATCTGCTTATAGTAATGAGAGGTCCCAAGTCAACCTATAGAACTATTATTACAACAGATATGCCATTAATACACATCTGTGGTGCTATTTTTTCTTGTGGGCCCTGATTCACTTTTATATCATTTGAGGGGGTCAGAGTTGGACCTCTTCCTCCTACCAGAGATTTACTTGAGCCATGAGTATAGATTCAATGTATAAGAGAGCCATAAGTTTATGGTATTTCTTGAATAACAATGGAATTCAAAAGGATAAAAAACACTAAGTTACCAATTAAACGTACATGTTCATTCTCCAGCTGCAAATCATCTACTGACAGAGTGGTGCTTGTATATTCTGCTGTCTGGTCAATAAATGTACTTAAACCTCCATCTCCCATGTGTTGAGCCATTCATTAAAACATTGTTCCTACCACTGTAGATAACAGGCAAAGATATGGTATTAGAAAAATCTAAAACCTCTAACCAATTACTTGATTATTATCATGTTTATAACTCTGACAATGAATTCCTTGGATGATCACAAATAGCTATTGCTTAGATCTTACAAGTGAAGACAACTAAAACAAAATTGCATTGTGGGATACTCCATTTCACAATATAATTTGATGCTACTCTTATGGCGCAATCTTGAGGTTTTCTTTTCTAATGCGAGCTATTGCCATTTTTTAGAAGGAGGAGGAAATTTAGATCACTTGACACCGTAGCCATAATTGTTATAACAATTACACTTTGAGACAACAAAAAATGCTATATAAATTATTCGCAGCTCACTAGGCAGCAGCGCCGTATCACCTGGCTAGCATAAAGCATTAAAGAAGAAAATACAAACATGTTGTACATGGGGCTTTCTATGAGATAGCAGCTGGACAGAAAGCCTACCTCAAATCTTACATCATCTTGCTGCCGATTTGTTGCCTTGTATAAGTAATGACTCTGTTGTCTTATCTGATATCTGATTATCAGTACTCTGTGCCTCACAATGAGCTGCTTCAAGCTATCAGCATCTCCTGGACTCATCACCTACAAAATAACAAGAATAAACCGTGAAGAGCTGTAATATATTCAAACATCTCTATATCAGAATCAGTCCCCCTTCCCGCATAAACCTTTTGACCAAAAATTCCCATGACTGGTAAATCCCCAGAAAATTGCATTATGAGTGGCGGAGGGGGGGAGGGGGTTTGCTGCAAATGCTTCGCTCTGCACCACGGAGATTTTGTCTCATTATAAAACTTTGACAAATCCTCTAGATGTGACTTACGACTAACGACTTGTTTTGCATAAGAAAACCTTGGACAAACCTCTTCTATAATGGTTTTAATATAGATAGGAATAAAGGGAGGGAATTTGCACCAATCAGGCTATGAAATGAAATATGGAGGGAACTTTTGGGTGTGATGTGGTAATTGTTCACTGAGACCTCAACATGAGTGAAAGGGGAAGGAAAAAATCTGCTGCTTTGTGTGGTTATACCACAGTGATTTTATTCTCAGAGCAACAGTTTTTGAATCTAAGAAACTTAGGGTTTTATAATGTAGAACTTATGGCAGATATACCCTGGATGCAGGTGACACAAGACTAGTTTGAACGTAGCAAAAAGAAAGCAAAAGAGCTCTTCAGATTGTATGTAACTATTGATCTGCATAGAAACACCCAGCTGTTATACACACCATTCGCAGACCAGAGTATATATCGCAATGGCTAACATTTCTGTGTAACAACATTCATAAAACCAACTGGTAATTCTGTGCAGCGTGACCAGTAGCATTTATCGGCAGCTAGATGCTGGAATATACCAATATTTTAAGTTGGTGCTCTATACATCTGAATAGTCCTCAAAAGTCTTCTTGTGAATTATACCAACTTTGGTAGTGTGCCTAAATCAAGTTTTATCCATTGGAGTTGCCCCCCCCCCTCCACTGGTAATGCCGAACGCTGGTAAATGGATCAAACTCTATTGATACCTCTGTAGTACTGGACCCCAGTCAACTTAACCACCAAAAACCCAGCAGGTCCCAACGCTTTTTGATGTATGCTGATATCATTTATCGAACTTTTCATTGCCATAAGCAGCAACTAAGCCAGCGAAAAGATCAAATGATTTTGCCACTTTGGGTCAATTTGAGTTTGCTCTGCTGATTAGCCTACCAATGAAGCAATAATGGGTAGTCAATGCTTGCTGTGCTGCTACAGATGATGATCAACGCTAGGTAAATTATTGGGTAAGGAGGAAGTATAGGACTTTTGATTACCAATTTGAAAAGCTGATACATATTCTGCAGCAGCACAAGCAGCAGTAAGCAAGGAATTCAGCAACTAACTTGGTTATGTGCCAAAATGGTCTGTTGAAAATGTGTTCCTTACCTTGAGTAGGTCCGTCCAGATCAGATGTCTTTGCACATCCATTGACAGCTAGCTGGTGGTGTCACCTGCTCAGTCATAATACACAGAGCAACTGCTGCCTATCAATTCAAAGTGCAGAAAATAGTAAACCATCCATGTCTATCTACTTCTGTGATTGTGATGTTGACACAAGGTGACAAATCTGACAATTAACAGGCAAATTTATTTTTGGTGAAGTACCAGGGTATTGGCTTAGGATAAACTAGCCCCATGATCTGGGCCAATTGCATGACAGTGCCAGCTGGTTATGCAAAAAAATTGTACTGGCATTAAAATAACATTAACACTACTGTATACTCCCAAATATTCCCTGATCTAAAATAGATAGAGGTATTCGTTGTTGACGTTTCTAATCCAAAGCTTCTATACATGACCAGACTTTCCTTATGATGTGAGACTTCGCCACCACCAGGAACCAAGCCTGTAAAAAAAAAGAGAACATTGAGAGCATACAGTAGCACTATTTGACCGAAGTTTCTGCTCTATAACTATGGTAACAAAATGATTATTTTTGTTTACACAGTACCTTCCCTGAAGTCTAACTATATCAATTAAAAATCAAACCTTTCCAATGAATTTATGAGATAACAATCAGTTGGCCACACTGGATATTCATGGTGGGCTAAAAGTATCTCTTTGATCAATATTTAAGAGGTTAAAAAAAATCGGATGTCTTATCACTCACATGTGGACATATGATTTCATAATTCAGCATAACTTGCAAAGGATATCTGTAATTGGGGGAGTTATGTCACATTTTGCATGAATTATTAGGAACTAACAAGACGTATCCTATACCAACGAAGAGGGAAACTATTTGCAGTATTTAGCATTATCCGTCACCTTGGAAGAGTGAAGTACAGGCTGAGAGAAAATATCGCCTTTTGCAATGGCTTTCAATAGTGAAATACGTTACTCGCTAACATTTACACAACCTCAGCTAGTGAAAATTGGTGTCAGCTGAAATCATGTCAGCCCTAAACTAGCATTTATTGCAATATTGTAGCATTTTTTAGCATGATATTTAATCCTCACCACTGATTTCCATATTATAAACACTTTGTTATTGGGGCTACAGACATCCCCTTAGAGGTACATTTAGCTTCTAAATTAAGATCAGATTATGAAGCAAGATAATGATTTTGATTTTCAGGTAAGAGTTGAAGTGTAGTTAAGATCATTAAGTCAGGGTATAGTGTGTACTTAGAAGGGCAATGTATCGTTGGTTTATTGAATATTTAACAGGATGGGTAGAGGAAAGTTTCTGCAGCGAGAACAAGGGCAAAGGAAGTTCAGGGATAGATTCAGTTTGGCAAGCTGGTATGAAATGGCAGATAAAGATAGGCCAACACACAGTGCCTTTGACTGTAAGGCTTGTGCTATGATTCCTGAGTTCGAATTGATGAAGTCAAACGCTCTTTTCATCACAACAGAAAAGGACAAACTTACACCAGCTAGAATAGTCATTAGAACAGTAAACGAGAGAACACCTAGAGTTAGAACACCAGAAGTTTCAGCTGCAGCACGTAGGAAGATTGAGCAAAACTTTCTAAAAAAAATGCGGGATGAGTCCGTGCAAGCTCATACGACGGCACTCTATTCATCCAACTTGTCTATGAACAAATAGTTGAGGATTCGACAGAGCTGTACTTATGTAAGGCACCGTGCCAAGAGCCATATTGGTCCTTTAAGGTCTTACAATTTTGATCGCCAGTGTGTCGCTGAATATTTGAGGAAGCTATCGCTGAACAGCAAACAGCTAGGGAAGGAAATGGCCAGAAGGTGGGCCCAACTGTCTCGCAAAGCTGGGCCGATGTTAGAGAAAAATAGAGAGCAGGTGAGAATATGACATCATAGCAACTACGTCCTATCCTTACCAAGATTTAAATTACAATATAATATTTGGGAAGAATTAGAATCAATCCCATGAAACCGCTGAGTTATATAGTAGAGCGTGGGGTGGCAAATCATAGTAAGAAAACCTGCCTTTTTTCTCATACTTGTAATGATTAGTAAAGGTTAAAAATCTTATAGAGATGGTTGTCAGCTGCCATTATATTGATGCAAACCTGATATATCATATCATCGTTTGTGAACATACTGCACACCCACAAACCATCCAAGTCTATTTAGATCTGTAACAGTTAGAAAAAACATTTAGAATTAAATATTGTTGGGAAAATATCGTAGCTTTATACTGTACCACCAACTGTTAACTAATCATGGAAAATTTAACATACACTTTTAGGTAATACAAGAATATGCCAAGTCTCTAGGATACTCTTTCAATACAAGAAAGCAAGCTAGAGCAACGTACAGGAAAGTTGATGGTGTTGCGATGCGCACTACTCTCAACCCAGACGAGCTAGGTATGAACAGAGTAGTTTGAAAACACTGATTAAATGTATCCTCAGTAGGGAACCACCTTCAATTGTTACAACATTGGTTAGTTAAGGGCAGGACAACAACTCCTGATGTGGAAAAAATAAAGGATATGATATGGGTGAGCAATGGAAAATGATATTCGTAACAACTTAGCCAATATAATTGTCTGATACTCTAACCCAGCATAGTAAATATTTGGGTTATTTGCAGTGAAAGAACGAGACAGAAGGATTTTAAGTGGGGATATAAACATTGGCCGAGCGATTTGTCCGATCACTACGTTCACATTCAGAAATGGACAAAAAGAAGAAAAGCAGATTTATGGCAGAGTCATATCATTAGCAGTCATCAGGCAAATCCATTTGCAACAAATGGGGAACATGGGAATTCTGAGAAAAAAACAGATTTGTCACAGCTGAACCAACAGCAATGTGCACAAATTCTCAAAGACAGCGGAGGTTAGTTGGCAATGACAGAATTATCCGACAAGGTGGAATAGTGGTCCGAGTTTCAACGAAGTGTATCTAAAATAAGCAAGCTACCTATTTCAGGCATAGTTGTGTCATCCTGATACAAATTTCTGAACACCAACTGAAAATCTCAATGTATTACAGGCGGAAGAAAACCCTGTTAGCTTGTAAATTCAATGTCGGAAACACTGTTCCAAATATAGATTCAAACTTAACCTTGTAGATATTTAGATGTTAACTTGATAATATTATCTACAAATCACTGACTGAGCATAATAGAAATAGCTAGAGGGGCACGATAAACAAGCAGTTATTTCTAAATAAAACATAGCCTATCCCCACATCAGCCAGATATCCTCTTCATACGGATATGTATAAGGTTTCTATCTAGCTCTATAACTGTTGTTGCGAACTGATGATGATGCAAAAGCCTTACTTAGAACTGCCCTTAATTTGGCAAACAAGTAAACAGCAGCTATGTTGAAATATTCAAACTCGATCAATTGCGTTAGTGAGCATTCCCTGCTGATGAAGCCAGAACTTTTTTTGTGCACTACTAACAACATTATTAATGTACTTTTGCTCTTACAGAGAAAGTTAATGACGATGACTGCATCAGGGATATCAAAGAAAGAATAGAAGATCTGGAAACTACTAGCTATGTGAAAGTGTGGCATGACCACAGCACCCTCAATGGCCACAGCACATTCCTTATTAGTGTGGGGTTCATCTACGACAAGGCCATGTACCTTACAGAGACAGAATCAAAAATGTAAGTTAAAAATTAAGCATTACAACAAATTTCATGGTTCCTATTGACACAACACAGATTCTTCATTGCTCTTAATGATTTCTTTTATACAAGATTCTTACCAGCCAGCGATCATATGTAATCTATCTATTGTGTCCAATTTCTCTGTACAGCTATCTTTATGTTTTTAGGGAAAACATTCAGGCAATGGTAGAGAGGCCATATCGGCACATGATCGGAAGATCGTCAGCCTCATCAGAAGATATGCAGCATTACACTGCCGAAAGGATAGACGAGATTGTGTCCACCATGAATGGTGTGGTGTTTGAAGGCAGGACATACTGGGCCGCTCCCAGGCTCTTTGCTGGTAAATACAATACAAAATTATAAATATATCTGATATGTGACAATTAGATGACAATGAAGCCTCTCGTATATAAGAAGGCTGATGCAACTGTTTCCAATATTTGTAAACAAGAGGAAAATTTAAGTGCACCATATATTGCACTCTGCACGGCATTGAGCGACAGAGAGACAAAACTTCACGGATTAGCCTACAGAAACCCTAAGAATGTGGACCTTGGGGAGGGGGGAGGTTCTGTGAGGTAATCTAATCTTAAATATGGATTCTTATTGTCTCATTACATGGATAATTTTGATAGATACAAAAATTTTTCACTCAACAACAGGTGACATACCGGCTAGAGCCTTCGAGGTGGGCCAGTTAGGCCCAAAGAGCCATCATCCCTGCTGGTGCAGAGCTCATTGTCAGACGTTCAGGCATTCAGACTCATGTCTGAAGTTCGGATATTTCTCCAGCCTTGAGGAGAGAATCACACATTTTGGAGACCGGAAACCGGAATACTCTTTCAGAGCTTCGAAAAAGGTGAGTTACACAACTTGCCTGCAAAAAGCAACATCCAATTATTCGAAAACAAATCATGCCGCCAATAGATTCATAAAATCAGTATCAGAATATGAATTTAAAAAAAGGCTTTGTGACAATTTAGGATTTCATGATATACATTTCCTGTACATAATAAACTGGTAACTGTAAAACATTATACATCTTTTCAACAGAAAAACGAGTGCATCAATGAGTTCGAGCGCAGAGGTCGAGATGTGCCACCGACATGGCTAAGGGACAAGGTCAAAGATAAACTTGCGAAGGAGTTAAGAGGTAAGCTTTGAACAAACGCCGTCAGCAACACTGCAACTATATGTCAATCGTAAGATCATCGGCCTACAAACTAACAGCTAGTCTGCACATTGGTGATATAAATGTTATTATTATATTACAGGTCTGACCTCGCTACCTGCCTTACTAACAGAGGGGCACACCCTATCAGACCTCAATCTAGAGGTTTATGAAGTTGCCATGTGTGAGCCACTCCATGATATGAAGAATGTCATTGTAGTGATTTTTGAAGAGCTGCACTGGCAGATAGATAATGAGGCATTGAGGAAGTCCATGAAAGAGTTTTGTGCTGCCTATACAGGTAAGATCCTAGGTGACTTGATACTGAATCAATGCAATGCTCTTTAATCAGCGCAGAAAAACTGGATTGTGTATATATATATACACACATATGTGCAATACAGTGTCATATATTATATATCCCACTATTGTACCCATAAAAACCCTGGACAATGAGTCATTCATATATATATATAGATTTATATCCTGCTTCATAGGAGGCAAGATCATATAATTCTGATAAGAAAGGAGGCCCATATATGATAGGAGGCCTTTTCGGGGCCTCCTATGAGTGAGCCTCCTGTACCTATACAAAGTAGTCATATTGGCCACTTTTAATGAATGATATGAAAATTTGGATGCTACCTTGATAAACGAACTGAATTTCATTGGGGGGAAAACTCACAATCCATAAATGATAGAACATTGATAGTCAGGGAGGCAGACCTTTTATATAGGCCAACCTCCTAACATCAGATTCATTTTACAAATTTATATTGCAGGTTTAATGCATCCAAGTTCTGTAATTTAGAGTTATCTGTCTAATAGGCCTCTCTTGCTTGGCTAATTATCCAAATTTCCAGAGCACAGCACTATGGATTTTAGCAAATTACAGTGGCCTGTCCAATTTTGCCTCCCTTGCTCTGTCAATTTATAATATTTCCATAATTTCAGAACAATTCCTGGAAATCAGAAGATGTAGAATCATTATGGATAAGGTTGAAACTATTCCCAACCAGAGGTAATTTGAAAATACAAACATTCTTATTGGATAGGAGGCTATTCGCATTGATGCTACAATCATATCAGACTAGGGTTTGTGCTTGCAAGTACGCTAGAATGATTGAAGACTAACATGGTAGCTGCGATAGAATTCAAAATGCTGCCTTGATGGTTTCTCTCATTTTTTGAGTGTTGCCAAAATTCCTCATCAGTAATAAAACTGGCGAATTGAATCAATACCAGAACTTTACAGACTGCCATTTTGCATTTCAGCATCACTCATAAGCAAATTTTGAGTGCGAGCCAAAGAACAGATGACAGCATTTATCATCAGAAATGAAGCGATTGTAGTCAAGAGTTGTGAGACAACGCATATTATTACGCGATTTGAGTGCATTCCCAGGACGTCAGCAAGATCCATCTTCAACAGCAAAATCTGAGGATTCTACAGCCTGCGACTTTAATCATGGAAGATGAAAATTCATTTACGTAGAGGCAGAATTATCATATTGCTTAGCACCAATGTAGAAATGGTGGTTATTGATGTCGCTCATAAAACATAATTTATATTTCACGCATGAGAGTATCTTACACCAGTCATGTTTTATTTGAGTTATACGTGTATTGTTGCATCTATTTAAAAAAAATTGATCTTTTATAAAAAGCACATGGTACACCGTCCATATATCAAAGATGAAAACACAAAATAAAAAAATGCAAATGGTCTTGAACATACTAGATTTTTACATATGTTTTCAGATTTTGGGACAATAAAATAAAACAAAACTCTATGCATCTGCGATCGAAACAGAAAAAGTCTCAACTAGAACATTAGCAAATAATGACAAACTATAACACATAATTATTGCAGAATGTAGAACATACTTACTACGATTCACATGCCATAAAAAGTGCTTTATTAACAAGGGCCTGGAAATGCCAGAAATATTTATGAATTACAAGTTTAGATTTTATGTTGTAATATCTGATATGTTTATGGTTTGTTGGATTTACGCCGCCTCAGGTTGGCACAGTGAGCTCGTATCACTAGTACAGATCTTCTTGGTAGACGTGCCGCCACCTTCTCTAGAGCCTCTTTCTTGGGTAGTCCCCCACTATCTGGGTCCCAATATTTCAGGACAACCGCCGTCTCTGATGCCGTCCAGGCAATCTTACTCTTTCCTATGGAGTAAATCGAATAACAGGTGATACGTCGGCAGACTGAAAGCATTGGGCCTGCTCATTGTAGACACAGGCAGATTGTATCGATGAGCTTTAGGCCACACCAAATTGATGTCTTGATCTAGATTTACCTCCCTCCTCAAAAATATTGTCTGGTTTATTATAGAAATAAACTAAAAAACCTTCCTCCAGTTGATCATTCTCTAAATTATTGTAAAAATAACACAAAATATGTGATAAAATGAATTTCCCTCCAGCGTCCTCTAGTATTTTGGCATAAATTGAAAAATAATATACCTCCTCCCTCCTCTGTGCCTGGTTCTTCTTTTTAATCTAGATCAAGTCATCAATATGGTGTGGCCTTAGCTAGACAGTCGGCAAAAGATAAATTATTTCTATCTGAAGTTGGATAGGCTTTCCAACATTGTATATCTATGTTTCTCTGCACTGTTTCTCAACCTTGTCGCTCAGCATATAGGGGCATAACCCATGTACACCAATGCACAGTTCTAAATACCCCGCTCAGCGATAAAATACAGTTCCAAAATGATCTACCAAAGTTCCCACACACTCACCTCTCCCAGTACCAGCCTGACTACTCTGCTCAGCTCCCGTTCTCTGATTACCTCTACCTACAAGCAAGGTCACGCAAATAGATTTGTAACAACGATTGTAAAAATGCAATGCAACATAACATTCTTGTTTCTTTTTAGTTGTTTGCAAACCTGTACAACTGGGGGTCAATAGACCTAGTAGAAGTTACTGCACATGCTAGTGATACAGATAATACAAGTCATTTGGAGACAACTCTGATTTTACTGAAAAATTCGGATAGCACAAAAGAATAAGCTGCCACGCTCAATTAGATTGAGACGTAAACTATTTACTTTGTTTTAGTTTCTCAAATCCACCAAAAACACATTCAATGCATAGCTTCCTTCAATGTTATCGCATTGTTGAATTATTATAATGAAATGACACGTAATTTCAGTTTAGAATCTGTGACATTAAATCATGAGAGCGTACAGCTGATCCCTCATGTGGTAGTAGGATCTTATGGTGAGCACTACGAGTATTACCGTAGCCTAAAGGAAAAGCTCACTACCATGTCAGCTACTCTGCAACATAAATATTATGGGTTCAAATACATACGTAATACGACAGAAGACAACTCTCTTTTTAAGGTATTCCTCGCAACATTGATGATGTCACAAGTATTGCCAAAACAGTTAGAATATTTACCGGTAGAATTGTGACCTATATATGACAAGTTTCTAACATGTTTTTGGGGTTAGTGACACAATCCCTTATAAGACTTGTCAAGGCTGTGCAATTTGAAGCTAAGCTATCTCTGCTTTCATTATCAGCTTTCATTAGCTTATGTTAGCTTTTTCTTGGTTAAACTTGGGGTATGAATCCAAGTCTTGCATATTTACCTCTGTGCGCCTGATCTTCTTCCGATTCCGATTCTGAATCTGTACTCTTTTCCCGATCTGACTGCAATTTCAAAGAAATCATGCATACAATTGGTATCAGGATGATTTTAAGCTATCAGGTTCAGCAGTAAAGTATAATGTAAGGCTCAGAGTAGTCAAGAGTTAATACGTACTAGTCACATGAACAGCTATTTGCCAGTGGTGTGTAATTGCCTAACATATGTCTGGGTTTAGTAACACCCTACCCTTTGAGGCTTGTCAAGGCTTTGCAATATAAAACAATGTTTTCTGTAGCTGTCGTTAGCTTTTTATTTCTTACAATTTCTTAGCTTTCTAACAACCTCCGGCAAATGCCTTTTCATGTCTCAAACCCTTTATTCTAGAGTGCATAGCCACTATTGGGACTTTAAGGACATACTGTGCTCACAACTTACTGTTCAGAGGAAACAGTTTTCTGTAGTGATGGAACTATGAGCCAAATGAATGATGCCCAAAAGATTCTATCTGCAAAAAGCCAGACCTTTGGGTTTTGCTCCCGATAGACTACTTAGCCAGCTTGTCAAAGGATCGCTTACGCTTGTTCATAGATATATAGAAACCTTACTGACCTGAGAAGTTGAATTGGTGTCTGTTACAATATCAACTGGAGTGCCCGGTCGATTCACGATATGCACAACTTGAGAGGTCGATGCTTCATCATCAATCTCCTCTTCTGCCGCACATGAAGCTTAAACGCAAAGAAAAAGATTGCCAGCTAGAAAAACGTCACACTTTAACAACAGAGTAGACTGCTTATGCTGAATGGAAACCAATGGTTAGGTTTGGCATTGTCACCGAACATTTAGTACATGGCATCTACAACTGTCCCAATAATGATACATGTTCCCGTTAGTCTGCAACAAGCCGAGTGAATTTTATGTTCAATTATCGCTCAAATAAACGACATGTATTGTACTCATAACATAAACTATACCTCCATGGCACAGCATTCATTATGCACAATACTGCTAATGCAATCATACGAGAGTTGGTTGTTTGCTACCTATATGTTATATAAAGCAGTTCATTCCTGGAAGTGGGGGGGGGGGGGGTTTATCGAGAAAGTGAATTTTGTGTAAATCAACTCCGCTTATAATTGAATTCATAGACACATTGAACCATGAATAGTTCTATTCCATATTCAGAACTTGATTGGATGAGAGGAGCAAGATGGAGAAAACTCACCTAGATCTCTGATATCCAGAGTGTCAAGATACACCTTTTGTTCCGTTTTCTTGTATAGCCCATTTTCTACTCCGGATAGAACAAGAGCAACTTTCGATCTTTCGATCAGATTTTGTTGCATCTTATAAACACCTGTGTGAATATTTACGGAGTGACCAAGGTGGTCCGCCACCATCTCTAGTTCATCTCTAGTCATATCTGCAACATATACAAATAGACAGTTCAGTAATTCTCTTATCAATCATATACTAAGCTGATTCAATTATCCAACAGATTACGTATAGTGTGTGCCAACTACTTAACTCTTATTTTTTTCGTTGTTGATTATGAAAACATAACCCTTTATTGCTGAATATAGCCGTTATTGTTGTTGAAATATTTTAACATAAGGAGAAAAGGGCAGACTAGGTAAGGGATGAGACTGGCCAGGTCAAGGTCAAATGGGTGGTGATATGGACCAATCTTCCTATTTCTACCACTATTCCATTCAGATGAGACAGACATTGGCTAGGTAGCCACTCTGGGATAATAGACGCCATTAGCTAAATGTAGTTACCAATCATTGACCTAATCAAATTAGCATTGATAATGCGTCATTCAATTTTATTCATATAGCATCCCAAAAGGTGCCAGGTACTTTGATAAATGATTTGAACCTACTTGACAAACCGTTGCTAAATATTTTCTGAACATTTGGCTGTGTAATAAGTCGGGTCTTCGGAGTTCCACTGATTGACAACACTCGTCGACCATCTCCTTTACTATCACTGTCCCTATCAGCGGCTTTTGCGTAGTCCTGTATGTAAGCACAAAGCCATCCAACAGTTCAACAATACAGCAGGGCAGAGGTAGTGAGAGCAATGAAATAGACTTAGCTAGATCATTGGTAAAGTTAGAAACAGACTGGAGAATCTGTACTGTAATTGCCCTTATAATTAGTGGAGCGAAACTGTATACATGTACTATCATTTGACCAAGCGTATTCCGCCATGATATCAAGCAATGTTTGATATTAGGGCGAATTCGGTACACATGATAGCTTATATGATTTTTACTGGTTGCTAGCCAGATTCGCTTGGCTGATTTGATCCTGCTTAGTAAACGTCAGTCCGCCAGTCAGTTTAAAATCAAGAATGATGTATAAGCTTTGTTCCACAAAACCATCAATAGTAAGTAAGCCATTCAGCCAAGGATATAACTATTGTAAAGGATTCCCATACCCAATGGGCATACAATCTATTTGCTAGATAATAGGGATGTTCATTAATTGACTATAATATATTCAGCCTACAGTGTAATTACCCAAAAAACAAGAAGTGCTTCTTCTCTGCTGCCAGATGTTCCAGTTTGGGTAACAAGAAGTCTGGAATAACTACGTACACCTTTCGTATCCCCATTCGTACTTTTACCACGCACTTGGATAGCTCTTGTCCTGTAGGGTTGAAAAAAAAAATCTCACAGAATATATTTCATCAGATACTTGTTTGCTTGATCAAATAATCACCTCTGATTGGATTAGAACCAGCAACTCAAAATAAATTTTCAATTTTTTTGGACTACATTGATAAATGTAACACCACCTGCACTAATATAATTAAGTTTACATTTGATTACGTTGGATATTAAATCATGTGATGCTGGCATTACTTGGGAGATGGGATTAGTAGATCAAACAAGCAACGGGTTAGGTTTTACAATCGCCTGTCTTTTCAAGAGCAAGGAAATTCATTCCTCAAGAAATATTCCTTGGCCAAAGCAAGCCTGAAACTGTGCTGCTAAGCATTCCTATGCATATTGAGTAGGAATTTGTTTGGACTATTGCTTTGGCTCACAATAAGGTTTCTGTATATGGACATTGAGAGAGAATTGAGTTAAATCGCTATTAAACAGCTTACAAAGTAATCTAGTTTGAGTGAGAATGCAAGCAACCTTTTTCAGGGTTTATGCATGAACAAGCAGGAGGTATTTTCACATATGAAAATACTTCCTGATTTTTTAAGTAATAAAATTGAGACAAGCCGACAGCAAATTTAAGCGACTTACCTTTCTGCCATAAGCCTTTCCGAGAACTCCAGTGAGTTTAGGATCTCGGGTTTGTCTTCAATTGGCCACTGGATCTCTGTTATATAAGCCTCCGTCGTTATCCCAGCCACCTCCATGGGTCTACGCTTGTTAAACACAATAAGGTAGCAGAGACATAGTTTCCCCGAGTCTGTGTACATCGTGGGTGGTAATTATTTGCTCTTGCAGATAAGCAGAGAGATCAGCGAGGTCGCTACTTAAAGGTAGCTCTTCCGGCCTATTTATACGCTTTAAACGCTGCCTCTTACCCGCAACTGAGGTTACTTCACTTAAGAAGTGAGCATCCATGAGATAGCAAAATCGTTCTGCTTCAGTTTGTTTTGTCATATCGTTTGTTTGGATTGCACGAGATATCTTTAGAAGGATAAGTTGCTTGATGTATGATCCGATGGTTAGCCCCATCTGGTCATTCTGGGACGCTACGGTTTTGCTGGAATTGAGAAACGGTTGGAAAAACTTTGGAGTAAGTAGTGTGTCCGTATCCTCAATATCTATATCTGTTTTCTTGCTTTCTGATAACAGCAATGCAGCTGCTCGCAATTTCTGACGAAGCGGGTTGAATGCATTGGATCTTCTAAGTTCTTCACCACCAGATCTGAGGATTAGGTTTCTTGCAAAATCTTGGATAAGCCGATCTTTCAGTATAATGGATCGAAGCCCTGCAATGATAAACTCAACAAATGAAAGCAATAGGTGGGACACAACACTGTGATATTCAAGGTCAATTTCACACAGAGTTTTGTGAGTCCAATGGGCAATAAATTCTGCAACCCCACTTCTCCCCGTTATTATGGAGCTTCCTAACAACCTCATTATGTAATCCAACAACACTGCTGAAACTGTCTGTCTTGAGTCCAGAGCCCACGATAGCGTGTTTTTTTTGGCAGGCGTAAGCTTACGCTTGTGTATAAAATTATCACTAACGCTAAGCAAAAATGCATCAACCCATGTGACATGGGCGGTGTTCTCATCGGCCAATTGGTCATTTGCTGATCATTGACCCAGAACGAGTTTATTCATTCATGATTAATCCAACTTTCATTGATGTATCATACAGGGGCAATTTACACTACAGTGTGCTCAGATAGGTGCATAAGGTTGCTTGCAAAAAATGCTATAGTGGGCTCTGGGCTTTATGGGTAAGAAAGTTGGATGTAATTTTACCAACATACTGTTCTAATTATATAACTATACGAAGGGAAACAAAACCTAGGGATTCAAACTGTATACGGAATCATATTAAACTGTTATGACTTGTATATGATGGGTTTCTGACATGACACCCACCCCTATAAGGCTTTTTAAGACTATGCAATGTCAGGCTATGCTATCTCTCAGCTTTTAGCTTTTTCTTTGCTCAGCCTGGGCTCAGCTCAGCCAGGATTCCAATATTTATGGTAACACGTCAATTTGAACCTGGCTAGATATCATTAAGACCGTGTCAAATAACAGCATATCGATAACTAACCTGGATATTTTGCAGTTTCACTCAGGCCATCTAGGCATGTGTCCAAATCAGATTCTATCTTGTCATCACTCATTATATAGGGTGTCATCATAGCACGGCACTGGCTTAAGCTGTTGTTTCGTTTCGGACTGGATGTATTGCAGCGTCTCATATGCTGAATTATATTAGAGAAGTGATAAAAGCCATAGCAATAAGAGCACGGTAAGTAGTGGTGTGCAGCTGTAGGATGTGGAGGTCGCTTGACCACAATGAGCTCTCCCTCTCCCTGTTTTATAACCTACAAAAGCAGGTCGTCCATTAACAAACAGCAAAACAATATTGATAGCTGCTTTCTCCACCACTGGTTTCCCACCAATATGTTACTCATTTTAAACTACCACCAGTGACAGGGTTTGAACCTGGGACACTCCGATCTAACAACCGATGCGCTACCTAATTGCTCTATACTGACACAAGCTGTGCATCTGGTGAGCACATCAATGTATATGATTGGCGCGCAAATTTTAGCCTAACTGCCATTTGAAAAAAGACTTACACTTAACGCGAATTTAAAGGAAAGGAAATAAAACTATTAAAATTGGATGAAAAACCTGTCAAAATACAATCAAAATAAGATTTATAAACTCCATGTTCACTAAAAATTAACATATAAAGTGATAACCTCTTTGTATCAGTGAAATCATGTTGAATATTGATGAAAAAACACCTCCATCACAGGGTCTCAAACTGAGGACCCATGGAACTGCAGCGCAGGATCTAACTACTTGAGCTATTCAGACAGTTAAAAAAAAATGCAGACATATTGACCTATCAAATGTGCATAACTTACTAATATTTCTTACTAATGATTTCAGACACATTTCTATAAAGTGCCCTGCAATTTTACTTGAATAAACTGGTCCAATATAGGGACGAGAGAACATCATGTACAGTATGGCATGGCTGTGGCTGAGAGGTTAGAGCTGTGGGCTAGTAATCACAAGAACCAAAGTTCATTACTGGTAATATGACAAGAGAGTCTATATTACCTCACAATTGTGAACAGAATGTCCCAGCTGCTGAATCTTCCAAAACTTCTCCACTGACTCCGCTTTCTTGAGTCTTAAGGCTTCCCGCACCATGGCTTGACTTTTATGACTTCTTTTTAGATGACGAGACATGCGAGATGTAAAGTAGAGGCCACAGAAGTAGCATCTCACCCTTTTACAGTAATCCTTCTTTTTCCCACCAGGGTTGTAAACTGGTACCGATACTATTTAAATAAGAGAAATATTCTGAATGATGGATTAGCTGGATTAATCTCATTGACAGAATGGCAATGTTTACATTTAGGTAGTAGGCAATGTTCCAAACCATCGATACGAAAGCCAGCCGTTACAAGGAAAGGTTTTCCAACCGAGGCTACAGTCCCTCATTCTGATACTAAGATAACATTATGCGCAACATGTTTTTATCAAAGCAGTAGCAAAAAAAAGGGTATGCAGACATTTCGTCAATCTATATTCACCACTACCATTATTTTCAAGAGTTTGGAGTTCGGGTTTTTTGAGATGGGGTCCTGGGGTGCACGTGTTTGCTGTTTGAGTTTTGCGATTTGATGTCTTGCAGTTTGGGCAATTTGGAAGAGCGGCAATAACGTGATTAGTGAAATGGATCGCATCCACATAAAAAAAACGCAACCCAAATGCATTATGCCATACCATTTCTGAGCTTCTGGCGATACAAGTCTGGGCCAGCTACAACCTTGTCCTCTTCATCATCATCTGAGTCTAGTGATAAGAAAATATGAAGTACCAGCGAGACGTCTGCATAACAATTCCTAGTGCACATTGGTCAATGGGGAGAGTCCAGTCAGCAATTTTCTCCCCTGAGTTGCACAGTGATAGACTGATCCTCTTGTGGAAACCACACAATTTATCATGCATTTAGAGAAAACAAGCCACAATTCTCAAAATAAAGCTATTAGGTTGAGGGACACTCAGTAGTAAGTGCACAAAATTCTATTAATAGAACTGAATTTCTGATTTGTCATTCCACTGTATCCTGTCTAGGGGCGTAGCCTGATCTATCAGCGTCTTACAAATAGTAACAGGGCTTAGGAGGTGTGGCCAATTCCAATGAATATGTTTCTTAATTCCTTATATTTGTCAAACATGAAGAATAAATGGTAAAGGTTACTCTAAGGGACATTTAAAATCATATTAAAGATTATTACATAAAGCCTCAGCGTGCTGTGCTATGTTGACAAAAAGTTGGGTTTACCCTTTACCCTATATTTATTTTGGCGGTAAGCCCTGTTTGACCTAGTTCTAAGGATCAGTTTCCTAACAGGATACACTAGATAAGACTTCATTTCTATGAGATTCAATTTCATGTGTAAATGTTAGGTTTATGCTTGGAACTCAAGCAGACACTGACATTGTGCCTTTGCTCAATTTCATCCAGCTGTCAGTGCGGCCTGTGTTCTATGTTGCATGCTTTGCAAAAGCTAGCCACCACTCTGATTTGTGAAAGCCTCTTCTCAGAACTTGTAGCTCATTTTCTCCTTTTGCATAAGAAATTGTGTGGTTACTACAAGAGGATCAGTCTATCATTGTGCAACTCATGGGAGACAACTGCTGACCGCACTCTCCTCATTGATATTGATCAGTAAATGACACTATCAGTTGAGTTCTGAAGGACAGCTAAATTGTTTTCATAAAATATCTTTTTGGCTATCAGGTAAACCATTCGCTTACATCCCTGAAACCTACACTTAAGCTAGTAGAAAGCTTTCCCATTATGTTAAATGGTTGTACTCTATCTTGAATTGGGCAGCTGTTGATGATGACCTGATCTCATATCTACTAAGCACCATGTTAGCCAAGACCAAAAATATGTAGTCACTAACCTGCTACAAGGTCAGGTGCATTATTGAAAAGTCTGGGAGCTGGGATGGGGTCTCTCACATTCTTGTCCATACTCTGAGTTGTTAGGTCTGCAACAAACACAAGACAAGATACATACAAGAGTATAGAATTTCTACCTAAGGGTTATTGTATAAGTACGCATTCTGGCTATGCCATACCTGCAATACTATATACGGTACAGTGAATAGTGATCATAGCCTTAGCATTCCAAGCTAACACACCAGCAGTCTTAGACAATTCCAAGTCAAAGCCTAATTGTAGGCCGCAGACAGCTGTGGCCAACATATGATGGGTAGGGTGGCCACAAATTTGTGTATCTCTGAGCTAGCCAACATATATACTTACTAGAGACTTCTCTACTAGAGACTTCTCTACTAGAGGCAGAAGAAATTAGCACACCGCTGTCAGCGTTCGGCTCATATGATGACTGCAACTGACCATCTGGGATGGGGTCTCTCACATTCTTGTCCGTACTCTGAGTTGTTAGTTCTGCAACAAACACAAGGCAAGATACATACAAGAGTATAGAATATCTACCTAAAGGTTATTATATAAGTACACATTCTGGCTATGCTACACCTGCATTACTATAGACTGTACAGTGAATAGTGATCATAGCCTAAGCATTCAAAGCTAACACACCAGCAGTCTTAGACAATTCCAAGTCAAAGCCTAATTGTAGGCTGCAGACGGCTGTGGCCAACATATAATGGGTAGGGTGGCCACAAATTTGTGTATCTCTGAGCTAGCCAACATATATACTTACTAGAGACTTCTCTACTAGAGACTTCTCTACTAGAGGCAGAAGAAATTAGTACACCGCTGTCAGCGCTCGGCTCATATTATGATGACTGCAACTGACCATCTGGGATAGGCTCTCTCACATTCTTGTCCGTACTCTGAGTTGTTAGTTCTGCAACAAACACAAGGCAAGATACATACAAGAGTATAGAATATCTACCTAAAGGTTATTATATAAGTACACATTCTGGCTATGCTATACCTGCAATACTATATACTGTACAGTGAATAGTGATCATAGCCTAAGCATTCAAAGCTAACACACCAGCAGTCTTAGACAATTCCAAGTCAAAGCCTAATTGTAGGCTGCAGACGGCTGTGGCCAACATATAATGGGTAGGGTGGCCACAAATTTGTGTATCTCTGAGCTAGCCAACATATATACTTACTAGAGACTTCTCTACTAGAGACTTCTCTACTAGAGGCAGAAGAAATTAGTACACCGCTGTCAGCGCTCGGCTCATATTATGATGACTGCAACTGACCATCTGGGATGGGGTCTCTCACATTCTTGTCCGTACTCTGAGTTATTAGTTCTGGAACAAACACAAGACAAGATACATACAAGAGTATAGAATATTTACCTAAAGGTTAATATATAAGTACACATTCTGGCTATGCTATACCCGCAATACTATATACTGTACAGTGAATAGTTATCATAGCCTTAGCATTCCAAGCTAATACACCGGCAGACTTAGACAATTCCATATCAAAGCCTAATTATAGGCCGCAGACGGCTGTGGCCAACATATAATGGGTAGGGTGGTCACAAATTTGTGTATCTCTGAGCTAGCCAATATATATACTTACTAGAGATTTCTCTACTAGAGACTTCTCTACTAAAGGCAGAAGAAATTAGTACACCGCTGTCAGCGTTCGGCTCATATGATGACTGCAACTGACCATCTGGAATAGGCTCTCTCACATTCTTGTCCGTACTCTGAGTTATTAGTTCTGGAACAAACACAAGGCAAGATACATACAAGAGTATAGAATATTTACCTAAAGGTTATTATATAAGTACGCATTCTGGCTATGCTACACCTGCAATACTATATACTGTACAGTGAATAGTGATCATAGCCTTAGCATTCCATGCTAACGCACTAGCACCAGCAGGCTTAGACAATTCCATATCAAAGCCTATTTGTAGGCCGCAGACGACTGTGGCCAACATATAATGGGTAGGGTGGTCACAAATTTGTGTATCTCTGAGCTAGCCAACATATATACTTACTAGAGACTTCTCTACTACAGACTTCTCTACTAGAGACTTCTCTACTAGAGGCAGGAGAAATTAGTACATCGCTGTCAGCGTTCGGCTCATATGATGACTGCAACTGACCAGCTGGGATGGGCTCTCTCACATTCTTGTCCGTACTGAGACTCGGAGTTGTTAGGTCTGCAACAAACACAAGGCAAGATACATACAACAGTATAGAATATCTACCTAAAGGTTATTGTATAAGTACGCATTCTGGCTATGCTATACCTCCAATACTATATACTGTACAGGGAATAGTGATCATAGCCTTAGCATTCCACGCTAAAGCACTAGCACCAGCAGACTTAGACAATTCCATATCAAAGCCTAATTGTAGGCAGCAGACGACTGTGGCCAACATATAATGGGTAGGGTAGTCAGAAATTTGTGTATCTCTGAGCTAGCCAACATATATACTTACGAGAGACTTCTCTACTAGAGGCAGAAGAAATTAGTACACCGCTGTCAGCGTTCGGCTCATATGATGACTGCAACTGACCATCTGGAATAGGCTCTCTCACATTCTTGTCCGTACTGAGACTCGGAGTTGTTAGGTCTGCAACAAACACAAGGCAAGATACATACAACAGTATAGAATATCTACCTAAAGGTTATTGTATAAGTACGCATTCTGGCTATGCTATACCTCCAATACTATATACTGTACAGGGAATAGTGATCATAGCCTTAGCATTCCACGCTAAAGCACTAGCACCAGCAGACTTAGACAATTCCATATCAAAGCCTAATTGTAGGCAGCAGACGACTGTGGCCAACATATAATGGGTAGGGTGGTCACAAATTTGTGTATCTCTGAGCTAGCCAACATATATACTTACTAGAGACTTCTCTACTAGAGACTTCTCTACTAGAGACTTCTCTACTAGAGGCAGAAGAAATTAGTACACCGCTGCCAGCGTTCGGCTCATATGATGACTGCAACTGACCAGCTGGGATGGGCTCTCTCACATTCATGTCTGTACTCTGAGTTGTTAGGTCTGCAACAAACACAAGACAAGATACATACAAGAGTATAGAATATCTACCTAAAGGTTATTATATAAGTACGCATTCTGGCTATGCTATACCTGCAATACTATATACTGTACAGTGGATAGTGATCATAGCCTTAGCATTCCATGCTAACGCACTAGCACCAGCAGACTTAGACAATTCCATATCAAAGCCTAATTGTAGGCCGCAGACGACTGTGGCCAACATATTATAATGGGTAGGGTGGTCACAAATTTGTGTATCTCTGAGCTAGCCAACATATATACTTACTAGAGACTTCTCTACTACAGACTTCTCTACTAGAGACTTCTCTACTAGAGGCAGGAGAAATTAGTACATCGCTGTCAGCGTTCGGCTCATATGATGACTGCAACTGACCAGCTGGGATGGGCTCTCTCACATTCTTGTCCGTACTGAGACTCGGAGTTGTTAGGTCTGCAACAAACACAAGGCAAGATACATACAACAGTATAGAATATCTACCTAAAGGTTATTGTATAAGTAAGCATTCTGGCTATGCTATACCTCCAATACTATATACTGTACAGGGAATAGTGATCATAGCCTTAGCATTCCACGCTAAAGCACTAGCACCAGCAGACTTAGACAATTCCATATCAAAGCCTAATTGTAGGCAGCAGACGACTGTGGCCAACATATAATGGGTAGGGTAGTCAGAAATTTGTGTATCTCTGAGCTAGCCAACATATATACTTACAAGAGACTTCTCTACTAGAGGCAGAAGAAATTAGTACACCGCTGTCAGCGTTCGGCTCATATGATGACTGCAACTGACCATCTGGAATAGGCTCTCTCACATTCTTGTCCGTACTGAGACTCGGAGTTGTTAGGTCTGCAACAAACACAAGGCAAGATACATACAACAGTATAGAATATCTGCCTAAAGGTTATTGTATAAGTACGCATTCTGGCTATGCTATACCTCCAATACTATATACTGTACAGGGAATAGTGATCATAGCCTTAGCATTCCACGCTAAAGCACTAGCACCAGCAGACTTAGACAATTCCATATCAAAGCCTAATTGTAGGCAGCAGACGACTGTGGCCAACATATAATGGGTAGGGTGGTCACAAATTTGTGTATCTCTGAGCTAGCCAACATATATACTTACTGGAAACTTCTCTACTAGAGACTTGTCTACTAGAGACTTCTCTACTAGAGACTTCTCTACTAGAGGCAGAAGAAATTAGTACACCGCTGTCAGGGTTCGGCTCATATGATGACTGCAAATGACCAGCTGGGATGGGCTCTCTCACATTCTTGTCCGTACTGAGACTCGGAGTTGTTAGGTCTGCAACAAACACAAGGCAAGATGCATACAACAGTATAGAATATCTACCTAAAGGTTATTATATAAGCACGCATTCTGGCTATGCTATACCTGCAATACTATATACGGTACAGTGAATAGTGGTCATAGCCTCAGCATTCCAAGCTAACACACCAGCAGACTTAGACAATTCCAAGTCAAAGCCTAATTGTAGGCCGCAGCCGGCTGTGGCCAACATATAATGAGTAGGGTGGCCACAAAGTTGTGTCTCTCTGAGCTAGCCAACATATATACTTACTAGAGACTTCTCTACTAGATGCAGAAGAAATTAGTACACCGCTGTCAGCGTTCGGCTCATATGATGACTGCAACTGACCATCTCGGATGGGGTCTCTCACATTCTTGTCCGTACTCTGAGTTATTAGTTCTGGAACAAACACAAGGCAAGATACATACAAGAGTATAGAACATCTACCTAAAGGTTATTGTATAAGTACGCATTCTGGCTATGCTACACCTGCAATACTATATACGGTACAGTGAATAGTGATCATAGCCTTAGCATTCCAAGCTAACACACCAGCAGTCTTAGACAATTCCAAGTCAAAGCCTTTGTGTAGGCCGCAGACGGCTGTGGTCAACATATAATGGGTAGGGTGGCCACAAATTTGTGTATCTCTGAGCTAGCCGACATATATACTTACTAGAGACTTCTCTACTAGATGCCGAAGAAATTAGTACACCACTGTCAGCGTTCGGCTCATATGATGACTGCAACCGACAAGCATTTGTGTGGGTACTGAAAGTTGTCGGGTCTGAAAGTTCTTTCTCTAAACTCTTCCCATGTGTCACTGAGTCAAAAAAAAGCAGGTAAGATAGTCTAAATCAAAATGGATATAAAGTGAATTCAATATACTGTAGCTGTATCCTCTACCGTATCCTCTACTGTAATGATGGCTAGGTAATCCCAAACTTTTGATAAATGAGCAGTCAACATCGAACAATGTCAATCTTTGATATAGATAGGTTCTTTCTTTTCTTTTTTGTAGTAGGACAACTCAACCTTCAATGTATTTTTTATATATAACTAGGTGTAGAGATGTTTATCCTTGTGAAAAGAGAGCATAAGTCTAACTTGAGATAATTTCAATAATTTAGTGTTGTCACGGTGGCATTTAAGCTAGAAGGCACGATCTATGGTCACCCTCTATGTAGTTAGTATGTCATAAATAAATAACTAGAGCAAGCCTCCTGAAATTGTAAAGTCGGTATGGCAAGTTTAATGAAAGATATAAATTTTATATCCCCCACAGAGGGGGCTCATTTTTCATACCATCCCCATAAACTACAAAGTATATATCTATATATATATACACATATATAGTGGCTATCAGTGTGTAGGGCGGATCTTTGCATTGGAGTTGTCCGTCCATGTCAGGCTATTTCATCTACCATTAATTACTATTGGGTTAAGGATGCCCAACATGATTATTTAAGAGGATTTAAGACATGATTTTTTTGTTGGTCATATAAAATGACTCCCTATTTTTGAGTGACACTTAGTGCATTGAGCTTCACTATTAACTGGACAAAAGAATAGATGAGTGGAGATATTCTGTTTTACATGATCTGATGACAAAGCTGACACAGAGGTCACGCTCTAAGTTTTTGGACCTTGGCACAAATATAACTATAATGATCTCGATTGATGACATCCTCACATAAATGCTTGATTGAGGTTGAGATTTATCGGTCATGTTTGGGGAGGCTCTTATCTAAACATCTTTGTTATTCACATCTTGTTCTTTTTCAACGGATTTTGCTGAACCGCTCTACCACTCCATCATTCATTTTCAGGTCAAAAGCCACTTATGCGAGGATGCGACTATAGGCTAGGCCTGATAAAAGTGACTCAGCATCTGCTAGCAGACGAGTATCAAAACAACAGGTGAGCTTGTAACCAGTAAGTAGTCTAGTTGGTGTCAAACATGGTGAGACAAAATATGCATATATTTATTCTATGACAATACCAGGCATACACTTTGTTTCGTTTCAGAGTTGATTCTTAGATCAGACCACATTGCAAATAGACATGGAGACTCTTATAATTATTGTTTAAAAGAAATCATTAAATGAGGTTTTTCGATCATAGACAGTCATATGAACAGATTTTAAAACTAATATGTTACCAGGGAGCATGACTTGATTATGTTTATCGGAACTCCACAAACCTCAGGTTTGACGTATCAATGATAGAGTATTTTGCTTGCTTAGTGCAGCAATTAAGAATCAGCTAAAAAGATAGTGTCTGTGGACATGGAAGTGTCCGTAACATGAGGTATATTATATTTAATTAAAAAACAATATTTGGGGTTGCGTATTAATCTGGCCATTAACTGGGAACAGTTTACTTTCATAGTGCATTGATTGCATGAAATCTATGTCATTAAGACCTCACAATGGCTGCTATCATAAGAGTTAGAGTTAGTTAGTTTGTGACCTCAATTTCCATAATGAGATAAATAGTGTTGTAGATTAAAAGTAAGGCTTGTCAAAGGTTAACTTGAAAGGTCTGTTGTGGCTCTTGATATGTTTGAATTCATTTTTCCTTTTAAATATAGAGACCAAAATTTCTTTTAGGAATTGCAGTATGAAACAGGTGGAAAAGGAGGCCGAGCGACACTGGGTATCCGTCAAGAGAGACTATGAGAGCCTTGGATTCGAAGTTTTAACAGACCTTTTTCGATATTCTGAGGATGAGGATTTTAAACAAAGGAAATTTAGTCGTTTCATTTGATCTTACAAATGTCACCGCGACGGTAATTGACTGGTTTTTCTCACATATATTGCTCAATGTTACAAGTGACATGATTGCGAATAGGTTACGACAAGAGTGTGAATATTTCAGATGCAGCCCTAGGTGGTAGGGAGATATATGAGATAAAGGAGTTAGATTGTCAGGATGATGAGGACCATTACGATAGTGACACTGACTGGGAAGACGAAAGTAAGTTTTGCATTAAGGGACTTGATATCACTTTGTCATAATACATAATCTCAAGCCTGCTAATGCATTCAGACTGAGTCAGGTAATTTGTTCTCAAGTTTTAAGACGGGACTTGAGTCTTCAGGATTTCTGACCAAATGAAGACTTATTTGCCATGCTCTTGAGACTTGAGACTGTGACCAACGGGTATCACTTACCGCTCATATAGACATCGGGTGCCGTTCATTTTGCAGGCATCGTAGAAGGATTATCACTGGATGCTGTCAAACCTCCCACAGAGTCAACATCACATGTTGAAGTATTCCCCAAGAACATCTCAACTGATATAGCTTCAGGTAGGTGCTGAAAACAAATCAACCATGAAACATTGGCATGTTAAATTATTTTACCTGATATAACCTATTCCTGAGACAAGTGACATAAGGCTAGCGGGTTTAATGAAGCTCTGTTTGAGGAATACAACATTGCATAACAAATATCAAAGTGTCGAACCAATCTTATATGGCGATCAAGCGCTGTCACTGGAACAAGGAACCTATAATGCTGATGTAGAAAATATTCTCGTATAATGGTGATGTGTTGGACTTATTATTTTCTATTATTTATGAGATTCCACTGTGAATGGTGACTGACTGTGAATTTCCTATTTGCTATGAAATAACCAAATTTTTTCTAGACCAGAAACGCATACCTATAGTTTGCACTGTTTGATGACTTCTGATTTCTTGTTCACATAGGAAAGTCAGATGACGTAACTGCCTCTCCTGAAGATTCGGCTACTGGAAAGTAAAAATAAGTACATCCAAGTCTGTCATTGTCATGCAAAGAACTTAGCCTCACCAATAAATCTACATGCCCAGTCAGGATCACGAGAGTAAGTATACAGCCTCACCACAAATAATTTTTTTCCTGCTACAGCTTGTATTCAGGCAGTATATCTTATATAATGGCCAAAATATAAAAATCTGTATGAATTAAACATTCATTATAATGCCGCCGCATGAATTTGATAGCCGGTACCAAAAAACAAAAATTTTGCACTGTAAGAATCTGGTACACCATTTTTTGAGCCATATATTTTTTTGATTAAATGTTTATAAAGGCCAAGAGAATGGATAGTAATGTGACCATTAGGTTCACCCAAGAGAAATAAAATGTTTACTTACCTATAACTTTCGCTGTTCAATGACTTCTGATTTCTTGTTCACATAGGAAAGTCAGATGATGTACCTGCCTCTCCTGAAGTTTCGGCTACTGGTAAGTAAAAATAAATATATATCAAGTCTATCATGTCCATATGCATCTATCATGGGTTACATGGTTATAAAGGCCAAGAGAGAATAGCTCGGGTTAAATGTGCTATAAGGTAGGAATATGGTGAATATAGAATCAGTGTCAGCTCTCTATTTCTGTACCAATGCATTAGATTTGATCCCTGCCTCACTTCGTTTAATGACAAAAAAAACCCTCACTCCCTCATGATCATACAAAGCGTCTTTTGACATAGATCTTGAGTTCCGGTTTCATAGCGAGTTGATATAATGCCTCATGCCCAACATGTGAATTTGATAGCTGGTACAAACTGTTGCTTCCAAATGACACAAGTTTTATGCTACTAGTCGATATTTTTATTTCTAGCTCATGATGGCAAGGGCAAAAAAAGATGGACAAACCTGGACAGCGGGTGAGCATAAATGTTTACTCATATTAACAGGACCATTAGCAGTTCGATGCTGCTAACACTGTGTTTGGTATTGCGGATCAACTAGGGAACTATAGTTTGCAACAAGAAAACTCACATGATTTTAGATGTTGGATGATTAGGTAGGCCTTAGTGAGTTCAGTTAGTAGGAATCACACACGACAGTCAACCATCTACTGTATTGATGTTGTTTGTAATTGTGTCAATGAGTTTCATCCCTAAATATTAGAAACAAGTAAATTTATCTTTTGCAATATAAACACTGTCAGATTTGATTATAATGTGAATTCTCTTTTTAGATGAGCAAGCGTTGATAGAGTTATGGACATTTGAGGTAAAAAATTCAGCACTACAATTAAAGAATTACCTAAAAAATCGAAAAGAATGCAAGAAGAACCCCCAAAGCAGAGTTGCGAAAGTAGGATACCAACTATTGTATAGGGAAATAAAAGATAAATTAAAAGCTGTGGAGTCAAGGTACCAAGCAAAGCTTGATGATCTCGAAAGGGATCACTACAGAGAACACAAGAGCTTGGCACCTGCAAACCTGTCCTTAGTGTTCACAAGAAGCATTGAACTATGTTTGCGTTTTCTAGCACCACTTAAAACGATGAGCCATAAGTGAATGAAACTTTTGACAATATGGCACCACATTGTCCTTCAAACACTTATCTGATAACTGATGTTTCGGTAGATACTGATAGATACTGACTGACCTTAGAATGAGCTGCTTGATGTTACCAGAAACTCTCTGCCTTAACAAAACAACACCTACAATGTTACAAAAAATTATGTTTTATTATAAACAAGCCTCTCTGTTTTCTCATTACGAACCACATTTTAGTATTATTAAGATAATAATTTTTTCATAAAATGGCATTTTGCCTCATTTTGAAGCGGGTTGAATTTTGTATGGCAATTACTCTGGACTGGAAAGTCAGTACACAGCTACTTTGACTATAATAAATTGAGGAATTAAACTTTCATATTCAAAGTCATCATGAGGTATGACACACACTCAAACTTACCAGGTTTAAAGAGTGTATAATTTTGTTCCAAAACCCTTACCCGATGGTTGGGACAAGTGGATGAAATAGCGCTGAAGTATATCCTCCTTTCATTTGCATGTTGTTTGATGGTGCAACATTCTAATGCGCCATCACAAGGAGAAATTTGTTTGGTATCTCCACAATCACTCCCACTGACTATGTGGACACCGTCACCAACAGGTCCTAAATTTGACAAAAAATAAAATTGAATGTGTACCACAGATAGGAAAACAGCTTTGTTCGATATGTTAGGAAACTGTATCCTTGTTCGGCTTGGAACATCATGCAGATATGATTAATCATATTTCGATAAACTTTATAGTTACCAGTATTGTGTTATAAAGGTCAAGGGGTTTCTCTTCTTTTGTGGGAGCTGAGACAACTACGAAACATATCATGCTATTAACTCTGATAGGTTTATATATCAATAGCACAAATGGACAACTAGACAGATAATGACGTTTGTACAATCTAAACATAGCAGATTCCTCATCGTGGAAGATTTGCCACTATGGAGCCTTCACCATGAGCAATCTACTGGGAAGCTTTGTCAGTATGTGCAGACCTCTCCGTAAATATCAATGGGCAATCTCTTTGATCTTCATTCATCAATGCATCATTGATGGTATTTGTAGGCAAACAACTTTACGGTTGCCCAGATTTTTAGGGTTCATATGACATAGGTACCCTTGGGGTACATAGTGTGTACCTTTGGCCTACATACATATGGCCTACAGTTTAGAATATCACAAGCTAAAGGGTTCACATGAGGTAACCCTAGGGGTGAACTTGCCTCCATGACAGACATGCTAAACACAAAATTTGATATTTATCATCACCTAAAGCTACACCTTTTTTTCGCGTCCTTGTAAATTTTGGAAATATGTTTCTTGAACTGCAATATGAGGGTTATAACACTCTAAGCAGCATTAGCAGCAAGCATTAGTATGGTGCTGCAAATTTCTTGGGTTCAATGAGACCAGACAGGTAGGCATCTAATCATCTATATTATATCATCAAAATTCTCTATGGTATTTTGTCCAGGATGTCATAGCAAATTTAGTTAAATGTTATAATGTCATCACTGACCTGATTAGATTAAATTTCTCTGGTAGTTATTGGAAATTGGACTTTAGGGGACCTTTGTTTTACAGATTATATATAATCCTGTGTTGAAATACCCTGGGGTATTGAATAAAACAGTTGGCGAGCTCCCTTGACCACCCCCCTTGCAACATTACTTTTCCAATACAGTGCAAAAATTGTGAAATGACATACCGTTATCTGATACTTTCCGACTCCAAAATGGCGTCATGGTCAAAGCACGACAAAGTGTTGAGCTATAGAGGTTACGTCAGATGTCACCATGTTTCCATACTGAAAATAAATAATAATGTAGTGAGTCAAATAGTGTGAAATTAGGACACAGAGTCATCATACCTGGATGCATTACGATAGTCTTATTTTCAACATTTTCAATCACAAGCTGAGGAGGGCTTTGTTTTCAAGCCTTTTATCATTATTAAACTAGATAACTAACAAATCTCTAGAATATTCGCATAGCATTAGGATATAACAACCCTAATTGAGTGTGAATTGTCTCGCAGCTAGTACACACAGTGGGTAAAGCACAATGAACAAAAGTTACTCACATCACAACCAAAAAGTGAGTAGACCCCCACGACTAGTTCAGGATGCGATGATCCACCTGGCAATAACAGTTCTCTGCCCATACAATATTGGAGATCAGACAAATATGCATTGTTTGTATGTTTTTGTTTATGAGTGATTGTCTTCTCACATGAACAAATGTAAACAATGTATAGTTGTACGTTCACAAATTTTGTGAGGACAGAAAACTGCAAATGTCAGAAAGATATTGTATTCTAAATCTGTCTATGCTGTCGATTTTGATATGATGACACGACATTAGATTGCTGATGTACATAAATAGTAGCTGACAAGCTAATTTATGTGGTGTTTGTGTTTGATGGAGTGAACGCAAGAAAGTATTTACACAAACCTGGTGAAATAACTATTACCCAGTGCTGTCTACTCTTCTGCAGGGTTTGTCATTCTTGTGTTATTACAATACTTTCCACCGACAGTCAAAACATAAAATGTGTAATCTAAGCATTTTGTTCTAATTATGCGTAAGAGTTGCAATTAAGTAGATTGAAATACCTGGGATGGGGGGTCTTTGTGGCAAGCTGGGTATCAACATCACCATGAAGGAAGGTAGGACTATGTCATCGTTATTGTTGTTTATTGAGTGATTAGAATATTGGAAGATGTGTGTGATGCACACTCCAAGCGTTCAATCATAAGGAGGATGCCAGACTAACGATACATTCAAAATTTAATGCACACAATATGAAATTTAGTATACCTCTTTATTACCAACGAATATAGAGCTAGTGCTGGCTTAGTAAGAGTATTTTGATCTCTGAGGTCATCCTGTGTCAGTAATATAAGCCACTATTCTTCAAACAAAATTGAAACATATCACTATTTGTTATTACCTTGACAAAGCAAAAAACCTTTCATATCTCCAAGCCTATCCCCCCCCCCCCCGTCATATAAGAAATATTGCAGGATAAGGATATCAGTCTCAACTTATGAGTCTTGAAGAAGACAACTCCGAATATTTTAATAAATTCAAATTTGAGAGGATAGCTCCGTATGTTGGAATTTGATGAAAATTAACCTTGTTGAAGGAGAGTATATATATATTATATATGATGTGCGGTCTGAGCTCTTAGATCGCTACATATAGACATCTAGCCTGGGTTTCAGGCCAACAATGGGGCCCTGTCTGTATTATTGGTTGTGTTAGATAGTGCTTCTGTTGTGTTATCCACTCATGTATCACTACTTTACATTTCTGAATAGACCCATGTGCTTGTATTTCGGTTCCGTTTTTGTTTGGCTGATGGACTTTGGTTTATTGTTGTGTGGAGTTGTCTGTTCTTGTTTGGTTTTGTTTGTAGATAACTCCAAAATGTTGGGCTGAATTCCAGTCTTTCTACTAGTCTAAGCTTTTAGCTGTCTTCATTGTTAAAGTGGAAATCAACCACAAGTTATGAGTTATTCTTAAATGACAAGTTATGTAACTCTTAATTGTATTTTTTCATTTTTCTGTGTGGTATTATATATAAATAATAAAATAAAACTAATAAGAAAAGCTCACTTCCGTTATAGCTATCCACTCTGTTCTGATTGGTCAGTTGAAAAAAGGCGGGAAAATCTTTGTTTACAATTACTAGCCCACGATTGAGGAAGTAGTTGTAATTATCTACAATCAGAGCATGATCCTAGAACTCCAGGGTTCCCAAGCTCTTTGCTATCCCATATCTAAGATGCACATTGTATAATTCAGCTTAGGAATATTGATTGCATCTGTTAATCCCACACATAATAATTGAAGAGAGAATTGAACAAAGAGCTGAGTGGGAGTTCATTGTATTGATAATTGTTAAACAAACTAGTCCTAGTTCACTCGTTGTAAAAGCTGGCAGGTTACATTCCCCCTGGTATAAGACAGCTGTTTACTTGGGAGTAATAGACTCCATTGAATGATCAGTCATAGTTGGCCTAGCTGATTGATGTATGAGTTGATGTTGTAAATTCTAACTAACCACAGCTGCTAACAAAAAAGGAAAGTAATGATCAAGCTGAGATACAAGATTTCCACCAAAAAATTCAATCAACTTTCTCATTGCATAGATTGTTCAAGGAGTTGATCAACTGATTTGTAGCATATATTCTCTTCAGGATTGTTTTCCCAATCAATGCTGTGCTTCTCTCAGACACAGACTGGGGTTGAGTAGGTAGAGGAGTTCTGCTAGTGGTGTATCATGGACTCCATGAAACAAAAAAACATGTAACTTTTTTCTGTAGAACAAACCGACATGCCACCACGATGTTTTATATGCCGTGTTGTGCGTAGTCATCAGATTCCCCTCTTCACTTGTCCGGATATGGGTAGTGACCACACAGCGTGGTCACAAGCGCTGCCTAATTTCCAACATAAATTGAGTACCAAACCGTTGATATGTGGGAGACATTTCCACCACGGTTCGGTTGTTGCTGTGAGGGCTGGCAGCCACACAAATTTTGCTTTGCTTGCCAAAGCCCTGCCAAGTGAAAGCATAGTTACGGAAGAGGTATGTATGTTTCTTGAATTCCTAACATTATTCATGATCATTACATCTCCAAGTGCTTTAGAACTGAGATGCCTTGAGAATCGAACTGATACCACCAAGAATGTTCTGCTGTAATCCTCGCTATTTACACTCGAATCTATGGATGCAAACAAAAAAGAACAAGGTGTATGTGCCCATCTTCCAAATCAGAAACGCAATTATGCTCACAGTACGATTTAGCCCGGTGCGATCTGGGTGGCTCTGGCAGGTGTCTTGATACTAAAAGATATATGGTTATATATTCTCTTCTCAGCCTACAAAACCTCCTGGGTGTATTGTAAGTAGCTGTGTTATAATGTTCCAATAATGTTATAAGATCTTGAGCTGTGCCTCTACTGGCTTTGTTTGAGCAGGGAGTTTGGGATATAGGTCCCAAACTCCCTGGTTTGAGTGATACAGATATGTAAATGCCATGCTATCAAATCTTGGGAGTTGTTTTACCTGACCAAAAAGGTAAGCCAACTCCTATGATATCAGTGGCTGAAGAAGGGAGTTTGGGACAAGGGAATTTGTGGCATAAACCAGTGGCACTGTGATACTTGGTTTTTGTTCTGTAAACTCAGCTTGTTTTTGCTATGTTTTCCTCCTTGCAAATTTGTTGAGTTTCTTTTCCTCTTAGCAACTCGAGCTGTATGTGTGCTGTATTGGTTCCATATAAAGAAATGAAGATGGGAGGCATGAAGTTCAAAATTGTATATCAAACAATCAATACTTTATAAAATACATAAACAGAAGCCTTCCCTGTATGCCAAAGAGAAGGCTTTGGTTTTTTAACGCTAATTTATGATAATAATTTCCTGAGGTAATTCTTTGTGTAGGATAAAGCAGTATCCTGCGAGTTACTGATGGATCGTGGGGAAGACCATGAGTACTGCGCAGATCTACCTCTGCCACCAGTCTTTCCTCCCTCTACTTCAACACCAGCCTCTGTGTCATCTATATCAAACTTGTTGTATGATTCAAGAACCACATTAGACTCCTGTGAGTTACATTTCACTGAAAAACAAACCTGTGATTTGTTATAAAAGCTAACAACAAAATGTCAATGAATATAGCCTATTGGTTTGTATTGGGAACGGACTCGGGTCTATTGAGAAAATGACGGCTCATGCCTATTTAACAATGAATATATCGGTGGTCGGATTACAGTACAATAATAAATATACAGTGTATTTCTATCTTGATATTGTGAGAATGTAATTTATTCTGTGTTTTTCAGCTTACAAGCCATCTGATGCTGAGAGTGACGAGACGATGAGCAACAAATCTATACCATTAATGAATGAATTTGGAAACTCCACAGCCTATATTGTTTTCTATGATCAGTTACAGGAGCTGCTCATGCAAAGACGGTGTCCCGTGTGTGTGGGACCTATGGTGGCCACTCCACGAGAGGTTGGCTCAGCTTTGGTTGTGAGCTACCGCTGCCCCAGCTGTGGTGGCTTTAGTCATTGGGAAAGCCAACCTCGAGTGGGTGGCAGGTCTGGGAAATTTGCAGGCAACGTGCTGTCTGTTACCTGCATATTTTTGAAGTGAGCAAAATCAACTTAGTGGTTTCTGATCGTACATTCCCAGCCAAACTAGATCATAATCTTCACCATACCTGGAATAACAAAAATAATACAAATTACTTATTGTTTAGTTTCAGCTCTTCATCTCTGAATTATTGTCCTGTTCTTGGTACCATGTATAGCAAAATCATCATACATCATATATCAAAACTTTATTATCATGATATTTCAGTGGCAGTACATATGGGGTTACAAACAGCTTTATGAAATGCTTTGGCATCGCCAACATCAGTAGTGAGACTTTCTACAGGTTCCAAAGTCAATTCGTGATTCCTTCAATTAACAGACTATATGAGGAGCAGGAGCAGGCTATACTGAGTGATATGAAGAGAAGAGGTAAACATTATTTGTTTTTTTAAGGAGTGAGGTGCTGTGCTATCATTTTTACTAATTTATATATGATCATGATGATAATAGCCATGTTGTCGTTTCAGATAAGCCGGTGATTCTGACAGGAGATGGCAGATTCGACTCACCAGGGCATTCTGCCAGATACTGCCATTATCTGCTAATTGACTATGTAAGACATTCTACATTGAATATGAAAGTTATGATACAATGTTAGTACATACCCTCATTAACTTGAAAACCTCAGCGTAGTTCGATCACTGCGAAGAGCAAATGTATTCAGACAACGGCTACGTAGCCTTTTTCTTCATCTACAACAGCATAGATTGATTATGAGAGTTAATTGTATTTTTTTTTTGCAGGAAACAGGAAAAGTATGTAAATCGGTGGTTGTACAGAGTGCGGTTGTAGGCAGCGCTGTCACGGCGGAAAAAGCTGGCTTCATACAGGGACTAGAGGAAGTACTTAACGAAGGAATAATCGTGGAGTGCATAGCCACAGATGGCCATACAGGTATTATATTCATTGCTAAATGACAGGCTTTCATAAGTTGTAGGGAGGGACCTTTACACACCAGCAATGACTGTTAAAATCAAAATATTTTCCTACAGGAATAGCGAGTTATCTTAAGAAGGAACACAGTCTCATTAATCACCAGCTAGATGTGTGGCATGTCGCAAAGAATTTCATCAAGCGTCTGACAAATGAATGTACTACCAATGTAAGTATATTTCCATTTTATTGCCAGCCCTTCTCACCCAGTTCAGAGTTTTCTCCTCCTTGAACATGTACCTTGACAGGCAGACAACTCCAATTTACCTAAAAATAAAAGTATAATTTCTTTCATCAGGAGAAGAAAAAACTACTGCCATGGCTAAAACACATTAAGAATCACCTATGGTACGTGGCATCACATTGTGGTGGGGACATACAGCTGCTGGTTGACATGTTCGACTCGGTCAAATTCCATTTGACCAACACTCATGATTTTGAAGGATGCTATGATACAATTGCTCGATGCCTACATGAACCATATGACAAGTAAGTCAACAAATAAGCAATAATGCAACTAAGAACATTGAACGTTGCCTCCTACCCCAATTCAATCCAATTCACTGTGTCAATAGTCCTTACCATGGCTAGTCTACTTTGTCAGATGTAGTAGTCCTCAAGAAGCCATTTTAAATTAAAAATAAAGTAATTATATTACAGGGAGGAGCAACAAGATAGACAATGGTTACATAAGGGCAGCGAAGCACACAAAGTTCTTGTTAAAAATCTGGAGAGAGATGGCTTCACCAAATCTTTAAGAAAGCTGGAGAGATCAATCCATACAGGTAACAAAGCACTAAACAGTACATCTTCTGTCGGCAGGATATAAATTTGTGATCAAAGGCAAGCAGACAATCCCACAGCTCTATGTGCTTAAATTTGTCAATAACCTGCTTTCTGGCATTTGACTCTCATACCTAGGAGTTTTAACATTTATGTTACACTTTGTTATATTCTCTACACAGGTTCTCTAGAGAATATAAATAGCGTGACAAACAAATACGCACCTAAGAGATTGGATTTTGAGCTCCCGTCGTTTCAGGGCAGAGTCAGATTAGCGGTGATGGATCACAATGAGAATGTCGGCAGACCAGTACTTCTAGGTGAGAGAACAATCCTATGAATTTAAAAGGATTGAAATCAAATAAGACTGCAGTGTATGTGCATGGCATCTGCCACCAAACATCAATAAAAATATGAGTTCAATAAAAACACACATAGCATTCTTTCTTATTACTTCACTTTAGATGAGAACAATCAGGAAAAGGTGAAAGGATACTGGTCGAAAATGTCGAAAGAGTGGAGGTGTGCTGCTAAGTATGCAAAGAAGACACAGGAGTTTAGGGACGTCGTAAAAGCAGCAGTACTACAAGCTTCAGTAGCGCCAACTGTCAAAAAAAGACCAGTAGGTTGAATTCAAAATAATGAATTGTAGCTTTAATATTTAGCCATGAACTTTTATCACAGTTCAACTTGGTGCAGCGCCATCCCTATGGCCTAAAAATACCCAATACATAATATGTATTCACAACTTTATTACAGGACACACAGAGCGCACACCCAACTAGAGTACCCAAACCCTCAAACCAGGAGTTGAAGGATCGACACATTACTAGGTTGACTAAAAAGTGAAGCCAGCCATCCATCATTCAGGAAACTAAATAGCAACAGCGTCTTTGCCTGTACAGTGCTGCGTTTGTATTGTTGACAGAAATATATTATAGAGCAGTACTCACCTCATTTTACTTTGTCTGTTGATATAACCAGCAAGTAGATGTATGCACTGTTATTGCATCCCAATAATTGTACTACGAACACTCTAGTCTACTTTTCTATCCTGTCATCATCACCTACAAACATACAATAGTAGGAAACACAGAGTCAATTGTAGTGAGATGATTTTACAACTAAATTACATGACACTACATTATAATTTTTGTCATATTACTATATGGTTTCAGACTATACCTAATACTGTTCTTATATAGTTACGTATTCTGTTTATATGAGATAAAAAATTAAATAACTTCGGTCTAACTTTGACCGTAGTGTAAATATGTCACAAAATTGTTATTCTGATGCACAATATTGGACAGATAAATGATTCAAAAAGCTTGTGGACAGAAGAGAGCATTTAACTTCCGATTAAAACTATTGATTTTCAGTTCACTACCCAAACAGCTTCAATGTCAGTACCGATTACACAATCATCTTTGTAGTAGTGTGGTGGGAGCTCACAACACTCTCTAGGGCTGGCCAAAACTCAGATGGACCAGAGTTCTGGCTTTACTTGGTGGGGGAAAACTGATAAATAAATCAAAGAGTTACATGGATTACATCTCCTCAGGATATATAGTGGGGTCTTTCAACTATAATGAACAATGCTTTTCAAAGCAAATTTTCACTATCACATTGTAAGAGCCATCTGTGGATGGGTTTGGTTACACTTACATGCATAGTTGCGTTTTGTGGTTAAAGGTATTCTTCTCAATCTTGGAGATCAACAAGCGCACGTACAACGTCAGCAACGATATGTTGAAATCATCTGTAATTCTCATCCGCACTCTGGTACCGCCTCCTGAGATGTTTTATTACACATAGTGGGATCGCTATCCTGTCGTCATCACCTACAAACATACAATAGTAAAGCAATGAGTAAATTGCAGTGATAAGATGACATTTTACAACTGAATTACATGGCACTACTATATAGTTACGTATTGTTTGAGTTAAGAAATTCTGTTTTTATGAGAAATGAAAATAAATAAATTGAGTCCAACCATGACCGTAGTGTAAATGTGTCACAAAATTGTTATTCTGATGCACAATATTGGACAGACAAATGATTCAAAAAGCTTGTGGACAGAAGAGATCATTTAACTTCCGATTTAAACTTTTAATTATCAGTTAACTACCCAAACAACTTCCATGTCTGTACCGATTACGATTAAACTATCATCTTTGTAGTAGAGTGGTGGGTCGGATTGTAAGAGCCATCTGTGGATGGTTTTGGTAACACTTACATGCATGGTTGCATTTTGTGATATTCTTCTTAATCTTGGAGATCAGCAAGCGCGCATACAGCATCAGTCAAATCTCCAGCAACGCTAGGTTGAAAGCCTCTGTAATTCTCATTCGCACTCTGGTAACGCCTCCTGAGATGTTTTACTACACATAGTGGGATCGCCCTTCTACAGCCCTTGCCCAGATGACCATGGACAAACTCTACATAGTTCTGGTAGCCATGAAAACGATGATTCTCCGGAGTCATCCTTGAGAAAGCTAGCATGTCAGATCTTTTGTGCCAGAAATCTCTCTGAGCCTTTCTCCAAGCAAGTTTAATTGAGGAGTCAGTGATTGCATCATGGATCATTTCCAGCTGGAGAATACATTTACTGGTAGAGTTAGGTTCAATAAGCTTTATGCCTCTTGAGCAATAGTGCACAATAGTAGCAGCATGATGAGGTAAGGATGTTTCTGATGAAGCAGCATAATTTCTATTATTATTATCCATCGGCTCGAGATCAGAGCAGTCACTATCTGCATAAAATTCTTCTTCTTGAGCCCTATCACCATCCAAAGAGCGTTTCCTTCTTGGCTCAAAGGCATATGGTACTGGTTCAGACATCTTGTATCGAAGTTGGAGCAGTAGAGTAGTTGAAATAGTCAATGATTTATGGAGCAATACAAAAGCAGTTTCCACATGGACGATGGCTGATTTGAAAGGGAAGTGTATAATCTCAAAAAAACTGATTTTTAGATTTTCATGTTTTCTTTTTTGATAAATAATCACCTTGAAGTTTAGATAAATATAAATGTGTGAGAAAATATAAATAATAATAACCCTGAAGAGATCTAAGTGAAATAATTAAGAACTCTATTAGTTTTTATTTGAGAGTCTTTGGGAGTTGTAGCTAATCTAGGTTTTTCTGTTTGTTTACTTCCCTTGGGGGCAGGTGTGATTTAGCCCCCCCATCAGTGATTAGAGTGGTGATTCAGGGTGCATATAGTGGCTAGTTCACTACATATGTGTATAGAAGATCCTCAATGAGTTTCATTGACAAGAGAATTGTTGTTGAGTTCTACTTTAAATATGCTATTGTGCAACACTGAGACCATGAAGGTCTCTATTGTGCAACACTGAGACCATGAAGGTCTCTATTGAATAATTTAAAGTTATTTGGAACTCATGCATACAATCTAACTATATGATGAAATTACTTACAACTCTTGCTAGAAACATACAAACAAAATTCACTTTAGGAAATTTACAGTAATATCTCATGATTCTGCAAGTATCATTATTCGAGACATCTGTGGTGTTAGAGTCTATTTAGTATGACTACCTAACATGTACTTGCCCCTTATTTGTAAAATTGAACTTGGGTTGTCACACCAAATTTCTTGTCATGATATTTGTTCTGGGCTACAAGGCTTCTTGATTAATTTACACGAGATGTGAGAGATTACTTATAGTATCACAGGATCACAGGTTTTATTCTAATCCATGAAGGATCCGTGAAATTGGAATTGAAAAATGGTGCAATTAATGTGGTGCATAAAGATGTGCCTCGTTCAATAAAAATGCTGTCAATAATGTGTGGTGTTAGAGTCAATTTAGTATGACTTCCTAGCATGTACTTGCCCCCAATTTGTAAAATTGCACTTGGGTTGTCACACCAAATTTCTTGTCATGGTACTCATGCTAAATGAATTACTTCACTCTTCATGGATCAGAGATATACATGCGATAGTATACCAATTAATCCTTGTGCTCAACATCATTACTTTAACAGAATCTGACCTGACTGACAATGTAAGACTATAGACTGGACAGCACAGCAAAAGTGAGGCATTTAGTTGTTGGTGACTTTACGACATGTGTTCTGCCAAGGTTTGTTTCTATGTGTAAGATTCTTTCAACGGCAATGATCATTTACAGTTTAATTATTTTGGTTATTTGTCTGTATATAGATCACAGAGTTGAGACTGAATAAATACAACCAGATAGAAATTTTTGCACGTCAACTTTGCACCCAGGCTCCACATCGCAATTTCCGGAGATGTAAAATTTCACATATGAATGAAATTAGATATTCAACTGGCAGCTACTGATATTTATAAATTTTGCAGGCCTGGAGTCAACTTGGTGATGATGTTCTGCACATAGAACTCGGTAAATGGGCGAATGTAATGTTGATAGCTCCCCTGAGCAAAGATAGCCAATGGCCTCTGTGACAATCTACTGGTGAGTGAAACTTTTCGGGCCCCAGAATCTACCCCGAACCCCTCGATACCTCACAGCCTCCTCCACCCCTAATATACCACTGGGCGATAATATTAACAAAGTTGTAGTAAGTGTTTTTGTGAAAATCATAAAGTTTGTTAGTTCGAACCTCTGTCGCCTTGAGGATTTGTTTGTTTGTAGAGAAACATCCAAAGCTTAATTGAAGTAATATTGCCTGTCGGGTGGTCTCGAGATGTTATACAAGGTACGGGGAAATTCAATGTTTTAGGAATAAACAACGTAAATTCAAAACCAGATTGCACCCTTCATGTATCTTTATATTTCTCATTTAATTTTTTTTAAGACATGATGGTATTTTTTGTAGTTGTCCACTCTCTAATGCATAGCACACAACTCTCATTTCATGATGGAGATTACTTTGTAAATTCATAGAAAAGTATTATGTGTCCTGAGCTGGAGTGGACCTCTTGACATAATCTGTTTTTAGCATCTTATTTCCATGACAATCATTATGAAGAGCATGCTCTTTGCTATCATGTGCAACATGGGTAGATCTTAATTTTTATAGCCTTGCGTTTCCGTTCAAATTGCATCGATAGAAAGTTCTTTTAGTCTTTCATGGTCAACAGGAATTCAATCTCCATCTTATCTCTGTCTACATGTCTACAAACGATCCTGTGTTCCTTTTAATTGCTTGCACAACAGACTGCAAATTCAATCCAATTGTTCAGGTAGATTTTCAGGCTACAATATTAAATATTTGAAGTCTGTGGTTCAATATGAAATCCTAATAAAATGTCAATTTTATTTTTTTGTTCTTTTGTGTTTATAGACCTGTACTGTGAGAGCGTGGGATATTAGCAAGCCTCTCCTGTTTGCTGCAGCTATGGACACTCGTATGCTGGAGCACCCAATAACAAAACCTCATATAGACACTCTTATAAGTTGGGGGTACACAGAGATCCCCACTGTATCCAAACTGTTAGCCTGTGGAGATAAAGGGAACGGGGCTATGGCAGAAGTTAAGACAATCACTGATAGATTATGTGTTATTTTGTCCGAACCTGAGGTTCCTGGCGTGTAAGATGACAAAATGTTATTATATATTACTCTTATTATATATTCCAGTTTTGACATAGAAATATCATATGGGTTAAACACTTTTTAAGCGATTAGAGTATTGTGGTCGCTTGGATGCCGAGCTCAATTCAGTTTTGCAATCATAGGTTCAGCGTTTTTACTATTCTGCAAATTTTTTGATAAATGCAATTTTATTCTCTATAGATGTTTTCAGGAGTTTTTTTTCCATGGTCATGGTATTAACACTCTTATGCAGCATGAGGTCTTTGACTTGACCTGTATGACAGCTGTTTACGTTGTATTCTCATTCATACATACAACAAACTTACAGCAGTCCACATACCACTGCTCTATACACAGTTCTTCAGCTAGAAACCTTGAGTCAAGCGCTATTTTGAGGCGTTCTCTAGTGCAACCTCCTCATGGCCGGCCCCACAACGTGAAGCCACCCCTGTGTGTTGACGAGCATCTCATTCAAACACTTCCAGCCCTCAATGTATATTATCAGCTTTGGTATTTTGACATAATAGGTGTGTTTATGCTGTAGGTGTTAGTTAAGTAATGGCAAAGTTAAAGTGCTGAAAGTCTGCCCTTGAGTTTCACTTTCAGCTACCCTGACAGAGTGTGAGCACTTATACTATGTTATAGACAGACATCGATATTCAAGGGTTGTAGAAAATTGTATTTTCAGTCAAGATTTTGTGATTCTTCTCATCAATAGAATTTCTCAATTTGTCTCATCTTGTAGTAAGACGAATTTGCCTGTAACTGCAGTTTCAGGCCATCAATCTCCACCATACCACCACTATATTGCTTCAATCACCCGAACTATTGACACGAAATGTCATTGCTTTGGTGAATAGCGCAAGGTCAAATGAAGCAGCTATACTTTAATTTGGATTCACATTTCCTTGTCTCGAGAGCTTTCCAACAGCATATAGAAAGTCAATACATATATGCTGACCCACGTGGCTCTACCTTAAGCATGAAATTTCAGTTTTTAGAATACATATTGCTATTTTTCGGGAAGTTGTTCATGTGACACCATGTTGGTCGCTTGCAAGAAAACTCACTGGCAGTCAGTGGACTCAATTTTGTTTTTCCTATAAAAATAAGCCAATTTCAAACGCAAACCCGACTTCTTAATCACAAATACATGGCTAGCTGGTTTTTTAAACTCTGTATGTTCTTCTCAGCAATGAAGCTGTGACTATACACAGTGATTTTATTACAGGTCGACGCCCAGTATCGGAGGATCGACCGATCTCACTACTAGACAGCCATATTAATTGTACGAAACAGTCAGTCTGTTGATTTAAATTGGGTTATGGGTCAGGTCCTAGATTGACCGAAGAGATTTTAAGGGCAAACAAAGGCCATGTTGAATGTGCTCTCCATCTTGATCTTTACCAAATACAATTTCGGTCTATTGTAAAATTGATTTTCAGATGCCATACTATTGATGTTATGTCAGGATAACCTCTATTTCCAAGTTCTACTGCTATTACCTTCCATATATTCTCTACAGCACCTCTCACGTTGTTGCCGTTCTTGGTTATCCTATCATAAATATATAAGAGGGTGTGGTTTACTACAGATATCAACACCTCCATTTTTGATAGCCTAATTCGGAAGGAGATAGCAGAGTATATACAAAATATATCGCTTTCACTTAAATAAATTTTTGGTGATGTCAGGTGTGACTGCGTAGATATTCTGATTGTAAGAATGTTGAACTTAGAACTTTTCATAACACACATCATATATAATTTATAATAACTCACAAATTATCTTTTCACCTCAACGGAGAAATCCATCAAACACAAATATATCACAGTTTCTTTTCGGACTTGTCCTCTTTTTGAGCACGGGGTTACAACTCGAAATTGAAGGCCATATGTCTGGATGCTCCAATATCTCATTATACGTACAGTAACGATGAGACTGATCCAGTCTGCAATCACCCAATTGTGCCAAGACAGGAATCTGCTTACCTCTTACCCCATACTGTTTGGGATATCAAGTTTAGTGGAGCTTGAATGAGGTCCATGACCTTCACAATTCTTGTAAATGTTATACACTGAAGTTTCCTGTATTACACTTACCAGTTAACATTACCAATAGACATACTTAATTTATTATATTGGTTTATGTAGGCCTGGAGTGCATCATTGGGTGGGTGGTGCTTTAGATAGCCACTACTTTGTCACAGCCAGCAACACACTCTCTAATATGTAAATATGAAAAAAACAAATTTAGAAATACTCGACAGCAATCTAAATGAAGGTGTCCTCCGCCAGAGGCATCGCTCTTGATTCTTCACCTGCTCTCTATTCAACTGAAATCATCGACTTAAGCGTATATCATCTCACATAGTGGTTTACCAAATAAGGAAGATAAATTAGAATAGTATATATTTCAGTTGAATTCGAAATATAAACAATGGCCAAATAAAAGTATTACTGGTTGCTCTGCATTCCAGTTGTCCTGTCAGGCTTAGGAAAAAGACTTAGCCAACATCTTACAGGTCGACCTCCATGTATTTGGTATTGCAATACTTATATTAAAACAGAGCTATCAGATCATCATGACATCCAATTGGTTGCATTACATAGAAACGGCCAGCTAATCTTATTCTGTGAGTATTCTGCACGCATCTTGCCAGTATGTGATCTTCGAGTCAGGAGAGAGACACCGAGGATACAGGGGCTGGATATGGAACAATCGACCTGAAAAGATCTCCTAACACGACTCAAAACTAAAAGCTCCTGTGGCACCAACCGCTGGCAGTGTGCTGTAAGCATGCTAACAGAGCGCTCCATCTCGTAGTGACACCATCCACATACAAAATTATTTATTTATTATTATTTTTATCTGTATAGCCAGCCTTCCACCTCTAAAATCGGTCTCAAATGACATTACAATTGCCACCCTCCCCCTCCATCATTCCCGGGAGTGATTTTATTAAAAATGTGATTACCAATATCTAGCATTTGAGTTCTCTTGAATATGCATTAAACCGCATCCTCCCGCGATTTTGACATGAAAATAAAATATTACCATTATAAAGGCATTTTATTACAACTCTGTCACCGCAAAAAATACCAAAATCAAACCTACTTTAACACCGTTTTTCTCTAGTTACATGATGGAAGGTTTGAGATGGCAAGGATGTGTAGCCCAAGACATATTTAACAATATCATTTGCCTGATAATGGTGGAGGATTGTACAGGGTAACCATCCTGACACAGGGACCTGAGCTGAGCCTGGTTGTTAAATCGCTCACTCAGACAAAATACTGGCAGTGAATCAAGCACAACACATGATCAGCCTAATAGTAGTTTAAGCGCTTAAATGATGTCGGGAGTGCTGGTGGTAGCATTTCATAATCAGCCACTTTGCCAATGCCAATGCCAATGCTACTACCAGCTCTCTCGACACCTTTTAAGTGCTAAAACTAGCCTCATGGTTAAAACTCACTTCCTGTTTAATCCAACTAACTTGACATTAAAACTTGACTTTCCCCCCAACTACATCATTGAGACAAGTTTGTCATAGCATTTCAATTAAATAATATCTGTAGCTTTGAATTTACAGCAAAAATATCCGCATTGTTATACAACAACTAACATAATTTGGCTCAGATCTAGTAGGGTCTGTATTCCATGACTGATTTCGATGTAAACCGATATCAACAATATCAATGGTTGATTGACATCTGTCACAAATGTTTTGGCTAGTGATACAAGCAACAGGTGTAGTATTATAAAAGAATACATCAGTACAGATTACTGGTTGCACTCACCGTACAACATAATGAATGAGACAATACTTGATAGAGCAGCCCTTGTCAATGCACAATAGAGAATTACACAATCAAACATAGACATATTAATCTCATCATGAACTGTTTGCAAACAAGGGGAGGTGTGTAATTTCTTTAAGCCCCTTGGTATGCTCTTGTTCATTTATATCAGAGACTATAGATATAGAGACCTTCCACTTGCCATGATAACGTATATAACCGATGCAAACACATTGAAAATTAGGCTCCGCCCCTTTCTGGTGGTAATTGCTTAGAGGTAAGCGTACCCAGTGCTATGAATTTACTATCAAAAATTGACAAGGTGAATGATTTAGCTGTTTATTTTATAGGTACATTCACACAAAACTCTCAATAATATCAACTGGGACAAATGAAATCTAAGATGTGCGACTTTTATATAAAATTAATATAGGCATCAAGGAAACAAAATACTTGGTGGATGACCTTTTGGTAATGTAGCCCCCATATGTATAGAAAATTGAATATTCAATGTGAAAATAGTTAAATGTGAACAAGCACTGATGTTATAATCTCCAGTTCCGGTGACTGAATTGAATTCATCAGTTAGGTCAGCACAGAAACTTTCTATAGCATAGGTCTGAGAAAAGTATCATCCTCAAAAAGTCTAAGTTTTCCCGTTTTAAGTCAGCATACTGCTGATTGTTGCCTGAAGATATGTGCTTTGAACTGCTCTGAATCTGTCTATGAAGCCCAAGCAAGTTTTCAAGGCGATTTGTAAAAATAAGCTTTCCATAGCCTCAACCATCCCACAATAACTTTGAGGCAGAGAGGGAGGTCTTCTATCTCTCAATGCAGTAAATTCTATTCATTTGTCAGCATTGAATTGTCAGCATGAATCTGCTGACGATGCACTTTACTCTGATGCCATTCTTACTTCAGTTTTGAATGTGTGTGTATGGTTGGTACTAGTCACCATGATTAAATTCTTTTATATTAATCTTAGAGCATATATTAACAAACAAAAAGAAGCCCTCTTCCTCTTGTCCTCACACATGAAAACTTTGTCCCTGAAACTCATTACAACAGCTAACCTATGGCAGGCCATCATTACATCGCAGTGGGCAACAATGATGGATTATACTGCACAGCCATCTTACTTTCTTACAAAAATACAGGCCTGTATAATATAAATCTCTGGCTAAGAATGCAACAACAAGTTGATAGTGACTTGTTGCTGTCTGATCTGGTTTTGTCATCAAGATTGTGGTTATTTTGCCTCAAATAACTCAGGTGAAAAACCTGAAATTTTATTGAGAAAGCCATTGCTGTCTAAGGCAGCAGCGCTTACTATACAACCAGAAGTGGGCGTGACCGTTAAATAACGCTGATTGGCTATTCGCAATTTATGCGCAAGTGGAAGGTCTCTATATCTATAGTCTCTGTTTATATTTCATCATTTATTGCGCAATTCAGAGGTCGCCAGAGATGATGAATTAGAGACACAATGCAGTGTTAATATCTGCACCGCCTGCCATTGTATAGCAACAAGTCAAGGCCAGAAGAAGGATATATTGGGCAAATTATCTTTTTACCTCAACGGAGAAATCCATCAAACCCAAATATATCACAGTTTCTTTTCGGACTTGTCCTCTTTATGAGCACGGGGTTACAACTAAAAAAATGAAGGCCATATGTCTGGATGCTCCAATATTACATTATACTTACAGTAACGATGAGACTGATCCAGTCTGCAATCACCCAATTGTGACAAGACAGGAATCTGCTTACCTCTTGCCCCATACTATTTGGAATATCAAGTTTGGTGGAGCTTGAATGAGGTCATGACCTTCACAATTCTATGTAAATGTTATACACTGAAGTTTCCTGTCCTACACTTACCACTTACCACTACCAATATAGACATACTTAATTTATGATATTGTTTTATTTAGGCCTGGAGTGCATCATTGGGTGGTGTTTTAGATAGCCACTATTTTGTCACAGCCAACAACACTCTCTCTAATTTGTAAATATGAAAAAAATAAATTTAGAAACATTCGACAACAATCTAAATGAAGGTGTCCTCCGCCTGAGGCATTGCCCTTGATTCTTCACCTGCTTTCTATTCCATTGAAATCATCAACTTATAGCGTACATCACCTCGCATAAAGTGGTTTACCAAATTAGGAAGATAAATTAGAATAATTATATATTTCAGTTCAGTTGGAAATACCATCAATGGCCAAATAAAGGTATATACTGTTTGCTCTGCATTCCAGTTGGTATGCCCGGCTGAAGAAAAAGACTTAGCCAACATCTTACAGGTCGACCTTGATGTATTTGGTATTGTATTACTTATATGAAAACAGAGCTATCAGATCATCATGACATCTAATCAGTTGCATTACATAGAAACGGCCAGCTAATCTCATTTCTGTAAGTATTCTACACCTCATCAACAACATCAACAAAAAATACTAAATCCAAACCTATTCTAACATTGATTGTTTCTAGTTACATGATAGAAGGTTTGCAATGGCAAGGATGTGTAGCCCTAGACATATTTAACCATATCCTTTGCCTTACAATGTGGGAGGAGTTTACAGGGTAACCACCCTGACACAGGGTACCTGAGCTGAGCCTGGGTGTTAGATCGCTAACTCAAACAATATACTGACAGCAAATCAAGCACAACACATGAACATAACATCAGCTTGAACGGATTCCGGAGAGCTGGTAGTAGCATTTCTTTATCAACCACTTTGCCAATGCTACTACCAGTCCTCCCGACACTTTGTAATCGCTAAAACTAGCCTTATGGTTGAAACTCACTTCCTGTTTAGTCCAACTAACTTAACTTGTCCCCCCCCCCCCCCACTACACCTTTGAGACAAGTTTGTCATATTTTATCAATTGAATAGTATCCATAGCTTTGAATTAACAGCCAAAATATCCTCTTTGGGACTTCTGTTATACAAACTGACGTAATTTGGCTCAGATCCAGTAGGTTTGCTATTCCATGACTGATTTCGATGTAAACCGATTGACGTCTGTCACAAATTTTTCGGCTAGTGATACAAGCAACAGGTGTAGTAATATAAAAGAAAACATCAGTACAGATTACTGGTTGCACTCACTGTACAACATAATGAATGAGACAATACTTGATAGAACAGTCCTTGTCAATGCACAATAGAGAATTACACAATCAAACATAGACATATTAATCTCATCATGAACTGTTTGCAAACAAAGGGAGGTTTGTAACTTCTTTACGCCCCTTGGTGTTCATTTATATCTCATCATTTATTGCGCAATTCAGAGGTCGCCAGAGATGATGAATTAGAGACACAATGCGGTGTTAATATCTGCACCGCCTGCCATTGTATAGCAACAAGTCAAGGCCAGAGGAAGGATATATTGTTACTCTGTGTTTATATCATATAGAATCAAGCAATCGACATCACTAAAAACAGACATTAACTTCTCAAAGCTGGATACCCTGTGTAGACATGTACTGGTAGTACTGAAAATCAGAAATCATAGGATGGTGACCACTGATACAGACTTATATTACTGGTAGAGATAGAGAGGATAACGTGTATCACCTTCATTTCCGTCTTCTGACTGCAGATACAAGGTAAGCTTATCTTATCAATGCCGTCACCAGGACAGTGGTCACTCTACATTATAACAGGAATATTCAAAGACCCATAGCAGAGCTTTTTAATATTTATACTCATACGGACCAATATAATCTTGAATTGACTGCTTTTCATCGGAGTGGCATTATCACACAACATGAATGGCCGAAGGCTCTGCCAACCTCAATAACCATTATCGGCACTGAATTTTACATAATCTAGCAAACAAAAGATGAGATTGCAAGTTAGTTAGTTTTTCACGAGCCAGCACTGCAGCGTTGTTATCCAATATAGCAAAAACATCCTCATTCTCATGTGATGGGGAACTTCCCGAGGTCGGAAGGAATTTTGTGGCACAACGCAATACGAAAACACCCCCAAAGTACATTTGCATACTGACGGAAGACTTGAAGCTTTCGCAATGAAAGTGCAAAGATAAACAACCTTGGTTTGTTTTTGTCTACAAGTGATGATAAAATATTATTAAAGCGCATTCATCTACTGCAGTAATCAACTTACGTTGATTCTTCCTTGTTATTTCACAGTCAATTTTCATCTTTATGACAATCATTGACCACGAAACTGAACAGTGAAGGGTGCAGTGCCAATTATTATATTCATGATACCGCAGGAATTTAGATTGATTAGTATGACCTCTAGGCAACTGTTTTAGTATTGTTGCTGTGAGTTTTAAAATTGCCACAGATCATACAGTGGATAACAACTAGCCTGGATAGCAAGCGAAATAACTTCCTTGTTTTTTTACATATGAGATTATAGATGATTACTCTTCCACCATTAATAACCACAATTGTACACTCTCCCAATAGATGACATGACATCTAGAGCCTATACACTATAATCCTACATGGTGCTTGTCTCGATGGTGCTCAAAAATGTATCAAGCTACAACCTTAACTGAAAGACCAATTTATATTGTCTAGATGGCATATTGCTACACAAAGATGAATGTGTATGAGTAATAGAAAGCTGGTGTCTAGATTGGGTTCATGTCCTAAGTGCTATTGCTATTGCTATCGCTATCGCTATTGCCATTGCCAGTACTAGTGCTAGTGCCAGTGCTAGGGCCAGTGTCAGTGCTAGTGGTGCAGTTCGAACAACAACCTCATACTTTTTTATACAGAACACTGTCACAATAATATAGCCTACACGCTAGACTGGTGTGGTACAGAGGTCACTCAAGTACTCCGATAGCTAGTTGGTATTGCAGCACAAAACTGGCCCCAGCACTTGATATAAACGCTTGAGATTTGCTGCCGCTTGCAAGGCAGTGTTACACTGATTTTGAAGTGCATTATACGCACACCATGACCATAAGGACAAATTTCATAGGCGTTTGACAGTTTTCTTTCATCGTAATGCCGATGCGTACGACAAAATTAAACAGTAAAGGTTGGTGTGCCAAATTTTGTATTCATGCAGGCACAGGAATTTATATCTAAAACTGAGCTCTAGGCAACAGTATTAGTAAGGTTGCTGTAATCAGTTTTAATGAATCATAGATCTCATTACAGTTCATATCAATCGGTTAGCATAGCCTAGGGGATGATATGCTTCCTCATTCTTACATCAAATCAAGCTTGACAATGCTCAATCTTATTCTACTCCGCTAACCTAATGGATAGTTCTTAGGAAAGCTGAAGGTCGTACATTTCCTATGAGACGCTTTGTGATTTAAACCTATGTCACATTTTGACGACGACGGTTACCATAGCCAATTAATTTAGCTGATATCACTTTTACACAATCGGGAGAACTGTAAGGGTAAAATAGCAGCCAGAAGAAGAGTATATAACAGAATATATACTCCTGAGCTGTGACCACCACCATCAATCATCCATTCATATCCACTTGTTCTTTTGCATGCAGAAAGTTACATAAGCAACTGGCAAATCAGGAGAAAGGTGTAGGTGTTAGTCTCAGCCTGTCTGTGCTCCGTAGGATGTAACCTGGATACAGAGATTGAACCAATCAGAGAGATCATGTGGAGAGGTTTCTACTGAACAGTTATAAGGTAAGGCTACACAAGAAGATAAAGGCACCCGGTCAGAGGGGGTAAAGAAGGCAATTTGTTTTTCCTGTAACTCTTTTCATCAAGCAAGCCACTTTCGTTTTTTTCGTTGATTGTTCCTGCTGCAGTTAGATTTAGTTTGATCCAGTTGTCCTGAACTTTGAAGTGCTCCCTTAATTGGTTTATCAGCAAAAAGTGCTCAGGTCAGTATGCAGGCTAGTTGGTTCTAACTCGATGTAGACTGCTGCGTTGGCATGTATATGTTAGCGGCAGGCCATGGTGGACCTCCTAATTGTAAGTGTGCAGCAAGCTGCCAGAAACTGAAACAGGCACTAATCAGCCATTGGCAGTGACACTTTGATCTTAGCCAATAGGCCGAGAAGCGAGGCCATGACACAGCAAACGCAACATATACTGTCATCGATTATATTATTTATTGCAGATAATTCCATAAACAGAGAATCAGGAGGTGTGTGTGTGTGTTGACTGCTCCTACAACACTTTAACAGACAGACAGAGATCAGACAGAGATATCAGAGAGATCAAACTGAGAGGTCGATGTCGAGAGGAGTCTACTTAACCCCAATAAGGTGGGGCAACTCATGATATAAAGGGCTCCCATTCTATGTGGCGAGCAACTCCAAATACAAGGCATTAGAGTTGTCAGTTGGCTTAATGTTAGTCAGGGGTGTATAAAGGTTTCTTTAAAAAATGGTGATATAATGAAGATGTAAGAGTTTTACAGTGTTAGATTTTTTTGGGATGCAGCAAAGATTATTTGAGGGAAATATTTCATTGTTTCAATACCAATAATTTCTTGAATCCTGAAAAAGATCGCTCTACTTTCTTAATCCGGGCTGCTTTGATATTAACACACCCCTGTTACAAACTGTAGCCCTTTAACTGAGCGGAAATTGACGGTATGGACTGCAAGAGACAAATAACCGTTCAGTACCAGTACATATGACAGAGTTGCTTTATTATATCTGAGCTCTGACCAGCCAAATTAATCATATATCCATATCTTATTGTACTTTTCAATGCAGACAATACCGCAGACAGTCAGAGAATCAGAAGGCGTAGACGGTCTGCTCCAATATCAAGAACATAAAAGTTGTTCAGACGAAGAGATCATATGAAGAGGCGGCTACTGAACAGAAGTAAGGTAAGACTACACAGGTGAAACCAGTCATTTGGGTGAAAGACTCATTGAAGGCCCAGCTTATGACAAATCAGAGGGTGGGCTGCTCCTAAAGAGGGACGCAAGTTGCCCGAAGTCCTCGTACTGAGAGTGTGATACATCCTAGTAAACTAGAATGCTTCCTAGATGTGAGGCCATGGTGGACCTCCTAATCGTGGGTGTGAAGCAAGCTGCCAGAAACTGAAACAGGCACTAGTCAGCCATTGGCCATGACACTTTGATCTTAGCCATTAGACAGAGAATGCAATCAATCTGTTAACCAGTTTCATTTTGCAAATCCTATCCTAGTACAAGACAGATCATGGTCTGTTAGTGGATTGTTAGCAGTGCTGTGCCGGCACCTTAATTGTACGCAATACTAGCAGGGTTTTCAAGCGTTAGGTTTGGGTACTTCCAAAAATGACAGTGGCCAGTTGGACTAGGTTTATCCAATACTTCTGCATTTTTGGTTGGTCCCAATTTACTGGTCAGCCTCTGCCAGCTCGATGGGGGAGTAACTCATAATGCTGAGAATAGGATCGCACAATATACAATAAATGTCATATACAAAGTTTGAATTCGTAATTTGGTGTGAGTAAGTTGTTTGCCCTGGCCCTTAAAACTCTATATGACATTTTTAAGTTGCAGTGAGGGTTAACAAAGTGATAGAAAAATCCTTCTTTGTTGGTAAACAAAATATTCTTACTTGAAATCACAAACAAATTTCATATTTGATTTTCAAAAATTATTATAGCATAATTAGTCAATAAATGACCATTGAAATATTATTTGAAATTTCAAGATTGGAAGTTGTCCATCCTTTGTACATAGGGAGATAAATCAAATTTGTACATTACAGCGGCATTGATAAGTGAGGACCCTGTTGAGTATATCCATAAAAATCTGTAAGACTGTAATACTAAATATCAGCGTTAAAAAGCAACCTTAGATAGCAGGAAGTGTTATGCAGTGTTAGGCAGTATCATGTACTATATTTGGTTTAGATATTTGAGTTTTCATTCCCAGCCTTCTACCACTTACTTAGCTTATATCATGTTGATAATGCGTTACCCAAGGGGTGTATTAAGGTACCCATAGAAAATGGTGATATAATGATGTGATTAAGGTTTTACAGTGGTAGATTTTTGGAACTCAGCATGATTCCTTGAAGGAAATGTTTTATTATTTCACTCTAAGAATTCCTGCAATCCTGATGAAGATAACAGTGTTCAGTGTATACACAAATAAATCAAACCCCTAGTACACGGCCTGCCCTAAATGGTGTTCAGCATGGCGATTGTGGCCGAACGTCATTAAGGGCTGGCTGTGTGTTTTATCTTTCATCCTCGGGGCTGGATTGGTTTTTGTATACACCCCTGTTACATACTTGCAGTAACCGTTAAATATAGCCCCTGCACTCAAGTGGAAAACTCTATATCACAGCTGTAAGGACTGTATGAGGTGAATAAACATGCAGTAAAAGAATACGACAGAATGTATCCTTCTGAGCCCGGAACAGTGCAATTAATCATATACTCATGTTATTTATTATTTTACTTGCAGAAGGTTCAATAAAAAGTGGGAGAATCAGGAGTCTTAGACGTTCTCCTCCCGACAACTTAGAGACAAGTCGATCAGCCAGAGTGATCATATGAAGAGCAGTATACTGATCAGCAATAAGGTGTGGCAACTCATAATATTAAGGTCATCGTAATACTCGCATTCTACGTGGGAACAACTCCAAATACAGGGCATTAGAGTTGTCAGTTGGCTTAAACTTGATGATTTGTGATATCTAGAATTTGTACACCCTGGCCCTAACGATGCTATTTGCGATGATTTTAACCTACACAGGTTATTTTCAAAGAGGTCAGAGGTTTATTTGATGGCATAAATGAGGGCTTTTTTGGCGATGATTTGGTAGCTGGTATTAGGATTATTAAACTTCACACGGCAAATTTAAGTTATGGTTTAGGTCAGCATATCATTACAGAAATATTCAGTCATCTATGACTGAAGATAAATATTCTTATTGATAAGGGGCCCTATTGAATATTGTCCTCAACTCAGTAGGACTAAAATACCAATGTAGACTGGCAGCTATAGATAACGGGCAGTGTTAGGCAGTGACATGTACTCATGTTTGGTTTACACGCTTAAGTTTTCATTCTCAGCCTTCTACCACATACTTAGCTTATCTCATGTTGACAACATTAGTGTGGGGTGTATAAAGTTTCATATAGAATAATGGTGATATGATGATGCGGTAAAATCTTTACAGTGTTTGATTTTTTGGAAAGTAACAAGATTATTTAATTGAACTGACACTTTTTTATCGCCTCATTACTAAGAAAACCCTCATCCTGAAAATGAGAACGGTGTTTCATCCGCAGGGCTGGATATTAATGTTCATACACCCCTGTTACATACATGTTCAGGTTACCATAGCTGTCAAATTTGGCCCTTGCAGGTAAGCAGAAAACTCGCCATCACATTTGTTGGGTCTGCAAAATCGTTTGGGGGGAAGGTTGATTAAAGACAATTTATTTGATCTCATTAGCGGTTGCAGGCTGCAGAGGCGGCAACTTGATTTTATGCGATGATCGCAGGGTTTTCAAGCATGAGGCCTGACTACTTCCTTTGAAGTCAGCCGCCAGTTAATCAACTTTGATACGATATGCCTGTATATTCATTTGGTCCCATTTTACTGGTAAGCCACTACCAGCTTGACAGGGGGAGTATCTCCAAATACTCGGTATGACCTGACATATGATACAATGATTACAGAGTGGGACAGCACATATGATTCTATAAATGACATAAAATTGGTCTAATTTTTGTTAGCTAGAAATTATTTACCTTGGCCCTTACTATTCTATTTGCAACGCTTCTAAGCCAATACATGTAACTTTAAGATTGGAAGTTGTCCATCCATTGTCGATAAGGACATAAATCTAACTTAGCTTTTCATTGGCAATAATAAGGGCCCGATCTTGACTTGACTCTATTGTACTAAAGTACAAGTACAAGTAGGCCTATAACAAGATTACAGGCAGTGTTAGTGATAGTGGCATGTATTCATGTTCGGTGTAGAAATTTGAGTTCTCACTCCTAGTTGATAGTGTTAGTCAGAGGATGTATAAACATTCATTTCTTCAGAAAGTGGTGATATAATGAAGCCATTTATGAATTACACTGTTTGATTTTTCGGAATACTACAATGTTATTGCACAAAAATGTTTTATTGCTTCAATGCCAAGAATTTCTTGAATCCTGAAATAGACGACTGTACTTATCTCACTCACAAGCCCCTATTGATTTTAAAACCCTGTCCCTCAGGGTTTCAACAGCAACAGGGGCTTGGAAGCTGATAAATCTCAATTTTAGTGACAAAATTCATGAAAAATTCCAAGAAATTTGTCCGGAAACAGGCAGAAATTGATATAAATGACTATCCAAATACCAAAATTATTTCGCAAACTATGTCCCTATCAGATCTCTATGGTGAAGATTCTGAATCAAAAATCATTGTCATCCTATTACAAACGATTTCAAGATAACCCTTTCTTTGACTCTTTCTTCTTGTGCGGCGTTGGATAAAAGTGCCAAACTGGAGAGATGACAACTCTGAAGAAAGTCTCAAATTGGAATTCAGAAATAACAATGTCCAAAGTTCAACATCTTAGAGGGGGGCATTGCCTTCATAAATGATTTGCGGCGACTGAGTGTGGGCCCCAGAATGGTGGCTACAGAGTGAGCGGCCGAGGTGGCGTCCCAGTTTGCGGCGAGTTAGGGAAGCATTGTCATTGTTTTTTTTGGTTTTTTTCCGGTTTCTGTTTGTGTTTATTTGTAATAAAAGGTTCTTCTAAAATAAAATGATGACAGCGGAGCGATCAGGTAGTCAGAGACTAGAATGGCGACCGCCCGATTAACAGTATGACCAAGAACTATGTGGCCGAAGACAGCCCAAGGAACCCCGCCCGCCGCGCCTGTTGACTATGCACCACACCCCCACAGGGCCCTGGTCAGCCGACCACGCAGACCAAGGGGCTCACAAACCCCTTTACCAGGAAGGTACCTGTTGAGCAGGTTTACACCTGTCGTCAACAGGGACCTTGCCCCCCTGCAGTTTTTGGCTCTTTGAGGGACAACTCGAAGTTCACTTCTTGTGAAACTAACATTTGGTGAGCTCACACAGATCTCACAATTTGCAATTGTTTTTGAATATAATATTAAAAAGCATTTGCACCGGCATAATTTTAAGGTGCTCAAAGAATGAAGTTACATGGCCTCGTGGATGAATTTCTAAAATGACACGAAGTGCTGATTTTTGTAAAAGTAAAATTTGGTTTATCTCGCATTCAGCTGCATGGCCCCAGAACTGGATGCCGTAAATTAAGTGTGGGTGAAAAAACGTGTAGTATAAATTTATCATCATTGGAATATCGTAATATGGTCTTATGGAACGCATGAGCGACAGTATAAAATTGAGCTTTTTACAAATTTGTACAATATGAGGTTTAAAAGTTATGTTATTGTCAAGCTCAATCCCTAAGAATTTTGTATTTAATTTATTATCAAGCTGGTTTCCACCCATATTTAAAATGTAGTTTTCCGGAGCTTTAATCAGTTTATTTGGAGCTTTAAAAATGACCTGAAAACTTTTAGAGTAATTCAAAATGAGCTTGTTTGCAATACACCAAGTTTCTACTTTGTGCAGATTTTCTTGCACTAAATGGGAATCTGTTGAAAAAATGTTTGTGTCATCTGCAAATAAAATATATTCAAGGTCAGGAGCTGCTTTTATAAGATCATTAATAAATATAAGAAATAAGATAAGGCCTAGAACTGAGCCTTGAGGTACCCCAATTTTAATCGGCAGCCATGATGAACTGTACGAATCCAGCTTCACATACTGGTACCTCTCGGATAAATATGTTTTTACAAGATTACATCAGGGGTGAAATTATAGTAAGGTAGTTTTGCGATTAAAATTTCATGGTCTATGGTGTCAAAAGCTTTACTAAAGTCTAGAAATATTCCTTGGGTTATGTCACTATTGTTAAAATTCTTATAGAGTTTCTCCATTAAGCGTGAAATAGCAAATGAAGTGTTGCGGTTTTCCCGGAAAACAAACTGGCTGTCGCTAAAAATATTGTTACTTTCAAAGTGGAAACGCAGCTGTGATGCTAAAGTCTTTTCTACAAGTTTGGATAATGCTGTTAAAATTGAAATCGGCCTATAGTTATTAGGGTCTGACTTAGATCCTTTTTTGTGAAGTGGGGTTACACGGGCAATCTTTTGGCTATCCGGGAATTTTGAGGTGCGCACTACTAAGTTAATCATTTGGGTTAAGATCGGTGAAAGTGTGGTTTTATTTTCTTTTATAAGGCTGATGGGTATTCCATCATAGCCCGTAGCCTTCCTTTCCGATGAACAGTTGATTACAGACTCAGTTATCTCATTAGAAATCTCTAAAAAGTCAAATGCTGGCAAATTATTGTCCTTTATTAAGTATGAGCTATAGTTAATTGTAAACATGATATATTGTTGTTAGATTTTGACAATTAAAAATTGTGGTGCAGTTTGGTGTATTAATCAAATGAAATTTGGTCATCTGCAACAGAAGATGAATATTGGTTATGAAAATTACTATAGGATTACGGTTTTGCAACTGGATTGATTGATATTTTCTTATTCTGATTTCTAGTCGCACATGCTCTGTTGTCCCGTAGTCATTGGTGTTTTATCTCAAACTGATCCCCTTCATGTTCACAATGCATGGTCGGGCAAATGAATAAAAAATCAGTATACATAGACACATATATCAGTGTCTTATTTATCATACTTCTTTTAGCTTGTAGGTGCCAAGTGATAATCATGGGAAACAATAAAAGTAAGCCCTCTGAGATCAGGCCACAGGATGAAGAACCTAGGCTCGGGGCTCGTTTAAGTATCTCAAGTGACACCCATGCAAGAGCTGATGAGACCCAAGGTAGGAGTTATAGCAAAAAGTTGATGACAAGCAAATTTGTTGATGAGAAACAAATGATAGTCTAAAGTGCAGTGTTGTGTAGTGCATCTGACTGGACTATATTTTGGATTCTGAGATTTTTATTGGACGGGTGCTAAGTTGAGGACAGGGTTAGTATTATGAGGATCAAGTATCCGATCCCATGACCAAATATTTGTAATTGATAACTTCGGCTCGACCAGTTAGTCCCTCTTAAGTAAGTCCTATAACATTTTGTTTTATTCTTCTTCTTTATTTGCTGTCTAGGGTATAAGATCTGGTACCGGCATACTGGAGAACCTGAGATTGATGAAGTACCTGATATTAGTGATGTGACACTAAAATCACTGTCATTATCAGAACTGACAGCTCGAGGTCTCCATATCACACATATGCTCATCAGAGGTCATATCCCTCCCAATCTATGTGACGTAGCTCCTCATCTGATAGAGCTCGATCTCTACGAAATACCACATGTAAATCAGCTACAGAGGTAAGAGTCCAAATATGTATGATTGAGTTTGTATAACACCATACTATGTTTTATGTATAACTGAGTGCCTACACACTGTATTACAAATTTGATCTTGCAGGTTGAGCTGATGCCCAATTTATTGTTCGATAGTGTGAAACAGGACCAAACCATTCTCTATTGCTGATAAATCAGATGAGATTTTGATTTCCAAGATATAATGTTTCTAACTGTTGAATTGAAGCTATTTTTGACAATCCTGGTGAAAATGTTTTAAATGCTTCTGAGGTTCATCTTTATGTGTAGGAAGGGTGGGTTATTTTCCAATTTCATAGAATCCAATCCGTTTTGCCTGTAGTGTTATGAGATTTAGAACAAGCAGTAGATGTGAGTTATTTTTTGGTCAATATACAATCATCTTTATGAATGTTTTTTGTGAGGTTGATATAACAACATAAATGATGATGTTGCTTCATAGTTTACGTTAGGCAATTTCTAGGTGATCACAAATGAAATGCCCGGAAATATGAAATAATAAAAACACAACCCAGCGATGTGTTTTTGTCAATCTTACAGAGCATCATGCCAACACCAGTGCATAACTCTAACAAAATAACCAAACAAATTATGAGGAATACAAATTTATCCTACTCTTCATCCAGTAGTTTAATGCCACTACCATTATCTTGTTCAAGAGTAGTTGATTACTATCGTGTGGACATTGACTAACCAGTTAGCTTTATGTCATTCTCGCTCTGTATAGAATACCGCTGATCATGCTGTTAATAATATAACTTTGATATCCAAATTTTCCAACTAGTCTCTGAACATTGGAAATTTGTCCCCGCGGCCCATAAAACCTAAGAGTAGTGTTTAGCTACAGGGTCATACAATCATAAACAAAGTTATGATAAATTTATGATAAGTTGTGTGAACTAAATGTCATCATTAATTGTATTCTTTAGTTGTGCTGCGCAATATCAGGATACTGGTTAGTTTATGCGCTCAAACGATGACGGGATGCTGGTAGAGGCATTTCATTATCAACCACTTTCTCTTCAGAAAGTGGTTGATAATGAAATGCCTCTACCAGCAACCCGCCACCATTTGAGCGCTTAATATATATATAACTATATAATATATACCAAGCTAAAATTTGATATTAAGAGTAAGCTTTTTATTTCACTCTCTTTACTCGCAGTCCCCACTAAATGTAGTCAGGCATCGCACGGGAAATTTCTTGATAACTTGATACCCCATCACTTATCATTGTAACACTGTGAGGGCTTCAGGCATCTTACAAAACAGTAATAGTTATCTGAAGCTTAAGGATGGCTCTGGAAGATAATTGTCACATGATGAAGCTTCTGCTCACTCACTGTCACAATATTATATTCGCTAAATTTAAGTTGTTTGAGGATCCAAAACTTGATCAAAATGATTGCAAAACTGAGAACATGATGAAAATCAGATTGATTGAACCTTCTGGTGCATAGGCTGAGTTTATAATATGTATCTGACCAGCAAGCATACATTATACATCTACAAATTCAGAGACTGATAAGACTGGCTCAACCAAAACCATTAAAAGGACTTTTTGTCATGATCATCATTGATTCTATGTGTTTGATATACTATATTGATTGTCCAAACATGGACTTGAGATTTTACATCTTTTAAACTGAAGCCTATATTATATCAGTTTTACTTAACGCAGACAAGAGTTGTGGTCTAAGTGGCATACCAGCAATGATAAAATAATACTTTAATTAATTGCCTACCCGCTATCCATTCCGGTAAATCTTCCCTGACTGCTTAAAATCTTCCCCTGTCACGACAATTCATAAAAAGGGTTACAAATGTGACCCGTCAAACTATCGACCAATATCCTCGCTTCCAATCCTGTCAAAGATGTTTGAACTTGACATGAAAAATCAAATGATGTCTTACATAGAGAAACACAACTTATTCTGAGACTTACAATTCGGATTTTGTCAGAATCATTCAACCGAGCAAATGTTGCTATCTGTGCTGCAACAATGGGAAATTAAACTTGGTACTGAAGTACTAGCGGAGTCCAATACTCTGCTACAGACAGCATCAGATTGGTATCATAGCCACTTATTGAGACTCTACATCGAAACAACACAATTCTGCATATTTTCCAAAAGAAACATTAACAAATTTTACCGAATAGTTTTCAAACCTCAAAAATTGAGACAAAACTCTCTATCAATGAACTGGGGGTTACCCTGGATACCGATTTATCTCTCCATATCCATGTCAATGAAACGGCAACTTAAGCGAACAGAGTAGTATACCTACTTTCAAATCTGAAAAAAATATGATACATGACTTACAAATTTCTTGTTGGATCTATCTTAGAATACTGCTCATCTATCAACCTAGAAGGCACACAAAAAACATCCGACACAATTGAAAGAGACCAGAATAAAGAAATTAGAATCATAATATCTACACCTAAAAAGTTCTCTGTCACAACTGGTAGATCACTCTAAAACTTACTCACCCTAAAATGTAGAAGACATAACCTATTTCACAAATTTACACATAAGAAAGTAGCCACAAATAAAGCATCAAAGCGCATTATTCACCTGGTGCAAAAGTTTAATAAACACCAACACTCCCTGAGACGTAAATTTTCAGTAATAAAGCCTTCCTTCAGGACACATTTTGGCAAAATAGCTCTTTTAAATCTGCTGCACAATTTCAGATTGAAATGCAAAACGGCTGACAGCCCACTATCTTTTAAGGAATACTTTTGACAATAATCATTACAAGTACAATAATTATGATAATATATATATATGATATTCTTTTTCTATAAAGCCATTTATAGCTTACTTTCCTATTTCTAGAAAATCATCATTTATTCGTGTATAACCCCTTTTTTTTATTAAGTTGTGTGTTAGAGGTCAACAAGTTACTTTTTAACTACTCTGTTAACTGCAATACACTCCCGATACAACCACAAAACTTTGCGTTTCTCATAGTTTCACTGAACTTTGAATCATCTACTTCAAATTTCATTCAGAATTTCATTCTCACAAGAGAAGACATTTGCGATATCATTGACAACCCGTGTGAAATTCAAACAAGATAGAGTAGGAAAATTACATTGAAACAAGTTATTGTTCGGACAGCTATGAGTGAGAGACCAATATTCTACCAGGCCTGTAAACTCTTTGGATGGCATGCCTTTGATATTTTGGATCTTCCACAAGAGTTTTCCAGAGGCATGTGGCATGAACTTGAGGTCTGGTCCCTTGGCAGCGCTTCTGACAAGGAGTACAGGGAGCTGAATGTTTCGCAGTTTGGCTAAAGGTTACCAATAATGCATAACATTGACTTTTTGTCATTATGGTCATTCGAATATGAAATTGATACTTATTTCTACACGGGCTCTGTAGTTGCGTCAATTAAAGGTCCAGGTTTTTTTGAAAAAAACTGTTGACATGGTTTATTGTAAGAGCAAAAAATGGCAATGATTTTAAATGATGTGTTCTGTCATTATTAACATACACGTCATAATTATTTTTATTATAGGTGGTTTCTCTAGAAAACGTTAGAAATAATAAGAAATAATGTTTGCTCATTCAACCTTATACAAATCAGAAAATTTAGCCAATATTTTTTTAAAAATCAAACACTGAATCGTAAACTGACCTGAGGACAAAACAAGGATGAAAATGCAAAATTTTGATCAAATATAACTTGTTGAATAATTATTTAGGGCTTTGAATCCGACTAAAGCTAAGTTTTTTGGTTGATTTTATGTTTGAATTGATGGTCTGCCTAGCAATGCTATGCTGTGTGCGGGATAATAATGTGACAGCGAAACCTGTCTGTGATCAGCAAACTATACCATCTTCCTAAGCTCTTTGCAGGCTGCTCTGCAGGCGTGAAAATAAGCTCTGTTTCTATGAAGTAGGTATTTGGTACAGGTTAGCCTTGACACAGAGGCAGGGACTGTCTCGTGAAAGGTTTGAATCGCATCGCACATCTCTTTATCTCTTTATCAACTCATACAGTCTATAGATTGAAGCCACAACCTGAGCCTTGTCCATAAATGCCCTCATTGGCAGAAGTATTTGGTTATTTGCAACCTGGATCCCATTCACACTGCTTTGTGAATTCTGTATAACTATTTCCATCACTATAACGAATAGCGAAGGGGATATAGCACATCCCATCCCATGCCTACTGCTGGCTTATGCCAGCTCGTGGTAAAGTACCCAGTAGTGGATCGCATTTCGTAGTTTTTTATAAAAAAATATTGGAATGAAGAATTTGCGAATCGAGACAGTGTGTCAATCTCACTATGAAATGATGAGCATCTCTGAAAATTATGGGTATCCATGTGGATTATATTTTCTCCTTCCAATTCATACTCAGGCCAACAATAGTAACATGACCTACATTCAAAAACCATATCGATATTCATTTTCACTTTCAACACTTTTCTTAACACTCAACGGCAAGCAGCTAATACCATAGTCTGAAGCTTGGTAAATTTTTTTGCTCTGATGACATTTGAATGCGTTCCTGAATTTGCATAACCCAAAACTTCAAATGGGATCGCTCGCAAGAATAAAGCATTCAAATATTCAAAGAGTTTCTGAGTCTGGTAATATAAATCTACTTTGAGAATGATCAACATAAATAGGAAGTAGGCTACATTTCAACAACACCGATTGGTCCTCAAGCAAGCAAATTGTGGGTTTAAACAAGCATTCATATATTAACTTCCATATCTGTTTTGCAACACTTGCATCACAAGAAATACCTATAAACCATTAAATCCAAAAAAAATTAGATCGAGTCAATTTATTTATGGTAAATGTTACCTCCTGCAATACATGCATCACAAGGACATCCAAACCTATTTAGACTGCAAAATATAATGTCAGAGATACTATGTATGGGCATTTGAGAAAACCTTTTCTCATCTTTAGAATGTATTGCCCAATCGTGTTTGCTCCTTCGCAAGTTTGTAACCTTTAAAAAAGCCCTAAGTTTTCCAAAAAGTGGGGCGAAAAGCAAATAAAATTAACTAGTAAACAGGAGTGTTTGTTTCGTTATTTTGAGGAAAACTCAAATAACGAAACCTGATCTTGAGGGCAAATAATTCAAGAGATTTCCTGACAATTTAAGAAAGTTTCTGGTGGGGTTGCAATATAATTTTGCCTGACAATGGATAGCTTCTTTGCAGTGGGATTTCTCATCTGATCTATTGCCAGCAGTCCTTATGATGTTTCACAAATGTATGGCAGCTGTCCTATTTCAGGAGAGGATGATTTTAATGTTAGTAATAAAAGCTCTGATACCTTGCATATCAACTCCACTATTTGGTCTTCTTTATATTATAATATGTATTTAATATTTGGCAAGGACAAAATTTGCTTTGATATTTAATCTAATAATTTTAGTGTAATAAAGGAGTTTTCACTGCATTTATGGAATTTAGTGAGTTATAGAAAACTTTTAAGGAAAAATAGGTCCATTCGACCATTTCTGATAGTGATGTTATTCTCATAGCACTCTACGCTAATTTTCCTAGTTGAGATTGATATCTAGGGAAATGTAACATTGATTGACGAAACAGGGTTATTGGAGACAGTTTATATTTAAATTTTTAGGGTATTCAGATCCCTTTGTTTTAGCCTTTGTTTATCTTTGAGAGTAATTCTGACACTTCTCGCTTGCGAGTGAGCACAACTCCCAAAATATGAAAAGCAAAACTACGTACATGTGATTTAGTTTTCGAAGTGATATAAATTAGAACCGAATATGTATTCACAATTATCTTAGCCATGGTGGTATCACAAACAAAGGTTATGACCATACGGCAGGCTACACAATTTGAATAAAAGCCAACTTATCGCCTTCAACTGGCTGAATTATAGGTGTGCTCACTTACAACATTACAGTAATCTCAAATAACAGCCACAGATCAACCTAAGAATAATGAAGCCACATGGTTAGCGATATAACCTTATTTCGAACAATTATTACATCATCACTTATATATGTATTGCATATTTGTTCTGGTAGTATTAATAAGTTCAGGAACTTTTGTTCATTAACCAAAGATGAAAAGAATTTCTTTTAAAATTAAATTAAAAGTAATTATGAAAGTGTGGGTGAAATACTAGGACACACAAAGGTTTAAAAATACAGAGATTACAGGCAATTGAGAAAATTGAGAAAATTTTGAATGAATTTCCTATCTAATGAAGTAAATGAAGAATAAAAATGCAAGTATTGAGGAGTAGAAAAGTTAAAAATTTATGCACTTAAAAGGTGGCTTTTGACGTCTTGTATGATTTGAGATCATGGCATAGCTTAACAGTTAGGGGCAAGTGATAAAATAATTTTGCACAAAATTCCACAAAGAAGAACCTGTTTTGTCTATAAAAAGCATCAAGCCCTCACTTTTACCAAGTCTTGTATGTGTTTCTAATTTTACAGTCATTAATTGTCATCGATAATAGAGACAAATTCGTCAATCGATTGAAAATGTAAAAAGGGATAAATAATAATACCCGTTGCTGATTTCATTTCAAATGCCTTTTCTCAACTTCTTAGTGACTTATATGCTTTCCTCGTTATCTCCCCCTACATTTTTTAAATTTGATGCAGAAACCATCACAAATTGATTGAAAGTTATTGTCCAGGCTTGGTGGTTGAATTACTATTTAATCCACGAAATGAATGCAAAAAATCATGAATTTCATAAAAAATGATGAAATTATCTTTTATTAACCAGATGACTCAATTAAAATGCACTCCTACATATGCTAGAAGCGTCAAATTTTTTTGCTAACCACATTATGACGATATCAATATATGAATCATTTTGGGTCACTCTATCGCTATTTCCCTTCATTTAATGCAGCATATCTTAAAATTTATTCTCAGTTTTCTCATATAAACTTTAGATGCAAGCTGACATGGTACATTTATCCTCTATTGCATAGAACTAGGCACAGCATATAAAGGATTCCTTTGTTTACCAAATGTTAAAACAATGAAAAGCATTGAATCGTATAGAGGCCTCACACTCAGCACAATACACAATACAGAATTAATATCACAATGAAGATTTTATGTGAACCCGTAGTCTTGTCTTCTAACATTACATCACTTAAAATGATAACAGATTATGAGCATGGAATGCTGACTTAGATTATTGTTCCTAAAATGAAGATGGAACCCTTATTTAATTGTGAAAGCAAAATATAAAAATTACTTTGGTATGGTAGAAAAACCAGTAATTTTAGAAACCTCCACATGGCAGCGAATATTACGATTCTAAAACAGGGACCGGCAGATTTATTCAATATTTTACCTTAGTTATTTCAGTACGCATGAATGGGGGTTAATGTGATCACAGTACACTCTTCATTTTTTAATACCTATAAGATAATTTGTCAAGTCTTATGAGCTTGCCTCTTCCACTTTCGTGCCACCAAATTTCAGTATCTCGCCAAGATCATAACCTTACAGCAAATGTACACATCAAGCAGCACTATTAGCAATGACAATAGTAACAAGATCTCGCAAATCCCTGTCAAAGAGTAACAAATTCAAGCAGCATCCAAGCATTGTATCTCATACCATTTTACATCGTACAGGGGCACACAGAGCAATTCCACTGCGTTATGTTGTCATATTTCAATACTTCTAGACTCTAGTGTTTTGTCAGATCAGGGAAACACATTTCTTCTCAGCTGTTGACACTTGATTACTTATCTTTCACATGTTTTGAGTACTGTGTATTGCCAGCGTTTCAAATAGGCCCAATGTAATAGATTAACCATAACCATAAACCCTGCTTGGTGCTTTCACCTGGGTTTGTTATTGAAACATCTTCTTGTGAAAACTACTCTGAGTTTGTTCACCTAAACAAGGATAGGTGTCTCCTGTCTCTTTGAAATAGTTTCATTGACATTGAGTTTACAATGGATGTGAAGCCTAATCCCCCAAGAAACAATAGAGTGAAGGCTGATTATTATCTCTAGGTATTTACACATCAATCTGTGCTATGTTATGTTACTTGAAAAAAATTCTTATAAATGGTCTGTGTATGGTGGGTTCAATGAATGAGATTATCCTGTTATTGCCAAAAATTTGCAATGGCTCCTGCAGTGAGAGTTCGCTCCTGTAGACTAGCTATATTGTAGAAGACAATATCATATTGTTTGCAATTATGGACTCAAATTTAATTGCTTGAGTTTGATATTTCAGGGAGGGTGGGAGAGGGTATATCCCACCCTCCCTGGTTAGTTCAGACCATCATTTTATTGGTATTAATTTTAAATATGTGTAGATTGGTGTACCAAAATCAAGGATGAAGAAAATCAGTGCCTAGTGACGTTGGCTATAGCTATTTGCTCAGATTGTAGGCAAAAACATATGTAAGACATTATTATTCTGTGTCACAGGAATTTCATGATGCAAGCCTGGTTTGAGGCCAGTTCAAGGGAAAAATCATGGTAATTGGCTATTGCACTGGTCTGCCTATTCTACCCAGGGCTGCATCCATGGATTTTGAGTAGGCAAACCAGGCTGGGTACAGGAAATGCGTTGGAAAGTCTTCCCGCAGGGAAGGATATTGAGGAACTATCTGAGGAATAGAGGTAGTTTAATGTGTTCCAGCCCATTTTGGAAGGAAAATTATAGATTGGCTTGGAAAATTTATCGAATTAGGGAGCTCATTCATGAGCTGCTTGATGATTTTGACTTTGCTGCAACAAACTTTTTGCATGGGTGTTATTTCATTCGACGGACATCTTAAATTGAGACATGCTTGAAAATGATTCAGACAGTGGCAATATCACATTTCTGGCCATAGCCTACCTTATGTCAAAAATATTGGTTTAAAACTCATTGATGACATCTTAACCTCAAAACAAGTAAGAATTGGCAAATCACACCATATCAACCAGCCTAATCCATTCATAATCCCAACCAATCTCACAATGGCCCCTCTGGGCGCCTGGTTATGAAAGGTTTAAGAGGATACACTGTTGACTCTACCCCACATGTGGCTAGAAATTTAAAAGTATCATAGAGAAAAAAGAGTAGAGGAAACTATTGGATACTAAGTTGTTGCAGCTCTAATGCTGCCATCCGGAGTTAAATGCTGCTGCTCTAGATTATCATCAATTTGACAAGTTTTTTAAGGAAACTTTATACCTCCTAGTCCCCAGTCCTCTGTCGATAAAGTTCCAACTCAATGAGCATGGTATACGATAGGCTGATTTAAAAATACCATACAAGGCTAAGACCAAAGCTACCAAAACCTTGCAGAATCAAAATCAAATTTAATTGACCAGTAATTATGTGTATTGATAATATCACTTGTTAATTTTCGGATCTTATTAAAGTTTAAATTGACAAAAATTCACTGCTGCTGCATGAATTTTTCTCCGTTACTTTTGCTTAGTAATAGTTCAGTAAAGCAAAATTTTTTGTGCATTGAATTCTATTTCAAAATCACAATGTTTCCATATGTTGGTGTGGCATCATTTGAGTGCCGAATTGGATACATGGAATTAGCATCAACACTTAATGTTAGTATAGCGTGTCAAATTCAAAACTGCTGGGCTTTCAATCAACAGACAAATCAGTTGATACAAACTAGAATATCCACTGTCTTTTGTTTCTATTCTTCTAAATTTCTTGTGGATTTTGTTTAGCAGAACAAAAGACTTTCTATAAACTTTGTGGGGTAATAACTCTGGTTTAAATATTTATACAAACAAGGAGATGATACTTCCTGCAGCTATTGAACTACAAAATCCATATAAGTCACTGAGTTTTGGGCAATTTTGATTTATGATTCTTAAACATCGGTATTCAACTCAGTATTCGGTATTCATCGGAGCAAAAAGTAATTGAGCAAGATATTCAATGTTTGGTCTTGTTAACTGTGTGTACCAGACTGCAGCTAAGGTTTCATTCAGAACCCTACAATTTCTCATAAAATTTGCTATGATTGGGTGTAGTTTTTGTTGAATCTCTGTGACATGGGATACAAAATTCATATTTTTATCTAAAATTACTCGTAAATATTTTAATTTGTCTTACTGCTTGAATGAGGCAGTCATTGGCGAATAGAGAACAATTTAGTAACGTCATCGATAAAAATACCATTAACCTTCATGGTTTAAGATCTGTTTGATAAATGATTTTTTCATAAAGGATGCTACCAATAGTGTACTGTTGAATTTTTGAGTAAATTCAGTTACTATATGAGTTACACAGTCAAAAAATTTCTTGATGTCCAGTGCAGTAAGGTTTAAAAATTGACAAGGAATATCTTCAGATGATATACATCATATTTCATTCACCAGTTTGAGAAGGTTTTAGTCAGTGGAGGTTTCTGAGCAAATCCCTTAGAAAGTGCAGCTCAAAAGTTATACTTGGATTATCAACTCCAAACAGACATGAATGTCATTTTATTACAGTTTTCAAAATAACAATATAGTTTGGTTCTGGGATATTTGTTTTACTCTAATCGCCTTTGTCTGATTTCCTCAGTTTGTATCAACTACTGGTAAATCATAAATTGACCACGAATCGCTTGTAAGAATTGATTAGCATATTCAATGAGCGTACAAAACTCACTATTAATTGATTAACATCTCTACAAGATAGCGGCATTCATATGAGTGAGGCTATATTTTCATATTTCAATCATTGTCAAGCCAGCATCACTGTGGGTTTAAGTCAGCATTTATAGATTAAGTTTCACATCTGGATCACCTAACTTGCAACACCAGAAATTCATATTATTATCTGCAACATCTGAGATTCATTGATTCATGGTTACTATTATATCCTTCGATACCTACATTACAAGGAAAGCAAATCTATCCAGACAGCAAAATCTAAATCAGAAAAAAATGACAAGTTACATGGTTAATTGATCAATCTAAAACTTTCTCTCATTAATGAGGGAGTTCAGTTCAGATTCACATTCTCCCATCCCTATCCAGGTTGATAGATCAACCAATTCCGATTCTGTAGGCTAGAATACTCTGATAAAACCTTATATATAATATTTCAGTATGATAACTCCAAAGCTCGATAATTATCTAGATGAATTTAATCATTGCCAATAATATATTGTTTATTATTTCCTAGCACTATTGCACAGTACTCAATAAGAAAATAGCATATACTTTATCCAGGGTAGCATCTGCAAAGCGGGGTACCTGGAGGCATCGTTTTAAGAATGTGAGGCAGCATTTCTTTTTTCAAGAAAGCCATAATTAAATATTACATGCTACAATAATAGTCTATAAACACTCAGTCAATTTTTTTGGTTTCTTGTTCGGCACTTTTGAAAAACAATTTCTCAAGTAATGATATAGATGCCAATGAAATGAATTTTTTCGCCTAGCCCATTCACTCTTTGCAAACAGACTACTTATCTTTGTTTATCTTTATATAACTTAATATCAGAGTGTAGTTACACGAGTCATGAAATTACATACAACAATGTATTATGTTTATATTATTATGTCTAGAGTCACATATGATTCACTATCAAAGGTTACTATATTCTAGTTTGAGATATCAATGATACTAGTATGATCAAACTCTGACTTTGTTGGAAGTTCTCTTGTCGCTTTTTATTGCGCATTATTTCCCACAATGGTATTATATTTATGGTTTTTCACATGTTTTTTTTTCCACCACAGTGTCTGCAGTCTGAAAGAACTTGAGGTGCTATCTTTATTGAGTAGCAGCAAGCTAAAGACATTACCCACAGAGTTAGGAAAGCTGAAATCACTAAAGTTTTTGTCTGTGAACTATTGCGGCATCACTAGTCTACCAGGGAGGTAAGTCATATCCGCACTTCCTGTACTAGTAGTACTTGTAGTACTAGTAGTAGTTGTAACAGCTGTTCAATTTCATTTTATTTGCTGTTTGATCTCATCGCTGATATCTATATTAAAAGCCTAGAAAAGCTGATAAGTGTTTATCATTGTGCTCAAATTGGTGCCCTATTACTGACACCAAACAGCTACTGTTTACCTCAACCATACAAAGTTCAACTGTACTATCTAAATTTTAAATGTTTTTAAGTAGATAATATTGCGAGAATAATTTAACTTGTGAGATAAATACTGGCAGCTAATAACTCACTCAAAGTCCAAGACACTGAGTACAAAGATGTTAATTTCCTCATTTCACCCTACAATACAATACTGATAATGTCTCAGCATTTAGAGACGTGACAGGCCATTATCTCATAGTTATAAGTGACATGGGATATAACAGGGCTTAGTGGTGGTGAGCACCCCAATCCTGTTTCACCTTTGAATTAGTAGATAAGTTCCTGCACAGTACCAGCAACGCAAATGAGGAGTAGTTGACGTCATGACAACTATGGTTTGTCATTGATAGAGATGATGTTCAAAACATAAAAGCCAAGGAAAACACAAATATAAATATGCTAAAAAGCTGGTAACTCGATATGCAGTTCAAATATCCAAAATTATTGAAATTTCTCACGCACAAACTCACCTCAATAAAATACAAAATATAACACGCTGCCAAAAACAAAATTGGGCAAAGATATACAACTACACATATTATACCAAGCTAAAAATTGATATTATGTAGTAAGCCAATTTTACTCTCAAGCCTAACCAAATGTATTCAGGAATTGCGTGGAAAGATATCCCAGCACAACATTGTAACACTGTAAGGGTTGAGGTACTGTAATAAAACTGTTAAAGTGATCTGAATCTTAAGGATGGCTAGCAGAATATGGAAAAGTTCAAATTTCAATCAAATTTTCATTCTCACAAGAAAAGATAACTGTGACATCATTGACAACCTGTATGAAATTCAAACAAGAAAGAGTAGAAAAAGATCCATTGAAACAAGCGGATGTTAGAACAGCAATGAGCGACACCAATATTCTACCTGGCCTGTAACCTATTTGGATAGCATGCTTGTGATATTTTGGATCTTCCACTTGGGGTCTTCAAGAGGCTGTTTTGAAATTGAGGTCTACTCCTTTGGCGGCACAGCATTGCTGACGGGAGTACAGGGAGCTGAATTTTGCGCCGTTTGGCTAAAAGTTACTATTAATGCATAATATTGACTTTTTGTCATTTAGGTTATTGGAATATAAAATTAATACTTAATTTTACTCTTATATTTTATTCTTTTTCGCATATTATTTTCACCATCGTAACAATTTTTTCCTTCCTCCGCAATGCATACACCTATGTATTTGCTACTGACATTCAATTCATATTCACCTATTGAATATCTTTGCCATACCTACCACTATTCTTAGGTTCGACCAAAATTATCATCATAAATTCGGCTTGATTCATTACATGAAAATTCAATTTTTACAAGGAAATTTGAAAAACAGTAGGTAGAGATGCACTTGCACTTGCACTCCGAGTTGCAGAGTAAGAACCAGGGTTGAATTGCAATGAACTTTTTCCCTATACACCTGATTTTCCCTACCCTCTAGCCACAACTGCTGAGCAGGAATTCAGAATACACCCGACGGAATTATCTACACAATCAAATACATAACACCTTCAAGTTGTTGAGAAAACTAACAGAAAATTGCTCTCATCATTGGCTTTTGAACGGTCACATCCAATGCAGAAAATGAGTACCCATGACAATTGATTTTTGTAAGCATGCCATGTCATTTGAATTGGATGCATGAAAACACAATACACAAACGCTTTGCCAATAGGATGCCTTGCAGAACCTGCAGGTAGTCGCGATGAGCTGTGAGGTATTTTCAGAATTCAAGCAGCGGTGTTTGGGTGAACATCTTGAGGACCTGTGAAGCAGTCATCTGGCATAGTGCATTGGCTCGGATCATCTGAACGAACAAACAAAATTAATTTCATAACAGCAGTTGCTTAGGATATACCCAACTCCCTTGATTTGCCTCTATTCCATTGAAATTTTTGGGCTGCAGCCTATTGAGAAATTTTGATATTCTTCTGATAGCCTTATTGGTAATTGGCGTAGCTACAGTAAATATACAAGGTAAACAAATATGGATCAGGGGCTTTTGAAAAACATAGTTGCTATAGGTTTAGAGCTAGATACACAAAATCATCCATGACATACATTCTTCTTGATGCCGATAAAAAACAGATTGCACATACTCATGAAACATTTTACATTTATCCACTATTACACGAAGGTATCTCATTTTTCAGGCCGTTCAAAATTATTTCAATCAAGTGTGAGAGTGTGGGTATGAGGTTTGACATGGGAGGTAGAGGATATGACATGACTTTTAGATTGATTGAATTCAAGATTCAAAATATTGGGCTGCTGTTAATATGGTATTTTACATGTGATACCATCCAATATGTACCACAGTTATGACATTCGCGCACAACCCCATCCCCCATGAAAGTTCATTACCAAAATATATTGCCGATACAAAGCTAAATATTGTCCGATGAACAATGGTCTACAAAGGATTTCAAATTTCTAGCGTACCAGACCAATTATTTAAATATAATGAAAGGCTTACAAGGCATCTATGTCACTTGGTGAGATGGTAGTATCCAGGTGACTTGCTAGGGATAGAACAACTTTTGATGTGCTTCATTGCGGCTCTCCGGGATATTAGCTATTTACAGCGTTCGTTGATTATATCGACAGTGTGGATGACGGCCAAAGCTTTTTCTGATTTGTCTTCATTATAAGCTTGTAGTTGTTGTATTTGTTGAGTTCTTCAAACCTTGCTTTTACACCAGTTACATCTCATTGTGCATATTCCAGTGAAGTGAAGAAAGCTCTTTAATCAGACTCGATGGCATTCAGACGAGTGTTGATCTTGCTTGCTGCTGTTATTAAGGCCTTGCGCTGGTTGTCAGCTGACCTCTTGTTCTCGTTCATTTTGTCTAGGATTTGTTGCAGCTGACCATTATGTATCTCACTTACAGATTTTGCCTTAACCTTACCACGATAAGCATACTCCAATGCGTTGTAATTCATCATAAGTCAGCACGCTAGGTATACTTTATTGTAAAACAATACACATTGCATTCTACATGAATCCATTTATCACTTATTATATATGGTGGTATAGGCCAATGTGAAAATTTGCTCCTGTATTTGAATCTGACTTAGGCAAATTTTTTGTTGATTTTATGATTTGATTGATGGTCTGCCTAGTAACAATCAATCCTGTGCGCAGGATGATAATGTGACATAGATTTACTGTGGAACACAACGTTGGTGACCATCGTTCTCTAAAATTTGGTACTCAGACAAGGTCAAGAAATTCAAGACCTTTCCTCATACATCCTTATACAACTCAGAAAAGTTAGCCAGAAAATGTTTAAAAGTGAATCACTGAATTGTAAACTGACCTGAGGACAAAACACGGATAAAAAATGCAAACTTTTTATCAAATATAACATGTGGAATAATTATTTAGGGCTTTAATCTAACTTACTCAGTTCATCAAAAGTATGGGCTCAATTTGGTGATTATTTCCTCCTGACCAAACTTTGAACTTCACTCTACAGAAGTGTATTTATCATCGGTGAATTTAACCCACATCCAATTATGCATTATACCAATATAAACCCGATGACCCACAATAATATTTAGAAATATATTATTTCTCAAAGAAATCTACAAAAAACGGCCTTTACCAACAATGTATCACAAACCTATTTCCAATAGTCCGATTTCTTCAAAAATGTTTTTGGTTATTCAGAATAGGGCTGTCCAGATGTGCCAATATTGGCATCATTGTAAGTTGCATTCGAGCAAAATGTGACATGCATATCTGTTTTTTTAAAACTATGCCTGATGTATGCTTACGAGCGCGCAATACACCAGAGACCTTTGCCTTTGATATACTCTCTTTGTCTAAACAAAACCCGTTCTATAACAAGCTTTCAATTCAATCAATGTATGAGGCACAATGATCCCATGTCCCTAATACAACAAGTTCAGTTACAATCTGCTACAGGTAGCCTAATACTGTTGATACCAAGGATTATAAACTGTTAATAATACATTTTACAAAGTATTCTGATCATGAAATAAAATATTGATGGTGCCGATTCGAAATCAGTAATGAAGCAGAAAATCTCATCATTCAACATCACATGTGGAAACAAGTCTTAGGCACAGTTGGTCTTGTTTGGTTTCCGATCTTAATTTGATGTTTAATATCTCAACAAGAATTTTATTCATTTGTAGTTTAGCTATAATTTCCAAATATAGGTTTTTTTCACCTTGTCAACCATCTGATTGTCGAGAAAGTACTTGTGTTTTATACTACTCAATTGACATGCTCCTTGACCAGTAGAGTCTCCAGAGCCAAGCTACTAGAAGTGCATGGCAAGCTAGTGTAACCATGACGTGAATGGTTATTATTATATTTTAATCTCATATTACACTGCCTTCACAATAATATACTCACTCTTTGTGTTCAGAAAGATCTTCTTTGTAATTTGGTGATGGCTTAGTTGGTCAACACAAACGGATATGCATCTTCCAATTTAGAAATTGTGGCTAAAATAGAATATACATTATTGGCTTCGATTATTTAATGCAGGAAGCTTGCTATCAAGAATGAGACGGACTTAAGAGTTGGTGGCATACGTTAAGAGTGTCAGTTGCTCAGCGCACATGCGTTGGAGGTCATGGGTTTGGTAAGCCCCGATGGCTTATCAATAGAGAGGCACGGGTTTCTCTTTGATTACGGATTTTTGCAAGAAACTTATCTATGAATACCGAATTGCAGTTTACCTATTATGATAAATCGAAGGTTACCAAAATTTGTGCATATATTTGTACTGAGCATAGGGATTTATAAGTTAAAATTGAGATGGAACAGCTAGACAGTGTTTAACACAGCGTAATTCATTATGCTAGCAGTTTCAGTTGTTAGCAGAGGCATTCTTCTCATAGAGTGTTATCATGTGTTGCCTTTCATAACATATTGTGTATTTGTGTGGCTAATTAAAATTATTTTTAAAAACAGGGAATGAGATACTGTTTGGTGAAAAGATTCATAGTTATGTTGGTTTGTGTCGTCGCAATGTCTCCCTGTTTAGTCATAAAATCAAATGATTTGCTTTATGCTGCTCTCCTATATACAGGTGGGCCCCTGTAACTCCTTGCTCTCTGTATGGGATCAAAGCCATTAACACAATGAGCAATATCCTCATGACAGGTAGATACCATAGTAAATACCTTTCATACTGTGATTTATCTGGATACCAAACTAATTATATTGACTTCTGTTGATGGCATATGGCCACGGAGCTATTGGTGACTGCATTTGGAAATTTTCTAAATTAAAATCCCTCATGCCATCTCTGGTGTTTACCTGATCATTATCAAATAGTAACTAGAAACTAGAAGTATTTTATATCTGATATAAAATACCTTCATAATAGCAATACTACTACCATTAGCACTTTTTTGAGGGAAGGATTTCGGATCTGAATGTGACACTTATTTTTGCTCAAATCAGACACACTGCCGAATCCATACTTAAATATTTGGCTTGAAAGACAGTAATTTATGTTTGAAACAACCCTAATAAACATCAATAATTTTTATTTGACATTGTTTCCTCGATCAATCCTTGTTTGTAATGTGATAGTGTCAAGCCTTCTTGTGTATTAAAATATTTCATAATTTTTGGTTGGGTATCTCTTGCTCAGATTTTATTCATATCGCTGCATAAGGTGGGTTGATTCAAGTACCAGTAGAAAAATCATGCCACCTCATTTAATACACCCACTCAAAAACTTTGACCTGGTCCAGCAAAATTTAAAACCAGCTGTATTGAATTTAGATTGGAAATAGTAAATCGCTATATCGCTATATCGCTATCTATTCTATTCTATTGCTATCACGCAAGTATAAGGGGTTTATGAAGAGTTATCTAACCAGATTGACACAATTGATTGTTCCGCTTGGTGCTTGATTTTGATCCTAGATTCTTCTTCTTTAAAGAATTCTCTCATTTAAGTTTGTATGTTTAGCCGGATACAAGGACGGGATATGACAAATTAGGCTAACAGTATACCACATCAACTTCAGCAAAGTTGCCAAAGGCACCGAAAAGAAAAGCCACAGGCCAGTACTAATACACAATTTTTACATGTCAGTGAACTTGAGTGATGTGTAGTCCCAAAATTCCAGGCCATTTATAATGTGTAGTTAAAACAATCTGTATTAGAGGTTCATCATCCTATTTTATTGTGAGCTTTAAAAACGAGCTTAAAAGTTTTGTTGGTGTTTAGTCTGAAGTGATTTGCTGCGGACCTGCACTCTTCATCATTACAAAGATGTTATTTTGAAGTTGGTGGGTCTGAGCATAAATTATTAGTGTCATCTGCAAATAATATGTATCCAGTTGCGATGCATTGCGTTGCGATTCTTACTGTTCCTTTGGTCAAACAAAAAGTGTTAATTTTCTCTCGAGACATCGCCAAGTTCATCTAGATTTGTTCTCCTAAGCTACCAACACTTCAAATTTTGTTCACAGCGAACAAGGAATAGTTATCGTCCCAAAATGCTATAGAATCCAATCAATTGATAGTTATTATGTATAGGGCTGTATCAAATATTAGAAAAAAACACTGGCTGGTGACAATTGTCACTTCTATTTGTTTATACCTGCTATTGTTCAATACTATATCCCTTACACAAGAAAGAACAAGCTGTCTATATTACCTCAGACATTTAGACACACCATGAAACATGAATTTTACATAGATGCCCACTCATGAATGTATGTAGGTATGCAATATAATAAGATTCAGGCTACTTAGCGGTATAGAAATCCTATCATTCTGATACAGAATTACTTCATAATCATAAACCAACTCAGATTACTTACAAATACATGATTAACACTTTGACTACCGACCGCCTATTATATAACAATACATGCTGTGACCGGGCGCTTTCAGGGATTTTCAATGCAGCATAACCGAAACACAGCTGGTAGTAGCCCTGTTATCATGCATATCATTGGAATGCCCAGCTCATGATTGTTCCAATGAGCATAAATATTCCAGGGTTAGAGAAATATATAGCTTGCTAGGGTAGGGGTAAAGTGGAGGCCGTAATCAGCTGAGAAGATAATTTTTTTTTTTCCCCGATTGACTGGTCGTGTATGCTTGAATTCATGCTAAATCTCAAGTCTGAACCAAAGATTATCATGGGTTTTTTTGTCAGGAGGGATCAAAAATGCTGTGGTGACATCTCTATTTCTTTTCAATTGTGAGAGACAGTAAAAGACAAAAGAAATACAGGTATAAAAGAGCGTCAGACTGTTAGAAAATTCTATATTCGATGTATGAGAAGATTGTGGAAAAATTACGAGCATTTCAAAAGACAAAAGCCATGAAGTAACATATTGAAATATGGTTGTATAATAAAATATGTTATATACCATGCATGACAAGTTCTGAAATGTAATATCAATGAAGCTAAGCGTAATATATATATGAATGTCAGCAAAGGTCAAAGATAACCTAAAGATCGTCTGCTATGAGGACGGTGATATGGATGAAGGCATAACAAGCAAAGAGCTACCTGGCATTCCAGACATATGTATCTTGATTCACGTCTAGGTTTCTTGCCATTAGGGCCGGGCTCGGATGAACAGTTCACACAAAGTCGAATGGGGTTCTGCTTTACAGGGTTCGGTGGTAAAGGGGCGGGAAAGTGATTGCCAGTTACATGCCTGCGTGGTTCAGCTGCAGCATTCGGGGGTTGATTTCGCTCTTCGATACCAGCTTCTTTCAATAGTTCTTTGGCCAATGTTATGATGTATTGTGATAGTCTGAGTTTGGATGTTGGATTTGAGAATTTTTAGATATTGAATGAGTTTACAACTCCCATGACGTACAGCCAGAAGAAGAGCTTCTTCCACCATTTGAGCGACTTTCGTCTTTCAACACCAGCTTTATTGCTGTTGTAGGTTAGGACAGTCTGCGGCTTCATTACCTGGTGATCGTGAAATCTAGACCTGGGATTTGTTGTGTCGATCATTACGTCAGCATCTACGGTGGACAAAGTTATTATGTCTCTCTTGTCCGAATATCACCCCACTGCCTAGCTACCCTCTCACCCTTCTGCAGATTTTGTGCATCGTCACCTGGCAAATTTCGACGATTTGACATACAAGTACCAACTGCATAAATGCCTTTAGTCGGTAACTCACGGAATAGAATAGGAGATGAGTAGCGTCTGTCCATGTAAACTCTGTAGTTTTTATTTTCAAAGGGATTGAGTATACGGGTGACCAGGCTATTTACGGCGTTGTCTCCTGTGGCTGTGTAGACTTCCATCTGACATACATAGCCACTGTTAGATTCGCATACACACTCTACTCGCATTCCATACTTGTTTGGTTTATTTTTCATGTAAACCCGAAATCCTACCCTACCACGAAATGGTCACATCGCTTCGTCGACGATTTGACCAAGGAGTATACAACTCTCCAAACTTAGCTAACAGACTGTCAAATATCGGTCGTACTTTGAAAAGTGGGTCATGACCATCCTGATCATGGGGTACGTGATCGGCATTGTCATTCAGGTGCAAGTACCTAATTATCTGCTGGAATCGGTTGCGGCCCATGCCAGTTGAACTAGCGAAGCTACTATGCAGTACAGGATCTGTGGAGAAATAGTCCGCTATGGTTGGTTTTTTCACGATACACATGTGAAGGATTATGGCGAAGAATCGGTACATGCATGACAGTGTTACAGTTTTCCATGATTCGGCCTGTGCTTCAGACATGTTACTTCGAGTGTAGCGGTTGGTCTCAGATTTGACGGTAGTGTAAAAGGTTCGATCGAAAATTACATGAATGCATCTATCTCACTACATCCTGCTGAAGGTTTTGTTGTATTTACACCATGCTGAGCAGTACAGTCAGGTACCTGACGAGCTGCGTCAGTAGCCATCTGCCAGACGAATTCATCTAGAAAAACAAAACAATTATCTGTTTTGATTTATAACATAACTACATATCATGTGTCACCATGCAAAAAGCACTTATCTTCATATATATAAACATGAAGGTAAGTGCTCTCCGCATGGCGTCACTGTGGTATCTTATCTCCATGTATATAAACGTGAAGGTAAGAAACCGCATAGAGATCGATAAATAGACATAAACTTATGAACACATGTTCTATATTCAGAGGTACAAAGTTTTTTCTGCTCAGTGTGATGAGCAGTTGCATTCGTAGGTGAAAAGATAAAAAGCCAAAAACGTAATTGTCGACATCATACCTCCATCAGGTCTATTCCGTCTCACACCAGGACCACGTCCTCTCCCACCCCGTACACGACCATAAGCACCTCGAACACCAGCACCTCTACCAGCAGCACCACAACCAACTCGACCACCACGTCCTCTACCACCACCTCCTCTACCAACACCTCCTCTACCACCACGTCCCCTACCACCACGTCCCCTACCAGCGGGTTCTATTCAAGCAAAAATAGTTCATATTATAGGCCTATGCATGAAGTGAGGCTATAACATGTAACCCTTGCACCAGTGTTCATATAAACATTCATGTCTCAATGGCTCGCATGTTTCAATAAACAACTCCATCTGACGCATGTAAGTCTAGCGATAGAAGGCTTTTTATAAAATAAACGCCACAACCGTAATGGAGTATATATATATCATAAATATATGTATATATCTATATCACATTGTAGTATGATATTGCATTGGACAAAATTAGCACGGTGAACATACCTGGTTCCTCCTCATCAGATGATAGTTGTTGATCAATCATATCTCTGCCAATGTGACCTGGTTCACTACCTGCACCATCACTACCTTCTCCAGCATCACTCCCTGGGCCATCTCCCACTCTACTTTCATTATCTGAGTCACCAGTAGCATCTATGTAATTTGGATCACTGTCTAAAACAAAATAATATACAAATGATTGCATTTAGAGACAAGTCGTAGTAAGCCTAGTCAACTGACTCAATGCATCATCAGATCTTGGGATCCCATCATTTTCTAAGAGATCTAATGTACAGAAAAAAGCTACTCATGGTCAGTTACAATACACCAGAATGATGGTCTGACAGTTTAGCATGGGTGTAGTATATTTAGGTTTTCACTGAGGTAGGAGGTGAGGGCTGTGAGTGTTGTTTACATTGACACCAATAAATCAGCAAAATAAATCTGGTTTTTGAGACACACTCTTCACAGGCTGTATCTTGGCTGTAAAGAGTGCTAGTTTGATAAAAACTTCCAAAATGAAATGAGTAACAACTCACCTTCATCATCTGATCCAGAAGAATCTACTTCACTGTCACTGTCATTCATAATCTCATCAAAATCATCATCTACTGAGATTCTGCTTCTTGGCCTGGGGGCTGCCATCTTTGATTTTGACTATTTTCAGCTGATTTTGATATGGTTGAAAGTTTTCAATTATACAGATCCCCCTCTCAGTTCAATTGAGTTGACTCTAAGACTCCAGATTAATCTAGAATTGGTTTGGTAACAATGCAACAAATTTATGAATCCAAATACATGAATGAAACATTTGAGTATGAACTGATGCCAATATAATATTCCATTCAAGATAATCGATATTTGCAATGGCAATTTTCATTCCGATTGATTTTAAAGATGATATTTTTCTGATTCTGCCCCCTCCTCACAATTCATTTTTAGGTTATTCTGAGTATCTTAGATAATTTGACAATCCCTGTATCAAACCACAGGTGAATACAGCAAACACTCACAAAAAGCTATGTACCAAACAACAAAGGCACCCAAAATTGAAGCCACTAGCCAGCCAGAGCAGATATTTGATGATCGAGAGTTTTGTTAATATGCTGTATAAAATATGCATTATCAATTTCCAGAGTTCCTTGGCGACAGTTAATCATTTTTAATTTAATTACTTCCTCCCTTAGTCTTATCAATATTATTGGCATTTAGACAACCAACATGACCACACTATGGATATCTTCTGATGATGTAAAATATAATCCTGATACCATCACCAAAAATCACAAGGGAGAACCTGCATCAAACTCTCACTCTTACCAAGTCCTAATATATGTCTTTCTAAGTTTACAGTCATAGAACTGGCATCAATAATTGAGAACGATCTGTTTTTAAGTTGAAAAAATGTCAAAAGAATAAATCATAATACCCCTTGGTGATTTCTTTTGCCTTATCTCAACTTTTGGGCAATGTAGATTTATGATTTCTAAACATCGGTTATCAACTCTCTTTCAATAATATTCATTAGAGCAATGAAGTATCGGAGCAAAATATTCAATGTTTGGTCTTGTTAACTGTGTCTATCAGACTACAACTAAGGTTTTATTCAGAACCTTACAATGTCTCTCAAAATATGCTTTGATTTGGTATAGTTTTCGTATAACCTTGTTGATATGGGTGTTAAAATTCATATTTTTATCTAAAATTAGTCCTAAATGTTTTAATTTGTCTGACTGCTTGAATCACTTGTCCTAAAAATTCGATTTGGGACAATTTGTGCTATTGAAATTGGAAACGGTCATAAAATCTCTATTTTATGCATTGGCTATCAATTTATTACAATAATACCAGTCATAATAAATAAGGAACGACACATTTTCTAACCGAAAGCCGTACAGTACTCTATCAATCATAACACAATAATATTATTTCCGATATCAATTCATGAATTTGTGTTGACTTCCACTCCACATCTCCCACTTGAAAACTCTGTATTAAAAATAACAACCAAGTAAATCCACAATATGGTAACTATAACAATAACAATTACTTTGGCAAGAAATATTCTTGGATTGAAAATCTCAATAGGCCTGCATAGCCCAGGTATGAATCAGGCCAGCAGTCATCAAATCAATAGAGTTTCAGGATGATGTTCACAACCATTTACCCTTGATAATTAGTACAAGAATAGTTGATGCTGCTCTGTATGGCAATGTAGGCTAGCTTGATAAATTTTGTCCGATCTGCCAAACCAATTTAGGAAAATCAATAACTTGATTATTGCGCAAATGACTCAATTACGTCATCCCTTTCTGGTAAAGATTAAGATACTATGGGATTTCCAATACCATCAAGTTATATTGGATTAAAAAGTATGATGCTCAGGGTGTATTATCCCGTAGCAATAACTTAAATGTAGCCGAATACTAGAAAATACGAAAACTTGTTTACTTAAATAGAGTTATTTGACATGCTTTTCTACAAGGAACTCAAACTTCCTCAGTTCAATGATCTATCAATTACTAATTTTTAGGAAAATATGAAATGGGCACAACTTCTAAGATTGCAAAGATAATAAACATATGCCCAGGTTAGGGCTTCCTAATCAGGGGGGATTTCTCGCTTTCAGATGTGATCCAGTGGAACACCAAATAAACTCTAGGGTTAAAGAGATAAAGCTTTTTTGATTTGACAGAGGCACTGTAAGCCACCCCCCTCCCCTCCAACGGGTCTTACAAATTATAAAATAAACCGGGTCTTTGAGGCGTGTTGTAGGTAAAACTTGATTAGAAAATTATCAAACGAATACGACAATCAATAATTAATTGGGCGGGCATGAGCTGTCACAACAAAAGCAATAACTGAAAAAATAGAATAACTTATCATTTTACATTACAGTTGTCGGCCAAGATGAGGTCATGCCTGCAAAAAGATCAAGACTAGTTAAGTTTGTCTTGAATTTGTAAAGATAGTAGCTGTAGTGACATGTGGTGTCAGTTGGCCTTGTTGCATGTAATGAACTCACCATTTAGTACTCAGTTAGTCATTGACTTACCTTCACTGCAAAGTGATCTTGTAAACTTTCGCATGAACTAACTTCACATGTGAATCTCTTGGCAACCAGTGATTCCAGGTTAATTCTGTTTTCATTCTCTTAATATTTCACGAAGCCTGGTAAGACATTTATTAATAAGAATTAATTGAAAAATACCTGTTGAGGTAGAAAATGGGCACAATTTTGTCAAACAAGGGGGATAAATTTCCCAGGAAGTTTATCGTCAAGATCTATCTCATCATACAATCAACCTTAAATCCACAATATAGCACTCTATTCAGCTGCCTGTATATCAATGATTAATGGATCTAAGAAACACCGCTGCATTTAGTGATGATAAAACTATCAAGCTCTAGCTGTCTGTGTACAAGGTAAAGTCACAGATTAGTAGGATCAATATTTTTTTGAGAGCCTTTGCTTATTTTCAGTAATCATTCGGCTGATACAGTAAGCTTTTGTATGCACAGTCATATTTTCTTTAATTATTCAGAGTACAACTCTTAGTGCCAAGCATGTTCTGCATAAAAACTTTGTTTGAGATCAAACAACAAAGAGCTGACATATTAGATGACAAACATAACTTGTTAACTTCACTGCACTTCGTAATGACTGGGTACCACATATATATTAAATGAATTGTATTGTATCATAATAAGCCTACATACCGTGACAGAGTTATTAATTATTGTTTGGTGTTAGTTATAATGCATTGCTAGTCACTGGACAGAAACATCTGAGTTGTAAGAGATTGGGACACAGACTAATTGAGCACCTATTCTGTAATAGATTTATTGATTTTCAATGTTTTATTAAATCCCAGTGGCCGTGGTGTTCCCCTAACAGCAGGGATAAATTCGACTTCTGTTTATGGCACAAGCAAATTTATTGATTATAGCTTATTCATTATGAATTAGGAACTTCTTGTTCTGTGAAAGATATTCAAGATCAAGACGCAAAGATGTGGCTACTCTCAGATTTCCTGCTCTAAAGCTCAAGTGAGAAAGTGAAACAAGTAAAACTTTGCTTAGGGAACGTAATGGAAACATCACAAAAATTAAGGTCATTTATAACGACACTTGCTCTCTGCTACCACTTACTTGAATGGAAGATTTTAAAAGAAACAACTCTATATCTCACAGTCATCACCTTGGCTTCTCAAAGTTAGGTGCCGAGAACCGATAACCAGATTTGGTACACAGCTAGCTGCTGAACACGTAAATAAGAAAATATATCCTAATAAGAAACAAAAATTGTATACACAATTATCATAACCATGGTAGCATCACACACAAAGGTTATGACCATACGGCAAGCTACACAATTTGAACAAAAGCAAAATTCTCGGCTACAACTGGCTGAATTAGGTTTCCAGACTTCCAATATTACAGTAATCTCAATAACGGCCACAGGTCCACCTAAGAATTATGAATCCAATGTTGTCACAGTTGTTACCACCTGATTAGGTTTGTTGATTGCCGGACATGCTGGCAGGCAGGCTCATAATCTATGTAACTGAAAATAATTGCATTTAATATGTAACAATTGGCTTAAAAAATCAATGAATATCACGATAAACAAAAATAATAATAAATATGAATATAATTTTGGGCAGCACATATTAAGTTTACACCACTATCTGTATCACAAGTCTACACCCACATGTTGCTGAAATAGGAATTGTGTTCCATCAATCTAATCATGCTGTTGAGAATTGTATTAATATTCTTGCCATGCAGGCTTAAATAAGGGAACGACACATTTTCTAACCGAAAGCCGTACATTACTCTAATAACCATAGCACAATAATATTGTTTTCAATATCAATTCAGGAAAATATTTGTGTTGACCTCCACTCCACATCTCCCACTTGAAAATTCTGTATTTATAAAAACAACTAAGTAAATATATAATTCGGTAATTAAAATAATAACAAATTTCTTTGGCAAGAACTGTTATTGAATTTGAAATCTCAATAGGCCTACATAGCGATATACCCTAAGTATGACTTGGCCAGCAGTCATCCAATCAATAGAGTTTCAGGATGATATTCACAGCCTTTTGCCGTTGTTTATTGGTGCAAGAAAAGTTGGTTCTGTTCTGTGTGGCAATGAAGGCCAGCTTGATTTTGCTTGATCTGCCAAACCAATTATGTCATCCCTTTCTGGTGAAGATTAAGATAACCTGAGATTTCCAATGCCATCTAGTTATATTAAGTTCAAAAGTACGATGCTAAGGGTGTATTATCCCGTAGTAATAATTAAAATGTAGCCGATTCCTATGAAATGCGAAAACTTGTACACTAAAATAGAGTTATTTGACATCCTTTTCTACAAGGACCCCAACTTAGAATTTCCTCAGTTCAATTAACTATCAATTACTAGTTTCTAAGAAAATACGACATGGGCACAACTCCTAAGATTGCTATGTGTACTGGCCATCAGTGGGTGGATTAAACGGAATAGCGATAATCTCAAGTTCTCAGATAATTTTTCCTATCGATATCGTGAAACTGAAATAAAAAGCATATAAAAATCAGGTGCTGAAAAGGTGAAATCTGTTGCACCTCAATTTGCCGTCATTAAATGCTAATTCTAAAAGTGGGAGAAAACACTCAAATCAATTATCACAGATGTTAAACCCTATTAATTTTGTTTACTAACAGATCTACCACTAACGCAAGAAAAATATCACAATTATTATTATCTAAACAAACTAACCCTACATAAATGATAATAAAATAAACTATATTACCTTTTTGACTCCCTTGATTTGTTTAAAAAACACCTTTGCCCAGTAAAATAGAATATTAATTATAAACACCTTATAGAAGGGTGGAGCATAAGTACTTTAGTAAAATTGTATGACACATCACGCCAAGCTCCTATGGGCAACTGATTTATCCACACAAACACAGCAAGACAGTGCGGCTAATTGGTCATGAAAGCATACATAACCTGACACAACACTCCCAGTGAATGACGGGGGCCACAATGCAGCGCACCGCAGCTACACTCCCGGCCAAATCACCTCGTGATTTCTCCACAGCGCCCACAATGCACAGAATCAACAAGCAGAGGAAGCAGAAAAGAGTCCCAGGGCCCATTGGAGCTCTCATGTAAAGAGAAAAGACAAGACTGGATATTGTCCAAGTAAGATTGCAGTTTCACAACTCGCTCTCCTTAAACAGGAATGCTAGACAGGCTGCAGTAGTTTGTTCTCAAATGAGTATGTCAAGAGAAAACAGGTCTTTGATCAGATTGGTTTCTTAAAGACTGTTTCGATATATTATGACTTAATCCGATGGGCATCGCATTGGCAAGATCTTGGCTTAGATCAATGATGGCAAAAGGAAGTGAGCATCACCAACTGTGGGCTAGAGATTGAGGGATGTTTACACTGATAAGGCTTATGACATAATAATGGGAGTACCTGTTGTTTTTGTCACTTATTTCCCTCTTTGTCTAAACAAGTATAACACAGGAAGTACGGCTAAGTGCCGTGTAGTAAATGTGAAAAGGCTTGCTTGCTATGATTGGTTTTTTAAATTCAAGCTAGAACATGAACCAGTCATTGCATGCATGCTCATCTTAGTCTATTTAGGTCTGCTCAATTAAGGGTCAGTAATACAGGTGGTGTTTTAAGGTATTTAGTCATTACAGTCATCTCACAAGAGCAATCTTGCTATTTAGAGCACTGGACTGCACCAAATTTGTGTAAATTTTACACGGGCTCTAAAATCTCCTCTTGTGGATGAACACTTTTAACCGGCACATAAAATCTCTTAATTTAAGCTGTCAACTAGGCACCATGCTAGCAACAATGCAATTTCACTTGGGGCCAGTCGGTAAAGGCTTCGGATTCCGTTTTGACTATCCGCCCATGCCTGTTCAGCAAAATTGGGCTGTCCATAAAAACAAGTTGCCCTTCCGTCTATACCAGTACAGGTTGTCTCCCCAACTGTGCCCGCATGGACACAGGCTGACGGTCGGGTATCCTGTCAGCCACTTACCTGGTGGTGAGTGCTTAAAAATAAAAATCAACACCGACTAAAGGTATCAACACAGCTTGATTTTTCATTAAAAATAATTAAATTCATTATGTACGAATTTGCTACATATATACAATTATTACAATAGCAAATTCATTTTTTTGGCAGCACTGATCAAGTTCACACCACTATCTGTTTCACAAGTCTAGACCAACATATCGCCAAATTAGGAATTATCTTCTTACAATTCAATTGCTCAAATTGTGCCATAAAAATGGATTTTAGTCCTGTAATGCAGGCTTAAATGGGCAAAGACACATCTTCTAACCGAAAGCCCTTCTATTGCTCAAAATAATCTAATAACCATATCGCAATAATATGCTTTTCTATATCAGAATACTTTTGTTGACTTCCATCCCACATCTCCCACTTGAAGATTCTGTATTATTCTTATAAGAAGAAGTAATTCAATCCATAGTTAGTTAATTATAATAATAACAATTATTGTATGGAAAAATATTCCGCGATTGAAATTCTCAATAGGCCTACTTGATTGTTCGGCAAATGACTTCATTAGATCCTCCCCCACTGGTAAAGATCAAGGGTATACGTTCACTTATTTGCAGAAGTTATGTATGTGCGAGTGATAACAAAATATCTAGCAGCATGATTTTTTGTCCCTCAACTAAATGATTATAATTTTCACGGATAAGTCTAGAAGTAAATATTACTAATATGTGTATTGTAACACTCTAAAGCTGTGACCAATTTTATGAGCAAGATATAGGCTGAATATTTTAGGGTAAATACTAGATTATTGCACCTTAATTTAAATATGATAACAAATTCGTATTAATATTTGTAACATAATCAATTGCACCCATAGACTTAATTATAAAAAGAGACAGGACACTACATATAGCTGAAGTAAGGCACTCAATTGTGGGCGACTCAACGTCATTGGAAGGTGTAGTAAGCAATGATATTATCATTGATTTACTGTCAACAATTCAGGTTTTATGTTCATAACTCAATCAATTTTGTTCGGATTACGAAATTCAAAATTGCTTTACAAACAGCAGCATCTTGTTATCAACTTGATGTTATTTCTGCTTCTCAGTGACTTATATGGTTTCCTCTTTATCTCCCCCTACATTTTTTAAATTTGATGCAGAAACCATCACAGAATGATTAAAAGTTATTGTCCAGACTTGGTGGTTTAATTACTATTTAACCCATTGAGCCCTATACCCAAAATTATTGGGTGGTCTGCCCTTGCCCCATGTCCTAAACTCTAGTATTTAGGGTTTACCAGGTAGTGGGAAAAATTTCATATTGTGAGAGTAGTTTTGTTTTGAGCTGACTAATCATAAGTGATCGAGGTAAATCGAGGATGCTGGTTTCATTTCTGATGTGTATGACATCATCAGAACATGTGTTCATGTGTAGTTCAACTGATCAAACGGTGCAAGATGCTGGTAGAGGCATTTCATAATCAACCACTTGTCAGTTTTAGAATTGGTAATTGAATGTAAGAGAAGAAGTAAATGGATCATGATATAGAAGATTTCCTTGGCATTCTAATGAGCTCTAAGTGATGTCTGTAGCTATATTAATTTATTTAATTTTAATTTAATTGTACACGTGATTTTTAGTATTTCGAAAACAAAAATACATGAAAATAGCCTAGGCTAAGCTTGTGGATTTTGGAACAAAGGCTTAGGGCTTAATGGGTTAATCCACAAATAAATGCAAAAAATCATGAATTTCGTAAAACATGATGAAATGTTGGCAAAAAATTATCTTTAATTGACCAGATGACTCAATTAAAATGCACTTCTACAAATGCTAGAAGGGTCAATTTTTTTGTGTGACCTCGTTGTGACGTTGCCAATAGATGAATTGTTTAGGGTCACTCTATCGTATTTTCCCTTCATTAAATACAGCATCTCTCAAAATTTATTCTCAGTTTTCTCATATAAACCTTGGATGCAAGCTGACACGCTACATTTATCCTCTATTGAAAAGAATCAGGCACAGCATATAAAGGATTCTTTCTTTACCAAAAGTTGTAACAATGAAAAGAATTGAATTGTATAGAGGCCTCACACTCAGCATAATACAATGATACAATATTAATATCACGATGAAGATTTGATGTGAGCCTGTAGTCTTGTCTTCTAACATGATATCACTTAAAATAATATCAGATTATGAGTATTGAATGCCGACTTAGATTATTGTTCCTAATATGAAAATGGAACCCATATTTAATTTTGAAAGCAGAATATAAAAAGTACCTAGGTATGATAGAAGAACCAGTAATTTTAAAAAAGCCTCCACATGACAGAGAAATATTGGGATTCTAAAACAGGGACTGGCAGATTTATTAATTATTTTACCTAAGTCATTTCAGTACACATGAAGGGGGTTAATGTGATCACAGTACACTTTTAATTATTTTAATACCTATAACATAACTTGTCAAGTCTTATGAGCTTGCCTCTTCTAACTTTAGGCCACCAGGTTTCAGTATCTTGCCCAAATCATAACCTTACAGCAAATTTACACATCAAGCAACACTATTAGCACTGATAATAGAAACTAGATCTCGCAAATCCCCGCCACAGCGTAGCAAATTCAAGCAGCATCCAAGCATTGTATCTCAACCATCTTACATTGGGGCACACACAGCAATTCCACTGTGTTATGTTGTAATATTTCCAAAACTTGTAGTCTCTGGTGTCTTGTTAGATCAGGGAAACACATTTCTTCTCAGCTGTTAATACTTAAATACAATTTGTTTACTTGTTTTGTATACTGTGTATTGCCAGTTTTAAAGTAGGCCCAATGTGATAGATGAACCATAACCGTAAACCCTGCTTGGTGATTTCACCTGGGTTCGTTATTGTTATTGAGACATCATCTTGTGAGAACTACTCTGAGTTTGTTCACCTAAACAAGTATAGGTGTCTCCTGTCTTCTTAGAATAATTTCATTTACGAGAAAATGCGAGAAAATAGCTTATAATTAGCAATTTAATGATGTTATGATCATGCTATCAAAAAGAATTCAATTTTAACAATGTTATAGCATCACAGTTCTTCCATCACTACATCATCATTTTATGATCATCTCATGAAGTTTGTTTATAATGCTGTGACAACCACCTCATAGCCACCGATAATGTTCAAAATGAGATGCATTGTTGTAATGTTTTTTCATAAAACTGTCACAATGTTCAGTGCTTTGTCTCATCAATGATGACACTTCTCATTCCAATAATATGAGAGCATTGGATTGTCATATCAACCAATAGCATGAGTGTAATGGGATATGATTTCTGCTGTCGCAATGTTTCTATACCACCTTGGAAACAGGATTTTGGAAAATGTATAAACGACATACTGGAACAATGTTCATCAAATGATGTCATTTCTTAATACTCTTCAAAGTAATGCTGCATACAGATTTGAATTGCAATTTACAAAATTGAAATAAGGTATGATATAATATTATGTGTCATTTAAACTATCTGAAATATTACAAAGCCGGTGCCAATTCTCAAAAACTGATCCATAATTATTATAGGGAAAGTAATAATCCTTGAGGGTGCAAAGCAGTTTTAAATGGTGCTCTATGCTCCTCATGTTGGGTTTGCAGTTTATCAGTATTTTAGTACATACCCCAACGGAGCTTTTCCAAGCTGACATGAAATATCTACTTTACTTAGCTTTTTATGGGATGGAATACATCTTGCCTATCCTAGATCTACTGGACTGTAACCTTTTCAAACTTTGTTAAGTACATAGGGCAAACTTGATACAGTGGTTGATGACAGCATCCTCCTGTATAGAGCTATACCAAACAGGAGGGTTCTCTAATCTGCATGCACGATGGTGCTGTACATACAGAAGACCTCCATTATTTATAGTCCTGATCCGAAGGGACTGTGTGATCAGTCAAAGTGATCAGTCAAAGGTCCCGGCCGGGGTTTGAACCAACAACCGGCTGGTCAAGTGGCAGACACGCTAAACACTGCGCCAAACTGACTGATTATACGTGTGCATAATACAAACATATATCATTATTATTATTATTTAAATTTCCATTATTATTATTATCATTTTATAATGTTGGAGCAACCTATCCTAGTATGAGGGAAGTTATCAATAAGGCATATTATTAATTTAATTAATTATATATATTTTTGGCAATTTGAAAGATAATCGACCAGAACAAAAATGCATCATGATGAGACTATATTTAGCAAATTAATTAGTCCTCATCACCTCTTCTAATAACAAATCAACTCTCTACCAATTAAAAATAAACATAATTTGTACAGTAAGTCAATAAGACAAGTTTATTGATAGTGATAATCTGAGACTTTCAACTCTGTCAAATAGAATTATGTTAAAAGTTACTATGCCAAGGGTGTATTATCCTGTAAAAATAACTAAATGTAGCCGATTACCATTGAATAAGAAAACTTTGTTACTGAAAAATAGAGCAAAATGACGCTGTTTTCATGATTATGTGGCCTATCAAACTTAAAATTTCCTCAGTTCAATAATCTTTCAATTACTAATTTTACTAATATTATTAATAGATCACCATAATTCATTTTCCATGTTGTTCATTGTGACAATCAGGGTTGCTCAGATTTGGGCTCCCTAAACAGACTTCTAGCTTCTGAATGTGAACCTGCCATCATTGACTATCCCGTGCAGCGCAATTATTCTCAGCTTTGGGAGAAGCGCTGTAAGCCCTCCCCCCCCCACCCATAACCTCCCGATACGGGGTTCAGGGTGGAACCTCGACTCTCAAAGCCTAGAGAACAACGTAAGGCCTCACAAAGTAATAAATTTACTGCATACAGGAGGTGGTCTTAGGTTGAAATTAATTAGCCGATTAGCAAAAGAATGAAAAACAAGCAGCGCTAAAAATTTTGATCGAATTAATAGAGTGGGCATGAGTTGTCACAACAGAAGTGATAAATAACAAACGAAAGAATGACTTATTATTCTACATTACATTGCATTACATTGAAAAATAAATAAAAGTAAACTTTTTTTTAATTTGTTGACCATGGTTTCAAATTAACCTAATTAGAATTTTACAGGAAAGAATAGTTTTGAAACTTTGTTCAGTTCATGTCTAATAGATGCAAGTGTTGCTCTGGTCATGTGGTCAATTAGAATATGTCCATTGGCTCAAAACAATATTTTAATTGGATCGAATGCGAGGAAGTTTAACTTGATACTTTCGAAGGATTATTTCAAGGTTATGATTTTTGAGTGTGTATCTTCTCTTTTTGTCATTTTTATACATCTAGTATTCAAATATCTCAACAGTATCACAACTTGCTCTCCTTAAACAGGATTGCTAGACAGGCTGCAGAAGATTATTCCCGAATGAGTATGTCAAGAGAAAATGGGTGTTTGACTAAATCAAAAACTGGTTTCTAAAAGACTGCTTCAATAAATTGTGACTTGGTTCGATTGGCGTTGCATTAACAATATATGAAACTTAAATCAATGACTGCAAAATGAAGTGAGTTTCACAAAATTTGGGCTCGAGATGGAGGAACAATTAAACTGATCAGTCTGCTGTTTTGCCACTCATTCCCCTATTATTGTCCTAATAGGCGTGTCACAAGAAGTGCATACAAGTGCCATATCAGTTAATATAAGGATGAATTGAGCGGTTTTTTAATTTTAACTTCGTGGCATGAACCAGCCATAGCATGCATGTTAATCTTGGTCTATTTAGGTCTGTTCCAATAAGGTTCAATAATACATGTTGTATACTATCTAATTTTTTGTTGCCCCTCTGTTTCTATAAAAAAATGTAGCCAATTCATGGTATACCCAACACATACCTCTTTCCCAGGTGGCTTGTTGGATTGAGCTGAAAAAAGATTCGCCATTCAATTTGGTTTATCCATTCAGCTAAAACTGTATGTCCATTAAAACAAATTTTCCATCTGCTTATGCCTTTTTAGTACAGGTTGTCCCGTTAAATTTGTCCAACAGATGGTCAAGGGGCACATGGACACATGTGGAACGTTTCGAATCCCATCAGCCACACACCTCGGGTGGGTGTTTAAAAATAAAAATCAACGATTTACTATTGTATCAATGCACAGTCAGATATGAGGCTATACTTCCTTAATTAGTTTTGTTCATTGTCTGACACGCTGGCAGGCTGGCTCATAGTCTGAAAATAATTTCATTTAATATGTAACAATTGGCTCAAATAAACAATCAATATCATAATAAATCATAATAATAAGCAATTTTGGGTAGCACAGAACAAGTTCAAACTACTATCTGTATCACAAGTCTACGCCCACATATTGCCAAATTAGGAATCCTGTTCTTACAAATTCAAACGCTCTTATCATGCTGTTAAAAGTGGTACTTACTCTTGTCATGCAGGCTTAAATAAGCAAACGAGACAGTTTCTAACCGAGAGTTGTACAGTACATTAGTAACCATAATTTTATCACAATAATATGTTTCGTGATATTAATTCAGGAAAATATTTGTGATAACTTTAACTCCATATCTCCTGTATTTATAAAACAACCAAGTGAATCTATGATTTCGTAATTATAATAATAACAATTACTTTGGCAAGAATTATTCTTGGATTGAAAATCTCAATTCGCCTACATAGCAACACATCCCAGGTATGAATCAGGCCAGCAGTCATCAAATCAACAGAGTTTTAGGATGATATTCACAGCCTTGGACTGTTGTTAATTAGTGCAAGAAAGGTTGGCGCTGCTCTGTATGGCAATGTAGACCAGCTTGATAAATGTTGCTTGATCTGTCACACCCGTTTAGGAACATCAATAACTTGATTATTGGGCAAATGACTCCGTTACGTCATCACTTTCTGGTAAAAATTAAGATAATCGGAGATTTCCAATACCAATTAGTTATATTAAGCTCAAAATTACGATGCCTAGGGTGTACTATCAATGAAATATGAAATGGGCACAGCTTCTTAGATTGCTAAGATTATAAACATATCTAAATCTAACTCATTTAATATTTTGTTTATTGTGATAATCAGGGTTGCTCAGGTTAGGGCTTCCTAATCAGGATGGAGTTTTAGTTTTCAGATGTGATCCTGTCATCATTGACTATCCTGTGCAGCGCAGTGGAACACCAAATGAACTATTGGGTTAAAGAGATAAAGCTTTTTTGGTTTGACAGAGGCGCTGTGAGGCGCCCCCCTCCCCTCCCCTCCAACGGAAACACCGCTGTATTCTTTGATGATACAACTATCAATCTCTAGCTGTCTCTGTACAAGGGAAAGGCACAGATTAGTAGGATCAATAATTTTTGAGAGCCTTCGCTTATTTTCAGTAATCATTCGGCTAATACAGTAAGTTTCTGTATACACAGCCATATTTTCTTATATTATTCGGAGTAAAGTTCTCAGTGCCAAGCATGTACTGCATACAAACTTTGGTTGAGATCAAACAACAAAGAGCTGACATGTTAGATGACAAACATAACTTTTTCACTTCACTGCACTTTGTAATGACTGGATACCACATATATTAAATGAATTGTATTGTATCGTAATAGGCCTACAGACCTTGACAGAGTTGTTAAGTATTGTTCGTGTTACTTATAATGCATTGGTGGTCACTGGAAAGAAATATCTGAGTTGTAAGAGATTGGGACACAGACTACTTGAGCACCTATGCTGTATTAGATTTATTGCTTTTCAATTTTTTATTAAATCCCAGTGGCCGTGGTGTTCCCCTGACAACAGGGATAAATTTGACTTCTGTTTATGGCCAAGCCAATTTATTGATTATAGCTTATTAATTATGAATTAGGAACTTCTTGTGCTTGGAAAGCTATTCAAGATCAAGACGCAAAGACGTGGGTAGTCTCAGATTTCCTGCTCAAGTGAAAGAGTAAAACAAGTAAAACTTTGCTTGAGAGAAGGTAATAAAAACATCACAAAATTTAAGAAGTCATTAATAACGAAACTTGCTCTCTGCTAAAACTTACTTGAATGAAAGATTTTAGAAGAAAAACTCTATATATCACAGTCATCACCTAGGCTTCTCAAAGTTAGGTACAAACCGAGAAACAGATTTGGTAGGCAGCTAGCTGCAGAACACGCAAATAAAAAAATATGTACAAATAAGAAACCAAAATGTATACACAATCATCATAACCATGGTAGTATCACATACAGAGGTTAGGATCATACAGCAACCTACACAATTTGAATAATAGCCAGATTCTTGCCTTCAACTTATTGAATTAGGTGTGCGCACTTAGAACATTACAGTAATCACAAATAACAGCCTCAGAGCCACCCAAGAAATAAAAATCCACATGGTTAGGGATACAACCTTATTTCAAACAATTATTACATCATCACTTATATACATTTGAAAACTGTTCAAGGTATAAATTACGGTACCGCTTGATGATGAAATTGATATGCCTTTGCCTTGTGACAGTTTTAAGTCAAATTAGATTTATGATGTTTAAGCATTTTTTATCCCTCTTAGGACTATTTTAAATATATTCATTGGAGCAATAAGGAAATGGAGCACAATATTCAATCTTTGGACTAATTTACCCTGTGTAATAATTTTCACAGTTGTTACCACCTTATCAGTTTTTTTGTTTGTCAGACATGTTGGCAGACAGGCTTATGAATACAATAGTAAATACAAATTTTTTGCAGCACTGATCAAGTTCACACCACTATCTGTTTCACAAGTCTACACCAACATATCGCATAATTAGGAATTGTCTTCTTACAAATTCAATTGCTCCAATTGTGCTGTAAAAAATGGAATTTAGTCTTGTAATGCAGGCTTAAATCGGCAAAGAGACATCATCTAACCGGCACCCCTATGATTGCTCAAAATACTCTAATAACCATATCACAATGATATTTTTTTCTATATTAAAATACTTTTGTTGACTTTCATCCCACATCTCCCACCTGAAGATTCCGTATTATTCTTATGAAAAGAAGTAATTACATCCATAGTTAGGTAATTATAATAATAACAATTACTTTATGGAAAAATATTCCGAAATTTAAAATCTCAATAACCCTACTTGATTGTTCGGCAAATCACGTCATTAGATCATCCCCTACTGGTAAAGATACCTACACTTTTTTGCAGAAGATTTGTATGTGCGAGATGAGTGATAACAGAGTATCTAGCAGCATGAATTTTTGTCCCTCAACTAAATGATTATAAATTATCACGGATAAGTTTAGAAGTAAATATTACTAATTTGTGTATTGTGACACTCTAAAGCTGTGACCAATTTTCTGAGCAAGATATAGGCTGTATATTTTAGGGTAAATATTAGATTATTGCACCTTACTTGAAATATGATAACAAATTTTCATTAATTTGTTTAACATAATCAATTGCACCCATGGACTTAATTATAAACCTAGACAGGACACTACATACAGCTGAAGTGAGGTACTCAATTGTGGGCAACGCAACGTCATTGGATTGTGTAGTAGGCAATGATATTATCATTGATTTACTGTCAACAATTCAAATTTTATGTTCATAACTCAATCAAATTTGTTCGGATCTCGAGTTTCAAAATTGCTTTACAAACAGCAGCATCTTGTTATCAACTTGATGTTATTTCTGCTTCTCAGTGACTTATATGGTTTCCTCTTTATCACCCCTCCTTCTTTAAATTTGATGCAGAAACCATCACAAAAATGAATGAAAGTTATTGTCCAGGCTTGGTGGTTTAATTACTATGTAATCCACGAATTGAATGCATCAAATCATGAATTTCATAAAATGTGATGAAATGTTGGCAAAAAATTATCTTTTATCAACCAGATGACTCAATTAAAATGCACTTCTACAAATGCTAGAAGCGTCAACTTTTTTGTGTGACCTCGTTGTGACGTTGCCAACAGATGAATCATAAGGTCACTCTATCCTATTTTCCCTTCATTTAATGCAGCATTTCTTAAAATTTATTCTTAGTTTTCTCATATAAACTTTGGATTCAAGCTGACAGGCTACATTTATCCTCTATTGAAAAGAATAGGCACAGCATATAAAGGATTCCTTGTTTACCAAAAGTTGAAGCAATGAAAAGCATTTAATTGTATGGAGGCCTCACACTAAGCACAATACAATGATACAATATTAATATCAGACTGAAGATTTGATGTGAACCTGTAGTCTTGTCGTCTAACATGGCATCACTTAAAATAATATCAGATTATGAGTGTTGAATGTATTCAATCTTTGGTTTTATTTGCCCTCCCTGCACGACTGCAGCTAACGTTCCATTCAAAAACTCACAAAGTCTCCCAAAGTTTGTTCTTGATGGGTTAGGTTTCGTTCAATCTCATCGAAATTGGATTTAAAATTCATACATTGATCTCATTTTTCTCAATTTGCATTAGATTTTAGTTTGTCAGACTGCTTGAAGGACATGCCCTGAAAAATGAGTTCGAGAAAATGAAATCAATATCGAATAATATCAATATCAATATAATATCAAATCATCTGTCTTTGATGCATTGAGTAACACGTTAATACAAATAGACCAGTCAGAAGCAAAGGCTAGTCAATTTTCCATATTTTTTTATGGATGGAGTGAAATGTCACTATCAATTGATAAATTGAATCAAATAACTTGCATCACTATAAATACTTATTCATATCTGAAACGTCGGATTGCAATTCAATTGATTTATGGTCACTATTATCTCCTCCGATACTTGCATTAAAAGGAAGCCCAAATCTATTCAGACAGCAAAATCTAAATATGATAGGTGCAATTCTTCCTGGGTAATTGATCAGTCTAAAACTTTCTCTCATGAATCGAATTTGTTGCTCAATTGTGTTTGCTCCATCAACTGACAAGCAGTATTGCATGGCATTTTAACATTCTGTTATTTATCCACCACAGCATCTGCAAACTGCCAAGACTGGAGTTGTTGAAGGTTGGATACAATGACGGCCTAAAGAGATTACCTGCAGGATTGGGGGAAATTCCATCATTGAAGAGTATATATGCGATTGAATGTAGCTTGACCAGCCTTCCAGACAGGTGAGTCAGATGCTCGCAACAGTAGTATATCAGACTTTTTTTACAATTAGTTTGTTCCTTCTGAGTATGGTGATTTCTCTTTATGTTTGCTATGACTGGGTTAGGATTTGTTTATTCTAATTGACATTGGATTTGAAACCGTATTGTTAAGTAAAATTAATCCTAAATAATTAAGTTTATCAGAATGTTTGAGGACAACATGCCCTAAAAAATTAGTTAGAGAAAATCAACTCAAAATCCAAATATAGGCTGTCATAACATCTATCTTTGATGCATTGAGTATCAACGCATGAAAATTATACTAGTCAGAAGCTAACTCAGTGACATATATGGATTTTGTAGTTCAATAGCTGCAGGAATTATCATCTACTTGTTTTTATAAATATTTAAACCAGAGTTATTACCCCACAAATTTTACATACATATAGATTTATTCATTATTTTACCTAAGTCAGTTCAGTACACATGAAGGGGGTTAATTTGATCACAGTACACTCTTAACTTTTTGAATACCTATGAGGTAACTTGTCAAGTCTTATGGGCTTGCCTCTTCTAAATTCAGGCCACCAGGTTTCAGCATCTTGCCCAGATCATAACCTTACAGCAAATATACACATCAAGCAACATTATTAGCACTGATAATAGAAACTAGATCTCGCAAATCCCTGTCACAGAGGAGCAAATTCAAGCAGCATCCAAGCATTGTATCTCAACCAGCTTACTTCGCTCAGGGGCACACACGGCAATTTCACTGCGTTGTGTTGTAATATTTCAAAACTTCTAGACCCTAGTGTTTTGTCAGATCAGGGAAACACATTTCTTCTCAGCTATTAACACTTAAATACAATTTTTTTACGTGTTTTGTATACCGCGTATTGCCAGTTTTAAAATAGGCCCAATGTGATAGATTAACCACAACCATAAACCCTGATTGTTGATTTCACCTGGATTTGTTATTGTTATTGAGACATCATCTTGTGAGAAGTACTCTGAGTTTGTTCGCCTAAACAAGTATAGGTGTCTCCTGTCTTCTTAGAATAATTTCCCTTGCAGAATCAAAATAAAATTTAATTGTTACTTTTCGGATGTTATTAAAGTTACAATTGACAAAAATTCACTGCTGCTGCATGAAATTTTAGCCATTACTTTTGCTTAGTATTAGTTCAGTTTAGCAACATTTTTTGCCCATTGCACTTCTATTTCAAAATCACGATGTTTCCACATCTCGGTGTGGAATGGATTTCAGGGCCAAATTGGATACATGAAATTAGCATTTACATTTAATTCTAGTATAGGGTGTACATCAGTTGATACAAACTAGAATATCCAATGTCGTTTGTTTCTATTCTGCTAAATTTCTTGTGGATTTTGTTTAGCAGAACAAAATACTTACTATATGTATATCAAATTTGCGGGGTAAAAACTCTGGTTTAAATATTTATACAAATAAGGAGATGATGATTCCTACAGCTATTGGACTACAAAATCCATATAAATCACTGAGTTCCAAATCGTAAATGAGATAAGCTGCTTAATCTATTGTGATTTTCAAACTCAAAATCCGATCAAAATTGATTGAGTTATGAACAAAAAACCTGGATTGTGGACAGGAAATCAATGATAGCATCATTGCTGATACACCTTCTCTGCTGGATTAAGGTAAAACATAGTCCTGTGAGCAAAAAAAAGTTGGAGTTCTCCACCCAATCTTAGTGTGTGGACAACTCCTTTTGTTATTATATGTAAGCCACGCCTACATAAAGAAGTTGTCCAATGACAGTGCAGCACTGATGTTAATTTTATTTTTGTATCAGATGTCGTCAGTATAGTTAGTTGGCACTGGTAGTATTTGAATGTTTAGTAGAACATGCTCTAGCTAGTACAAGTCACTAGTACTAGCAATTTTTCACACTCACATGAGAGAGCTGCAACTATGGATGGATGTTGGAGTCAGTCAGCACTAAGGTAATAAAAAATGATTTTATTCATACGTATTACTATTTGCTGTGTGTATGGACAGAGATGAGAGAGAGAGTGTGTGCCGTGTGTTGCCTCTCTCTCACTCAGAGTCAGAGACTAGAGAGAGGCAACACTCACCAAACATTAATTAGACAGAGACTAGAGCGTTTTTGTTAGATATGTGTGTGTGTGTGTGTGTGCGGGAGTGTGTGTCGGCCTTTATTACATCCAGTATCCATAGGCATATGCCTGCTGAAATTGGCATTATTATTATCATTTTCGTAATGAGCCCTTCCAGTTTGACGATATGCCTATCAATAAATAAGGCCCACTGCAGCTTTGCATATTAAGTCTCGTAGTTGGGCCACTAGCTAGTTGACTTGCACAACAATCTGCAGGTGATCCGTGAGATTGCGACAAAGAAGGTAGTGTAATGACTGCTCTAGCCCCAAACCACATTTAAAAAAAGGCCTATTTGTGGTATGTTGAGTCAGATCAGTTCAACCAAGGAGTTCTCCTTGGTTCAACTTATTACAGAATAACAGTGATCATGACAGCATAATTTTGTGATTGAAGCAAACCCCAACAGGCCTAGCTAGCCAATCCTGACACCTACTAAGCTTCATTCCATAATCCATTACATTCAATGCATTCAATTTTGGGGCTGTTAAATTGACATAATTATGAATTGGGGCAACACAATGCAATTATAATCATCAGTATACAGTCAATTGGTAGGATGAAAAGGAATACTCAATTCAGTTTATAATTACATAGTTACATAACTGGGACCCAAAAAACAGCGTGCTACGCATGTTTGCTAAGAGTCAACCAACTAATGCTGTGAATGTATTGGCGTAGATACAATAGGCCTAATTGAGCAAAGTTAGTTTTGAAGTACTTCAGCAGCTTATCTTGACTTTGGCATAGCTTGTCAATACAGGCTAAGGTTGGCCTCAATCCACTCTCTCCTCCATCATTGTCATCACATTTGCCGAATTTTTTGGGTTGTTGCTGGCAAAGAGGCGTAGTGGTAATTTCTAGGTCCTTTTAATGTTTCTTGGTTACTAAGGCTACAGTGAATAGAGTGATTTACAATCCAGGTAAAATTGCATGACGCATACTATTCCGTAAATAAAATTTAGCAGTCCTAAAATTTGGTCTGTTCATCACATAACATTTGCTTCCGTCAGGAGGTTGGGATTAGACCTCGAACTAAACATCTTGCTCGAGTCAGAGTTAGTTTACTAGCCCTGTCTATGGAGTTTGTGCGATATATGTAATAGTATTATTCATAGTTACTCTAGTGTTCAGAAGTAGGCTTGTTGTTAGTGTGGATCTAACTAAAACAAGCACATTAGGTCGATCTTAATGTAGTCCCAGATTAACTCCATACCATGTCTACACTGTGTGTGATTCAGGATCAGAAGTAGCCCAGTTGATAAAGCACCGGTCTCACAATCGCAAAGGATCAGACTCTTGAACACTAAGCCCAGCTGACCGAAAATCTAATTACATGCTTTCCACAACCAGTCGCATTAGCAACAATTCTGTTCTGTGCTAGTGACCCAAAACAGAAAATTTTTATTATCTATTACCAAGTATCCTGATATTATCTGGCGTTACCTCAGGTAGATATGGGAAAACTCGTAATGAATGATCTCCCCACATTGAATAGCAGACCCTTCACCATTGAAGTGCTCAGTATTTATTGAAAAATGTTGAGGATAGCTAAATTCTGGCTTAAGTTGGCTTAATAGGTCTAGTAACATCATTAAACACAAACCCCAGAATTGTATTCACATGCTATTTGCACCACAGAGTTTCCATCATAGTTCATTTCACTTTTTTTTTTATAGTCTTAATGTTCTTGTTTATAGATATTAACTCAAGTCAAAGAACTGTGCCGTTAATAGGGATACCCACCTAACGAGACCATAGCTATGAAAGGTGAAGCATCTGTTGAGGCTCGACTTTCACTCCAGCATGTTATAGCTATGTGATATGCTAGGTCACTCTTAGGAATTACGGTTGGTGCGTTACCTCCCATCACTTACATGACTTCAAACATTTCCATCACTCACAACATAATATATTTATATTTCAACCATTGTTGCCTATCTTTTTATATAGAATAGAGGATTGTCAGATATCAGTTTTGATCATTGTTATAATGATCTAGGCCTACTGATAAATTGTCAGTGCCAACTCTCAATTCTTCATCCAATAACTTTGTTGACCATTGATAAGCTCTAGGTTCCACAAAAGTCTCTACCTGCTTTGAATTGTCTTCTCAAATTTCTATGGTTAATGTTTTTCAGATGATTTAGATTTAGATGAGTCCCCAGAAACAAGGATTGACTTAGAAGCTGTCTTGACTCTACTCTACCCACTTGGATAGTCTGCAAGCTTTCCAATATCAGGTAAGGTATCTACCAGATAAACATTACTTTATTCTATTCTCCCGGTCATTCAGTTATTGATTCCCAATTTCAGTATTGATTTATACGTCTGTGTATTATACAACTTGTTCATTTCCTGGTGTCACAAAAGCTGCAGCAAGTGAAGGTCAACCTGCAAATTACAGCGCCTTAAAAAAAAGTTTCATCTCTCTGCTAAATTTGCGTAGGAGTTTCCTTCCCATGAAAAAGTTAAGGCTAGACAACTTTGTAATGGGATGAATTCATCGCTAACTATCAATTGTCTACTCTCAAAACAGAGAAGGAAAACTCTTTGCAAATCCACTTTCACCAAAGTCAAAATTTAATTGGCTCTCCCTGGTGTCATGCGCCCTGAGGTTAGGGTCCTACAATACTCCAAGATTAGTCCGTTGTCTCTATTATTCCAACCACACTTTTTTAAGTCATTCAGCCTCATAACACTTAGATTTAATTTGTTCGATGTTTGATGAAGTTGTGTTGTTCTTTGCAGGAAAAGATTTTTATTTACAAGCACGTGAATGATACCATCTCACAGATCCTATCATTGAATGAGTTGTAAGTAGATCACTTAACCGGTTTTAAGCTCCTTCCAAATCATATCACATGAGGCTCTGAGTAGCAAATGTAGTATACATTCTTCAAGACTGAATGATGCAGAGAGCAGCGGTTGTTACCTTAATTTGTTGTAAACTATATATATATCTCATCCCTTCAAATCTTGTCTTTTTTCTACAGAAGCGTTGGGTGGGCATATGCAAAAAAAATGAAATCGCCAGCATCAAAAAAAATGAGATCTGTTTGTATGTGACAAATTCTATAACATCATTTAATACAAAATCTAATTTTACATTACAGAATTTGACACATACAAATTTGAAGTACGACGTAATTCTACCAAGGAGTAATTGGGGGCTGGTACTCATTGTTGATTTGTTCCTTTGATTAGCAAGTATTCGCAAAATGTCATTGCATTCTTCTAGTTATCTGCATAAATGTATCAGCTTGATTATTACTTTTCAGAAGATCTAGTAGGGTTGCCGGTAGCAAGAGATGAATTATGAGCTGTCTTGACCCTACCCTTCATTTAACTAGCCTTCTCGGATAGTCTTCTAACATAAGGTAAGACATCGATCTGATAAACATTTTGGCGTTATATATTCGCCCAGTCCCTCAGGCATCACTTACAAATTTCCGTATTGGCCCAATTAGCTGAGAATATATATCTCATCATACGATGTCCTTGGCCTTGTCTAATAGCAGTGGAAGGAGTTTTAGCTGCAATCTTAAGACATCTTCATTTTAAATTTGATGAGGTGTAGGTGTAGTCAGGTGTTGTGTAACTATTCCCTGTCAATATCCAATCAAAGATAAATAGGACTCACTGATAATTTTTTTGTGTCAAATGTAAACCCTTCAGGTTTACCCTCAAACTCCTTAGCACGTTCTCTAATGCCTCCGAGGAAAGAACAGTTCTGGTAAATTCAATATGTATTTTTTTTAGCTTGAACTCAGGATGGCTTTTAACACACTCCTTGCACTTGAGTACTACATGGCGAAATTTATCAGTTCGATGAAGCTGGTTTTCAGGACTCTGTTGAAAATGCCTCATGGAAGTCTTTCATAGAAGAAGCAGTGTAGTTTTCAAAATATTTCCTGTAGCAAGGAGGAAGAAAATCTCTGTTTACAGTAGGTACTAAACATGTAAAATTCTATGTATCATAAGGTTCATAATGAAAATTGAATCACAGAGTGACAATATGCAGAGGGGATACTTCAGTGATAGTCGTCATAGTCTCTTTAGTTTTTGATTGGGGGGGGGGGATTCGTCAAGCTAGCTACATTCAAGATTTACTAATCATGCAAATTACAATGGCAATTTGTCATGCATACATACCTACCTATGATAGACCAAGTTATGTCCATTTGCCTGCATTCGAAGTTCCTCCCCATCCACTGGTCACGCTGCAGCGTGACCAGCGGAAAGCAGCAACTGGAATACAAGCAATTGGATTAAACTTGATCTAACCTATGGCGGGCATAATATTGTTGACATTAATCATGACAACTCACTGGTTTGCAACTTTTTTGTAATGTCCACATTTCAACCTATACGCATACCATATAATTGTCATTTTGACTCGGTGAATAGGCTGAGTTATTTGGGGTGACAAAATAAGTCATTTCATAAATATTTATGTGTGAGCTGAGTCAGTACACGGACATTTCCTGAATTTGTTGCCCGAAGTCTATCAACTGTCAAAACATAAATATCTATGTGAGATAACCTATTTCAAGAACCCATATAACTCAGTGCCTATGTATCCTAGCCCAAAATACCAACAATATGGTATAGTTTGAAGGTTGGACATTTTACAAATGCTGGAAACCAGTTTTTAGGATATGTATCAAACAAGTTATGGCTCATCATAGGTAGGTATGCCTGCAAGAAAAAGGCCACTGTAACATATAGAGATGACAAGCTGTACACAACTTTCCTCTAGCCAATCCAATATCCACAGACACTATAACTATCAGTAATTTCCCCTGTGTCTGTATATCCCTGCTATCACTACTGCAACCAGGCCTAGTGAAGAAGGTCTGAAATATCCCGGCAATAACACAACCTAGTTGGCTGTATGCTATGTATGTATTAAAAAAGGGCTTGTATGAGAATATCCCACAATGCAATTTATTGGGAATTCCTCATAAACATAGAAATTTCTCGCTTTTTTTTCCCATTTTCAAATGTTATGGTGATGGGTCTTTCATATATCTTTAGGCTGAGGACATGAGGCTCGGAAGAACTTCTGGCGCAGCTGCAATCACTAAAGATTTCCGATACACTCGGCATTGCATATAAGGGTATGTAATCAAACTACAAAGCAGAACACTTCTGTAGAGGTATTTTCTCCTGCAACTTATCTTTTCACATTTGAAATTGGTCTCCATTATAGGAATATTTTGATTTAACTTGTAACACAGTTCTCTGGTTTTTATAGCGAGACCAGGTTAACGAGAACATTGTAGTGCTGGTAATTTTATAAAAAGTGGCATTGGCTGAATACTGTTTACCACTCCTTTCCAATTTAACTATTGTGATCACCTACATCTGTGGGATGCAGATGGCGGTGTTCTATCCGGATTTCAACTTGATCCCTGCTGTACATTGATGTTGTTTACTCTAGTGGAGAAATTGGCTTTGCGTCTGAATATTTCAGAAACCATTTATGCGAATTCGTTTTTGTTTCTATCAGCAATTGAAAAACTTTATTTACATTTCATGAAGCCCTGACACCATTCGTAAATAAGTATTGATTATCGTCTGCGGGAGGAAAAATCATCTCTGTAAATTCCGACTAAAGCACCCTTATCAGTAATGTGTGGACAGAGGAATTCAAAACAAATTTAATGCAGTTTCAGTTGTACCATGAAAAAAAGTCATGGAGCTATATCTGTCTCAGAGAAGAGAAAATCACAATTGTTTTTGAATGATATACATAAATAAAAGAGCCCTCAGGTCTATTTCTGTTAATTAGGGGAGAGTTTGTTGGCATCCTTTGATCGGTTTCCTATAACAGTTTGGCTATTACAGTTCAACAGGAATCATGCTGAGATAATAGAGTAAATATTTGACTTTCTTTTCATGGTGGTTGCGAAATCTAATAATACCTCTCTGTCAATAGACACACTGTCTATTACTTTTATTTGCAGCTACTAAGATTAGAAGAAGTTAGGGCTGGGTATTATTTAACTTTGGGTGCTTCACTTACTATTGTTACGATTTATAAATAACTTGACAGACCGCTGGGGAGATTTCTATCATGTTGAAAGCGAGAGGACATGCACACGAATACTGTTGTTTATATAATTCAAAGGTGTATTCATCCAGCTGTTATGTAGATTAGACGTGGTATAATGGAATTCTAGTTTTTTGCCCATTGTGGCATCATGTCTGTTTTCCTCATCATTGCTTTATGAATCGAAGTCATCTTTATATCCTGTAGCTAAAACAAAATAAATCAGTCAGCTTGTAAACGCCAATCAATCATAACCTGATCTAAATTACAACAAATACTGTGTGTAGTCCAATGGTCAATGCAATGCCCGTGAGAATTTTTCTGCATATTTTTTTAATCAACTGGTGAGGTAATTCCTTGTATGATGTTGTTTTTTTATAGATTGAGATTTTAGTGGACATCTTATATGACTGGACCTATTGCGATTTGAAAAAACAGTACCATGCTAGAGCCGAGATCGATTACTCTATTGCCTAAACAAAGCCTTTACAGTGCTCCCCGATGAATGACTTCATCTCAAGATGCTGCTCGAACAACTCCCACTCCCTATGCCTGGCTCTGTTTTTTTGCAAGTGGCCGTAATTTTGTTGCATAAAAGACGCTTCTACAAGGGATAAGGCTGTGTATTCTTTGCTTGATGTTAGCTGTCTTACAAAACTTGCTCAATGAAAATGTGAAAATGGTTTTGCAACTTATTATATTACCATGACTTCCTTATTAGCAGGTACTGCCAGTTATTTAGCTAAATTTTCTCTAGAAGTATATAATATATATATATATATATATATATATAGTTTTTTATCCATATTCACTATTCTATTTTCTCCATATTCAGCAAATAAATCTTAGTATTATAGAGTCAGACAACGATATTCTCGAGTTTTGATTCAGATTTAGTTTTGTCATGTTAACTCTAGAACAAGATTAATCTAATTGTCTGCATTCCTGTTGCTCCCTTCCACTGGTTACGCCGCAGGCCTGTGGCATGACCAGTGGATTGAGAGCGACATGGAATGCAGGCAAATAGACCAAGGTTCGTCTATATTAACTCTGATGATAGGAGTTGGTGATATGAGGGATTATCATTTGTCATGTAGTTTAGATTTACCATGAAGTTTGGCATGTAAGACTGACTAGACAAGGGGAAAGGGGGTCAGTATTTTTGATACCATATACCTACTGGCCTGCCACTAATTGTTTGCTGCTAGGCTGTGCATTTTATTTAGCCACAACTTTGGCTGGAATCAAGGCATCACCGGGTAGGAAAACTGTTTGATTATTTTTTGTCGATTGAAGATTGGTATCTTAGTTTAATGGTCACTGCTTGCTCGTAGTAGCATCAGAGACTATGGATAATAGTCTCCGGTATCATACCACAGTTTGCCAGACAAAGCAAATATGTTTCAATGTCACTGCTCACAAAATACTTTATAGCCTAAGTTTCATATCATAGTTATTCATCGCTATTATGCTCTACCCACAAGTACTTGTATGGAGATCATCACTTGGACATTATGCTGTGTATTTGTTCTTGTGATAGCGTGTTGGAACTGTGCCAAAACAGAACAATTGTCAATTGATAATGTATATGCGGTAATATTTAGTCATTCACGTATAGCTCAGTGGTATTGCTTTGGTTTCGCATGCACGAGTTCCTAGTTTCTACTCCCAGGTTGGGAGAGGATTTTTGTATTTGAGGTAAAAGCTTCAAAACTTCTCATCTTGGACAACGATCTGACCTTAACTACACTGTGTGAAGGTATCAATTCCAATTAAATCTTATGATTTATTCACGTACAAACTGAGCATTGTTCTCAAACCTGTAAACATTTCAATGGCAGGTCTCTCTTATAAGTCTGCTAGCAGGTGCTTATATAGAATTATAATGTAATACGTTTTCCTGGTGTAGCTTGCAATAAAATGAAATTTTTTTAGAAAAACATTTTGATCCTTGTTCGGCTTTTTCTAACGAGTAGATTGGTATGAATAAAAAAAATAAGGTAAGAGAATTACAGAGGGGGGTAAATGTTTTTCGCTAGATGATAATATATACAAAAATGCAGGAGAGGCAGATAGGAAAATTGTACACAACGTGGGGGAGATAAGCCGTAACTCATAAATTACCTTAAACCAGCAGAGTTCCAATGACCTTACGTTGCCAGAAATTAAGTCCCTCAGTGCCTCAATATCTATATAGTTTCTAGGTTTATAATCAAGTCTATGATTGCACCCCATTTATAGAGGTGGCAAATCTTTTTAACTCTTTCAAATCTTTCACTTTCATTATTTCAATGGACTATTTGTTGGCAGTTGAATATGTTCGTAAATATTTGAACGGTACAGGTGGAGGGTTCGCCCTTAAGATGATGGCAATGACCTGCAATAAATACCAAATATACAAAGTGTTAAAACTGAAAATAAAGCTGTTGTATTTAGATCAGTCAAACAACCAACTACCAACATATCTACGTGACTGCGATTGATATTATTTAAAAGCAGAAGTGTGAATTTAAATTTTGGAGACCTGTGTTGGCAGTTTTACTACCTTTTCGATGAGGACTTGCAGAGTATGCTAGACAAGGTATATTGCCTTTTATTTACAAACCCTTTATAGTTTACCTATCACAAAGCTGACAATCCAAGATTATAAATGCTAATAATATGATGATCCCTGTACATTTTGTGATCTCTGTATTCCATAACCTAAAAACTTTTTGACATCTTGTTACAAATGAAGGTCAAAAACCCAGCAAACGGAGAACATTGTAACAATGTTTTGCATACAAATTTATCAAGTATTACATGGTGTGTAAATGATAGGATTGGGTTATTGTCTAATAGGATACAGAATGGTAATCACAATGTTCAGATTCAGTTATAGCAGAATCTTTGGTTCTCAGAATTAGTCAAACATTATTTTTGACATGATGATACATCATTGTTAAATGCGAGAAAACGGCTTATAATTAGCACTTTAATGATGTTATGATCATGCTAAAAAAAGTATTCAATTTCAACAATGTTATAGCATCACAGTTCTCCCATCACTACAGCATTATTTTATCATCATCACATGAAGTTTCTTTTATAATGCTGTGACAACCACCTCATAGCCACCGATAATGTTCAAAATGAGATGCATTGTGGTATTGTTTTTTTCATGAAACTGTCACAGCGTTCAGTGCTTTCTCTCGTCATAATGGTGACACATCTCATTCCAATAATATGAGAGCATTGGATTGTCCTCTCAACCAATAGCATGAGTGTAATGAGATATGATTTCTGCTGCCGCAATGTTTCTATAACACCTTGGAAATAGTATTTTTGAAGATGTATAAACAACATACTGGAACAATGTTCAGCTGCACACCAGCAATTAATGATGTGATTTCTTAATACTCTTCAAAGTAATGCTGCATACAGATTTGAATTGCAATTTACCGAATTGAAATTAGGGATGATATAATATTATGTGACAGTTAAATATCTGAAATATTACAATACCGGTGCCAATTCCCAAAAACTGATCTATAAATGATAAAGAGAAAGTAATAATCCTTGAGGGTGCAAAGCAGCACTTTTCAATGGTGCCCTATGCTCCTCATGTTGGGTTTGCAGTCTATCGGCATTTCAGTACATACCCCAACGGAGCTTTTCCAAGCTGACATGGAATATCTACTTTACTCAGCTGTCTATGGGATGGAATACATCTTGCCTATCCTAGATCTACTGGACTGTAACCTTTTCAAACTTTGTTAAGTATACAGGGTAAACTTGATACAAAATAACTATCTGATATTGTGTCAATGACCTTACATGTGCATAATACAAACATATATCATTGTCATTATTATTTCAATTTTCATTATTATTATTATCATTTTATTATGGTCGAGCAACCTTTCCTAGTATGAGGGAAGTTATCAATAAGGCATAATATTAATTTAATTAATTATATCTATTTTTGGCAATTAGCAAGAAAATCGACCGGAACAAAAATGCAGTAAGATGAGAAATTATTTAGCAAATTAATTAGTCCCCATCACCTCATGTAATAATAAATCAACTCTGTACCAATTAAAAAAAAAAATTTGTACAGTAAGTCAATAAGACAAGTTTTTTTGATAGTGATAATCTGAGACTTTCAACTCTATCAAGTAAAATCATTTACGATGCCAATGGCGTATTGTCCTGGAAAAACAACTTAATGTAGCCGCTTACCATTGAATAAGAAAACTTTGTTACTGGAAAATAGAGCGAAATGGCGCTGTTTTCATGATTATGTGGCCTATGAAACTTAAAATTTCCTCAGTTCAATGATATTTCAATTACTAATTTTACTAATATTATTAATAGATCACTAATATTTACTAATATTTACTAATATTATTAATTTATTAATATTTACTAATATTATTAATAGAATTCCATTGTTGAATTCTTGAAGCGCAAGGCTGAAAAAATCTGAGCTCCAGAAAAATTGACAATAAATCTGGGTAATTTTCACCCAAAATGAACAAAGGCAAGAAGAGAAAACTCATTTCCAGTAATGATCCTGATGAGGATGATGCTGAGGATAATATCTTCACCTATTCGCTCAACAAGTTGAAGGCATTACAAAAGAAAATCGACTCTACTACCACTGATGAGTCTATCACCATAAAAGGTAATCCGGGAAACATCCAAATTGTCGTTGACTGCAGCACAGCTGTTTTTGAGCTTGTCAGATCTATATTTCAAACATCAATTCAGGAGCAATATCTTTATGTAACTAGGAAAATGAATAAAGATAAGGACAAAAACACAACAGCCACCATATTCACCGTGAAAAACAAGAAGAAATCGGATAGACGCCTTTATACTGCAAACTTTTACCATACCACCTCTAGAATACTGGTGAATGCTATCAAAGATGTGGATGTGTTTATAAGTCACTACTCTAAGCTGGTAGGTGAATTACAGCCAGAAACAATTGCCAATTTAAACGAGAAAGTCCGTTCCTCATGCTCAAATGCAATGGAATCGCTAAAAAGTAAACAAACCAATGCCAACAGCAGCACAACTCAACAACAAAGCACACAAGGTGCTCTAGGGGGATCTACAGTTTCACTGCCAGAGTCTTCTCAGTGTTCCCTGTCTGAGACAATGGAGACTTCTGCTCCATTCGTCGACAGCGCTCCCAGTCATTCCAGGGACAGAGATTGTGGGGAGAGTCCCGGATGTGCGTCATGCAGAACTCTACATGGCGTGCTTTCTATTATGATGGAGAAGATGGACAGCATGCAGGAGAAGATGGACAGCATGCAGGTTAAATTGGATAAAATTACTAGTGCTTTTTCTGAGAGCCCTAGTACAAAGGAATGTCCATCAAATTCCAAAAATACCGTACAACAAACATATCTTCCAACTCAAACTCTTAACACCACACAACAATGGTCATCAGTTGCAAGCAGCAGTAGACAACTCCACAGAAATATTCCTTCATCAACAACACATCAAAACACACCAACACCAAGTTCACCGGCAACTACATCCAACACACCAGATCACATGCCATCTATTACAAAAACAGCTCGTCCAAACAACTTCAACCCCAAGCACTGCATCGTAATAAGTATCAACAAGTCATCAAAAACCTACCAAAACTATAATCAAGACAACATCAGACGTGAGATTAACCGTGAATTCGGCCCAACAATCATAGAAAACATAACGACCTACAATTTCAAGACAGAATCTCCAAAAATTATGCTGCACCTTCGCGATGAAAAGACCGTGACCAAGTTGATAAACACTTGGAATACATTACTATTTGAAAATTCGCAAGTAAGAAAGACAATCAATCCAGAATCAGCAAAAGTCAACACTGGTATGCTGAGAGGCATTCCTATCGATGCTGATGATGAACTTGTAATAAAAGAGATATCACAGAATTTCCCCAACTCTTCAGCTATAAGGATTTACAAAGGGGAAAAGAAAATGCGCATCTTTAAAGTAAAGTTTGACACTCAGGACCAATACAACAAGGTCCTCAGTCAAGGTATGATTTTAGACTCACTTAAACTTAAATGCCATTTTGAAAAACTTCTATGATGGCAACGAATTTTCATAGCGCATATCTTAATATCCGTGGATTGGCAAGCAAACTGGAAGAGGTTCGTTTAATTCTTAGTGATCACAAATTTAGTATACTGTGTTTGGCTGAAACATTTTTGAATGAAAATGATGACAGCTGCCTATATGAGGTACCAGGATATAAGATGATAAGAAGGGATAGGCTCTGTAACAATGGTGGGGGATTACTCTGCTATGTCCATGATTCACTGGTCATTGAACATCTGGAAAATTTAGATCTTTACATGGATGAGAGTATAACAGTCAAGGTCAGACCCAGAAGCCAAAAGAGTTTTTTGGTCACATACTTATATAGACCTCCCCAATCAAAAGCATCATGGAACACAGACTTTTCAGAGTTTGTCGAGCGTTGTTATGGTTTGAACGATGAAATTATAATATTTGGTGATTTCAATATTGATTTGCTGAATCCAACTTCGAAAAACAGGTGGTTAGATAATGTTACCTCTCCACTACTGTTGAATCAACTTATATCTGAACCCACTCGCATAACTAATTCATCAAGGACACTAATTGACCACATCTATTCAAGTAAAAGTGACAATATTGCTAAATCTGGTGTCATCAAATATTCACTGAGTGATCATTTCATGATAGTAGCTTCAAGAGAGATTGATAGAAATGTTAAAATATCTAAACAAAGATGTAAGGTAACATTTTTGGATTATTCATTTGCAACACCTGAAAACATTTTTAACACATTCTCAAGGGAAAATTTTGGTTACGTACTGTATGAAAGATCAATAGACTCAATGTTTGAGAAGTTCTATAGCCATTTGAATCATCTTATATCAAAACTCGTGTTTGAGAAGACTCGTTTTGTAAGAACGCATAATCTTCCAAAATGGTTGGATGATGAGGTAAAAATGAACATCAAAATCAGAGATCAACTCAAACAAAACGGTGATTGGGAAGGATATAAAAAACAGCGAAATTATGTCACTAATATGATCAGACAAAAGAAGAAAAGAGCTATTTCTAATATTATTAAAGAGTCTAAAGGTAATACAAAACCTGTTTGGGATGTATTAAAGAATAAAAAGAAGGAGACTTTCCCTGCGACAAATTTGAGTGCAGATCAATTTAACAGCCATTTCACATCCATTGCAAAATCAATCACAAAGAACCTTGTCGTAACAGATGAGATGACATTTCCCGTATCCAAACATAATTTGACAGACATACCACAATTCACCCCTTTCACATGTACAAGAATATTGTTCCACATTCCTGATAGTAAAAGTACAGGACCTGACAGAATTACAGTGAAGATGTTGAAGCTTGTTTGGCCTTATATTGTGGATATTGTCACCGATATGTTTAACAGGGTTTTAAGCAAAGGACAGTTCCCTTCAACATGGAAACTAGCTCGAGTTTCACCAATACATAAATCTGGGGATATAAATAACCCATCAAATTATAGGCCAATTTCAGTCTTGCCTGTTCTTTCAAAAATATTTGAGAAACACATAAATCACCATCTGCAAGAATATCTCACTAAGAACAAAATCATCCATGAGCTTCAATGTGGATTTAGAAAAGGCCATTCTTGTTCAGACAGTTTATTTAAAATTATTTCAGACTCTTTGGTGGAGAAAATTAATGGAAATGTTATGACATTACTTTTTCTGGATTTTAAAAAGGCATTTGACTGTGTATCCCATGTTTTACTACACAATAAGTTGAAGGCTTGCGGCATCGGAGGAAATATGTTAAAACTTCTTGACACCTTTCTGACAGACAGAAGGCAGTTTGTTAAACTCAATAATATTGAATCTTGTAGATTGCCTATCACAATAGGGGTCCCTCAAGGTTCAATCCTAGCACCAACTTTGTTTCTCATCTTCATAAATGATTTATTAACTTCATCAAAATCAGACTCATCATCATATGCATATGCTGATGATACAGTGTTCCTGTCATCTAATAAAAACCTTCAGCAACTAAAGGCAAAGGCATCTGAAGATTTAAGTGGCATTTTGGATTGGTGCAATCGTAACCGGATGGTTATAAATGTTCAGAAATCTCATTACATGCTACTTAATATCTCAGATCCGCTTTATGACCTGGAACTGTACATAGGGCATGAAAAACTAAACAGACAGAGAACTACAAGGCTTCTGGGTTTTGTGTTGAATGACTCGCTTTCATGGCAGGATCATCTAGAGTATGTATATAAAAAGGTACAACGGAATGTTTACCTACTTCAAAATTTGAGATACTTCTTGGATATAGCAAGTGCCCGCACATTTTACTTCCAGTTTATCTATTGTCACCTTATATATGGTATCCATATCATTGGCAACTTGTCCTGCAATAATGCCCTCAATAGATTATTTTTGTTGCAAAAACGGGCTTTACGCATTATCGCCAATGTGCATTACATCCCGTATTATCTCATTTCAACCGAATCCATTACACAATCATTACAACTCCTACCTCTTCCTAAGCTTGTTTGTTATTTCACTTCACTTTTTGCGCATAAGATAAACAATTTTTTAACACCTCCATTTATATATAGAGGATTTAAAAACACTACCAAGTTCAATTTTCGTGATAAACATTTACTTTTATATCATACAGACAATCTAAGATACAAAGTTTCTGCTACATACAATTCTTTACCGTTACATTTGAGATCTAAAGAGAAGTTCAGTTCATTCAAAACTTTACTTTTCAACCATATATTATCGACTTGACCAACATCATTGATGATATTATTTCCCTTCTGTTTCTCTTTTTTTGTTATAAAAAAAATTGTTTTCTGGCACTGAGTGCAAAACATTTCGAATGAGATGACTTTTGATGCCAATAAAAAGTATATATATATATATCACCATAATTCATTTTCAATGTTGATCATTGTGACAATCAGGGTTGCTCAGATTAGGGCTCCCTAAACAGGGGGGACCTCTAGCTTTCGAATGTGAACCTGCCGCAACCAAATTCAATCATTGAAGATTATAAAGGCTTGGGACTGTGGCTTGACCAGCCTTCCAGACAGGTGAGTCAGCTGCTTGCAACAGTAGTATATCAGACTTTCTGCACAATTAGTTTGTTCCCTCTGAGTATGGTGATTTCTCTTTAAGTTTGCTATGACTGGGTTAGGTTTTGTTTAATCTCAGAGACATGGGATTTAAAACTCATATTTGTATCTAAAAGTACTCCTAAATATATCAATTTGTCAAAATATTTGAGGACAACATGCCTTGAAAAATTAACTGAAAAATTTGAAAATCAACTCATAATCAAAATTGGAGACTGTCATAACATCTGTCTTTAATGCATCGAGTATCAATGCATCACAATTATTCCAGTCAGAAGCCAAGGCTAGTGAATGTTCCACATTTTTATGGATGGAGTGAAATGTCAAAATGGATTATTAAATTGAATCGCATAACATGCATCACTAGAAAACAAGTTTAATTAAGCATTTATATTTACATATTAAGTCTATATATTTAGTCAGCAATCATAGATTGAGTTTCACATCTGAATCCCGTAACTTGCATCACTAGAAACTTCTTGTTCTGTGAAAGATATATAAGATCAAGACGCAAAAATGTGGCTACTCTCAGATTTCCTGCTCAAAAGCTCAAGTGTAAGAGTAAAACTTTGCTTGAGAGAACGTAATAAAAAACATCACAAAAATTAATGTCATTCATAACGACACTTTCTCTCTGCTAAAACTCACTTGAATGAAAGATTTTATATGATACGACTCTATATCTCACAGTCATCACCTAGGCTTCTCAAAGTTAGGTACAAACCAAGAAACAGATTTGGTAAGCAGCTAGCTGCAGAACACGTAAATAAGAAAATATATCCTAAGAAGAAACGGAAAATGTATAGACAAATTATCATAACCATGGTAGCATCACACACAAAGGATATGACCATACAGCAAGCTACACAATTTGAATATAAGCCAAATTCTTGCTTCAACTGGCTGAATTAACTTTCCGGACTTACAACATTACAGTAATCTCAAATAACGGCCACAGGTCCACCTAAGAATTATGAATCCACATGGTTAGGGATACAACCTTAAATTAACTATCATTTCATCTTCACTTACATACATTTTAAAACTGTTGAGAGGTATAGATAATGGTACCACTTGATGGTGGAATTGATATGCCTTGGTCTTGTCTCAGGTTTATGTCAATTTAGCTTTATGATGTTTAAGCATCTGTTATTGACTCTTAGGACTACTTTAAATATATTCATTTGAGCAATAAAGAAATGGAGTGGAATATTCAATCTTTGGTTTTATTTACTCTGCCCACACAACTGCAGCTAACGTTCCATTCAAAGACTTACGATTTCTCTCAAAGTTTGCTCCAGTTGGGTTGGGTTTTGTTCAATCTCATTGACATTGGGTTTATATATCATACATTTATCTCATTATTCTCAAATTGCTTTATGTTTTAGTTTGTCAGACTGCTTGAAGGACATGCCCTGGAAAATAAGTTTGAGAAAATCAAATCAATATCGAAATAGGCAAAATCTAAATCTGATAGGTACAAGTCTTTGTAGGTAATTGATCAATCTAAAACCTTCTCTCATTAATCAAATGTGTTGCTCATTTGGTTTTGATCCATTTCCGTCTCATTTGCATTTGCTGGACATATTCCCTCTTCCATCTCTGCCAAAATTTGTCTACGAGCAGTTGAACTGCTCTCCACCTCTTTTTGGTGTTGATGTCAAAATCGGAATATGAACCTGGCATTGGGAGATTAACTGATAGTTTCATGAGTCCACACCAAACCATCATCATCAACAAAACAATCTAAGCGCCAGGGTGAGCTTGTTTTATCCAAAACTTCATCAGATTTTAGGAGTTGTATTGCCCTAAGGAATTCAGATTTTTGTACAATCTTGATAATAAGCTTAGAGGCATTCCGATATTCATCGACAGAGAGTTTTCCAGATCCTTTAAACTTGTTAGAATATTTGATTTTGAGCACTACAGCCACATTGTGCTGAGTCTTTGACCATGATGAAGAATGATTGGCTATATCTACAGCTACTTGCTCCAAACATGATAGAGGTTTGGTATCAGTGGCCAAAACTGTCGTCGACTGTTTGATTTCTAGATCATAATTTACTACTGGCAGAACTTTCGAGATCACATTGTTCCCACAGACAACTAGGTCCCTGAAACCATTGCGAGTTACTAAGCTCAGTTACAGAACTGACACCCCTAGAGGCTATATCATCTGGGTTCCTATTTGTCTTATCATAATGCCACTGAGAGAAATCTGAGACGTCATGGATTTGGCTCAAACGATTAGCTACAAAGGTGTGGAAGCGTTTGACATCATTGTGTCTGTAGCCTAAAACCATCTTAGAATCGGACCACAAATGTGAATCACACTTCCAGTCCATTTCAGATGACACACTTTTAGACTGTTTGGCCGCTAGTAGAGCAGCTTGAAGCTCAAGCCGTGGTATTGTAGTGGGCTTCATAGGAGCTACACAAGATTTTCCTAGTAACAGTGAACAATGTATATCCTGGTTAGAGTTTAGTGCACGTACATAACTAAAAGCTCCGTAGCCTGTCTGGCTGGCATCAGCAATTGTGTGGAGCTCACATTAGGCTGGCACAAAACCTGTAGACGTGTAGAGTATAAACACAGTGGAATAGATATTTCTGATATTCTTGACATTTCTGCATCCCATAATCAAGACCAGATTTACATGTTTGCTGAATCATGTTACGGCCAGACAAAAGCAGTGGTGAGATTAGACCAATCGGGTCGTACTCAGCTGCTACATTAGCTAATATGCTTCTGCGAGTACATGGGTTGTCTTTAGGCATATACTGATACTTGAATGAGTCTGTTTGCAGTGACCAAAGCATCTCGAGGGCGCGTTCTGTGCTCAGTAACTCAAAATCACCGGACTGATTTAGATTTACATCTGCTTGTGGAAATGACTTGAGCACACCACTATTGTTAGATAGCAGTTTATGAACCCTGAGGTTGCCCTTACTGCAAATAGCTCTAGTGTCATTAAGAAGCTTAGTAGCCTCTTCTGGAATATCATCACTGTGCAGACCATCATCGACGTAGAAATCTTGCATGATAAATTTCTGGGCTTCTGGATATTGGTTACCATGATCTTGAGCTAAGCGGTGTTGTTCGTATTTGGTACAGCGTGGGGAAGATCTGGTCCCAAAAATATGTACACACATTCGATAGGTCTGCACATTGTTTTCTTGGTCCAGCCATAAGAATCTCATATAGTCTCTATGTGCGGGTGTAACACAAAATCTATGATACATTTTTTCAATGTTCCAACTAACCGCAACAGGTTTCTGTCTGAATCTCATTAGCGCCCCTAACAGTGAGTTATTAAGATCGGGTCCTTGATACAAAGCGTCATTAATACTCATGCCTTTGTATTTACTGCTACAATCAAATACACATCGGAGTTTTTTGGTTTTGCTGTGGAATACTTCATGATGTGGCAAATACCAACAACCCTCCCGCCTTTCAAATCGGAATCTGGTACCAGCTTGGCCTCGCCTCTGGATCTGACACCGCTCATGAGTTCAGTATACTTATTTCTAAATTCTCGACCACAACGTTTGAATTGTGACAGCAATCCATTAAAACGCTTGACCACTGGTTCATAATTTAACTGTAGGCTGGTATAACTGCCTTTGAACGGTAGTGGCATGATATAATAATTGTACTAATCCTGGTATGTAGCCTCATCAAGAATGTTTAGGAATTTTAAATCGTCCTGAGAAACAGTTTGACCTGAATTTAAATCCTGGAACTCTAGACCATCTATTTGTTTCATATGTTCTCGCGGTGTCACATCCGTGACGTGAGACTTATAACAGATAGAGGCGTTGGTTGACATACACTGTGTCGATACATCAGGTGCAACAGAATATGTAAAGTGACTAAGTCCGACTTGATCAGAAAATACAGTATTAGTTTCATGTTGATTAGGTCCAATAGGGCATATCTCACAGCCTGTGCTCAACCTTCGGGAGGTTCAATCACTTCCTTGATAGTAATTGCTTTAGTACAATCACGACCTAACAACAGACCAGCACCACAGTTTAGTCTTAGTGCTATGTAGCTTGCAATTGGTTCTAGACACTTGAGATCCCTGACATTTTCCGAGGTTGGTATAACTGAGATACAACATGGTATTTGGACACGACATTAAGTTCTAGGTAGGTCGTAATGCACTGAGCTATAGAAACCTCTGATTCTGAGATTTTAGTATGTATTACACTGCACCTGCTTATTTACACTAGTCATAGAAGATATCTTAAGATTGCCTGGGAGAGATTTAGCATCAAGAGCAATGGATACCTCATCAGTTATGAATGTCTTGTTAGACTGCCAATCTACCATGGCGTAAGTCAACACTTCATTGTGTGGGTCGCTTAGAGCAGAAACCCAAACAGGTACTGTTGGAGAAAAGATACTGTGTTCAGCCGAATGGTGTTGTGTGGCGTTACTAACAGTATTAGCAGATGGCTGTGTGCTAGACTGCTAGGCTGATGTAGCAGTGTCTCGGTGGAGCAGCGTGTGGTGTGCTTTTGTTTAACACTTACTGCACTTCCAATCCCTTTGACAATCTGATTGCTGGTGTTTAATTCCAGCGCCCTTCGATAGACAACTCTCGGAATTTCGGACATTTAGACACATAAAAATGATCGTTAGATTTACAATATTGGCAGTGTCTTATACTTTGCTTTCTGACCAGCAGCGGCTGTTGTTTGATGAGAAAAAGGCCTTATTACCACCTTGAGGAGCACTAGGTTTGGGTTTCGCCTGACTATCTAAGGATTGTGGCTTTGAGCGGGTAGCTTGCTTCAAAGCATTTTGAGATGTTACAAGATTGTTGGCCTTGGCTGATTCCAGCTCCATAAACTCAACAAAGACACCAAATGGAGGAAAGCTATTCCAATTTCTTAGCTGATATTCCATAGGTTTGGAGTTCTAATAAGATCGGGAAGCAGATTGACTATCTCTTGATCTCTTAAATTCAGACATCGATTTCGTTCAGAACTGTCAGGCACTGTTTGAGATAATTTGTAAGTTTAAATATCCCCATAGCATCATTATTGCCAATCTTGGACCATGAGGAAAGCCTAGGTTTGAAAGCTTGGGCCATGAGAAAATCGTTTCAATAAAACTTATCGATGTCTGTCATGGCGTTCTGATATGCCTTTTTTGTGTCCAAATAAATATATTACTGGATAACCTTGCTAACCTGACCTGAGTTATACTGCTCTAGATAATACAGCTTGTCACTAACAGACGGGTTTACCCGCTGTTTTAGAAATGCATTAAATGCTTTCTTCCACCTGGCGGTTTGATTGTTGGAGCTTTCATAGCCTCATCTAGTTCTCTATGCTCCTGAGCTCTAATGAGTTCGTGATAAATACCCTCACTTTGGTTGCAACTGGATATTTTGGAGCTATCATGAGACTCTGGAGTCGTCTCACTACTGGACTGGACCACAGATTGAGCATTTGCACCAATATCACCCTGAACAGACAATCCTGAATTATTATTTGGATAAGAGCTAATTTTTTTGTTTGACTGACATGAGAATATCCGATAGCTAATTTTGTTAGATTTGGGTTGGGTTGTTTTGAACTGAGATTTTGAGTCGGGCGGTAAAGCAGAGATATGCCATCCACTGAGCGATTGTGTATTGACAGAAGACCGGACATTAGATTTATATAGCCATGCATTGTTATCACCAGAATGAAACCCGGTAGCAAAGTCGTTTTCATTGTGTGACTGTAATAGCTTTCTGATTAGCCATTCCGAGTCATTGGATTTGGGTTGGGAGTGAACAAAAGATTTTTGTCCAGCTTCTAGACCAGCTCGGTGCTCGTTAGCCTGAATGTGGACCTGAATAGGATTACTTGCATGAGGCAATGTTAACAGCATGTCATCAGAAACAATAACAGATCCTTTTTGAGAATTGCTGTAGGGAGGCCTATGGACCTTTTAATCTCCCTGAGATCTACAACTCTAACCTGCACCAAACCCGCATGCGAAAAATGCGCACAGGCCATCGTAACAGAAACTACAAGGATCAATGAACGAGAGTACAGCGACCCACAACACACCGGAAGTATGAACCAATAGATTGACAAAGTATGACAAGAATCGCATCAGCAACCATGCACACAACAGCCCAAAAATCTGCACTATTAACTGTGAATGTGTGGATAAAGTAGAAAAATAACCTTATCCTAAAACATCACAGACGGCACGCACCTGAGTATAGTGTGAGAATATAAACATAGATCAGAGCTTCCGAGCAGCAGTTCATTTGATAATAATCCGAGCTTCTATCTATTGGCGCTGTCAGTTTTCTAGATTCTGCAACAGATTAGAGGGAGAGTGCTGCAGAGGGGTTACTGCAGCTGTCTACTGGAGATGATGTAGTCAACAACAACTGGAGTGTTGTTGTGATCAAGGAGATATGAGGACGGGTTTCCTTGATCTGAACTCCGATAGTGACGTGGAGTATACGGCGTTTGCTGCATAGGTACTGGTAACACGCTGGTGGAGGCTGGCAAGAGGATTTAGTTACGTGATCATATCCTGCATCATGTAGAAATTATGCGAGTTGAGTTGCCGAGAGATTATTGGTGTGACGAGTTGACATGTTGTATACATGTGGAGTTGACAGTGATGACAGATGTCAAGCTAAAGTTTCTCTGTACTGGCGATCGGTGGGTGGATTAAACGGAAGTGTGGTTATCTCAAGTTCACAGATAATTGTTTGTATCGATTTAGTGAAACTGAAATTAAAAGCAAATAAAGTCAGGTGCTAAAAAGGTGAAAACTGTTGTACCTCAATTCGCCGTCATTAAACTAATGCTAATTCTAAAAGTTGGAGAAAACACTCAAATAAATTATCACAAATGTTAAACCTTATCAATTTTGTTTACTAACAGATTTACCACTAACGCAAGAAAAATATCACAATCATTATTATCTAAACAAACTAACCTTACATAAACGATAATAAAAATTATATTTACCTTTTTGACTCCCTCTGTTTGTTAAAGAAAAACCTTTCCCCAGTAAAATAAAATATAAATTATAAACACCGTATAGAACGGCGGAGCATAAGTACTTTAGTGAAATCGTATGACACAACACATCAAGCTCCTATGGGCAAGTGATTTATCCACACAAACACAGCAAGACAGTGCAGCTGATTGGGCATGAATGCATACATAGTCTGACACAACTTAGGCCACACAGTGACAATGCAATTAGCGAACACTCCCAGTGAATGGCAGGGGGGGGGGGGCACAATGCAGCGCACCGCATCTACACTAAGATTATAAACATATCTCCCTAATTCATTTCAAATGTTGTTTATTTTGATAACGAGGGTTGCTCAGGTTAGGGCTTCACAATCAGGGGGAACTTCTAACTTTCAGATATGATGCGGTCATAGTTGACTGTCCTGTGTAGCGCAGGGTCACACCAAATTGACTCTTGGGTTCGAGAGATAAAGCTTTTTGGTTTGAGAGAGGCGCTGTAAGCCCCCCTCCTCCCCCCAACGGGGTTCAGGGCGGAGCCCAATCCCCAAAGCCTAGAGAACGGTGTAAGACCTTACAAATTAATAAATTTACTGGGTCTCGGAGGCGTGTTTTAGGTGAAACTTGATTAGCAAATTATCAAAGGAATAAAACGATCAAGAATTAAATGGGCGAGCATGAGCTGCCACCACAAAAGTGATAACTGAAAAAAAAACAATAATTCATCATTTTACATTACAGTTGTCGACCAAGATGAGTTCATGTATGAAACAAAATCAAGTCGAGTTAATTTTTTATATAATTTGTAGAGATAGCATCTGTAGGGCAACTTGGCACCAGTTGGCCCAGTTGCAAGTAACAAACTCACAATTTGGTACTCAGTTAGTCGTTGGCTTACTTTCACTGCAAAGTGATCTTGTGAACTTTTGCATGAATGATTTCCACATGATAATTTCTTGACAACCAGTGATTCCATTTTAATTCTGTTTTCATTCTCTTAATATTTTGCGAAGCCCAAGGAAAGATCTTTTAATTAGGATTAATTGAAAAGTACCTCTTGAGGTAGAAAATGGGCTTAATTTTGTAAGACACAGGGGATAAAATTCTCAGGAAGTTGTTTGTCATGATCTATCTCATCATACAATCCTTCTTAAATCCACAATATAGCACTCTGTTCAGCTGCCTGTATTCCAATGATCTTTTGGTCTATGAAACACCGCTGTATCTTGTGATGATACAACTATTGAGCTCTAACTGGCTTTGAACAAGAGAAAGCCACAGATTAGTAGGATCAATAATTTTGAGAGTCGGTTTGTTGACAGCCTTCGCTTATTTCCAGTAATCCTTCGGCTAATACAGTAAGCTTCTGTATACACAGTCATATTTTCTGATATTATTCAGAGTGACTCAGTTCAAGGTATCTGAATCTGAATCTGGTGATTATCTCCTCCTGGCCAAACTTTGAACTTCACTCTAGGGGAGTGTATTTATCATTGATGAATTAAACCCACATATCATTATGTATTATACCAATATAAACCCAATGAGCCACAATAGAATTTAAAAAAAAATTATTTCTCAAAGAAATCTACAAAAAATGACCGTTGCTAGTTAAGTAAGGTATCGTACTTCCAATTGTCCGATTTCTTCCAAATTTTGTTTGGTTATTCACAATAGGGCTGTCCAGATATGTTGATTTTTGCATCATTGTAAGTTTCATGAAAGCAAAATGTAACATGTATATCTTTTTTTTAAAAGTATGCCTGATGTATGCTTACGATTGCGCAATACGCCAGAGACCTTAGCCTTTGATATACTCTCTATGTCTAAACAAAGCCCATCCTATAACAAGCTTTCAATTCAATCAATGTATGAGGCACAATAGTCTTATGTCCCGAATGGAACAGGTACAACTATAATTTGCTACAGGTAGCCTAATACCGTTTGTACCAAACATTATAAATTGTTAATACTATATTTTAGAAAATATTCCGATCATGAAATAAATTATCAATGGCGCTGATTCGAATTCAGTAATTTAGCGGAATATCTCATCATTCAATATCAAATTTGGAAATACGTCTTAGGCACAGCTGGTCTTCATTGGTTTCCCATCTTATTTCAATGTTTAATATCTCAACAAGAATTTTATTCATTTGTAGTTTAGTTATAATTTCCAAATATAGGCTTTTTTAACCTTTGTCAACCATCTGATTGTCGAGAAAGTTCTTGCGTTTTCTATGACTCAATTGAGAAACATATTAGGTACGCAGCTAGCTGCAGAACACGTAAATAAGAAAATATATCTTAATAAGAAACAAAAATGTATAGACAATTATCATATCCATGGTAGCATCACACACAAGGGTTATGACCATACAGCAAGCTACACAATTTGAATAAAAGCCAAATTCTCGCCTTCAACTGGCTGAATTAGGTTTACAGACTTACAACACTACAGTAATCTCAAATAACAGCCACAGGTCCACCTAAGAATTATGAATCCACGTGGTTAGGGATACAACCTTATTTCAAACAATTATTACATCATCAATTACATACACTTGACAACTGATGTAAGTATAAATAACGGTACCGCTTGATGATAGAATTGATATGCCTTGTGAAAGTTTTAAGTCAATTTAGATTTAGGATGTTTAAGCATCTGTTATCCACTCTTAGGACTGTTTTAAATATATTCATTGGAGCAAACTAGAATATCCAATGTCGTTTCATTCTATTCTGCTAAATTTCTTGTGGATTTTGTTTAGCAGAACAAAATACTTTCTATATGTATATCAAATTTGCGGGGTAACAACTCTGGTTTAAATATTTATAAAAATAAGCAGATGATGATTCCTACAGCTATTGAACTACAAAATGCATATAAGTCACTGAGTTCAAAATTTGTTTAGCCGTAAATGAGATAAGCTGCTAAATCTATTGTAATTTTCAAACTCAAAATCCGATCAAATTGATCGAGTTATGAACAATAAACCTGGATTGTGGACAGAAAATCAATGATCACATCATTGCTTCTACACCTTCCAATGACGTTACGTTGCCCACAATTAAGTCCCTCTGTGCCTCAATATACATATTGTGTCATGTCTAGGTTTATAATCAAGTCTATGATTGCACCCCATTTATAGAGGTGGCAACTTCGTTGAACTCTTTCAAATCTTTCACTTTCACTATTTAAATGGACTATTTGTTGACAGTTGAATATGTTTGTAAATATTTAAATGGTAAAGGTGGAAGATTTGCCCTTAAGATGATGGCATTGACCTACTACCAACTACCAACAGATTTGTACAATTTAAAAGCAGAGGTGTATATTTAAATTTTGGAGACCTGTGTTGGCAGTTTTATTACCTTTTCGATGAGGACTTGCAAAGTATGCTAGACAATGTGATATTGCCTTTTATTTACTATATCCATGTGAGCAGTTTGTTTTAGACAATTGTTATAAATGTTCCTACCAGTAGATATAAAAGAAAAGGGATTATTCTTTATAGTTTACCTATCACAAATTATGATCATGCTATCATATAGCTAATATAAGGATGAATTGAGCGTTTTTTAAATTTAGCTTTGTTGCATGAACCAGCCATTGCATGCGTGTTCATCTAGGTCTATTTAGGTCTGTTCCGATAAGGTTCAATAATACAGGTGGTATACTATGTTATTTTTTTTTGTCCCTCTGTTTCTATAAAAAATGTAGCCAATTCATGGTGTACCCAACACATACCTCTTTCCCAGGTGGCTTGTTAAATTGCCGCCAATGTAATTTCATTTAGAGCTCGTGGGAGGAGGTCATTGAGCTGAAAAAAAATTGGCCATTCAATTTGGTCTATCCGTCCAGCTAAGACTGTCCTTCCATTAAAATAAATTTTCCATCTGCTTATGCCTTTTTAGTACAGGTTTTCCCATCGAATGCGTCCAACAGATGGGCAATGACACATGGACACAGGTGGACAGTCCAATCACCTCACCATCACGACTAGCCCTCCTTATACAGGATTGCTAGACAGGCTGCAGCATTTCGTTCTCGAATGAGTATGTCAAGAGAAAATAAGTGATTGACCAAATCAAAGACTTGTTTCTAAAAGACTGCTTCAATATATTGTGATTTGGTTTGATTGACGTTTCATTGGCAATATATAAAACACAAGAAGTACATCTAAGTGTCATATGAGGATGCAATGATCGGTTTTTCAATTTAAGTTTGTGGCATGAACCAGCCATTGCATCCATGTTCATCTAGGTCTATTTAGGTCTTTTTTGATAAGGTCTAGTCCAATAATACAGGAGGTATACTATGTAATTTTTTGTTGCCCCTCTGTGTCTATAACAATGTAACCAGCACATGGTATAGGGGCACTACACAACACACACCTCTTTCCCAGATGGCTTGCTAAATTGATTAGTTTAAAAACACTTTGCCGCCAAGTGATATTATTTAGCGCAAGTCAGAAGAGGTGGAAAGTGCTGAAAAAAATTGGCCATACTTCTTTGTCTATCCGTCCAGCAAAACCCTGTCCATTCACTAAAACATATTGCCGTCAGTAAACACCCGTCCAGTACAGGTTGCATGCCAACAGTGTCCAACAGATGGGCACAGGATGCATGGACACAGGTGGATAGTTTGGAATTCTATCAGCTGCAGTGAGTGAGTGATCAAATACGAAAATCAGTACCTGCTGAAGGTTTCAATGCAGCTCTATTTTACCTTGTAAAATGCACTGTCAGCTACTAGGCTACCCTTTCTTGATTATATGAGCTAAAGGAGTTTATTTCTCAAAAGTATATACCGTAAAAAATGGAAATTAAGTATTGTCACAGATGTTACCACCTGATTAGGTTTGTTGATTGTCGGACGTGCTTGCAGGCAGGCTCATAATATGTAACAATTGGCTCCACTAAACAATGAATATCACGATAAATAAAAATAATAATAAATATGAATACAATTTTGGGCAGCACATATCACACCACTATCTGTATCACACGTCTACACCCACATATTGCTCAAATAGGTAATGTGTTCTTACAAATTCAAACGATCTAATCATGCTGTTAAACATGGTATTATAATTCTTGTCATGCAGGCTTAAATAAGGGAACGACACATTTTCTAACCGAAAGCCGTACATTACTCTAATAACATCAGCACAGTAATATTGTTTCCAATATCAATTCTGGAAAGTATTTGTTTTGACCTGAACAGTAAGCTTCTGTATACACAGTCATATTTTCTTATATTATTCAGAGTAAAATTCTCAGTGCCAAGCATGTACTGGATACAAAATTTGGTTGAGATCAAACAACAAAGAGCTGACATGTTAGATGACAAACATAACTTTTTCACTTCACTGCACTTGACTGGGTACCACACATATATAGAATGAATTGTATTGTATCGTGGTAGGCCTACATACCTTGACAAAGTTATTAAGTATTGTCTGGTGTTACTTATAATGCATTGCTGGTCACTGGACAGAAACATCTGAGTTGTAAGAGATTGGGACACAGACTAATTGAGCACCTATTCTGTAATAGATTTATTGTTTTTCAATTTTTTATTAAATCCCAGTAGCCGTGGTATTCCCCTGACAACAGGGATAAATTTGACTTCTGTTTATGGCACAGGCCAATTTAACGATTATAGCTTATTTTTAATGAATAAGGAACTTCTTGTTCTGTGAAACATATTCAAGATCAAGACGCAAAGATGGGGCTAATCTCAGATTTCCTGCTTAAAAGCTCAAGTGAAAGAGTAAAACAAGTAAAACTTTGCTTGAGAGGACGGAATAAAAACATCACAAAAATTAAGAAGTCGTTTATAACGACACTTGCTCTCTGCAAAAACTCACTTGAATGAAAGATTTTAGAAGAAACAACTCTATAGTTAGGTACAAACCGAGAAACAGATTTAGTACGCAGCTAGGTGCAGAACACGTAAATAACAAAATATATCCTAATAAGAAACAAAAAAATGTATACACAATTATCATATCCATGGTACTATCACACGCAAAGGTTATGAACATACAGCAAGCTACACAATTTGAATAAAAGCCAAATTCCTGCCTTCAACTGGCTGAATTAGGTTTCCGGACTTACAACATTACACTAATCTCAAATAACGGCCGCAGGTCCACCCTAGGGATACAACCTCAATTCAACTATTATTTCATCACCACTTATATACATTTTATAATAGTTGAGAGGTATAAATAATGCTACCACTTGATGGTGGAATTGATATGCCTTTGTCTTGTCGCAGGTTTATGTCAATATGTATTTATGGTGTTTAACCATCTGTTATCGACTCTTAGGACTACTTTAAATATATTCATCAGAGCAAAAGGAAATGGAGTGGAATATTCCATCTTCGGTTTTATTTACCCCGCCTACACGACTGCAGCTAACGTTCCATTCAAAAACTTACGATTTCTCTCAAAGTTTGCTCTGATTGGGTTAGGTTTCTTTCAATCTCATTGACATTTGATTTAAAGTTCATACATTTATCTCATTTTTCTCAAATTGCTTTATCTTTTAGTTTGTCAGACTGCTTGAAGGACATGCCCTGAAAAATAAAATTGAGAAAATCAAATCAATATCGAAATAGGACGAGGTCATAACATCTGTCTTTGATGCATTGAGTAACAATTTATTACAAATATACCAGTCAGAAGCAAAGGCTAGTCAATGTTCCATATTTTTTATGGATTGACTGAAATGTCACTATCAATTGATAAATTGAATCGCATAACTTGCATCAATATAAATACTTATTTGTATCTGAAACGTCAGATTGCAATTCAATTGATTTATGGTTACTGCTATCTCGTCAGATACTTGCATTAAAAGGAAACCCAAATCTATTCGGACAGCAAAATCTAAATCTGATAGGTACAATTCTTCCTAGATAAATGTTCAATCTAAAACTTTCTCTCATTAATCAAATGTGTCGCTCAATCGTGTTTGCTCCATGAACTGACAAACAGTATCGCATGGGATTTTAACGTTACATTATTTCTCCTCCACAGCATCTGCACACTGCCAGGACTGGAGTCATTAGAGGTTAGTGGGAATGAGGGCTTACAGAATATACCTGCAGGATTGGGGCAAATTCGATCATTGAAGACAATAAAGGCTTGGGGCTGTGGTTTGACCAGCTTTCCAAACAGATGGGATGAGATGGGATTTTAAATTGAAATTTTTTACCTAAAACTTCTCCTAAATATTTAAATTTGTCGAACTGCATGAAGGACATGTTCTGAAAAATTAGTTTGAGAAAATCAAATCAAAATCAAAATAAGACGCTGTCATAACGTCACAACTCGCTCTCCTTAAACAGGAATGCTAGACAAGCTGCAGTAGCTTTTTCTCGAATGATTATGTCAAGAGAAAACAGGTGCTTGATCAGATTGGTTTCAAAAATAATGTTTCGATATGTTGTGACTTAGTTCGACAAGCAAAAGGAAGTGAGCATCACCAAATGTGGGCTAGAGATTGAGGGATGTTTGCACTGATAAGTCTTATGACATAATAATGGGAGTACCTGCTGTTATTGTCACTTATTTCCCTCTTTGTCTATACAAGTGTAACACAAGAAGTATGCCTAAGTGCCGTGTAGTAAATGTGATGATGCTTGCTTGCTATGATTGGTTTTTTGAATTCAAGCTAAAACATGAACCAGTCATTGCATGCATGCTCATATAGGTCTATTTAGGTCTGCTCAAATAAGGGTCAGTAATACAGGTGCTGTTTTAAAGTATTTAGTCATTACAGTCATCATACAAGGACAATCTCGCTATGTAGAGCACAGGACTGCTCCAAATTTGTGTCAATTTTGCATGGGCCCCAACATTTTTTCTTGTGGATGAAGACTTTTAACTGGCACATAAAATCTCTTAATTTAAGCTGTTCTCAGCATAATGTCAACTAGGCACCATGCTAGCAACAATGTAATTTCACTAGGGGCCAGTCAGTAAAGGCTTCGGATCAAGCTGAAGAAGTTTGGCATTTCGTTTTGACTATCCGATCATGCCTGTTCAGCAAAATTGGTCTGTCCAATAAAACAAGTTGCCCTTCCGTCTATACCAGTACAGGTTGTCCCCAAACTGTGTCCGTACGGACACAGGCTGACGGTCGGGTATCTTGTCAGCCACTTACCTGGTTGTGAGTGCTTAAAAATAAAAATCAACACCGACTAAAGGTATCAACACAGCTTGATTTTTCATTGAATCATTGAACTGTTAGATGTGCCGCTAAACTTTCTTAATTTCATGAACTAAAGCAGTTTCTCTCTCAAAAGTATTTACAAAAATAAAAAGATAAAATAATTACTCTCACAGGACAAAAAGACAAAATGATTACTGTTGTTACCACCTTATCGGTTTTGTTGTTTGTCAGACATGTTGGCAGACAGGCTCATAGTCCAAGTTATTGAAGATAATTGCATTCAGTATGTACCAATTTGCTACATATATATTACGATGAATATCATAGTAAACTCATTTTTTTTGCGGCACTGATCAAGATCACACCACTATCTGTTTCACAAGTCTAGACCAACATATCGCTAAATTAGGAATTATCTTCTTACAAATTCAATTGCTCAAATTGTGCTGTAAAAATGCATTTTAGTCCTGTAATGCAGGCTTAAATGGGCAAAGACACATCTTCTAACCGAAAGCCCTTCTATTGCTCAAAATAATCTAATAGCCATATCGCAATAATATGCTTTTCTATATCAAAACACTTTTGTTGACTTCCATCCCACATCTCACACTTGAAGATTCGGTATTATTCTTATAAGAAGAAGTAATTAAATCCATAGTTAGGTAATTATAATAACAACAGTTACTTTATGGAAAAATATTCCAAGATTGAAAATCTCAATAGGCCCACTTGATTGTTCGCCAAATGACTTCATTAGATCATCCCCTACATGTAAAGATCAAAAGTATACCTACAATTATTTGCAGAAGATATGTATGTGCGAGTGATAACAAAATATCACTAATTTGTGTCTTGTGACACTCTTAGCTGTGACCAATTTTATGAGCAAGATACAGACATGGATTAATTGAAATCGGATAACAGCTTTTTAATAATTATAAACCTAGACAGGACACTATACATTTGAAGTGAGGCACTCAATTGTAGGCAACGCAACGTCATTAGAAGGTGTAGTAATCAATGATATTATCATTGATTTACTGTCAACATAACTCAATCAATTTTGATCGGATTTCGAGTTTCAAAATTGCTTTACAAACAGCAGCATCTTGTTATCAACCTGATGTTATATCTGCTTCTCAGTGACTTATATGGTTGCTCCTTATCTCCCCCTACATCTTTTTAATTTGATGCAAAAACCATCACGAAATGATTGAAAGTTATTGTCCAGGCTTGGTGGTGTAATTACTTTTTAATCCACGAAATGAATGCAAAAAATCGTGGATGTCATACAACGTGGTGAAATGTTGGCAAAATATTATCTTTTTTTAACCAGATGACTCAATTAAAATGCACTTCTACAAACGCTAAAAGCGTTGTGTGTGACCTCGTTGTGACGTTGTCAGTAGAAGAATCTTTTAGGGTCACTCTATTGTATTAACCCTTCATTTAATGCAGCATTTCTAAAATATAAATGTATTCTCAGTTTTCTCATAAAAACTTTGGATGCCAGCTGAGATGCTACATTTATCCTCTATTGGAAAGAATCAGACGCAGCATATAAAGGATTCTTTTGTTTACCAAAACTTGAAACAATGAGAAGCATTGAATTGTATAGAGGCCTCACACTCAGCACAATACAATGATACAATGTTCATATCACAATAAAGATTTGATGTGAACCTGTAGTCTTGTCTTCTAAAATGACATCCCTTAAAATAATATCAGATTATGAGTATTGAATGCCGACGTAGATTATTGTTCCTAATTTGAAAATGGAACCCATGTTTTATTGTGAAAGCAGAAAATAAAAAGTACCTAGGCATGATAGAAGGACCAGTAATTTTAGAACCTCCACATGACCGAGAAATATTGGGATTCTAAAACAGGGACCGGCAAAATTATTCATTATTTTACTTAAGGCAGTTCAGTACACATGAAGGGGGTGAATGTGATCACAGTACACTCTTAATTTTTTTAATACCTATGAGGTAACTTGTCAAGTCTTATGAGCTTGCCTCTTCTAACTTCAGGCCACCAGGTTTCAGTATCTTGCCCAGATCATAACCTTACAGCAAATTTACACATCAAGCAACACTATTAGCACTGATAATAGAAACTAGATCTCGCAGATCCCTGTCACAGAGTAAATTCAAGCAGCATCCAAGCATTGTATCTCAACCATCTTACATCGCATAGGGGCACACACAGCGATTCCACTGCGTTATGTTGTAATATTTAAAAACTTCTAGACTCTAGTGTTCTGTCAGCAAACAGCATTAGGCACCCAAAAATGAAGCCACAGGCCAGCCACAGCGGACAATATTTTTCATTTTGATGATTCAGAGTGTTGTGGATATGCTGAAAAAGACATGCAATACCAATTTCCAGAGTTGTGGCAAGAGATTGCCATTTTTTATTTGATTACTTTATGCCATAGGTTTATCAGTATTATTGGCATTTGGGACAACCAACCTATGGATATCTTTTAACATTGTAATATATAATCTTGAAACCTTTAGGTTTTAGTTTGTCAGACTGCGTGTAGGACATGCCCTGAAAAATGAGTTCGAGAAAATGAAATCAATATCGAAATAGGACGAGGTCAAATCATCTGTCTTTGATGCATTGAGTAACAAGTTAATACAAATAGACCAGTGAGAAGCAAAGGCTAGTCAATTTTCCATACTTGTTTATGGATGGAGTGAAATGTCACTATCAATTGATAAATTGAATCAAATAACTTGCATCACTATAAATACTTATTCATATCTGAAACGTCAGATTGCAATTCAATTGAGTTATGGTCACTATTATCTCCTCCGATACTTGCATTAAAAGGAAGCCCAAATCTATTCAGAGAGCAAAATCTAAATATGATAGGTACAATTCTTCCTGGGTAATTGATCAGTCTAAAACTTTCTCTCATGAATCGAATTTGTTGCTCAATTGTATTTGCTCCATCAACTGACAAGCAGTACTGCATGGTATTTTAACATTCTATTATTTATCCACCACAGCATCTGCAAACTGCCAAGACTGGAGTTGTTGAGTGTTAGTAACAATTATGGCCTACAGACATTACCTGCAGGATTGGGGGAAATTCCATCATTGAAGAGTATATATGCGATTGACTGTGGCTTGACCAGCCTTCCAGACAGGTGAGTCAGATGCTTGCAACAGTAGTATATCAGACTTTTTTTACAATTAGTTTGTTCCTTCTGAGTATGGTGATTTCTCTTTATGTTTGCTATGACGGGGTTAGGATTTGTTTATTCTAATTGACATGGGATTTGAAGCCGTATTTTTAAGTAAAATTAATCCTAAATAATTAAGTTTATCAGAATGTTTGAGGACAACATGCCCTAAAAAATTAGTTAGAGAAAATCAACTCAAAATCAAAATATGAGACTGTCTTAACATCTATCTTTGATGCATTGAGTAGCAACGCATGAAAATTATACTAGTCAGAAGCTAAGGCTAGTGAATATTCCACAGTTTTTATGGATGGAGTGAAATGTCACTATGGATTGATAAATTAAATCGCATGGCATGCATCACTAGAAAACAAGTTTAATTAAGCATTTATATCTACATAATAAGTCTATATTTTTGTAAGCAATTATAGATTGAACGTAACTTGCATCACTACAAATACCTATGAATATCTGAAACATACATGTGAGTCAGATGTTTGCAACAGTAGTAACTTTGAGTAAGCGACATGCGCTTCCCTAAAAAGAGGTGAGGAAAACAATGGTCTGACCCCATTACAATAATTTTCCTTTGAGGAAAACTTAAAATTGGAAACTCCGGTTTTTAGTGCTAATGATTTAGTTCTCGCATCATCGGTTTAATTAGGCGTACGGATAATGAAAGCACATACATATGCAATTATATTACGATTCACTACTAACAATTTAACAATATTAGCAATAATATGTATCATGCACACAATTCAAAATTGGTCATCTATTAAGTTTGATTGATCGACTCTGAATTGGAGCTCTCATGTAAAGAAAAAAGACATAACTGGACATTTTAAAATTAGCATTACCTTCTCTTTTTCTCATTTTTATGCATCTAGTATTCAAATATCTCAACAGTATCACAAATTCCTCTCCTTATACAGGATTGCTAGACAGGCTGCAGTAGTTTGTTCTCAAATGAGTATGTCAAGAGAAAATAAGTGTTTGGCCAAATCAAAGACTGGTTTCAAAAAGACTGCTTTAATATTATTGTGACTTGGTTCGATTGACGTTGCATTGGCAATATATGAAACTTAAATCAATGATTGCAAAAAGAAGTGAGTTTCACAAAATGTGGGCTAGAGATGAAGGATATTTTTATTGCCCCTCTGTTTCTATAAAAAATGTAGCCAATTAACGGTATACCCAACACATACCTCTTTCCCAGGTAACTCGCTAGATTGATCAGTCCAAAAACGCTTTGCTGCCAATATAATTTCATTTAGAGCTAGTTGGAGGAAGTCATTGAGCTGATAAAAAAAATTGGCCATTCAATTTGGTCTAACCCTCCAGCTAAAACTATCAGTCCATTAAAACAAATTTTCCATCTGCCTATGCCTTTTCAGTACAGGTTGTCCCGTCAAATGTGTCCAACAGATAGGCAAAAGACCCATAAACACAGGGTGACAGTTTGGAATCCCATCAGCCGCACACCTCTGGTATGTGTTTAAAAATAAAAATCAACGATTTGCCATTGTATCAATGCACAGTCAGATATGAGGCTATACTTTCTTAATTTGTGTAAGTGAAGCCGTTTATTTCTCGAAAGTATATACCGCAAACAAAAATGGAAATTAATTATTATCACAGTCGTTAACACCTGATTAGTTTTGTTGATTGTCGGACACGCTGGCAGGCTGGCTCAAAGTCTATGTATCTGAAAATAATTTCATTTAAAATCTAACAATTGGCTCATATTAACAATGAATATCCTAATAAATCATAATAATAATGAGTAATTTTCGGCAGCAGAGATCAAGTTCAAACTACTATCTGTATCACAAGTCTACACCCACGTATTGCCAAATTAGGAATTCTGTTCTTACAAATTCAAACGCTCTTATCATGCTGTTGAAAATGGTACTTATTCTTGTCATGCAGGCTTAAATAAGTAAACGACACAGTTTCTCACCGATAGTTGTGCAGTACTTTAATAACCATAATTTTATCACAATAATATGTTTTTTGATATTAATTCTTGAAAATATTTGTGATGGCGTTCACTCCACATCTCCCGCTTGAAAATCCTGTATTTATAAAAACAAATAAGTGAATCTAAAATTTGGTAATCACAATAATAACAATTACTTTGGCAAGAAATATTCTTTGACTGAAAATCTCAATTCACCTAAATAGCAATACAACCCAGGTATGAATCAGGCCAGCAGTCATCAAATCAGGAGAGTTTTTGGGAGGTATTCACAGCCTTGAACTGTTGTTAATTATTGCAAGAAAGGATGGTCCTGCTCTGTATGGCAATGTAGACCAGCTTGATAAATATTGCTTGATCTGCCAAACGAGTTTAGGAACATCAATAACTTGATTATTGGGCAAATGACTCCATGACGTCATCACTTTCTGGTAAAGATTGAGATAAACTGAGATTTCCAATACCATAAAGTTATATTAAGTTCAAAAGTACGATGCCTAGGGTGTATTATCCCGTAGCAATTACTAAAATGTAGCCGACTACTATCAAGTATGAAAACTTCTTTTACTGAAATAGAGTTATTTGACATCCTTAAGAAAATCTGAAATGGGCACAACTTCTAAGATTGCTAAGATTATAATCATGCCTGAAAAAAAACAAGTCGAGTTAAATTTGTATTGAATTAGTCGGGATAGAACCTGTAGTGACATTTGGTATCAGTCGGCCCTGTGGCAAGTAATGAACTAACAATTTAGTAATCAGTTAGTCCTTGGCTTACCCTCACTGCAAAGTGATCTTGTAAACTTTCGCATGAAAAAACTTTGCATGCGAATTTCTTGATTCCGTGTTAATTCTCTTTTCATTGTATTAATATTTCATACATACAATCTCTTAATTTAAGCTGTTCTCAGCATAATGTCAACTAAGCACCTTGCTAGCAATAATGTAATTTCAATAGGGGCCAGTCGGTAAAGGCTTCAGATCAAGCTGAAGCAGTTGGGCATTCCGTTTTGACTATCCGCCCATGCCTATTCAGCAAAATTGGTCTGTCCAATAAAACAAGTTGCCCCTCCGTCTATACCGGTCCAGTACAGGCTGTCCCCCCAACTGTGTCCGCATGGACACAGTCCAACGGTCGGGTATCCTGTCAGCCACTTACCTGGTGGTGAGTGCTTAAAAATAAAAATCAACGCCGACTAAAGGTATCAACACAGCTTCTTTTTCATTGCATCATTGAACTGCCAGATGTGCCGCTAAACTTTCTTAATGTTATGAACTAAAGCAGTTTCTCTCTCAAAAGTATTTACAAAAACAAAAAGGAGAAAATAATTACTGTCACAGGACAAAAAGACAAAATAATTAAAATAATTGTTACCACCTCATCGGTTCTGTTGTTTGTCAGACATTTTTGCAGACAGGCTCTTGAATATCATAGTAAATTCATTTTTTTTGGCAGCACTAATCAAGTTCACACCAATTGTGCTGTAAAAAATGGATTTTAGTCTGGTAATGCAGGCTTAAATGGGCAAAGACCCGTCTTCTAACCGTAAGCCCTACTATCAATATCACAATAATATGTTTTTCTATATCAAAATACTTTTGTTGACTTAAATCCCACATCTCCCACTTGAAGATTCCGTATTATTCTTATAAAAATAAGTAATTAAATCCATAGTTAGGTAATTATAATAATAACAATTATTTTATGGAAAAATATTCCAAGATTGAAAATATCAATAGGCCTGCTTGATTGTTCGGCAAATGACTTCATTAGATCTTCCCCTACTTGTAAATATTAAGAGTATAGCTATACTTATTTGCAGAAGATTTGTATGTGCGAGTGATGACAAAATATCTAGCAGCATGATTTTTCGTCCCTCAACTAAACGATTATAAGTTATCAGTAGTTATAAGTTTAGAAGAAAATATTACTAATTTGTGTATTGTGACACTCTAAAGCTGTGACCAATTTCATGAGCAAGATATAGGCTGTATATTTTAGGGTAAATACTAGATTATTGCACCTTAATTGAAATATGATAACAAATTTCTATTAATTTTTGTAACATAATCAATTGCACCAATAGACTTAATTAGAAACCTAGACAGGACACTACATATAGCTGAAATGAAGCACTCAATTGTGGGCAACACAACGTCATTGGAAGGTGTAGTAAGCAATGATATTATCATTGGTTTACTGTCAACATAACTCAATCAATTTTGATCGGATTTGGAGTTTCAAAATTGCTTTACAAACAGCAGCATCTTGTTATCAACTTGATGTTATTTCTGCTTCTAAGTGACTTATATTATTTCCTCTTTATCTCCCCCAACATTTTTTTTAATTTGATGCAGAAACCATCACAAAATGGTTGAAAGTTACTGTCCAGGCTTAGCGGTGTATTTACTATTTAATCGACGAAATGAATGCAAAGAATCATGAATTTCATACAACGTGATGAAATGTTGGCAAAATGTTATCTTTTATTAACCAGATGACTCAATTAAAATGCACTTCTACAAATGCTAAAAGCGTCCACTTTTTTGTATGACCTCGTTGTGACGTTGCAAATAGAAGAATCATTTAGGGTCACTCTATCGTATTTTCCATTCATTTAATGCAGCATTTCTAGAAATTTATTCTCAGTTTTCTCATATAAACTTGGATGCAAGCTGACATGCTATATTTATTCTCTATTGAAAAGTATCAGGCACAGCATATAAAGGATTCTTTTGTTTACCAAAAGTTGAATCAATGAAAAGCATTGAATTCTATAGAGGCCTCACAATCAGCACAATACAATGATACAATATTCATATCACAATGAAGATTTGATGTGAACCTGTAGTGTTGTCTTCTATCATGACATCACTTATAATATCAGATTATGAGTATTGAATACCGACTTAGATTATTGTTCCTAATATGAAAATGGGACCCATATTCAATTGTGAAAGCAGAATATATAAAGTACCTAGGTATGATAGAAGAAACAGTAATTTTAGAACCCTCCACATGATAAAGAAATATTGGGATTCTAAAACAAGGACTGGCAGATTTATTCATTATTTTACCTAAGTCATTTCAGTACACATGAAGGGGGTAAATGTGATCACAGTACACTCTTAATTATTTTAATACCTATAAGTCTTATGAGCTTGCCTCTCCTAACTTCAGGCCACCAGGTTTCAGTATCTTGCCCATATCATACCTTACAGCAAATTTACACATCATCACTATTGGCGCTGATAATAGAAACCAGATCTCGCAAATCCCTGTCACAGAGTAGGAAATTCAAGCTCCATCCAAGCATTGTATCTCAACCATCTTAAATCGCACAGGGGCACACACAGCAATTCCACTGCGTTAAATTGTAATATTTCAAAACTTCTAGACTCTAGTGTTTTGTCAGCAAACAGCATTAGGCACACAAAAATGAAGCCATCGGCCAGCCACAGCAGACTATATTTTTCATTTTGATGATTCAGAGTGTATGTTGAAAAAGATATGCAATACCAATTTCCAGAGTTGTGGCAACTGATTGCCAATTTTAATTTAATTATTTTATGCCATAGGTTTATCAGTATTATTGGCATTTGGGACAACCAACCTTCTAACTTTGTAATATATAATCTGGAAACCTGTGACAAGTAATATGAACAAACAGGGATAAAACCTTAATTAAAACAATGCTCACATAATTACTTATATATATACTCCATATTCATTCTGGTAGTATTAATAAGTCAAGGGAATATGGTCGATAACTGAGGTACCAAAGATTTATTTTAAAAGAATAAATAATGAAAGTGTGTTTGAACTACTAGGAACACCAAAACATAAAAATACAGAGATTACAGCTAAATTTTTTAGAAGAAGAAATATAAAAATACAAGTATTATGAAGTAAAAAAGTTTAATTATTCTCCACCAAAAAGGTGGCTTATGACGTCTAACTAGAATAATTTGAGATCAGGGCACAACTTTATGGTCAGAGGCAAGTCATTAAATAACTTGGCACCAATTTTCACTAGTGAGACCAATTCAATTCAGTTTGAAAACTGTTAAAATGTATAAATAATGGTACAGCTTGATGATGAAATTGATATGCTTTTGCCTTGTCTAGTTTTAAGTTAATTTGGATTTATGATGTTTAAACATCTGCTATCGACTCTTAGGACTCTTTTAGATATATTAATTAGAGCAATAAGGTTATATTCAATCTTTGGATTTATTTACCCTGTGTACACGACAGCAGCTAAGGGTTCATTCAACAGCTTACCTTTTCTCTCAAAGTTTGCTTTGACTGGGTTCCATTTAATCTCTTTGACATGGGATTTAAAATTCGTACATTTATCTATAACTGATAGTTGCAACTTATATGGGTAATTGATCAATCTGAAACTTTCTCCTATTAATAGAATGCGTTGCTCAATTGTGTTTGCTCCATCAAATAACAAGCAGTATTACATGGTATTTCAACATTCTGTTATTTATCCACCACAGCATCTGCAAACTGCCAAGACTGGAGTCGTTGGAGGTTCATTGGAATAAGGGTCTACAGACATTACCTGCGAGATTGGGGGAAATTCAATCATTGAAGAGTATAGCGGCTTGGAGATGTGGCTTGACCAGCCTTCCAGACAGGTGAGTCAGATGCTTGCAACAGTAGTATATCGGACTTGTTGTACAATTAGTTTGTTCCCTCTGCGTATGATGATTTCTCTTAAAGTTTGCTATGACTGGGTTAGGTTTTGTTTAATATCATTGACATGGGACTTAAAAGTCATATTTTTTTTCTCATTTCAATAATTGCTACACAATCAAATGGCTGCAACTTTAAAAATTGCTTTATACTTTTATTTACGCAATGCGTGAAATAGACTTCAAGTATAAAGAACAAATTTCATTCCTGGCAATAAAAGTTTTGCCGAAGAATAGGACGCAGGCGGGTTGGTGAATGCCGATTCATCCCAGCTCTGACAGTTTGAATTTTGGGTGATGGTTAGTCACCAGTCCAGGATTAGTCTCCAAACGCAAACAGAAATATTCAGATCGTGAGAATGATCGGTCTAAATCTGTGCAAGCGTTGGTCTCTGATTCGAAAAATTGAGTGCTCTACTGTAACAGGTAATCATGTGACACTCTTCTCACACGTTCTAAAACTAGAAAGAACATCATGTAACAAATACAAGGTGATAGGAGGGGGGATGGAGGGTTTCAAAAACTCAAGAGTACAGTGCTACCTTGTCTGAGGCAAAGAAATGAAAGGGAAGCCAACATTAAATATCCTGATGATCAGAATTCAGAGTTGCTTCAACAACCAAGCTGTGAGGAAAGCCTCATTAACCATTAGAAGCCAGCTCATGAATACACAAACAATTTTAATCTAAAAAGTCCACTTTTTACAAAATGGTAATTTATCTAAAATTACTCGTAAATATCTAAATTTGTCAGAATGTTTGAGGACAACATGCCCTGAACAATTAGTTAGAGAAAATCAACTCAAAATCAAATTAGGAGACTGTCATAACATCTGTCTTTGATGCGTCAAGTATCAATGCATCACAATTATACCAGTCAGAAGCTAAGGCTAGTGAATATTCCACATTTTTTATGGATTGAGTGAAATGTCACTGTGGATTGATAAATTGAATCGCATAACATAAATCGCTAGAAAACAAGTTTAATTAAGCATTTATATTTACATATTGAGTCAGCAATTATAGATTGAGTTTCACATCTGAATCACGTAACTTGCATCACTAAAAACACCTATGAATATCTGAAACAAAGTTGTGAGTCAGATGCTTGCATCAGTAGTACCTTTGAGAAAACGAGATGCGCTTCCCTACAGTGGCGCTAAAAGAGGTCAGGACAACATTGGTCTGACCCCATTACACTAACTTTCCTTTGAGGAAAACTTAAATTTGGGAACTCTGGTTTTAAGTGCAAATAATTTAGTTGGTGCATCATCGATTTAATTAGGCGCAAGGGAAATGAAAGCACATACATATGCAATTATATTACGATTCGATATTAACAATTTAACAATATTAGGATAATTTATTCTGTCTCTGCCAAGTTGTTGCGAAATAAAAGCGTCTGTTGATCTCATAATAAAAATATTAAAATACTGTATAATATGAAAATGTTGCAGTGTTGTACCATTATAAAATGATACTTAGAAAAATGTTTTAATAAAAAATTTGATGCATTGTGCTCTATAACAGTTTTTACGAATATCAACTCTACACTTCAAGGCACGGTAGCCCCCTGAAGGTAGCTTATCTAGCTTAAAAAGAGGCTCATTCTCAGTGGCATACATTCTAAGGCGCTTATTGTGAAAACAACGTTCATAGATATCAGATACGTCAGAGAATCTGCATCCTGCTAGATAACCTGCTGTGGAGGTCACATTGTCAATAGATTTTTCATATGAATTGGACATAATATGACCATAAACAGTGCACAGACGGCAAATAAATATGCACTCAATGAACGTGACATAGCATCTCAATCTGATTGGTTCAGGCACTTTGAGGAATGATAGATGTTTCATAATAATAAGCCGTTTTCTAGCTTTCCTAGCGACAGACTGGGCATGATCTTTAAAAGTGAGCTTTGAGTCAATAGAAGTGCTAAGGTATACAAATTGATTGATTCGTTGAACCTCGGTACCCTTAATGATGATGCTATCACAGCTTGGATTATCACGTTTGTTACTAATAATCATTTCCTTTGTTTTTGTGCCATTTAGTATGAGGTCATTGGCACAAACCAGTCAGTGAGGAATTCCGCAGCTGAGTCCAGTGTTGATGGTGTCTCAGGTGTGCAGAGCTCTAATAGGATAGTGTCATCTGCATAACTTGATCAGGTGGTAGTTACCATTTGGTGGTACAGGCATATTCTTGACATATATGAAGAATAGCAGTGGCTCCAGACGCATCCCTGTTGACTGCCAGTGGATGTTGTTTTGACAGCAGAGGATTGACCTTTAACTTTCACTTTTTGTCTCCTATCTGTCAAGAAGTTGTATATAAGGTTGATGTCGTCGTGTCGGGGGAATTAACAAGTTGGTCTATCAGCGTATTGGGGGTAATGGTGTTAAAAGCACTTGTAAAATCAACAAACAAGCAGCGTACATAGTTTTTGGAGTTGGAGTCAAGATGGTTAGTAAATATATCAAGTAACATCGCTAGTGCATCCTCTGTAGACCTGCGCTCTCTGTAGACCTGCGCTCTCTGTAGGCTAACTGGGACTCGTCCGTCATACAGCCAGATATCATAGATTTGGTGACCCTCTCAAATATTTTAGCCACGATGGACATAAGGGCCACTGGTCGATAATCCTTGGCTACGTCGGCAGTGTTTGATTTAGGAATTGGTTTTATTATAGCGTTTTTTTTAATATTAGTGTTTGACGTAGACATTTGATGACCTCATCTACGCGTATCTCAGGACACCCGTCACTTTCCGCTGGTGGTTATACTGGAGGTGGCAGTACCTACTCAAAGCGTAGATAAAAATCATTGAGAATGTCTGGATCAACGTTACACTCTTTCGCTAGTTGTTTATTGGTTTGTCTGTTTGAAGTTGAAGTTGTTTGAAGTTTGAAGTTGTTTATTGTTTGAAGCTTTTTCAGCTGCTGCCATGATCGTGTATTGCTAGGTTTAAATTCTTCGGCTACGTACTTAGCATGAGATATTTTTGCAGCTCTTATTTCTCTCTGGATCTCAGCTTTTAGGGATTGGAGTTTGTATAAATCTCGATCTTTGAGTGCAGCAGACCAAGCATTGAAGAGAGACCTGATTTTACCAGTCACCCAAGATTTGTCATTAGAAATGACCCTGTTGACAGTTGGTATACAATCGTCTAGGTCGGCAGAAGGCTAGGTAGTCTGTGACGATTTCAGCATGTTCAGACACATTACTGACTTGGCTCGTCAACACTTTCCAGTCAGTCGTTTCGATTGCACAAAGTAGCTTTTCGGTGTTCTCCCCATTCCATACTCTGACTGGAACCTTGACTTTCTCAGATATCTGTTTACTAATAGGTTTATATTTAGGATTATGATAGGATTATGATCTGAACTACCTAGTCTATTTATTTTATAACAATATATATCATGCACACAATTCAAAGTTGGCCATCTATTAACTTTCATTGATTGACACTGAATTGGAGCTTTCATGTAAAAGAGAAAAGACATAACTGGACATTTTAAGATTAATATTACCTTCTCTTTTTGTCATTTTTATGCATCTAGTATTCAAATGTCTCAACAGTATCACAACTTGCACTCCTTATACAGGATTGCTAGACAGGCTGCAGTAGTTTGTTCTCGAATGAGTATGTCAAGAGAAAAGTGATTGACCAAATCAAAGACTTTTTTCTAAAAGACTGCTTCAATATATTGTGATTTGGTTCGATAAAAGTTGCATTGGCAATATTTAAAACTTAAATCAATGATTGCTAAAAGATGTGGGCTTCCCAAAATGTTGACAAGAGATGAAGGAATGTTTAAACCGATCAGCCCTATGACATATCAATGGGAGTATCTGCTGTTATTGTCAATCATTCATCTATTATTCTCTAATTAAGTGTGACAGAAGAAGAACATCTAAGTACCATATAGTTAATATGAGGATGCAATGATCATTTTTAATTTTAAGATTGTGGCATGAACCAGCCATTGCAATCATTATCATCTCCGTCTATTTAGGTCATTTTTGATAAGGTCCAATAATACAGGTGGTATACTATGTAATTTTTTGTCGCTCCTTTGTGTCTATAACAATGTAACCAGCTCATAGTATAGGGGCACTACACAACACACACCTCTACCCCAGATGGCTTGCTAAATTGATCAGTCCAAAAACACTTTGCTGAAAAAATTGACTTATTTGTCTATCTATCCAGCAAAAACCTGTCCATCCATTAAAACATATTGCCCGTCAGCCCACACCCGTCCAGTACAGGTTGTCCCGCCAACAATGTCCAACAGACGGGCACAGGGCGCATGAACACAGGTGGATAATTTGGAATTCCATCGGCTGCAGTGAGTGAGTGATCGAATACAAAAATCAGTACCTGCTGAAGGTATCAAAACTGCTCTATTTTTCATTGCAAAATGCACTGTCAGATACGAGGCTACACTTTCTCGATTATATGAGCTAAAAAAGATTATTTCTCAAAAGTCTATACCGTGCAAAAAAGGAAATTAAACATTGTCACAGTTGTTACCACCTGATTAGGTTTGTTGATTGTCGGACATGCTGACAGGCAGGCTCATAATATATGTAACAAAAATTATTGCATTTAATATGTAACAATTGGCTTAAATAAACGATGAATTACACGATAAATAAAAATTATAATAAATATGAATATAATTTTGGGCAGCACATATCACACCACTATCTGAATCACAAGTCTACACCCGCACAATGTTGAATTAGGAATTGTGTTCATACTAATTCCAACGATCTAATCATGCTGTTAAAAATGGTATTATTATTCTTGTCATCCAGGCTTCATTAAGGGAACGACACATTTCCTAACCGAAAGCCGTACATTACTCTAATAACCATAGCACAATAATATTGTTTTCAATATCAATTCAGGAAAATATTTGTGTTGACCTCCACTCCACATCTCCCACTTGAAAATTCTGTATATATAAAAACAACTAAGTAAATCCATAATTTGGTAATTAAAATAATAACAAACTTCTTTGGCAAGAAATAATTTTCCATTGAAAATCTCTATAGGCCTACATAGCGATATTCCCCTAGGTATGACTTGGCCAGCAGGGTTCAAATCAAGTTTCAGGATGATATTCACAGCTTGATTTTGCTTGATCTGCCAAACCAAACACGTCATCCCTTTCTGGTGAAGATTTAGATAATCTGAGATTTCCAATACCATCTAGTTATATTAGGTTCAGAAGTACGATGCTAAGGTTGTATTATCCTGTAGTAATAATTAAAATGTAGCCGAGTCCGATCAAATACGAAAACTTGTCCCCGAAAATAGAGTTACTTGACATCGTTTCCGGCAAGGAACTCAACTTAGAATTTCCCAAGTTCAATGATCTATCAATTACAAATTTATAAGAAAAATACGAAATGGGCACAACTTATATGATTGCAAATATTATAATTATATCTCCCTAATTCATTTAAAATGTTGTTTATTGTGATAATCAGGGTTGCTCATGTTAGGGCTTCCCAATCAGGGGGGACTTCTAGATCTCAGATGTGATCCTGTCATAGGTGCCTATCCTGTGCAGCGCAGGGTCACACCAAATAGACTCTTGGGTTTGAGAGATAAAGTTATTTGGTTTGAGAGAGGTGCTGTATGCCCCCCCCCCTCCTCCCCCAACTGGATTCAGGGCGGAGCCCCGTCTCCAAAGCCTAAGGAACAATGTAAGACCTTAAAAATTAATAAATTAACTGGGTCTTGGAGGCGTGTTTTAGGTGAAACTAGTTTAGCAAATTATCAAAGGAATGAAACAATCAACAATTAAATAGGCGGGCATGAGCTGACACAACAAAAGCGGTAACTGAAAAAACAAAATAACTCAACATGTTACATTACAGAATCAAGAAGAGTTAATTTTTTATTAAATTTGCAGAGATTGCAGCTGTAGTGCAACTTGGCCCTGTTGCGAGTATTTCCTCTTTATCTCCCAGTACATTTTTATAAGTTGATGCAGAAATAATCACAAAATGATTGAAAGTTATTGTCCAGGCTGAATGGTTTAGTTACTATTTAATCCACGAAGGAATGCAAAAAATCATGAGTTTCATAAAACATAATGAAAAGTTGGTAAAAAATTATCTTTTATTAACCAGATGACTCAATTAAAATGCACTATGCAAATGCTAGAAGCCTCAAATAGTTCGTGCGACCTTGTGGTGACGCTTCCAACAGATGGATCATTTAGGGTCACTCTATCGTATTTTCCTTCATTTAAAGCAGCATTTCTTAAAATTTATTCTCAGTTTTCTCATATAAACTTTGGATGCAAGCTGACATGCTACATTTATCTTCTATTAAAAAGAATCAGGCACAGCATATAAAGGATTCTTTTGTTTACCAAAAGTTGAAACAATGAAAAGCATTGAATTGTATGGAGGCCTCACACTCAGCACAATACAATGATACAATATTAATATCACAATGAAGATTTGATGTGAACCTGTAGTCTTGTCTTCTAACATGACATCACTTAAAATTATTTCAGATTATGAGTATTGAATGCCGACTTAGATTATTGTTACTAATTTGAAAATAGAACCCATATTTAATTGTGAAAGCAGAATATAAAAAAGTACCTAGGAATGATAGAAGAACCAGTGATTTTAGAAACATCCACATGACAGAGAAATATTGGGATTCTAAAACAGGGACCGGCAGATTTATTCATTATTTTACCTAAGTCATTTCAGTAAACATGAAGGGGGTTAATGTGATCACAGTACACTCTTAATTTTTTTAATACCTACAAGATAACTTGTCAAGTCTTATGAGCTTGCCTCTTCTAACTTCAGGCCACCAAGTTTCAGTATATTGCCCAGATCGTAACCTTACAGCAATTTTACACAACAAGCAACACTATTAGCACTGATAATAGAAGCTAGATCTCGCAAATCCCTGTCACAGAGTAGCAAATTCAAGCAGCATCCAAGCATTGTATCTAAACCATCTTTCATCGCACAGCGGCACACACAGCAATTCCACTGCGTTATGTTGTAATATTTCAAAACTTCTAGAATCTAGTGTTTTGTCAGATCAGGGAAACACATTTCTTCTCAGCTGTTGACACGTAAATGCAAATTTTTACATGTTCTGTATACTGTGTATTGCCAGTTTTAAAATAAGCCCAATGTGATAGATTATCCATAACCATAAACCCTGCTTGGTGATTTCACCTCGGTTTGTTATTGTTATTGAGACATCATCTTGTGAGAAGTACTCAGAGTTTGTTCACCTAAGCAAGTCTAGGTGTCATCTGTCTTCTTAGAATAATTTCATTTACATTTAATTTACAATTGATGTGATGCCTAATCCCCCAAGAAACAATAGAGTGATGGCTGATTATTATCTCTAGGTATTTACACATAAAATTGTTCTGTGTAATGTTCCTTTATAAAATCTCTTATAAATGGTCGTGTATGGTGGGTTCAATAGATGAGGTTATCCTGTTATTGTCAACTCTGAGAATATTCAATGGCTTCTGCAGTGAGAGTTCACTCCTGCAGATTTGCTATATAGTAGAAGACCATATCAAGTTTATCGACATTTCAGCACATAGCGCAATGGAGCTTTTCCAAGCTGACATGAAATATCTACTTTACTTAGCTTTCTATGGGATGGAATACATCTTGCCTATCCTAGATCTACTGGACTGTAACCTTTTCAAACTTTGTTATGTACACAGGGCAAACTTGATACAAAATAATTATCAGATATTATATCAATGACCTTACACCTTGATCACTCTATTGAGTTGTCTTCGTCAATTAACATGAAGGGCAATACTCATTAATCCAATAAGATAAATATAGCACAGATCAAGTTCAAACTACTATCTGTATCACAAGTCTACGCCCACGTATTGCCAAATTAGGCATTCTGTTCTTACAAATTCAAACGCTCTTATCATGCTGTTAGAAATAGTACTTATTCTTGTTGTGCAGGCTTAAATAAGCAAACGCCACAGTTGCTAACCGATAGTTGTACAGTACTTTAATAACCATAATTTTATCACAACCATAATTTTTTTAATATTAATTCAGGAAAATATTTGTGATGACTTTCACTCCAGATCTCCGTCTTGAAAATCCTATATATCCTATAATAACAACCACGTAATTTGGTAATTATAATAATAAGAATTAATTTAGCAAGAAATATTCTTGGATTGAAAATCTCAATTCTCCTACATAGCAATACACCCCAGGTATGAATCAGGCAAGCAGTCATCAAATCAATAGAGTTTTTGGATGATATTCACAGCCTAGGACTGTTGTTAATTAGTGCAAGAAAGGTTGGTGCTGCTTTGTATGGCAATGTAGACCAGCTTGATAAATATTGCTTGATCTGCCAAACCAGTTTAGGAACATCAATAACTTGATTATGGGCAAATGACTACATTACGTCATCACTTTCTGGTAAAGATTAAGATAATCTGAGATTTCCAATACCAATTAGTTATATTAAGTTCAGAAGTACAATGTCAATGATGTATTATCACGTAGCAATTACTAAAATGTAGCCGACTACTATCAAGTATGAAAACTTGAAATGAAAAAATATGAAATGGGCGCAACTTCTAAGATTGCTAAGATTATAAACATATCTAAATCATTTAAAATGTTGTTTATTGTGATAATCAGGGTTGCTCAGGTTAGCGCTTCGTAATCAGGAGGGATTTTTAGCTTTCAGATGTGATCCTGTCATCATTGACTATCCTGTGCAGCGCAGTGGAACACCGAATAAACTCTTGGGTTAAAGAGATAAAGCTGTTTTGGTTTTACAGAGGCGCTTTAAGCCCCCCTCCCTCCCCTCCAACGGGGTCTTACAAATTTATAAATTCACTGGGTCTTGGAGGCGTGTTTTAGGTATAACTTGATTAGAAAATTATCATACGGATGAAACAATGAACAATTATTTGGGCGGGCATGAGCTGTGACAACAAAAACGATAACTGACAAAAAAGAATAACTTACATTACAGTTGTCGGCCAAGATGAGGTCATGCCTGAAAAAAATCAAGTGGAGTTAAATTGGAATTGAATTTGTAAGGATAGCAGCTGTAGTGACCCTTGGTATCAGTTGGCCCTGTGGCAAGTAATGAACTCATAATTTAGTACTCAGTTAGTCGTTGGCTTACTTTCACTGCAAAGTGATCTTGTAAACTTTCGCATGAAAAACCTTCACATGTGAATTTCTTGGCAACCAGTGATTCCGTGTTAATTCTGTTTTCATTCTATTAATATTTCACGAAGCCTAGGCTCAGATTAAGCTCCCTAAGCAGGGGGACTTCAAGCTTTTGAATGTGAACCTGCCATCATTGACTATCCTCTGCAGTGCAGTGTCATATCAACTAACCTCAGCTTCGGGAGAAGCGCTGTAAAATTCATACATTTATCTGTATCTGAAAGTTACAACTTACACGGGTAACAGATCAATCTGAAACTTTCTCCTATTAATAGAATGCGTTGCTCGATTGTGTTTGCTCCATCAACTGACAAGCAGTATTACATGGTATTTTAACATTCTGTTATTATCCACCACAGCATCTGCAAACTGCCAGGACTGGAGTTGTTAGATGTTAATGATAATGAAGCCCTACAAACATTACCTGCAGGATTGGGGGAAATTGCATCATTGAAGCGTATAGATGCGAGAAGCTGTGGCTTGACCAGCCTTCCAGACAGGTGAGTCAGATGCTTGCAACAGTAGTATATCAGACTATTTGTACAATTAGTTTGTTCCCTCTGAGTATGGTGATTTCTCTTAAAGTTTGCTATGACTGGGTTAGGTTTTGTTTAATCTCACTGACATGGGATTTAAAACTCATATTTTTTTCTAAAAATTACTCCTAAAAATTTAAGTTTGTCAGAATGTTTGAGGACAACATGCCCTGAAAAATTAGGCAGAGAAAAATCAACTCAACATCAAAATAGGAGACTGTTATAACATCTGTCTTCGATGCATCGAGTATTAATGCATCACAATTATACCAGTCAGAAGCTAAGGCTAGTGAATTATTCACATTTTTTATGGATGGAGTGAATTGTCACTATGGATTGATAAATTGAATCGCATAACATGCATCACTAGAAAACAAGTTTAATTAAGCATTTATATTTACATATTAGGTCTATATTTTTAGTCAGCAATTATAGATTGAGTTTCACATCTGAATCATGTAACTTGCATCACTAGAAACACCTTTGAATATTTGAAACAAACATGTGAGTCAGATGCTTGCAACAGTAGTACCTTTGAGTAAGCGAGATGCGCTTCCCTACGGCGGCGCTAAAAGAGGTCGGGACAACATTCGACTGACCCCATTACACTAACTTTCATTTGAGGAAAACTTAAAATAGGGAACTCTGGTTTTAGGTGCAAATAATTTAGTTGGTGCATCATCGATTTAATTAGGCGCAAGGAAAATGAAAGCACATACATATGCAATTGTATTACGATTCAATATTAACAATTTAATAATATTAGCAATATTTATTATGCACACAATGCATCTAGTATTCAAATATCTCGACAGAATCACAACTTGCTCTCTTTATACAGGATTGCTAGACAGGCTGCTGTACTTTGTTCTCCAATGAGTATGTCAAGAGAAAATAAGTGTTTGACCAAATCTAAGACTGGTTTCTAAAAGACTGCTTCAATAAATTGTGACTTGGTTCATTGGCATTGGCATTGCATTGGCAATATATGAATTTTAAATCAATGATTGCAAAAAGAAGTGAGTTTCACAAAATGTGGGCTAGAGATGGAAGAATGTTTAAACTGATCAGTCTGCTGTTTTGTCACTCATTCTCCTATTATTGTCTTAATAGGCGTATCACAAGAAGTACATATAAGTGCCATAATAGTTAATATAAGGATTAATTGAGCGGTATTTTGATATTTACTTTGTGGCATGAACCATACATACCTCTTTCCCAGGTGGCTTGTTACATTGATCAGTCCAAAAACGCTTTGCCGCAAATGTAATTTCATTTAGAACATGTGGGAGGAGGTCATTGAGCTGAAAAGAAATTGGCCATTCAATTTGGTCTATCCGTCCAGCTAAAACTGTCTGTCCATTAAAAGAAATTTTCCATCTACTTACGCCTTTTCAGTACAGGTTGTCCCATCAAATGTGTCCAACAGATGGGCATAGGACACATTGACACAGGTGGACAGTTTGGAATCCCATCAGCTGCACACCTCTGCTGGTCTGTTTGGGTCTGTTTGGGTCTGTGCTGGTGGGTGTTTAAAAATAAAAATCAACGATTTACCATTGTATCAATGCACAGTCAGATATCAGGCTATACTTTCTTAATTTGATGAACTAAAGCAGTTTATTTCTCAAAAGTATATACCGGAAACAAAAAGGGAAATTAATTACTGTCACAGTCGTTAACACCTGATTAGTTTTGTTGATTGTCGGACATGCTGGCTGGCTGGCTCAAAGTCTATTTATCTGAAAATAATGTCATTTAATATGTAACAATTGGCTCAAATAAACAATGAATATCATAATAAATCATAATAATAATAAGTAATTTTGGGCAGCACAGATCAAGTTCAAACTACTATATGTATCACAAGTCTACGCCCACATATTGGCAAATTAGGAATTCTGTTCTTACAAATTCAAACGCTCTTATCATGCTGTTAAAAATGGTACTTATTCTTGTCATGCAGGTTTAAATAAGCAAACGACACAGTTTCTAACCGATAGTTGTACAGTACTTTAATAACCAAACATTTTATCACAATAATATATTTTTTGATTTTCATTCAGGAAAATAATTGTGATGACTTTCTCTCCACATCTCCCACTTGAAAATCCTGTATTTATAAAAACAACTAAGTGAATCTAAAATTTGGTAATTATAATAATAACAATTACTTTGGCAAGAAATATTCTTGGATTGAAAATCTCAATTCGCAAACGTAGCGATACACCCAAGGTATGAATCAGCCCAGCAGCCATCAAATCAATAGAGTTTTTGGATAATATTCACAGCCTTGGACTGTTGTTAATTAGTGCAAGAAAGGTTGCTGTAAACCAGCTTGAAAAATATTGCTTGATCTGTCAAACCAGTTTAGCAACATCAATAACTTGATTATTGGGCAAATGACTCCATTACGTCATCACTTTCTGGTAATGATTAAGATAATAAGGTTTTATTAAATCCCAGTGGCCGCGGTGTTCCCTGACAACAGGGATAAATTTGACTAACTGTCTTTTGAAAAAAAACTAAAATTGATTTAGATTTAATATTTAATAACTTCCTTTCGCGCAAATATATATTTTTGGAAACTCTACAATATTTATCATGCAGACGATTCAATTGATATTCTACATTAAGTTTCATTAAATGATTCGGAATAGGAGCTCTCATGTAAAGAGAAAAGACAAGACTGGATATGTTCCAGGTTAGATTGCCTCCTCTTTTTGTCATTTTATGCAGTTTCACAACTCGCTCTCCGTAAACAGGAATGCTAGCCAGGCTGCTGTAGTTTGTTCTCGAATGAGTATGTCAAGAGAAAACCGGTGTTTGATCAGATTGGTTTCTAAAAGACTGTTTCGATATATTGTGACTTAATTCGATGGGTGTCGCATTGGCAAGATCTTGGCTCAGATGAATGATGGCAAAAGGAAGTGAGCATCACCAAATGTTGATCAGTTTTATGACATAATAATGGGAGTACCTGCTGTTATTGTCACTTATTTCCCTCTTTGTCTATACAAGTGTAACACAAGAAGTATGCCTAAGTGCCGTGTAGTAAATGTGATGATGCTTGCTTGCTATGATTGGTTTTAAATTCAAGCTAGAACATGAACCAGTCATTGCATGCATGCTCATCTAAGTCTATTTAGGTCTGCTCAAATAAGGGTCAGTATTACAGGTGGTGTTTTAAAGTATTTTGTCATTACAGTCATCATACAAGAGCAATGTTGCTATTTAGAGCACTGGACCGCTCCAAATTTGTGTAAATTATACACGGGCTCTAGCATCTCTTCTTGTGGATGAAGAATGTTAACTGGCACATAAAATGTCTTAATTTAAGCTGTTTTCAGGATAATGTCAACTAGGCACCATGCTAGCAACAATGTAATTTCACAAGGGGCCAGTCGGTAAAGACCTCGGATCAAGCTGAAGAGGTTGGGAATTCTTGGGAATTTTTGACTTTCCGCCCATGCCTGTTCAGCAAAATTTGTCTGTCCATTAAAACAAGTTGCCCTTCCGTCTATACCGGTCCAGTAAAGGTTGTCCCCCCCCCCCCACCTGTGTCCGCATGGACACAGGATGACGGTCGAGTATCCTGTCAGCCACTTACCTGGTGGTGAGTGCTTAAAAACAAAAATCAACATTGACTAAAGGTATCAACACAGCTTGATATTTCATTGATTCATTGAACTGCGAGATGTGCCGCTACACTTTCCTAATTTCATGAACTAACACAGTTTCTCTCTCAAAAATATTTACAAAAACAAAACGACAAAATAATTACTGTCACAGGACAAAAAGACAAAATAATTACTGTTGTTACCAACTTAACGGTTTTGTTGTTTTTCAGACATGTTGGCAGACAGGCTCATAGTCCAAGTTATTGGAAGTGATTAAATTCAATATGTACCAATTTGCTACATTTATAAACGGTGAATACCATAGTAAATTCATTTTTTGGCAGCACTGATCAAGTTCACACCACTATCTGTTTCACAAGTCTACATGAACATAGCGCTAAATAAGGAATCATCTTCGTACAAATTCAATTGCTCCAATTGTGCTGTAAAAAATGGATTTTGGTCTTGTAGTGCAGGCTTAAATGAGCAAAGACACATCTTCTAACCGGTGCTACTATTGCTATTACTATTGCTAGTAATTAAATCCATTGTTAGGTAATTATTATAATAACAATTACTTTATGGAAAAATATTCCGAGATTTGAAATCTCAATAACCCTACTTGATTGTTCGGCAAATGACTTCATTAGACCATCCCCTACTAGTAAAGATTAAGAGTATACCTACTCTTATTTACAGAAGATTTGTATGTGCGAGTGATAACAAAATATCTAGCAGCATGATTGTTTGTCCCTCAACCAAATGATTATAAATTATCGCGGATAAGTTTAGAAGTAAATATTACTAATTTGTAAATTGTGACACTCTAAAGCTATGACCATTTCTATGAGCAAGATATTTTAGGGTAAATACTAGATTATTGCACCTTAATTGAAATAATGATAACAGTGTTTTATTATTTTCTGTAACACAATCAATTGCACCCATATACTTAATTATAAACCTAAGCAGGACACTACATGAAGTGAGGCACTCAATTGTGGGCAACTCAACGTCATTGGAAGGTGTAGTAAGCAATGATATAATCATTGGTTCACTGTCAACAATTCAGGTTTTTATGTTCCTAACTCAATCAATTTTGATTGGATTTCGAGTTTCAAAATCACTTTACAATCAGCAGCATCTTGTTATCAACTTGAAGTTATTTCTGCTTCTCAGTGACTTATATGGTTTCCTCTTTATCTCCCCCTACATTTTTTAAATTTGATGCAGAAACCATCACAAAATGATTGAAAGTTATTGTCCAGGCTTGGTGGTTTGATTACTATTTATTCCAAGAAATGAATGCGAAAAATCATGAATTTCATAAAACATAACGGAATGTTAGCAAAAAATCATTTTTTGTGTGTCCTCGTTGTGACGTTGCCCATAGATGAATCATTAATGGTCACTCTATCGTATTTTCCCTTCATTTAATGCAGCATTTCTTAAAATTTATTCTCAGTTTTCCCATATAAACTTTGGATGCAAGCTGACATGTTACATTTATCCTCTATTGAAAAGAATCATGAACAGCATATAAAGGATTCTTTTGTTTTCCAAATTTTAAACAATGAAAAGCATTGAATCGTGTAGAGGCCTCACACTCAGCACAATACAATGATACAATATAAATATCGCAATGAAGATTTGATGTGAACCTGTAGTCTTGTTTTCTAACATGGCATCACTTAAAATAATATCAGATTATGAGTGTTGAATGCTGACTTAGATTATTGTTCCTAATATGAAAATGGAACCCAAATTTAATTTTGAAAGCAGAATACAAAAAGTACCTAGGTATGATAGAAGAACCAGTAATCTTAGAAACCTCCACATGACCGGGAAATATTGGGATTCTAAATCAGGGACCGGCAGATTTATTTATTATTTTACCTAAGTCATTTCAGTACACATGAAGGGGGTTAATGTGATCACAGTACACTCTTAATTTTTTAATACCTATAAGATAACTTGTTAAGTCTTATGAGAATCCCTCTTCTAACTTCAGGCCACCAAGTTTCAGTATCTTCTTCAGATCATAAATTTACAGCAAATTTACACATCAAGCAACACTATAAGCACTGATAATAGAAACTAGATCTCGTAATTTCTGTCACAGAGTAGCAAATTCGAGCAGCATCCAAGCATTGTATCTCAACCATCTTACATCGCACAGGGGCACACACAGCAATTCCACTGCGTTCTGTTGTAATATTTCAAAACTTCTAGACTCTAGTGTCTTGTCAGATCAGGGAAAGACATTTCTTCTCAGCTGTTAAAACTTAAATAAATTTTTTTAATATGTTTTGTATACTGTGTATTGCCAATTTTAAAATAGGCCCAATGTGATAGATTAACCATAACCATAAACCCTGCTTGGTGATTTCACCTCGGTTTGTTATTGTTATTGAGACATCATCTTGTGAGAACAACTCTCAGCTTGTTCACCTAAACAATAGTATAGGTGTCTCCTGTCTCCTTAGAATAATTTCAATTACATTAAATTTACAATGGATGTGATGCCTAATCCCCCAAGAAACAATAGAGTGATGGCTGATTATTATCTCTAGGTATTTTCTCAAAAAAGTGTCCCGTGTAATGTTCCTTTATAAAAATCTCTTATAAATGGTCTGTGCATGGTGGGTTCAATAAATGAAATTATCCTGTTATTGTCAACTCTGAGAATATTCAATGGCTCCTGCAGTGAGAGTTCACTCCTGCAGATTAGCTATATAGTAGAAGACCATATCAAATTGTTTGCAACTGTGGACTCAAATTTGATTTCCTGAGTCTTTTATAAAAGACCATCGTTTTATTGGTCTTAATTGTAAATATGTGTAGATTGGTGTACCCAAATCAAGGATGAAGAAAATCAGTGCCTAGCGACGTTGGCTATAGTTATTCGCTCAGATTGTAGGCACGAACATATAAAAGACATCTTTTCTACGTCACAAGAATATCATGATGATATCGTCTTTTAAGGGCAGTCAATGGGGAAAATCATGGTAATTGGCTATTGCACCAAGTAAACTAGCGTAATTCATTCATAATTCCAAATAATCTCACAATGAGGCCCTCTGGGCACCCGGTAATTAAAAACAAGAGGTTTTTCAAAATTGACACGCTGAAAATTGGTAGGGTTGTCGGATCGAGAAAGATCACGACAGTTCACTGCTGGCAGAGTTCATATGAGATGACTTTATAATACTGAATGCAGTTTTTCGGCAGTTTGATGATTTTATTACTGAACTACACCCTGGGGCAAATGCCCCAGGCAACTGATAAATTGCAACGCCAAGTTGTAACTGAATCTTCAGAGCAAAAACCACTGTTCTTTATACTGACTTGTATAAATAGGTCGTAAAAATAGAAAACAGGTGGGATGAAACGTCATTATTTTGATGGCCAACCTCCGCATTTAGATGGTAATTAAATGTGCAAAAAATGGAAGTAAATGCGGAAGAGTATAACAATTAATCAGATTAGGACCATGGCAACCATCACAGTGCAATATACAATGCCTAACTTCATGTAGAGTCATGCACCTAGGCGTGTCACATACAGTGTATGTGACACATGCACCCCCCTGGTTGCGATCGTCCTCGATCGCTTTAACTGGTTCAAAAAACATTATAGCTTATGTCACACAAGGATAATCATTGCAATATAAAATTTAAAACCTCAAAATCTCCTGAAATACAAACAAATCAAAGATGTCGTACATAAAAGACGGTCATAACAAAATCATGACATTCCCTTCCAAGGCTGAAGAACCTTAACAACTGCTTCAGGTCCATTGACAAAAAAAAATATATCCCATTTTCCTCTCAACTCTGGATCTAAGAACCTAAGCTTTGCTTAGATTACTGGACAGACGAAGGTATAAAATTCATGAAATATTATAATGCTGCTTTCCTGCACAACTATCATTAAAAAATCGGCATCGCAGGAAATCCAAACGGTAAATATATAAATTGCATGATCAAGGTTGTGTCGATGGTAATAATATCAAATAATTCATTACATCCTAACTAATACAGTGACCATATTATTTTGTGCTGATCCTTGCACTAATACTGCTGCTATTTGAAGATCAGTTGCCAGTCGGTTGTAGTCAGCTGCATTCCATAATCTTTTACTCTTAGCGGATCTTAGGTTACGGCTGCCTAATGTTTTTATTGAAGTTTTTCTATTTTTTTGAGTTACAGTGTTCACACCACCAGATTAGTTTGTCTGCTGTTGTAGACTGAGACTGAATAGAACTGGTTGAATAAAATCAGGAAATTGCAGAGGTACCTTGTCAGTTGGTGAATCATGAGCAGAAGATCAAATGTCATCACTAGTATATCAGCTTCCATATGTTTTGTCTCTACATCATCTAAAAAGTCCGTCTCCATTTCTCCTTATAGTAACGTAGACGATGTAGACACATATGGTTCCATTATATTGCTTGCATTAGATCATCTACTCCAAAGACATTTTCCTCCAAGTCCACAATCTCCATCCTCTTTCTTGTATATTCAACGCTATCAGTCTCATCATCTGAAGGTGTGAAGTTCTCTCCTCACTCGGTTGGGCACCAATTGTCGGATCGAGAAAGATCACGACAGTTCACTGCTGGCAGAGTTCTTTATAATACTGAATGCAGTTTTTCGGCAGTTTGATGATTTTATTATTGAACTACACCCTGGGGCAAATGTCCCAGGCAACTGATAAATTGCAACGCCAAGTTGTAACTGAATCTTCAGAGCAAAAACCACTGTTCTTTATACTGACTTGTATAAATAGGTCGTAAAAATAGAAAACAGGTGGGATGAAACGTCATTATTTTGATGGCCAACCTCCGCATTTAGATGGTAATTAAATGTGCAAAAAATGGAAGTAAATGCGGAAGAGTATAACAATTAATCAGATTAAGACCATGACAACCATGACAGTGCAATATACAATGCCTAACTTCATGTAGAGTCATGCACCTAGGCGTGTCACATACAGTGTATGTGACAGGGTCAAGTCCCCTAGCCCTTATGGCGAATTCACTAGCCTACTGAATCTACCCAACATACCAACAATACCAGCTTGTGGCAAGAAATTCAAAAGTATCATAGAGAAAAAAGAGGAAACTTTATACATATTATACAAGGCTAAGACCAAAGCTACCAAAACCTTACAGAATCAAAATAAAATTTAATTGTGTGTATTAATAATAAAACTTATTAATTTTCGGATGTTATTGAAGTTAGAATTGACAAAAATTCACTGCTGCTGCATGAATTTTTATCCATTACTTTTGCTTAGTATTAGTTCAGTTTAGCAAAATTTTTTGCACATTGAAATTCTATTTCAAAGTCACTACCTTTCCATATCTCGGTGTGGAATCGATTTGAGGGCCAAATTTGATACATGAAATTAGCATTTACATTTAATTTTAGTATAGGGTGTCGAATTCAAAACTGCTGGGCTTTCAATCAAAAGACACATCAGTTGATACAAACTAGAATATCCACTGTCTTTTGTTTCTATTCTTCTGAATTTCTTGTGGATTTTGTTTAGCAGAACGAAAGACTTTCTATATGTATATCAAGTTTGTGGGGTAACAAGTCACTGACTTCCAAATCTGTTTTGCCGTAAATGAGATAAGCTGCTAAACCTATTGAAATTTTCAAACTCAAAATCCGATCAAAATTGATCGAGTTATGATCAAAAAATGTGGATTGTGGACAGAAAATCAATGATAGCATCATTGCTTTTACACCTTCCAATGATGTTTGTTGCCCACAATGAAGTCCCTCAGTGCCTCAATATCCATAGAATGTCATGTCTAGGTTTATAATCAAATATATGAATAATTCTTTATGGTTTACCTATCAAAAAGCGGACAATCCAAGTTTATAAATGCTAGTAATATATTGATCCCTGGGAATTTTTGTGATCCCTTTATTCCATAACCTAAAAACTGTTTGACTTCTTGTTACAAATGAAGGTCAGAAACCCAGCAAACGGTGAACATTGTAACAATGTTTTGCATACAAATTTATTAATTAATACATGCTGTGAAAATGATAGGATTGGGTTATTGTCTAATTGGATACAGAATGGTAATCACAATGTTCAGATTCAGTTATAGCAGATTCTTTGGTTCTAAGTATTAGTCAAACATTATTTTTTACATGATGATACATCACTGTTAAATGTGAGAAAACAGCTTATAAATTATTAGCACTTTAATGATGGTATGATCATGCTATCAAAAATTAACAATGTTATAGCAGTTCTTCCATCACTACAGCATTTTTTTATGACCATCTCATGAAGTTTGTTTTATAATAATGTGACAACCACCTCATAGCCACTGATAATGTTCAAAATGAGATGCATTGTGGTAATGTTTTTTCATAAAACTGTCACAACGTTCGGTGCTTCCTCTCATCATAATGGTGGTACTTTTCATTCCAATGCTATTAGAGCATTGGATTGTCCTGTCAAAAAATAGCATGAGTGTAATGGGATATGATTTCTGCTGCCGCAATGTTTCTATACCGCCTTGGAAATAGTATTTTGGAAGATGCATAACTGGATCAATGTTCAGCAAGACACCAGCAAATGATGTGATTTCTTAATACTCTTCAAAGTAATGCTGCATACAGATTTGAATTGCAATTTACCGAATTAAAATTACGTTTGATATAATATTGTGTGACACTTAAACTATCTGAAATATCACAATACCGGTGCCAATTCTCAAAAACTGATCTAAAAAAAATATAGGGAAAGTAATAATCCCTGAGGGTGCAAAGCAGCACTTTTCAATGGTGCTCTATGCTCCTAATGTTGGGTTTGCAGTTTATCGGCATTTCAGTACATAGCCCAATGGAGCTTTTCCAAGCTGACATGAAATATCTACTTTACTTAGCTTTCTATGATGGAATACATCTGACCTATTCTAGATCTACGGGACTGTAACCTTTTCAAACTTTGTTAAGTATACAGGGCAAACTTGGTACAAAATAACTATCAGACATTGTATCAATGACCTTACATCTTGACCGCTCTATTAAGTCGTTGTCTTCTTCCATTAACATGAGGGGCAATACTTATTCATCCAATAAGATACATGTGTTTTATATTTTGCTGTCCGTCTAGGTAGACAATGACTGCACCGAGGTGCGGCATAGGAAGAGGTTTATAGTGACGACTAAGTTTCTGACTCATTAGTGCCACTTTTCAACCACTGACAGCTTTAACCTTAACGCTACAGGGCCAGAGCTGCAGTGGTTGATGACAGCATCCTCCTGTATAGAGCTATACCATACAGGAGGGTTCTCTCATCTGCATGCACGATGGTGTTGTACATACAGAAGACCTCCATTATTTGTAGACCTGATCCGAAGGGACTGTGTGATCAGTCAAAGTGATCAGTCAAAGATCCGGCCTGGGTTTGAACCCACAACCTTCTGGTCAAGTGACAGACACTCTAACCACTGCGCCAAACTGACTGACTATACGTGTGCATAATACAAACATATATCATTACTATTATTATTTAAATTTCCATTATCATTATTATCATATTATTATGTTGGAGCAACCTTTCCTAGTATGAGGGAAGTTATCAATAAGGCATAATATTAATTTAATGAATTATATCTATTTTTGGCAATTTGCAAGATAATCGACCAGAACAAAAATGCAGCATGATGAGACTATTTTTAGCAAATTAATTAGTCCTCATCACCTCATCTAATAACAAATCAACTCTGTACCAATTAAAAATAAACATAATTTGTACAGTAAGTCAATAAGACAAGTTTATTAATAGTCATAATCTGAGACTTTCAACTCTATCAAGTAGAATTATGTTAAAAGATATGATGCCAAGGGTGTATTATCCTGTAAAAATAACTAAATGTAGCCGATTACCATTGCATAAGAAAACTTTGTTACTGAAAAATAGAGCAAAATGACGCTGTTTTCATGATATTGTGGCGTATCAAACTTAAAATTTCCTCAGTTCAATAATCTTTCAATTACTAGTTTTACTAATATTATTAATAGATCACCATAATTCATTTTCCATGTTGTTCATTGTGACAATCAGGGTTGCTCAGATTTGAGCTCCCTAAACAGACTTCTAGCTTAAAAATGTGAACCTGCCATCATTGACTATCCTATGCAGCGCAGTGTCATATCAATTATTCTCAGCTGTAAGCCCCCCCCCCCCCCACCACCCACAACCTCCCGATACAGGGTTCAGGGTGGAACCTCGACTCTCAAAGCCTAGAGAACAACGTAAGGCCTCACAAAGTAATAAATTTACTGCATACTGGAGGTGGTCTTAGGTTGAAATTGATTAGCAGATTAGCAAAAGAATGAAAAAAAAAGAAGCGCTAAAAATTTTGATCAAATTAATAGGGTTGGCATGAGTTGTCACAACAGAAGTGATAAATAACAAACGAAAGAATGATTTATTATTCTACATTACATTGAGAAATAATTAAAAGTAAACTCTTTTTTTAATTTGTTGACCATGGTTTCAAAACTAACCTAATTAGAATTTTACAGGAAAGAAGAGTTTTGAAACTTTGTTCAGTTCATGTCTAATAGATGCAAGTGTTGCTCTGGTCATGTGGTCAATTAGAATATGTGCATTGGCTCAAAACAATATTTTAATTGGATTGAATGCGAGGAAGTTTAACTTGATACTTTCAAGGGATTATTTCAAGATTGACGTTGCATTGGCAATTCATGAAACTTAAATCAATGATTGCAAAATGAAGTGAGTTTCACAAAATGTGGGCTGGAGATAAAGGAACAATTAAGCTGATCAGTCTGCTGTTTTGCCACTCATTCCCCTATTATTGTCTTAATAGGCGTGTCACTAGAAGTGCATACAAGTGCCATATCAGTTAATATAAGGATGAATTGAGCGGTTTTTTAATTTTAACTTCGTGGCATGAACCAGCCATAGCATGCATGTTCATCTTGGTCTATTTAGGTCTGTCCCGATGAGGTTCAATAATACATGTTGTATACTTTGTAATTTTTTGTTGCCCCTCTGTTTCTATTAAAAAAATGTAGCCAATTCATGGTATACCCAACACATACCTCTTTCCCAGGTGGCTTGTTGGATTGATCAGTCCAAAAACGCTCTGCCGCCAGTGTAATTTCATTTAGGGCAAGTGGGAGGAGGTCATTGAGCTGAAAAAGATTCGCCATTCAATTTGGTTTATCCATTCAGCTAAAACTGTATGTCCATTAAAACAAATTTTCCATCTGCTTATGCCTTTTTAGTACAGGTTGTCCCGTTAGATTTGTCCAACAGATGGTCAAGGGGCACATGGACACATGTGGAACGTTTCGAATCCCATCAGCCACACACCTCGGGTGGGTGTTTAAAAATAAAAATCAACGATTTACCATTGTATCAATGCACAGTCAGATATGAGGCTATACTTCCTTAATAAGTTTTGTTTTTTGTCTGACATGCTGGCAGGCTGGCTCATAGTCTATGCAACTGAATATAATTTCATTTAATATGTAACAACTGGCTCAAATAATCAATCAATATCATAATCAATCATAACAATAATAAGCAATTTTGGGCAGCACAGTTTAAGTTCAAACTACTATCTGTTTCACAAGTCTACGCCCACATATTGCCAAATTAGGAATCCTGTTCTTACAAATTCAAACGCTCTTCTCATGCTGTTAAAAGTGGTATTATTCTTGTCATGCAGGCTTAAATAAGCAAACGACACAGTTTCTAACCAATAGTTGTACAGTACATTAATAACCATAATTTTGTCACAATAATATGTTGTGTGATATTAATTCAGGAAAATATTTGTGATAACTTTAACTCCATATCTCCCACTTGAAAATCCTGTATTTATAAAACAACCAAGTGAATCTATTATTTCGTAATTATAATAATAACAATTACTTTGGCAAGAATTATTCTTGGATTGAAAATCTCAATTCGCCTACATAGCAATACACCCCAGGTAAGAATCAGGCCAGCAGTCTTCAAATCAACAGAGTTTTAGGATGATATTCCAGCCTTGGACTGTTGTTAATTAGTGCAAGAAAGGTTGGCGCTGCTCTGTATGGCAATGTAGACCAGCTTGATAAATGTTGCTTGAACTGTCAAACCAGTTTAGGAACATCCATAACTTGATTATTGGGCAAATGACTCCGTTACGTCATCACTTTCTGGTAAAGATTAAGATAATCTGAGATTTCCAATACCAATTAGTTAAATTAAGTTCAAAATTACGATGTAGTAATTACTAAAACGTACTATCAAGTACGAAAAGATTTTTTACTAAAATAGAGTTATTTGACATCCTTATGAAAATATGAAATGGGCACAGCTTCTAAGATTGCTAAGATTATAAACATATCTAAATCTAAATCATTTAAAATGTCGTTTATTGTGATAATCAGGGTTGCTCAGGTTAGGGCTTCCTAATCAGGATGGAGTTTTAGCTTTCAGATGTGATCCTGTCATCATTGACTATCCTGTGCAGTGGATCATCAAATGAACTCTTGGGTTAAAGAGACAAAGCTTTTTTGGTTTGACAGAGGCGCTGTGAGGCCCCCCCTCCCCTCCCCTCCAACGGAAACACCGCTGCATTCTTTGATGATACAACTATCAATCTCTAGATGTCTCTGTACAAGGGAAAGGCACAGATTAGTAGGATCAATAATTTTTTGAGAGCCTTCGCTTATTTTCAGTAATCATTCGGCTAATACAGTAAGTTTCTGTATACACAGCCATATTTTCTTATATTATTCAGAGTAAAGTTCTCAGTGCCAACCATGTACTGCATACAAACTTTGGTTGAGATCAAACAACAAAGAGCTGACATGTTAGATGACAAACATAAACTTTTCACTTCACTGCACTTCGTAATGACTGGATACCAGCAGACTGGTTTCTACAAGACTGTTTCAATATATTGTGACTTAATTCGATGGGCGTCGCATTGGCAAGATCCATTGCTTAGATAAATGATGGCAAAAGGAAGTGAGCATCACCAAATGTTGGCTAGAGATCGAGGGATGTTTACACTGATCAGTTTTATGACATAATAATGGGAGTACCTGCTGTTATTGTCACCTATTCCCCTCTTTGTCTAAACAAGTGTAACACAAGAAGTACGTCTAAGTGCCGTGTAGTAAATGTGAAAATGCTTGCTTGTTTTTTTAAATTCAAGCTAGAACATGAACCAGTCATTGCATGCACGCTCATCTAGGTCTATTCTGGTCTGCTCAAATAAGGGTCAGTAATACAGGTTGTGTTTTGAATTATTCAGTCATTACAGTCATCCTACAAGAGCAATCTTGTTATTTAGAGCACTGGACTGCTCCAAATTTGTGTAAATTTTACACGGGCCCTAACATCTCTTCTTGTGGATGAAGACTTTTAACTGGCACATACATTCTCTTAACTTAAGCTGTTCTCAGCATAATGTCAACTAAGCACCTTGCTAGCAACAATGTAATTTCACTAGGGGCCAGTCGGTAAAGGCTTCAGATCAAGCTGAAGCAGTTGGGCATTCCGTTTTGATTATCCGCCCATGCCTATTCAGCAAAATTGGTCTGTCCAATAAAACAAGTTGCCCTTCCGTCTATACCGGTCCAGTACAGGTTGTCCCCCAACTGTGTCCGCATGGACACAGGCTAACGGTCGGGTATCCTGTCAGCCACTTACCTGGTGGTGAGTGCTTAAAAATAAAAATCAACGCCGACTAAAGGTATCAACACAGCTTCTTTTTCATTGAATCATTGAACTGCCAGATGTGCCGCTAAACTTTCTTAATTTCACCTTTCACCGCCTTTGTCCTGTACGGGTGGCGGGTTATTGCTTGATACCAAGCTCAACCAGACTTTCCCATCTGCTCCGGTCTTCCACATCGCTGCTATCAAGATCCAGCCATCTGAGGTCCGCATTTATTGTATCACTCCATCTCTGCTTAGGGCGGCCTCTAGGTCTATTGCCATCTATCTCCATCTCACATACTTTTCTGATGTCTTCCTGACTATCTCGTCTTTGAACATGTCCAAACCACTGCATTCTCTTTCTTCTCATCAGGTCTTTAATTGGCAACACTTTTGCTTCTTGTAAAATATCTTCGTTCCTCCTATGTTCCTCAAGGCTGATCCCAAGACAGTACCGGACCATGCAAATTTCGCATGAGGCCATCTTATCTGACAGATGTCCCGTTATTGGCCATGTTTCGTTTCCATAGAGAAGGGTTGGTCGTATTGATGTTTTGTAGATTACAACTTTCAGTTTGCATGGCATCTTTTTGTCACATAATACCCCTGTGAGCTCTCTCCATTTGTTTCATGCCTTCGATATCCTCAGCTCCACTTCCTTGCGGCATCCTCCCTCTTGATGAATAGTGGTCCCCAAGTATTTAAATTGAGAACACTTTGGCAATGGAACCCTCTCCTCACTGTCATACTTCTTCAAATAGATGTCTCCTTGGTTTCCTTCAGGTTGTAGGTACTCCGTCTTCATTCTGCTTAGCTTGATTCCGACACTATCCATTTTCTCCCTCCAGATCTCTAACCTCCTCTCTAGGCTCCCTCTATCTTCATCTCATAGAACCAGGTCGTCGGCAAATAGCATTGCCCACGGTGGGTCCTCGTCAATGTCCTCCGTTATCACGTCCATGATTATTATGAAAGGCAACGGGCTCAGCGCAGATCCTTGGTGTAGTCCGACTTCTATGTGGATTCTTTCTGTATTGCCAGAGTTAGTTTTTACTTCAGTCGTTCAGTTTTCATACATGTCCATTATGATTTTTATATAGGACACTGGAACTTGTCGCTTTCTCAAGCAGAACCAAATCAGCTCCCTCGGGATAGTGTTGTATGCTTTTTCAAGATCTACGAACACCAGGTGTAGGTCTCTGTTTCGTTTTTTGAATTTTTCTTGGAGACTTCTGAGGCAGAACATTGGCTCTGTTGTAGACTTGTCTTTCTGAAAACCATACTGATTTTCCTTGATTTTTACCAGTCCTCTTATTCTTTGCTCTATAGTCCTCTCCAGAAGCTTCAAACAGTGGCTCAGAAGCTTTATACCGCGATAGTTTCCGCATTCCAAGGTGTCTCCTTTTTCTTTGTATATAGGTGTTATCACACTTTCTCTCCATTCTTGTGGTATCCTGTCTGAAATGATGTTATTCAAACATGCTGTCATCCATGATATCCTTCTCTCTTTGAGCAGTTTCACAACCTCTATTGGTAGCTGGTCAAGTCCTGTGGCTTTGTGTGCTTTCATCTTCTCTAGCTGGATCTTGACTTCTGTTTCACTGATTTCATTTATGGGACCTTCTACTGGCAGCATTACTGGTAACTCCTTTTTCTTGTTTTCGTTGTTCAGCAAGCAGTCGAAACTTTCTTAATGTTATGAAATAAAGCAGTTTCTCTCTCAAAAGTATTTACAAAAACAAAAAGGAGAAAATAATTACCGTCACAGGAAAAAAACACAAAATAATTACTGTTGTTACCACCTTATCGGTTTGTTGTTTGTCAGACATGTTTGCAGACAGGCTCTTGAATATCATAGTAAATTCATTTTTTGTGGCAGCACTAATTAACTTCACACCAATTGTGCTGTAAAAAATGGATTTTAGTCTGGTAATGCAGGCTTAAATGGGCAAAAACACATCTTCTAACCGAAAGCCCTACTAACCATATAACAATAATATGTTTTTCAATATCAAAATACTTTTGTTGACTTCCATCACACATCTCCCACTTGAAGATTCCGTATTATTCTTATAAAAAGAAGTAATTAAATCCATAGTTAGGTAATTATAATAATAACAATTACTTTATGGAAAAATATTCCAAGATTGAAAATCTCAATAGGCCTGCTTGATTGTTCGGCAAATGACTTCATTAGATCAGCCCCTACTTGTGAATATTAAGAGTATAGCTATACTTATTTGCAGAAGATTTGTATGTGCGAGTGATGACAAAATATCTAGCAGCATGATTTTTCGTCCCTCAACTAAACGATTATAAGTTATCATTAATTATAAGTTTAGAAGTAAATATTACTAATTTGTGTATTGTGACACTCTAAAGCTGTGACCAATTTCATGACCAAGATATAGGCTGTATATTTTAGGGTAAATACTAGATTATTGCACGTTAATTGAAATATGATAACAAATTTCTATTAAATTTTGTAACATAATCAATTGCACCCATAGACTCAATTATAAACCTAGACAGGACACTACATATAGCTGAAATGAGGCACTCAATTTTGGGCAACACAACATCATTGGAAGGTGTAGTAAGCAATGATATTATCATTGGTTTACTGTCGACATAACTCAATCAATTTTGATCGGATTTCGAGTTTCAAAATTGCTTTACAAACAGCAGCATCTTGATATCAACTTGATGTTATTTCTGCTTCTACGTGACTTATATGGTTTCCTCTTTATCTCCCCCTACATTTTTTAAATTTGATGCAGAAACCATCACAAAATGATTGAAAGTTACTGTCCAGGCTTAGCGGTGTAATTACTATTTAATCCACGAAATGAATGCAAAAAATCGTGAATTTCATACAATGTGATGAAATGTTGGCAAAATACTATCTTTTATTAACTAGATGACTCAATTTAAATGCACTTCTACAAATGCTAAAAGCGTCCACTTTTTTGTGTGACCTCGTTGTGACGTTGCCAATACAAGAATCATTTAAGGTCACTCTATCGTATTTTCCATTCATTTAATGCAGCATTTCTAGAAATTTATTCTCAGTTTTCTCATATAAACTTTGGATGCAAGCTTACATGCTATATTTATCCTCTATTGAAAAGAATCGGGCACAGCATATAAAGGATTCTTTTGTTTACCAAAAGTTGAAACAATGAAAAGCATTGAATTCTATAGAGGCCTCACAATCAGCACAATACAATGATACGATATTCATATCACAATGAAGATTTGATGTGAACCTGTAGTCTTGTCTTCTAACATGGCATCACTTATAATACCAGATTGTGAGTATTGAATGCCGACTTAGGTTATTGTTCCTAATATGAAAATGGAACCCATATTTAATTGTGAAAGCGGAATATATAAAGTACCTAGGTATGATAGAAGAACCAGTAATTTTAGAACCCTCCATATGACAAAGAAATATTGGGATTCTAAGACAGGGACTGGCAGATTTATTCATTATTTTACCTAAGTCATTTCAGTACACATGAAGGGGGTAAATGTGATCACAGTACACTCTTAATTGTTTTAATACCTATAAGATAACTTGTCAAGTCTTATCAGCTTGCCTCTCCAAACTTCAGGCCACCAGGTTTCAGTATCTTGCCCATATCATACCTTACAGCAAATCACAAATTTACATTGTATCTCAACCATCTTAAATCGCACAGGGGCACACACAGCAATTCCACTGCGTTAAGTTGCAACATTTCAAAATTTCTAGACTCTAGTGTTCTGTCAGCAAACAGCATTAGGCACACAAGAATGAAGCCAACGGCCAGCCACAGCGTTGTTGATATGCTGAAAAAGATATGCAATACAAATTTCCAGAGTTGTTGCAACTGATTGCCAATTTTAATTTAATTATTTTATGCCATAGGTTTATCAGTTTTATTGGCATTTGGGACAACCAACCTTCTAACTTTGTAATATATAATCTGGAAACCTGTGACAAGTAATGTGAACAAACAGGGATAAGACCTTAATTAAAACAATGCTCACATAATCACTTATATATGTACTCCATATTCATTCTGGTAGTATTAATAAGTCAAGGGAATATGGTCGATAACCCGGGTACCAAGGATATATTTTAAAAGAATAAACAATGAAAGTGTGTTTGAACTACTAGGAACACCAAAACATAAAAATACAGAGATTACAGCTAAAATTTTTAGAAGAATAAAAATACAAGTATTATGATGTAGAAAAGTTTAATAATTCTGCTCAAAAAAGGTGGCATACGACGTCTAACTTGAATAATTTGAGATCAGGGCACAGCTTTATGGTCAGAGGCAAGTCATTAAACAACTTGGCACCAATTTTCACTAGTGAGACCAATTCAATTCAGTTTGAAAACTGTTAAAATGTATAAATAATGGTACCGCTTGATGATCAAATTGATATGCTTTTGCCTTGTCTAGTTTTAAGTTAATTTGGATTTATGATGTTTAAACATCTGCTATCGACTCTTAGGACTCTTTTAGATATATTAATTAAAGCAATAAGGTTATATTAAATCTTTGGATTTATTTACCCTGTGTACACGACGGCAGCTAAGGGTTCATTCAAAAACTTACGTTTTCTCTCTAAGTTTGCTTTGACTGGGTTCCATTTAATCTCTTTGACATGGGATTTGAAATTTGTACATTTATCTATAACTGATATTTACAACTTATATGGGTAATTGATCAATCTGAAACTTTCTCCTATTAATAGAATACGTTGTTCAATTGTCTTTGCTCCATCAACTGACAAGCAGTATTACATGGTATTTTAACATTCTGTTATTATCCACCACAGCATCTGCAAACTGCCAGGACTGGAGTCGTTGAATGTTAGTGTCAATAAAGGCCTGCAGACACTACCTGCAGGATTGGGGGAAATTCAATCATTGGAGACTATAGAGGCTTGGGACTGTGGCTTGACCAGCCTTCCAGACAGGTGAGTCAAATTCTTGCAACAGTAGTATGTCAGACTTTTTGTACAATTAGTTCGTTCCCTCTGAGTATGGTGATTTCTCTTAAAGTTTGCTATGACTGGGTTAGGTTTTGTTTAATATCATTGACATGGGATTTAAAACTCTTTTTGTTTTCTCATGTCAATAATTGCTACACAATCAAATGGCTGCAACTTTACAGATTGCTTCATAATTTTATTTACGTAATGCGTGAAATAGGCTTCAGGTATTAAGAACAAAATTCATTGATGGCAATACAAATTTTGACGAAGAATGGGACGCCGACGAGTTGGTGAATGCCAATTCATCCCAGTTCTGACCGTTTGAATTTTGGGTGATGGTTAGTCACACGCTCCAAGATTAGCTTCAAATGCAAACAGAAATCTCCAGATCGGTCTAAATCTGTGTAAGCGTTCGTCTCTGATTCGAAAAATTTAGTGCTCTACTGTAGCAGGTAATCATGTGACACTCTTCTCACACGTTCTACAACTAGAAAGAACATCATGTGAGTAACAAATACAAGGTGATAGGAGGGGGGATGGAGGGTTTCAAAAACTCGAGAGTACAGTGCTTCCTTGTCTGAGGCAAAGCAATGAAAGGGAATCTAATGACCTTGGCCAGACATTAAATATCCTGATGTTCAGCCTATCAGAATTCAGAGTTGCTTCAACAACCAAGCTGTGAGGAAAGCCTCATTAACCATGGGAAGCCAACTCATAAATACACAAACAATTTTAATCTAAAATTACTCCTAAATAGTTAAATTTCTCAGAATGTTTGAGGACAACATACCCTGGACAATTAGTTAGAGAAAATCAACTCAAAATCAAAATAGGGGACTGTCATAACATCTGTCTTTGATGCATCAAGTATCAATGCATCACAATTATACCAGTCAGAAGCTAAGGCTAGTGAATATTCCACATTTTTTATGGATGGAGTGAAATGTCACTACGAATTGATAAATTGAATCGCATAACATGCATCACTAGAAAAGAAGTTGAATTAAGCATTTATGTTTACATATAAAGTGTATGAGTCGATAAGTCAAAGGAAAATGAAAGCACATACATATGCAATCATATTACGATTTGATATTAACAATTTAACAATATCAGCAATATTTATCATGCACACAATCCAAAATTAGTCATCTATTAAGTTTCATTGATCAACACTGAATTGGAGCTCTCATGTAAAGAGAAAAGACATAACTGGACATTTTAAAATTAACATTACCTTCTCTTTTTGGCATTTTTATGCATCTAGTATTCAAATATCTCAACAGTATCAAATCTTGCTCTCCTTATACTGGATTGCTAGACAGGCTGCAGTAGTTTGTTCTCGAATGAGTATGTGAAGAGAAAGTAAGTCTTCGACCAAATCAAAGACTGGTTTCTGAAAGACTGCTTCAATAAATTGTGACTTGGTTCGATTGACGTTGCATTGGCAATATATGAAACTTAAATCAATGATTGCAAAAAGAAGTGAGTTTTACAAAATATGGGCTAGAGATGGATGAATGTTTAAACTGATCAGTCTGCGGTTTTGTCACTCATTCCGCTATTATTGTATTAATAGGCGTGTCACAAGAAGTACATATAACTGCCATATTAGTTAATATAAGGATGAATTGAGCGGTTTTTTAATATTTACTTTGTGGCATGAACCAGCCATTGCATGCATGTTCATCTAAGTCTATTTAGGTCTGTTCAATAATACAGGTGGTATAATATGTTATTTTTTGTTGCCCCTCTGTTTCTATAAAAAATGTAGCCAAATCATGGTATACCCAACACATACCTCTTTACCAGGTGGCTTGTTATATTGATCAGTCCAAAAACGCTTTGCCACCAATGTAATTTCATTTAGAGCAAGTGGGAGGAGGTCATTGAGCTGACACAAAAATAGCCATTAAATTTGGTGTATATGTTCAGCTAAAACTGTATGTCCATTAAAACAAATTTTCCATCTGCTTATGCCTTTTCTGTACAAGTTGTCCCGTCAAATTTGTCCAACAGTTGAGCAAAGGACACATGGACACAGGTGGACAGTTTTGAATCCCGTCAGCTGCAGACCTCTGGTGGGTGTTTAAGAATAAAAATCAATGATTTACCATTGTAACAATGCACAGTCAGATGTGAGGCTATTCTTTCTTAATTTGATGAACTAAAGCGGTAGAAGTATATATCGCAAACAAAAAGGGAAATAATTTATCATCAAAGTCTTTACCACCTGATTAGTTTTGTTGATTTCGGACATGCTGGCAGGCTGGCTCATAGTCTATGTAACTGAAAATAATTTCATTTAATATGTAACAATAGGCTCAAATAAACAATGAATATCATAATAAATCATAATAATGATGAGTAATTTTCGGCAGCACAGATCAAGTTCAAACTACTATCTGTATCACAAGTCTACGCCCAAGTATTGCCAAATTCGGAATTCTGTCCTTACAAATTCAAACGCTCTTACCATCCTGTTAAAAATGGTACTTATTCATGTCATGCAGGCTCAAATAAGCAAACGACACAGTTTCTCACCAATAGCTGTACAGTACATTAATACTCATAATTTTATCACAATAATATGTTTTTTGATATTAATTCAGGAGAATATTTGTGATGACTTTCACTCCACATCTCCCACTTAAAATTCCTGTATTTATAAAAAACCTAAGTGAATCTATAATTTGGTAATTATAATAAAAACAATTACTTTGGCAAGAAATATTCTTTGATTGAAAATCTCAATTCACCTGCATAGCAATACACCCCAGGTATGAATCAGGCCAGCAGTGATCACATCAATAGAGTTTTTGGATGATATTCACAGCCTTGGACTGTTGTTAATTAGTGCAAGAAAGGTTGGTGCTGCTCTGTTTGGCAACGTAGACCAGCTTGATAAATATTGCTCGATCTGCCAAATCAGTTTAGGAACATCAATAACATGATTATTGTGCAAATGACTCCATTGCGTCATCACTTTCTGGTAAAGATTAAGATAATCTGAGATTTCCAATACCATTAGGTTATATCAAGTTCAAAAGTACGATGCCTAGGGTGTATTATCCTGTAGCAATTACTCAAATGTAGCCGATTGCTACCATGTACGAATACCTTTTTTACTGAAATAGAGTTATTTGACATCCTTTTCAACAAGGAACTCAACTTTCTAAGTTCAATCGCTAATTTTTAAGAAAATATGGGCACAACTTCTAAGATTGCTAAGAGTATAAACATATCTAACTCTGAATCATTTAAAATGATGTTTATTGTGATAATCAGGATTGCTCAGGTTAGGGCTTCCTAATCAGTAGGGATTTTCAGCATTCAGATGTGATTCAGTCATCATTCACTACCCTGTGCAGCGCAGTGGAACACCACATACCCTCTTGGGTTAGAGAGATAAAGCTTTTTTTGGTTTGACAGAGGCACTGTAGGCCCCCCGCCCCCTCCCCTCCAACAGGGCCTTACAAATTAATAAATTTACTGGGTCTTTGAGGCATGTTTTAGGTAAAACTTGATTAGAAAATTATCAAATGAATAAAACAATCAACAATTAATTGGGCTGGCATGAGCTGTCACAACAAAAGCGATAACTGAAAAAAAGAATAACATATCATTTTACATTTCAGTTGTCGGCCAAGATGAGGTCATTCCTGAAAAAATCATCTCGAGTTAACTTTGTCTTGAATTTGTAGGGATAGCAGCTATAGTGACACTTGGTATCAGTTGGCACTGTTGCAAGTATTGAACTCACAATTTAGTATGCCTACTCAGTTAATCGTTGGCTTACTTTCGCTGCAAAGTGATCTTGTAAACTTTCGCATGAACAAACTTCTTATCTGAATTTCCTGGCAACCAGTGATTCCATGTTAATCCTCTTCTCATTCTCTTAATATTTCACGAAGCCCAATAAAACATTTATTAATAAGGATTAATTAAAAAATGCCTGTTGAGGTAGAATATGGGCTCAATTTGTAAAATATGGGGGATAACTTTCTCAGGAAGTTTTTCGTCAATATCTATCTCATCATACAATCAACCTTAAAGCCACAATATAGCCCTCTATTCAGCTGCCTGTATATTGATGATTAATTGATCTAAGAAACACCACTGCAATTTTGTGATGATACAACTATCAAGCTCTAGCTGTCTCTGTACAAGGGAAAGTCACAGATTAGTAGGATCAATAATTTTTGAGAGCCTTCGTTTTTTTTCAGTAGTCATTCGGCTAATACAGTAAGCTTCTGTATACACAGTCATATTTTCTTACATTATTCAGAGTAAGATTCTAAGTGCCAAGCATGTACTGCATAAAAAAATTGGTTGAGATCAAACAACAAAGACCTGACATGTTAGATGACAAACATAACCTTTTCACTTCACTGCACTTCGTAATGACTGGGTACCACACACATATTTAATTAATTGCATTGTATCGTAATAGGCCTACATAAATTGACAGAGTTATTAAGTTTTGTTTGGTGTTACTTATAATGCATTGCTGGTCACTGGACAGGAAGATCTGAGTTGTAAGAGATTGGGAGACAGACTATTTGAGCACCTATTCTGTAATAGATATATTGCTTTTCAATGTTCCATTAAATCTCAGTTGCCGTGGTGTTCCCCTGACAAGGGATATATTTGACTAACTGTCTTTTGAATAAAAACCTAAAATTGGGAATCCTGATTTTGATTTAGTATTTAATAACTTCCTTTTGCGAATATGTATTTTTTTGGAAATTCTACAATATTCATCAAGCACACATTTCAATTGATCATCTACAGTAAGTTTGATTATTAGATTCTAAATTGGAGCTCTCATGTAAAGAGAAAAGACAAGACTGCTCTGCTGGATTAAGGTAAAACATAGTCCTGTGAGCAAAAAAAAGTTGGAGTTCTCCACCCAATCTTAGTGTGTGGACAACTCCTTTTGTTATTATATGTAAGCCACGCCTACATAAAGAAGTTGTCCAATGACAGTGTAGCACTGAAGTTAATTTTATTTTTGTATCAGATGTCGTCAGTATAGTTAGTTGGCACTGGTAGTATTTGAATGTTTAGTAGAACATGCTCTAGCTAGTACAAGTCACTAGTACTAGCAATTTTTCACACTCACATGAGAGAGCTGCAAATATGGATGGATGTTGGAGTCAGTCAGCACTAAGGTAATTAAAAAATGATTTTATTCATACGTATTACTATTGGCTGTGTGTATGGACAGAGATGAGAGAGAGAGTGTGTGCCGTGTGTTGCCTCTGTCTCACTCAGAGTCAGAGACTAGAGAGAGGCAACACTCACCAAACATTGGACAGAGACTAGAGAGTTTTTGTTAGATATGTGTGTGTGTGTGTGTGCGGGCGTGTGTGTCGGCCTTTCTTACATCCAGTATCCATAGGGATATGCCTGCTGAAATTGGCATTATTATTATCATTTTCTTATTGAGCCCTTCCAGTTTGACCATATGCCCATCAATAAATAAGGCCCACTGCAGCTTGGCATATTAAGTCTCGTGGTTGGGGCCACTAGCTAGTTGACTTGCACAACAATCTGCAGGTGATTCGTGAGATTGCGACAAAGAAGGTAGTGTAATGACTGCTCTATCCCCGAACCACATTTAAAAAAAGGCCTATTTGTGGTATGTTGAGTCAGATCAGTTCAATTAAGGAGTTCTCCTTGGTTCAACTTATTACAGAATAACAGTGATCATGACAGCATAATTTTGTGATTGAAGCAAACCCCAACAGGCCTAGCTAGCCAATCCTGACACCTACTAAGCTTCATTCCATAATCCATTACATTCAATGCATTCAATTTTGGGACTTTTAAATTGACATAATTATGAATAGGGGCAACACAATGCAATTATAATCATCAGTATACAGTCAATTGGTCGGATGAAAAGGAATACTCAATTCAGTTTATAATTACATAGTAACATTACTGGGACCCAAAAAACAGCGTGCTACGCATGTTTGCTAAAAGTTAACCAACTAATGCTGTGAATGTATTGGCGTAGATACAATAGGCCTAATTGAGCAAAGTTAGTTTTGAAGTACTTCAGCAGCTTATCTTGACTTTGGCATAGCTTGTCAATACAGGCTAAGGTTGGCCTCAATCCACTCTCTCCTCCATCATTGTCATCACATTTGCCGAATTTTTTGGGTTGTTACTGGCAAAGAGGCGTAGTGGTAATTTCTAGGTCCTTTTAATGTTTCTTGGTTACTAAGGCTACAGTGAATAGAGTGATTTACAATCCAGGTAAAATTGCATCACGCATACTATTCCGAAAATAAAATTTAGCAGTCCTAAAATTTGGTCTGTTCATCACGTAACATTTTCTTCCGTCGGGAGGTTGGGATTAGACCTCGAACTAAACATCTTGCTCGAGTCGGAGTTAGTTTACTAGCCCTGTCTATGGAATTTGTGCAATTTATGTAATAGTATTATTCATAGTTACTCTAGTGTTCAGAAGTAGGCTTGTTGTTAGTGTGGATCTAACTAAAACAAGCACATTAGGTCGATCTTAATGTAGTCCCAGATTAACTCCAAACCATGTCTACACTGTGTGTGATTCAGGATCAGAAGTAGCCCAGTTGATAAAGCACCGGTCTCACAATCGCAAGGGATCAGACTCTTGAACACTAAGCCCAGCTGACCGAAAACCTAATTACATGCTTTCCACAACCAGTCGCATTAGCAACAATTCTGTTCTGTGCTAGTGACCCAAAACAGAAAAGTTTTATTATCTATTACCAAGTATCCTGATATTATCTGGCGTTACCTCAGGTAGATATGGGAAAACTCGTAATGAATGATCTCCCCACATTGAAGAGCAGACCCTTCACCATTGAAGTGCTCAGTATTTATTGAAAAATGTTGAGGATAGCTAAATTCTGGCTTAAGTTGGCTTAATAGGTCTAGTAACATCATTAAACACAAACCCCAGAATTGTATTCACATGCTATTTGCACCACAGAGTTTCCATCATAGTTCATTTCACTTTTTTTTTATAGTCTTAATGTTCTTGTTTATAGATATTAACTCAAGTCAAAGAACTGTGCCGTTAATAGGGATACCCACCTAACGAGACCATAGCTATGAAAGGTGAAGCATCTGTTGGGGCTCGACTTTCACTCCAGCATGTTATAGCTATGTGATATGCTAGGTCACTCTTAGGAATTACGGTTGGTGCGTTACCTCCCATCACTTACATGACTTCAAACATTTCCATCACTCACAACATAATATATTTATATTTCAACCATTGTTGCCTATCTTTTTTATATAGAATAGAGGATTGTCAGATATCAGTTTTGATCATTGTTATAATGATCTAAATTGTCAGTGCCAACTCTCAATTCTGCATCCAATAACTTTGTTGACCATTGATAAGCTCTAGGTTCCACAAAAGTCTCTACCTGCTTTGAATTGTCTTCTCAAATTTCTATGGTTAATGTTTTTCAGTCGATTTAGATTTAGATGAGTCCCCAGAAACAAGGATTGACTTAGAAGCTGTCTTGACTCTACTCTACCCACTTGGATAGTCTGCAAGCTTTCCAATATCAGGTAAGGTATCTACCAGATAAACATTACTTTATTCTATTCTCCCGGTCATTCAGTTCTTGATTCCCAATTTCAGTATTGGTTTATACGTCTGTGTATTATACAACTTGTTCATTTCCTGGTGTCACAAAAGCTGCAGCAAGTGAAGGTCAACCTGCAAATTACAGCTCTTTAAAAAAAAGTTTCATCTCTCTGCTAAATTTGCGTAGGAGTTTCCTTCCCGTGAAAAAGTTAAGGCTAGACAACTTTGTAATGGGATGAATTCATCGCTAACTATCAATTGTCTACTCTCAAAACAGAGAAGGAAAACTCTTTGCAAATCCACTTTCACCAAAGTCAAAATTTAATTGGCTCTCCCTGGTGTCATGCGCCCTGAGGTTAGGGTCCTACAATACTCCAAGATTAGTCCGTTGTCTCTTTTATTCCAACCACACTTTCTTAAGTCATTCAGCCTCATAACACTTAGATTTAATTTGTTCGATGTTTGATGAAGTTATGTTGTTCTTTGCAGGAAAAGATTTTATTTACAAGCACGTGAATGATACCATCTCACAGATCCTATCATTGAATGAGTTGTAAGTAGATCACTTAACAGGTTTCAAGCTCCTTCCAAATCATATCACATGAGGCTCTGAGTAGCAAATGTAGTATACATTCTTCAAGACGGAGTGATGCAGAGAGCAGCGGTTGTTTCCTTAATTTGTTGTAAACTATATATATATCTCATCCCTTCAAATCTTGTCTTTTTTCTACAGGAGCGTTGGGTGGGCATATGCAAAAAAAATGAAATCGCCAGCATCAAAAAAAATGAGATCTGTTTGTATGTGAGAAATTCTATAACATCATTTAATACAAAATCTAATTTTACATTACAGAATTTGACACATACAAATTTGAAGTACGACGTAATTCTACCAAGGAGTAATTGGGGGCTGGTACTCATTGTTGATTTGTTCCTTTGATTAGCAAGTATTTGCAAAATGTCATTGCATTCTTCTAGTTATCTGCATAAATGTAACAGCTTGATTATTACTTTTCAGAAGATCTAGTAGGGTTGCCGGTAGCAAGAGATGAATTATGAGCTGTCTTGACCCTACCCTTCATTTAACTAGCCTTCTCGGATAGTCTTCTAACATCAGGTAAGACATCGATCTGATAAACATTTTGGCGTTATATATTCGCCCAGTCCCTCAGGCATCACTTACAAATTTCCGTATTGGCCCAATTAGCTGAGAATATATATCTCATCATACGATGTCCTTGGCCTTGTCTAATAGCAGTGGAAGGAGTTTTAGCTGCAATCTTAAGACATCTTCATTTTAAATTTGATGAGGTGTAGGTGTAGTCAGGTTTTGTGTAACTATTCCCTGTCAATATCCAATCAAAGATAAATAGGACTCACTGATAATTTGTTTGTGTCAAATGTAAACCCTTCAAGTTTACCCTCAAACTCCTTAGCACGTTCTCTAATGCCTCCGAGGAAAGAACAGTTCTGGTAAATTCAATATTAATTTTTTTTAGCTTGAACTCAGGATGGCTTTTAACACACTCCTTGCACTTGAGTACTACATGGCGAAATTTATCAGTTCGATGAAGCTGGTTCCAGGACTCTGTTGAAAATGCCTCATGGAAGTCTTTCATAGAAGAAGCAGTGTAGTTTTCAAAATATTTCCTGTAGCAAGGAGGAAGAAAATCTCTGTTTACAGTAGGTACTAAACATGTAAAATTCTATGTATCATAAGGTTCATAATGAAAATTGAATCACAGAGTGACAATATGCAGAGGGGATACTTCAATGATAGTCGTCATAGTCTATTTAGTTTTTGATTGGGGGGGGGGTGGGATTCGTCAAGCTAGCTACATTCAAGATTTACTAATCATGCAAATTACAATGGCAATTTGTCATGCATACATACCTACCTATGATAGACCAAGTTATGTCCATTTGCTTGCATTCGAAGTTCCTCCCCATCCACTGGTCACGCTGCAGCTTGACCAGCGGAAAGGAGCAACTGGAATACAAGCAATTGGATTAAACTTGATCTAACCTATGGCGGGCATAATATTGTTGACATTAATCATGACAACTCACTGGTTTGCAACTTTTTTGTAATTTCCACATTTCAACCTATACGCACACCATATAATTGTCATTTTGGCTCGGTGAATAGGCTGAGTTATTTGGGGTGACAAAATAAGTCATTTCATAAATATTTATGTGTGAGCTGAGTCAGTGCACGGACATTTCCTGAATTTGTTGCCCGAAGTCTATCAACTGTCAAAACATAAATATCTATGTGAGATAACCTATTTCAAGAACCCATATAACTCAGTGCCTATGTATCCTAGCCCAAAATACCAACAATATGGTATAGTTTGAAGGTTGGACATTTTACAAATGCTGGAAACCAGTTTTTAGGATAAGTATCAAACAAGTTATGGCTCATCATAGGTAGGTATGCCTGCAAGAAAAAGGCCACTGTAACATATAGAGATGACAAGCTGTACACAACTTTCCCCTAGCCAATCCAAAATCCACAGACACTTTAACTATCAGTAATTTCCCCTGTGTCTGTATATCCCTGCTATCACTACTGCAACCAGGCCTAGTGAAGAAGGTCTGAAATATCCCGGCAATAACACCACCTAGTTGGCTGTATGCTATGTATGTATTAAAAAAGGGCTTGTATGAGAATATCCCACAATGCAATTTATTGGGAATTCCTCATAAACATAGAAATTTCTCGCTTTTTTTTCCCATTTTCAAATGTTATGGTGATGGGTATTTCATATATCTTTAGGCTGGGGACATGAGGCTCGGAAGAACTTCTGGCGCAGCTGCAATCACTAAAGATTTCCGATACACTCGGCCTTGCATATAAGGGTATGTAATCAAACTACAAAGCAGAACACTTCTGTAGAGGTATTTTCTCCTGCAACTTATCTTTTCACATTTGAAATTGGTCTCCATTATAGGAATATTTTGATTTAACTTGTAACACAGTTCTCTGGATTTTATAGAGAGTCCAGGTTAATGGGAACATTGTAATTCTGGTAATTTTAGAAAAAGTGGCATTGGCTGAATACTGTTTACCACTCCTTTCCAATTTCACTATTGTGATCACCTACATCTGTGGGATGCAGATGGCGGTGTTCTATCCGGATTTCAACTTGATCCCTGCTGTACATTGATGTTGTTTACTCTAGTGGAGAAATTGGCTTTGCGTCTGAATATTTCAGAAACCATTTATGCGAATGCTTTTTTGTTTCTATCAGCAATTGAAAAACTTTATTTACATTTCATGAAGCCCTGACACCATTCGTAAATAAGTATTGATTATCGTCTGCGGGAGGAAAAATCATCTCTGTAAATTCCGACTAAAGCACCCTTATCAGTAATGTGTGGACAGAGGAATTCAAAACAAATTTAATGCAGTTTCAGTTGTACCATGAAAAAAAGCCATGGAGCTATATCTGTCACAGAGAAGAGAAAATCACAATTGTTTTTGAATGATATACATAAATAAAAGAGCCCTCAGGTCTATTTCTGTTAATTAGGGGAGAGTTTGTTGGCATCCTTTGATCGGTTTCCTATAACAGTTTGGCTATTACAGTTCAACAGGAATCATGCTGAGATAATAGAGTAAATATTTGACTTTCTTTTCATGGTGGTTGCGAAATCTAATAATACCTCTCTGTCAATAGACACACTGTCTATTACTTTTATTTGCAGCTACTAAGATTATAAGAAGTTAGGGCTGGGTATTATTTAACTTTGGGTGCTTCACTTACTATCGTTACGATTTATAAATAACTTGACAGACCGCCGGGGAGATTTCTATCATGTTGAAAGCGAGAGGACACGCACACGAATACTGTTGTTTATATAATTCAAAGGTGTATTCATCCAGCTGTTATGTAGATTAGACGTGGTATAATGGAATTCTAGTTTTTTGCCCATTGTGGCATCATGTCTGTTTTCCTCATCATTGCTTTATGAATCGAAGTCATCTTTATATCCTGTAGCTAAAACAAAATAAATCAGTCAGCTTGTAAACGCCAATCAATCATAACCTGATCTAAATTACAACAAATACTGTGTGTAGTCCAATGGTCAATGCAATGCCATGAGAATTTTGAGAAAATGAGAATTTTTCTGCATATTGTTTAATCAACTGGTGAGGTAATTCCTTGTATGATGTTGTTTTTTATAGATATAGATTTTAGTGGACATCTTATATGACTGGACCTATTGCGATTTGAAAAAACAGTACCATGCTAGAGCCAAGATCGATTACTCTATCGCCTAAACAAAGCCTTTACAGTGCTCCCCGATGAATGACTTCATCTCAGGATGCTGCTCGAACGACTCCCACTCCCTATGCCTGGCTCTGTTTTTTTGCAAGTGGCCGTAATTTTGTTGCATAAAAGACGCTTCTACAAGGGATAAGGCTGTGTATTCTTTGCTTGATGTTAGCTGTCTTACAAAACTTGCTCAATGAAAATGTGAAAATGGTTTTGTCACTTATTATATTACCATGACTTCCTTATTAGCAGGTACTGCCAGTTATTTAGCTAAATTTTCTCTAGAAGTATATAATATATATATAGTTTTTTATCCATATTCACTATTCTATTTTCTCCATATTCAGCAAATAAATCTTAGTATTATAGAGTCAGACAACGATATTCTCGAGTTTTGATTCAGATTTAGTTTTGTCATGTTAACTCTAGAACAAGATTAATCCAATTGTCTGCATTCCTGTTGCTCCCTTCCACTGGTTACGCGGCAGGCCTGTGGCATGACCAGTGGATTGAGAGCGACATGGAATGCAGGCAAATGGACCAAGCTTCGTCTATGTTAACTCTGATGATAGGAGATGGTGATATGAGGGATTATCATTTGTCATGTAGTTTAGATTTACCATGAGGTTTGGCATGTAAGTCTGACTAGACAAGGGGAAAGGGGTTCAGTATTTTTGATACCATATACCTATGACTGGCCTGCCACTAATTGTTTGCTGCTAGGCTGTGCATTTTATTTAGCCACAACCTTGGCTGGAGTCAAGGCAACACCATCACCGGGTAGGAAAACTGTTTGATTATTTTTTGTCGATTGAAGATTGAAGAAGCTCAGTGGTATTGCTTTGGTTTCGCATGCACAAGTTCCTAGGTTCTAATCCCAGGTTGGGAGAGGATTTTTGTATTTGAGGTAAAAGCTTCAAAACTTCTCATCTTGGACAACGATCTGACCTTAACTACAATGTGTGAAGGTATCAATTCCAATTAAATATTATGATTTATTCACGTACAAACTGAGCATTGTTCTCAAACCTGTAAACATTTCATCCTCAAACTGACCAAATCTCAACCTGCTATCTATCTTTGAATTTTAAATTGTCAGCAACTCAGCGTTGGGAATTTGTTCCATTGATAACAGACGCACATTAAAACAAAAGAAAAGCTTCATTCCCACAGTGATCACATGCACTAGACAAAGATCAACCTTATAATTCAGCTCAGAAACCGGTGATTCACTTTTCCTTCCGATTTTATTATTTCATTATCATGCACACAGACACATAAAACTAATAAAAAAACATCCATAATAATACAATTGAAAATCAGTGTAGGTCAATTATGCACCATTCTAAGACAGCTTGGGGAGATGAACCTTCAGTTAATTGTTGTATGATCTATCTAGCCTTGTCACACGGCTTCTTGGTAGGCGGGTGACAAGGCTCAACACTCGAAACAGAGACGGCCACGGTGACAAGGCTTGAATTCACTGCATAACTTTCAGATCCAAGCGAAATTGATTATTTTACTTTCTATTCATGCTGGTGCACAATTTAGTAACGCTTCTCTGTCAATAAACACATCCCTAATATTTTATTTGCAGTTAGAGAGCTGGAATATATAACTTTAGAGTCACAGCAGGCTCCTCTTGATGTAATTATTATATGTAACAATATGTAATGTAATATGAATATGAAATATGTATGTAATTTTAATTAAACCAGTCTATGAATTAAACCCATTTTGGGTTGATTTTGAGCAGATTGGAATGCCTGCCTAGCCTACAACTGTGTCGCCATCTCTTTTCCTGTTGACGAAAGCTTCATAATGTAAAACAGGAGAGAACTCAAGACGATATACCATCTCAAATAGAATGATGAGTAGCTAGGTAGCTATCGCACCGAACAAATCCTGCAAATGAAGAAAAGAAGTGTAATGTTAAGTAGTGTTGTCCTTTTTTCTGTCAGACAGAAAATAAACCACTGCAATAAAAAGTCATTCCCTGTTCGGCCTTGCTTCAGTCAAGGAGTAAAAGAGTTCTTTTACACCTTGCTTCAGTTACGTCTCGCCTTGTTAGTATAGCAAGATGGATACTGTTTGAGAATCTTCGGCAAGTCTCTGATAGAGTTCTGTGGCCAATTAACAATGCCTAATATACCTGCAGCTAAATTTGAAACGATGTTTTATCAGAGACTATGATTTAATGTCACAGCTGTCAAGCTGTGGTCAAGCTGTGGTCTCTGCAGTAAACTCTTTGGTACCACAAGAACAGATGGGATAACTATGTGAACAGTTGAAATGTTTACAGATTTATAGATTTATTTGTATTCCACTGTTGAAATACTGTTATTTGGCTAAATATGAGTCAGTGGCATTATCAACCACATTCTAAGTCTGAGCGTACAGTAACCATCAATATCTCAATTCACTTGCATACAAAATCATTGCAATGCTACAACTAAGTGGATAGATCAGTGTCGCTGCGCCGTGAGGAATGCTCTGAATAAATAAGGAAACTTTCTAGCTTGTACATTCCAGTCTAGAGCATTCGTATGTTTCTAGTGGTAACACAAATTCAAACACAAGTAGATTGATCAGACCTTAGTCTACGAATAACCTGTGTATCCAAGTCTGATGGGCATAGCTTGATTTTGGTTGCAAAACCCTAGAAATATAATGCACCATGGGCATATCATCCCTGGCTACAAATCTGTCTATTCCTACCCCATTACTTAAGATAACAAGCACACAAAGTAATTGTAAATTGTTGACGGATTAATACTAGCTACGAGCTCGAGTTCAGCTAGCAAGGGGCTAAGGCATCTGGAGTTACAAACATGTATAATTTGCCAATGTCCAGTATCAATACCCCCTCTCCCCCCAAACGGGGTGACTTAATGTTAGCAAGTACTAAATTAGTGTCGTTCTATATAAATTCAAGATGCTGAGTAAATGTTAGCTAGCTTTGAATTTAGCTGTGTGCAAAAAGGAGAGCTTTTGCTCCGGCGATTACTTTTCAAGGATATAAAATATTGATGCAATTGTTTTCCAGTGTCTAAAGAGCTTGGCATTCTTGGGACCAACATTACCATGTAATCACAGACAAACCCTTAATTATGCTGATTTTGCCTTAACAAAACTTTTGCCATGACTTGTATGAAAGCATCAAATTTGTCATCTTTGCTACAGGACTTATCATATCTGAGAATGGAATGTTGAGGAGGTAGCATCACATAACCGATACCGCGGTAGTTATTGAGTACACTTTACCATGGGCATGAGATGTTTACTACACCGTTTTCACCTACTGTTGTGTGACAGTTTATTGGTCAACTAAATAAGGCCAACAAACACAATTAACACAGTACCGCTGAGACAAAAAAATCCTTCTGCTGTGGGCTTAGCCTAGTGTCTTCCCATAACGTATGACATATAAAAACACGAAAAATGGCATGTTACCAATACTGGGATCGAAACGTTGCACAATGTAAATCTTTCACTAGATGCTCTTACCTGTGTAAGCTTTTTAGGGAATTCTTTTTTGTTTGAGAGACTGAATTTATGAGAAAGACAGCTATGAGACATAATGTGCAGAGCGACCATTTATCATGGCCATGACCATCCAGCCCAGTGGCCAGAAAATTATGCAATAATCTCATTATCCACAACACAATAATATTTGATACGAAAACCTTGACTAATTGCAGAAGGCAATACAACTGATTTAAAAAAGATTGGGTTATGCCTCGGTGTCCTTAGATAGGTTAAGGTACAACCTGGATTGATGTGATACTTACTTTATAGGCATGAAGAGCATGATTGCTCAACCACGGTTACTTTCTCAATCGAGGCCTCCAGAAGCTAGTTACTCGGCATCTGATCTTCTCGAACATTTGAGGGGACAAGTAATATTCTGGTGTCTGCTATTGCCTTCAAAAGAGGGCAGTAGTATACTGACATATAATCCTTGAATTATGCTGAATATCCTATGTTAGGCTGTTTGTAATTAGTCTGTTGAAGATAGAATCTGTGCTCATTCATAGTTTCCCTGACATTCAATATCCTCCAGCAGTGAACTGTATACTATATCTTATCATTCTAAAGATAGAAGAAATTAATAAAGGCAACTAGCAACAAGCCACAAAACATCCACCTAACCATCTCCACCTCCATCTAACTAGGTGAGAGGACTCAATGTTAGCTAGCGTGATTATCTGCCTAGCTGTGGTGGGAGCCTATATAAAATAATTTTGGAGAGTACATTTGCTGGAAATAGCAAATCCCCTACCAATAGTGCAATCCTCTAGGGCACGAAGTTTATCGTACACATATTTTCGATGGAACACAAGACGCCATCGGATTAGCTTTTTTTTGGTTTTGCCCTGTTGTTTTTGTCAGAGATTTTATGATAACCTACTCCCAGAACTCTTGCAAAATTGAAGTGCGTGATATTCACCTGTGGGTCAAATAATTCCCAGTCGTTATTCAATATGTTTTAGTGTTGATGGTAGGGAGGCATACATTGAGAATAAATGAGGCTTGCGTGAGGCTCTCATCATCAGAATCACTTGACCTCAGAACTATTTTGTTATTCAATTAGAAACATTCAGTTCCATATTGCTCACTCAGGATACAAAGCCTACAGCTCCATCTAGCAGTGAGTGGTTTGTGAACGGGGACACACCTCTTCATTTCACTCAGATAGCATTTTTGGCTATTTATTTGTAATTGGAACACACCTGACCCGTCATTGGGGTGGTTGATGTACTTTAAATGAAATTGTCAACATCCTTTATTGCTATTCAACGATATGTTATATACATGATCAACAACGTTAATGATATTCTATTCAATTTCCTTTCTGGTTTTTCTGTTGCTATTTTTTTCTGGCACTGAGTGCAAAATATCTCCAATACGACGACTTTAGTTGCCAATAGAAGTATTTATTTATACATTGAAATGGTACTTACTCTACTGGCAATACGACGGGAGCATAGTTGCTCTACTGCAGGAACATTCTCAATCTCAGCAAGTTGTTGTTTATTTACTAGCCTATATCTCATCATTCATTGCATCATCAAGCAAATCTTCAAATTCTATCCTGACGTCTGGTTTCCTGCTTGCAGTTGAGGACTGAACGAGCCCTCCGTCTCATTTGCCTGAGGTATACTGATATGTGTGTCTTGCATTTTGTTGGATGTGACAATAGGCTGCTTGCAAATAATAAATCCAGAAATATTGTGCTCCCACACATTCCAGTGGGCAGTATCAGCTTCTGCAATTACACTACATTTCACTACACTAATTAGGCTACATGTACTACTACAGTTATTTGCGAGAGGGGTTATAGAGAGACATCTCATTAATTACCCAGTTACCAGTTGCTGAGTAAACCCAGACTGGTCACAAAGTTGATAATACTCCGTTTAATATTCAGCGTATATTTCATATTGAGTCTATGAGCTTCAACCATCCTGCACTGTATCAGTTTGATACGCTTGACCGATTTCAATGGCAGGTCTGTCTTATAAGTCTGCTAGCGGGTGCTTATATAGAATTATAATGTAATACGTTTTCCTGGTGTAGCTTGCAATAAAATTAATTTTTTTTAGAAAAACATTTTGATCCTTGTTCGGCTTTTTCTAACGAGTAGATTGGTATGAATAAAAAAAAGAGAATTACAGAGGGGGCTAAATGTTTTTCGCTAGATGATAATATATACAGAAATGCTGGAGAGGCAGATAGGAAAATTGTACACAACGTGGGGGAGATAAGCCGTAACTCATAAATTACCTTAAACCAGCAGAGTGGATATTTTCCAAGTAAGATTGCCTCCTCTCTTTGTCACTTTTATGCAGTTTCACAGCTCGCTCTCCTTAAACAGGAATGCTAGACGGGCTGCAGTAGTTTGTTCTCAAATGAGTATGTCAAGAGAAAACAGGTGTTTGATCAGATTGGTTTCTAAAAGACTGTTTCGATATATTGTGACTTGATTCGATGGGTGTTGCATTCGCAAAATCTTGGCTTAGATAAATGATAGCAAAAGGAAGTGAGCATCTCCAAATGTGGGCTAGAGATTGAGGGATGTTTACACTGATCAGTCTCATGACATAATTATGGGAGTACCTGCAGCTGTTATTGTCACTTATTCCCCTCTTTGTCTAAACAAGTGTAACACAAGAAGTACGTCTAAGTGCCGTGTAGTAAATGTGAAAATGCTTGCTTACTATGATTGGTTTTTAAATTCAAGCTAGAACATGAACCAGTCATTGCATGCATGCTCATCTAGGTTTATTTAGGTCTGCTCAAATAAGGGTCAGTAATACAGGTGGTGTTTAAAAGTATTTAGTCATTACAGCCATCAAACAAGAGCAATCTTGCTATAGAGCACTGGACTGTAGCCTTTACATGGGCTCTAACATCTCTTCTTGTGGATGAAGACTTTTAACTGGCACATACAATCTCTTAACTCAAGCTGTTCTCAGCATAATGTCAACTAGGCACCATGCTAGCAGCAATGTAATTTCACGAGGGGCCAGTCGGTAAAGGCTTCAGAACAAGCTGAAGTAGTTGGGCATTCCGTTTTGACTATTCGCCCATGCCTATTCAGCAAAATTGGTCTGTCCATTAAAACAAGTTACCCTTCCGTCTATACCAGTACAGGTTGTCCCCCATACTGTGTCCACATGAGCACAGGCTGACGGTCGGGTATCCTGTTAGCCAGTTATCTGGTGGTGAGTGCTTGAAAATAAAAATCAACACGACTAAAGGTATCAACAAAGCTTGATTTTTCATTTTATCATTGAACTGCCAGATGTGCCGCTACACTTTCTTAATTTTATGAACTAAAGCAGTTTCTCTCTCAAAAGTAATTACAGAAACAAAAAGATAAAATAATTACTGTCACAGGACAAAAAGACAAAATGATTACTGTTGTTACCACCTTATCGGTTTTGTTGACAACCATGTTGGCAGACAGACTCATAATCCAAGTTATTGAAAATAAATAAATTCAATATGTACTATTTTGCTACATATATACAAAGAATACCATAGTAAATTCATTTTTTTGGCAGCACTGATTAATTTCACATCACTATCTGTTTCACAAGTCTACACCAACATATCGCTAAATCAGGAATTATCTTCTTACAAATTAAATTGTTCAAATTGTGCTGTAAAAATGGATTTTAGTCATGTAATGCAGGCTTAAATGGGCAAAGACACATCTTCTAACTGAAAACCCTTCTATTGCTCAAAATGGTTTAATAACCATATCACAATGATATGCTTTTCTATATCAAAATACTTTTGTTGACTTCCATCCCACATCTCCCACTTGAAGATTTAGTATTATTCTTATAAAAAAGTAGTAATTCAATCCATAGCTAGGTAATTATAAGAATAACAATTACTTTATGGAAATTCTCAATAGGCCTACTTGATCATTCGGCATATGACTTCATTAGATCAACCCCTACTGGTAAAGTCTAAGAGTATACCTACACTTATGTGCAGAAGATTTGTATGTGCGAGTGATAACAAAATATCTAGCAGCATGATTTTTTGTCCCTCAACTAAATGATTATAAATTTTAATGAATAAGTTTAAAAGTAAATATTACTAATTTGTGTATTGTGACACTCTAAAGCTGTGACCAATTTTATGAGCAAGATATAGGCTGTATATTTTAGGGTAAATACTAGATTATTGCACCTTAATTGAAATAATGATTAGATTTTTTATTATTTTTTGTAACACAATCAAGTACACCATTATACTTAATTATATACCTAGACAGGACACTACATATAGCTGAAGTGAGGCACTCAATTGTGGGCAACGCAACGCCATCGGAAGGTGTAGTAGGCAATGATATTATCATTGGTTTACTGTCAACAATTCAAGTTTTATGTTCATAACTCAACCAATTTTGATCTGATTTCGAGTTTCAAAATTGCTTTACAAACAGCAGCATCTTGTTATCAACTTGATGTTATTTCTGCTTCTCAGTGATTTATATGGTTTCCTCTATATCTCCCCCTACATTTTCAAATTTGATGCAGAAACCATCACAAAACAAAAGTTATTGTGCAGGCTTGGTGGTTAAATTACTATTTAATCCACGAAATGAATGCAGAAAATCACGAAAGTCATAAAACATGATGAAATGTTGGCAAAAAATTATCTTTTATTAACCAGATGACTCAATTAAAATGCACCTCTGCAAATGCTAGAAGCGTCAAATTTTATGTGTGATCTCGTTGTGACGTTGCCAATAGAAGAATCATTTAAAATCACTCTATCGTATTTTCCCTTCATTTAATGTAGCATTTCTTAAAATTTATTCTTAGTTTTCTCATATAAACTTTGGATTCAAGCTGACATGCTACATTAATCCTCTATTGAAAATAATCAGGCACAGCATATAAAGGATTCTTTTTTTCACCAAAAGTTGAAACAATGAAAGGCATTGAATTGTATAGAGGCCTCACACTCAGCACAATACAATGATACAGTATGAATATCACAATGAAGATTTGCTGTGAACCTGTTACAGTCTTGTCTTCTAACATGACATCACTTGAATGCCGACTGAGATTATTGTTCCTAATTTGGAAATGGGACCCATATTTAACTGTGAAAGCAGAATATAAAAAGTACCTTGGTATGATAGAAGAACCAGTAATTTTAGAAACCTCCACATGACAGAGAAATATTGGGATTCTAAAACAGGGACCGGCAGATTTATTCAATATTTTACCTAAGTCATTTCAGTACACATGAAGGGGGTAAATGTGATCACAGTACACTCTTAATTATTTTAATATCTATAAGATAACTTGTCAAGTCTTATGAGCTTGCCTCTCCTAACTTCAGGCCACCAGGTTTCAGTATCTTGCCCATACCATACCTTACAGCAAATTTACACATCATCACTATTAGCACTGATAATCGAAACCAGATCTCGCAAATCCCTGTCACAGAGTAGCAAATTCAAGCTCCATCCAAGCATTGTATCTCAACCATCTTAAATCGCACAGGGGCACACACATCAATTCCACTGCGTTAAATTGTAATATTTCAAAACTTCTAGACTCTAGTGTTTTGTCAGCAAACAGCATTAGGCACACAAAAATGAAGCCAACGGCCAGCCACAGCAGACTATGGATTGGTGGCTCCTGTCTTCTTAGAATAATTTCATTTATATTAAATTTACAATGGATGTGATGCCTAATCCCCAAAGAAACAATAGAGTGAAGGCTGATTAACATCTCAGGTATTTACACAAAAAAGTGTTTTGTCAGCAAACAGCATTCGGCACACAGAAATGAAGCCAACGGCCAGCCACAGCAGACTATATTTTTCATTTTGATGATTCAGAGTGTTGTTGATATGCTGAAAAAGATATGCAATACCAATTTCCAGAGTTGTGGCAACTGATTGCCATTTTTAATTTAATTATTTTATGCCATAGGTATATCAGTATTATTGGCATTTGGGAGAACTAATCTATGGATACCTTCTAGCTTTGTGATATATAATCTTGAAACCTGTGAAAAGTAATATGAATCAACAGGTATACAACCTTAATTAAAACAATGCTCACATAATCACTTATATATATATTGCATATTCATGGTAGTATTAATAAGTCAAGGGAATATGATCGATAACCGGGGTACCAAGGATTTATTTTAAAATAATAAATAATGAAAGTGTGTTTGAACTACTTGGAACACCAAAACATAAAAATACAGAGATTACAGCTAAAATTTTTAGAAGAAGAAGAATAAAAATACAAGTAAGCTTTATGGTCAGAGGCAAGTCATTAAATAACTTGGCACCAATTTTCACTAGTGAGACCAATTCAATTCAGTTTAAAACTGTTAAAATGTGTAAATAATGGTACCGCTTGATGATCAAATTGATACGCTTTTGCCTTGTCTAGTTTTAAGTTAATTTGGATTTATGATGTTTAAACATCTGCTATCGACTCTTAGGACTCTTTTAGATATATTAATTAGAGCAAAAAGGTTATATTCAATCTTTGGATTTATTTACCCTGTGTACACGACGGCAGCTAAGGGTTCATTCAACAACTTACGTTTTCTCTCAAAGTTTGCTTTGACTGGGTTCCATTTAACTTCTTTGACATGGGAATGAAAATTTGTACATTTATCTATAACTGATAGTGACATCTTATATGGGTTATTTATAAATCTGAAACTTTCTCCTATTAATAGAATGCGTTGTTCAATTGTGTTTGCTCCATCAACTAACAAGCAGTATTACATGGTATTTTAACATTCTGTTATTATCCACCACAGCATCTGCAAACTGCCAAGACTGGAGTCGTTAGATGTTACTGGGAATAAAGGTCTACAGACATTACCTGCGAAATTGGGGGAAATTCAATCATTGAAGAGTGTAGTGGCTTGGAACTGTGGCTTGACCAGCCTTCCAGACAGGTGAGTCAGATGCTTGCAACAGTAGTATATCAGACTTTTTGTACAATTAGTTTGTTCCCTCTGAGTATGGTGATTTCTGTTGAAGTTTGCTATGACTGGGTTAGGTTTTGTTTAATCTCATTGACATCGGATTTAAAGCTCATATTTTTATCTAAAATTTCTCCTAAATATTTAAATTTGTCATAATGTTTGAGGACAACATGCCTGAAAAATTGGTTAGAGAAAATCAACTCAAAATTAAAATAGGAGACTGTCATAACATCTGTCTTTGATGCATCCAGTATCAATGCATCACAATTATACCTGTCAGAAGCTACGACTAGTGAATATTCAAATTTTTCATGCATGGAGTAAAATGTCTCTACGGATTGATAAATTGAATCGCATAACATGCATCACTAAAAAACAAGTTTGATTTAGCATTATATTTACATAATAAGTATATATATTTATAGTCAGCAATTATAGAACAAGATTCACATCTGAATCGTGTAACTTGCATTGCTAGAAATACCTATGAATATCTGAAAAAAACATGTGAGTCAGATGTTTGCAACAGTAGTACCTTTGAGTATGCGAGATGCGCTTCCTTACAGCGACGCTAAAAGAGGTCAGGACAACATTGGTCTGACCCCATTACACCAACTTTCCTTTCAGGAAAACTTGAAATCGGGAACTCGGTTTAAAGTGCAAATAATTTAGTTGGTGCATCATCGATTTAATTAGGCGCAAGGAAAATGAAAGGACATACATATGCAATTGTATTACTATTCGATATTAACAATTTAACTATATTAGCAATATTTGTCATGCACACAATTCGAAATCGGTCATCTATTAAGTTTCATTGATCGACACTGAATTGGAGCTCTCATGTAAAGATAAAAGACATAACTGGACATTTTCAAATTAACATAACCTTCTCTTTTTGTCATTTTTATGCATCTAGTTTTCAAATATCTCAACAGTATCACAACTAGTCACTGCGTTTCATACCCAAGAATTGTCTGACAATTCTGTACAATGCTAGAATTGTCATAAACTGACCTATATATCATTACCCAACCAGCAACCATTATTGTGTAATTAACCCTGCCTGCTAAATAAATTACTTTCATTATTGATATTGTATAGCCATAGTATAAGCCTTTACAGTTCAAGTCAATATCATACGATTGGATATGCTGTAATGAATAGATATTGCTGTGCAAGGTCCCATCAAAATCTATATTGCGGGAGGCCCAGGTTCAAATCCCCGCCGGGGCAAATCTTTTCTTTTCGTATCATCATGATGGAAACTGAAAGCATTCCATTCGACTTGTTGGCTCCCAATTTTTGTAAGCACGGAAAACTCTTAGTAATGGGTATGATGACGCGACAAAATACTTATGTTCAACTCTTCTGTGTTGTACCATACCCTACGCTATATTTTGTGCAATCTGTTAATATTGGGAGCAACTGCATAAATAGAATACATTAGCTAAACTATGCTAGCAGAATTATCAGAAAACTTTGCCCTGAAGGTAGCTTATCTAGCTCAAAAAGAGGCTCATTCTCAGTGGCATACATTCTAAGGCACTTATTGTGAAAACAACGTTCATAGATATCAGATACGTCGGAGAATCTGCATCCCGCTAGATAACCTGCTGTGGAGGTCACATTGTCAATAGATTTTTCACATGAGTTGGACATAATATGACCAAAAACAGTGCACAGACGGCAAATAAATACGCACTCAATGAACGTGACATAGCATCTCAATCTGATTGGTTTAGGCACTTTGAGGAATGATAGATGTTTCATAATAATAAGCCGTTTTCTAGCTTTCCTGTAGACAGACTGGGCATGATCTTTAAAAGTGAGCTTTGAGTCAATAAAAGTGCCAAGGTATACAAATTGATCGATACATTGAACCTCGGTACCCGTAATGATGATGCTATCACAGCTTGGATTATCACGTTTGTTACTAATCATCATTTCCTTTGTTTTTGTGCCATTTAGTATGAGGTCATTGGCACAAACCAGTCAGTGAGGAATTCCGCAGCTGAGTCCAGTGTTGATGGTGTCTTAGGTGTACAGAGCTCTAATAGGATAGTGTCATCTGCATAATTTGATAGTGGTAGTAGGTGGTAGTTACCATATGGTGGTACAGGCATATTCTTGACATATATGGAGAATAGCAGTGGCTCCAGACGCATCCCTGTGGACTGCCAGTGGATGTTGTTTTGACAGCAGAGAATTGACCTTTAACTTTCACTTTTTGTCTCCTATCTGTCAGGAAGTTGTATATAAGGTTGATGTCGTCGTGTAGGGGGAATTTACGAGTTGGTCTATCAGCGTATTGGGGGTAATGGTGTTAAAAGCACTCGTAAAATCAACAAACAAGCAGCGTACATAGTTTTTGGAGTTGGAGTCAAGATGGTTAGTAAATATATCAAGTAACATCGCTAGTGCATCCTCTGTAGACAGCCAGATATCATAGATTTGGTGACCCTCTCAAATATTTTAGCCACGATAGACATAAGGGCCACTGATCGATAATCCTTGGCTACGTTGCCAGTGTTTGATTTAGGAATTGGTTTTATTATAGCGGTTTTTTTAATATTAGTGGAAACTCACCCAGCTTGATGCTACTGTTGAATAGATCACAGAGAGGTCGACTCAGAGAATATGCCGCCATCTTCAGAACCCTGCCAGGAATACCATCTGGTCCCGGACTTTTCTTTGGGTCTGTTTGACGTGGACATTTGATGACCTCATCTACGCGTATCTCAGGACACCCGTCACTTTCCGCTGGTGGTTATACTGGAGGTGGCAGTACCTACTCAAAGCGTAGATAAAAATCATCGAGAATGTCTGGATCAACGTTACACTCTTTCGCTAGTTGTTTATTGGTTTTTCTGTTTGAAGTTGAAGTTGTTTGAAGTTTGAAGTTGTTTATTGTTTGAAGCTTTTTCAGCTGCTGCCATGATCGTGTATTGCTAGGTTTAAATTCTTCGGCTATGTACTTAGCATGAGATATTTTTGCAGCTCTTATTTCCTTCTTGATCTCAGCTTTTAGGGATTGGAGTTTGTATAAATGTGGATCTTTGAGTGCAGCAGACCGAGCATTGAAGAGAGACCTGATTTTACCAGTCACCCAAGATTTGTCATTAGAAATGACCCTGTTGACCGTTGGTATACAATCGTCTAGGGCGGCAGAAGGCTAGGTAGTCTGTGATAATTTCAGCATGTTCAGACACATTACTGACTTGGCTTGTCAACACTTTCCAGTCAGTCGTTTCGATTGCGCAAAGCAGCTTTTAGGTGTTCTCCCCATTCCATACACTGACTGGAACCTTGACTTTCTCAGATATCTGTTTACTAATAGGCTTATATTTAGGAATCAGCAGGATAGGATTACGATGTGAACTACCTAGTCTCTTTATTTTATAAGAATATTTATCATGCACACAATTCAAAGTTGGTCATCTATTTTCATTGATTGACACTGAATTGGAGCTTTCATGTAAAAGAGAAAAGACATAACTGGACATTTTAAGATTAATATTACCTTCTCTTTTTGTCATTTTTATGCATCTAGTATTCAAATGTCTCAACAGTATCACAACTTGCTCTCCTTATACAGGATTGCTAGACAGGCTGCAATAGTTTGTTCTCAAATGAGTATGTCAAGAGAAAAGTGATTGACCAAATCAAAGACTTTTTTCTAAAAGACTGCTTCAATATATTGTGATTTGGTTCGATAAAAGTTGCATTGGCAATATTTTAAACTTAAATCAATGATTGCAAAAACATGTGAGCTTCCCAAAATTTTGACAAGAGATGAAGGAATGTTTAAACTGATCAGTCCTATGACATATCAATGGGAGTATCTGCTGTTATTGTCAATCATTCATCTATTATTATCTAATTAAGTGTGACACAAGGAGAACATCTAATTACCATATAGTTAATATGAGGATGCAATGATCATTTTTTTAATTTTAAGATTTTGGCATGAACCAGCCATTGCATCCATTTTCATCTCCGTCTATTTAGGTCTTTTTTGATAAGGTCCAATAATACAGGTGGTATACTATGTAATTTTTTGACGCTCCTTTGTGTCTATAACAATGTAACCAGCTCATAGTATAGGGGCACTACACATCACACACCTCTACCCCAGATGGCTTGCTAAATTGATCAGTCCAAAAACACTTTGCTGAAAAAATTGGCCATACTTATTTGTCTATCCATCCAGCAAAAACCTGTCCATCCATTGAAACATATTGCCCGTCAGCCCACACCCGTCCAGTACAGGTTGTCCCACCAACAATGTCTAACAGACGGGCACAGGGCGCATGAACACAGGTGGATAATACAAATACAAAAATCAGTACCTGCTGAAGGTATCAATACAGCTCTATTTTTCATTGCAAAATACACTGTCAGATACGAGGCTACACTTTCTCGATTATATGAGCTAAAAAAGATTATTTCTCAAAAGTATATACCGTAAAAAAATAGGAAATTAAACATTGTCACAGTTGTTACCACTTGATTAGGTTTGTTGATTGTCGGACATGCTGACAGGCAGGCTCATAATACATGTAACTGAAAATTATTGCATTTAATATGTAACAATTGGCTTAAATAAACAATGAATTACACGATAAATAAAAATTATAATAAATGTGAATATAATTTTGGGCAGCACATATCACACCACTATCTGTATCACAAGTCTACACCCACACAATGTTGAATTAGGAATTGTGTTCATACTAATTCCAACGATCTAATCATGCTGTTAAAAATGGTAATATTATTCTTGTCATCCAGGCTTCATTAAGGGAGCGACACATTTCCTAACCGAAAGCCGTACATTACTCTAATAACCATAGCACAATAATATTGTTTTCAATATCAATTCAGGAAAATATTTGTGTTGACCTCCACTCCACATCTCCCACTTAAAAATTCTGTATATATAAAAACAACTAAGTAAATCCATAATTTGGTAATTAAAATAATAACAAACTTCTTTGGCAAGAAATAATTTTCCATTGAAAATCTCTATAGGCCTACATAGCGATATCCCCTAGGTATGACTTGGCCAGCAGGGTTCAAATCAAGTTTCAGGATGATATTCACAGCTTGATTTTGCTTGATCTGCCAAACCAAATATGTCATCCATTTCTGGTGAAGATTTAGATAATCTGAGATTTCCAATACTATCTAGTTATATTAGGTTCAGAAGTACGATGCTAAGGGTGTATTATCCTGTAGTAATAATTAAAATGTAGCCGATTCCTATCAGATACGAAAACTTGTCCCCGAAAATAGATTTACTTGACATCGTTTCCTGCAAGGAACTCAACTTAGAATTTCACCAGTTCAATGATCTATCAATTACTAATTTTTAAGAAAATACGAAATGGGCACAACTTATATGATTGCAAACATTATAATTATATCTCCCTAATTCATTTAAAATGTTGTTTATTGTGATAATCAGGGTTGCTCACGTTAGGGCTTCCCAATCAGGGGGGACTTCTAGCTTTCAGATGTGATCCTGTCATAGGTGCCTATCCTGTGCAGCGCAGGGTCACACCAAATAGACTCTTGGGTTTGAGAGATAAAGTTTTTTGGTTTGAGAGAGGTGCTGTATGCCCCCCCCTCCTCCCCTAACTGGATTCAGGGCGAAGCCCCGTCTCCAAAGCCTAAGGAACAATGTAAGACCTTAAAAATTAATAAATTAACTGGATCTTGGAGGCGTGTTTTAGGTGAAACTAGTTGAGCAAATTATCAAAGGAATGAAACAATAAACAATTAAATAGGCGGGCATGAGCTGACACAACAAAAGCGGTAACTGAAAAAACAAAATAACTCAACATGTTACATTACAGAATCAAGAAGAGTTAATTTTTTATTAAATTTGCAGAGATTGCAGCTGTAGTGCAACTTGGCCCTGTTGCGAGTAACAAACTCACAATTTAGTACTCAGCTAGTTGTTGGCTTACTTTCACATTTAAGCTTTTGCATGAATGAAATTCACATGTGAATTTCTTGGCAACCAGTGATTCCATTTTAATTCTGTTTTCTTTCTCTTAATATTTCGCTAAGCCCAATGAAACATCTTTTAATTAGGATTAATTGAGAATTACCTCTCGAGGTGGAATATTCCCCAGGAAGTTGTTTGTCATGATCTATCTCATCATACAATCCACCTTAAATCCACCATATAGCACTCTGTTCAGTTGCCTGTATATCGATGATTTTTTGGTCTATGAAACAGCGCTGCCTCTTGTGATGATACAACTATCGAGCTCTAGCTGTCTTTGAGCAAGAGAAAGTAATAGATTATTAGGATCAATAATTTTTGAGAGCCGATTTGCTGACAGCCTTCGCTTATTTTCAGTAATCCTTCGGCTAATACAGTAAGCTTCTGCATACGCAGTCATATTTTCTGATATTATTCAATATATATTTTCTGATATTATTATATAGAATGAATTGTATTGTAACATAATAGGCCTACATACCTTGACAGAGTTATTAAGTATTGTCTGGTGTTACTTACAATGCATTGCTGGTCATTGGACAGAAACATCTGAGTTGTAAGAGATTGGGACACAGACTAATTGAGTACCTATTCTGTAATAGCTTTATTGCTTTTCAATTTTTTATTAATAATCCCAGTGGCTGTGGTGTTCCCCTGACAACAGACATAAATTTGACTTCTGTTTATGGCGGGAACCAATTTATTGATTATAGCTTATTTATTATGAATTAGCAGCTTCTTGTGCTGTGAAAGATATTCGAGATCAAGACGCAAAGATGTGGCTATTCTCAGATTTCCTGCTCAAAAGCTGAAGTGAAAGAGTAAAACAAGGAAAACTTTGCTTGAGAGAACGTAATAAAAACATCACAAAAATTAAGAAGTCATTAATAACGACACTTGCTCTCTGCTAAAACTTACTTGAATGAAAGATTTTAGAAGAAACAACTCTATATCTCACAGTCATCACCTAGGCTTCTCAAAGTTAGGTACAAACCGAGAAACAGATTTGGTAGGCAGCTAGCTGCAGAACACGTAAATAAAAAAATATATACAAATAAGAAACCAAAATGTATACACAATCATCATAACCATGGTAGTATCACACACAAAGGTAATGACCATACAGCAAGCTACACAATTTGAATAATAGCCAAATTCTCGCCTTCAATAGGTTGAATTAGGTGTGCACATTAACAACATTACAGTAATCTCTAATAACAGCCTCAGAGCCACCCAAGAAATATGAATCCACATGGTTAGGGATACAACCTTATTTCAAACAATTATTACATCATCACTTATATACATTTGAATACTGTTCAAGGTATAAATAACGGTACCGCTTGATTATAGAATTGATATGCCTTGTGACAGTTTTAAGTCAAATAAGATTTAGGATGTTAAAGCATTTGTTATCCACTCTTAGGACTATTTTATATATATTCATTGGAGCAATGAGGAAATTGAGTGGAATATTCAATCCTTGGACTAATTTACCCTGTGCAATAATTTTCAAAGTTGTTACCAATTTATTGGTTTAGTTGATTGTCAGACATGCTGGCAGACAGGCTCGCTACTGAGAATAATTAAATTTGCTACATATATACGATGAATGCCATTATAAATTCATTATTTTTGGCAGCACTGATCAAGTTCACACCACTATCTGTTTCACAAGTCTACACCAACATATTGCTAAATTAGGAATTATCTTCTTACAAATTCAATTGCTCCAATTGTGCTGTAAAAAATGGATTATAGTCTTGTAATGCAGGCTTAAATGGACAAAGACACATCCTCTAACCGACACCCCTACTATTGCTCAAACTACTCCAATAACCATATCGTAATAATATTTTTTTCTATATTGAAATACTTTTGTTGACTTTCAACCCACATCTTCCACCTGAAGATTGCGTATTATTCTCATAAAAAGAAGTAATTAAATCCATAGTTAGGTAATTATAATAAAAACAATTACATTATGGAAAAATATTCCGAAATTTATAATTTCAATATCCCTACTTGGTTGTTCGGCAAATGATGTCATTAGATCATCCCACACTGGTAAAAATACCTACACTTTTTAGCAGAAGATTTGTATGTGCGAGTGATAACAAAGTATCTAGCAGCATGATTTTTTTGTCCCTCAATTTAATGATTATAAATTATCACGGATAAGTTTAGAAGTAAATATTACTAATTTGTGTGATGTGACACTCTAAAGCTGTGACCAATTTAATGAACAAGACATAGGCAGTCTATTTTAGGGTTAATACTAGATTATTGCACCTTAATTGAAATGCGATAACAAATTTTTAATAATTTTTGTAACATATTCAACTGCACCCATAGACTTAATTATAAACCTAGGCATGACACTACATTTAGCTGAAAAGAGAAACTCAATTGTGGGCAACGCAACGTCATTGGAAGGTGTAATAAGCAATGATATTATCATTGATTTACTGTCAACAATTCAGGTTTTATGTTCATTACTTATATAGTTTCCTCTTTATCTCCCCCTACATTTTTATAATTTGATGCAGAAATAATCACAAAATGATTGAAAGTCATTGTCCAGGCTTAATGGTTTAGTTACTATTTAATCCACGAAGGAAAGCAAAAAATTATGAGTTTCATAAAACATGATGGAAAGTTGGCAAAAAATTATCTTTTATTAACCAGATGACTCAATTAAAATGGACTTCTACAAATGCTAAAAGCGTCAAATTTTTCTTGTGACCTCGCTGTGACGTTATCAATAGATGAATCATTTAGGGTCACTCTATCGTATTTTCCCTTCATTTAAAGCAGCATTTCTTAAAATTTATTCTCAGTTTTCTCATATTAACTTTGGATGCAAGCTGACATGCTACACTTATCCTCTATTGAAAAGAATAGGGCACAGCATATAATGGATTCTTTTGTTTACTTAAAGTTGAAACAATGAATAGAATTGTATTGTATAGAGGCCTGACACTCAGCATAATACAATGATACAATATTAATATCACAATGAAGGTTTGATGTGAACCTGTAGTCTTGTCTTCTAACATGACATCACTTAAAATAATATCAGATTATGAGTATTGAATGCCGACTTAGATAATTGTTCCTAATATGAAAATGGAACCCATATTTAATTGTGAAAGCAGAATATAAAAAATACCTAGGTATGATAGAAGAACCAGTAATTTTATAAAACCTCCACATGACAGAAATATTGGGATTCTAAAACAGGGACCGGCAGATTTATTCATTATTTTACCTAAGGCATGTCAGTACACAAGAGGGGAGTTAATGTGATCACAGTACTCTCTTAATTATTTTAATACCTATAAGATAACTTGTAAAGTCTTTTGAGCCTGCCTCTTCTAACTTTAGGCCACCAGGTTTCAGTATCTTGCCCAGATCATAATCTTACAGCAAATTTACACATCAAGCAACACTATTAGCACTGATAATAGAAACTAGATATTGCAAATCCCCGTCACAGAGTAGTAATTTCAAGCAGCATCCAAGCATCGTATCTCAACCATCTTACATCGCACAGGGGCACACACAGCAATTCCACTGCGTTACGTTGGAATATTTCATAACTTCTAGACTCTAGTTTTTTGTCAGATCAGGGAAATACAAATTTTATACATGTTTTGTATACTGTGTATCGCCAGTTTTAAAATAGGCCCAATGTGATAGATTAACCATAACCATAAACCCTGCTTGGTGATTTCACCTGGGTTTGTTATTGTTATTGAGACATCATCTTGTGAGAACTACTCTGAGTTTGTTCACCTAAACAAATATAGGTATCTCCTGTCTTCTTAGAATAATTTCATTTACTTTAAATTTACAATGGATGTTATGCCTTATCCCCAAAGAAACAATAGAGTGAAGGCTGATTATCATCTCAGGTATTTACACAAAAAAGTGTCCTGTGTAATGTTCCTTTATAAAATCTCTTATAAATGGTCTGTGTATGGTGGGTTCAATAAATGAGATTATCCTGTTATTGTCAACCCTGAGAATATTCGATGGCTCCTGCAGTGAGAGTTCACTCCTGCAGATGAGCTATATAGTAGAAGACCATATCATATTGTTTGCAATTATGGACTCAAATTTGATTGCCTGAGTCTTTTATAAAAGACCATCGTTTTATTGGTCTTAATTTTAAATATGTGTAGATTGGTGTACCCAAATCAAGGATGAAGAAAATCAGTGCCTAGTGACGTTGGCTATAGTCAATTGCTCAGATTGTAGGCAAAAACATAGGAAATACGTTACAGATTATTCTACGTCACAGGAATATCATGATGCAATCCTCTTTTAAGGTCAGTCAAAGGGGAAAATTGTTGTAATTGTCTATTGCACCAAGTAAACCAGCGTAATCCATTCATAATTCCAACCAATCTCACAATGAGGCCCTCTGGGCACCTGGTAATTAAAAACAAGAGGTTTTTCAAAATTGACACGCTGAAAATTGGTAGAGTCAAGTCCCCTAGCCCTTATGGGCGAATTCACTACTTAATCTACCCGACATACCAGCAATACCAGCTTGTGGCAAGAAATTCAAAAGTATCATGGAGAAAAAAGAATAGAGGAAACTGTTGGATACTAAATTGTTGCAGCTCTTATGCTGCCATCCTGAGTGAAATGCTGCTGCTCTGTCGATAAAGTTCTAGCTCAGTGAGCATGGTATACGATAGGCATATTTAAAAATATCATACAAGGCTAAGACCAAAGCTACCAAAACCTTGCAGAATCAAAATCAAATTTAATTGTTAATTATTGGATGTTATTAAAGTTACAATTGACAAAACTGCATAACATTTTAGTCATTACTTTTGCTTAGTATTAGTTCAGTTTAGCAACATTTTTTGCCCATTGAACTTTTATTTCGAAATCACTATGTTTCCATATCTCGGTGTGGACTCGATTTGAGGGCCAAATTGGATACATGAAATTAGCATTTACATTTAATTCTATCATAGGGTGTCAAATTCAAAACTGCTGGCCTTTCAATCAAAGACACATCGGTTGATACAAACTAGAATATCCAATGTCGTTTGTTTCTATCCTGCTAAATTTATTGTGGATTTTGTTTAGCAGAACAAAGGACATACTATATGTATATCAAATTTGTGGGGTAGCAACTCTGGTTTAAATATTTATACAAACAAGGAGATGATGATTCATACAGCTATTGAACTACAAAATCCATATAATCGTCTGAGTTCCAAATCTTTTCTTGCCGTAAATGAGATAAGCTGCTTAATCTATTGTATTTTTCAAACTCAAAATCCGATCAAAATTCATCGAGTTATTGAACAAAAATCCTGGATTGTGGACAGAAAATCAATCATCACATCATTGCTTCTACGCCTTCCTATGACGTTACGTTGCCCACAATTAAGTCCCTCAGTGCCTCAATATCCATATAGTGTCATGTCTAGGTTTATAATCAAGTCTGTGATTGCGCCCCATTTATAGAGGTGAAAATTTTTTTTGAACTCTTTCAAATCTTTCACTTTGTCTATTTCAATGGACTATTTATTGACAGTTGTTGTGGTTGACATATGTTTACAAATATTTAAATGGTACAGGTGGAGGATTTGCCCTTAAAATGATGGCAAGGACCTGCAAAAATACCAAATATACAAAGCGTTAAACTGAAAATAAAGATGTTGTATTTAGTTCAGTCAAACAACCAACTACCAACATATCTACGTGACTGCGATTAGTAAAATTTAAAAGCAAAGTGTGAATTTAAATTTTGGAGACCTGTGTTGGCAGTTTTATTACCTTTTAGACGAGGACTTGCAGAGTATGCTAGACACGGTGATATTGCCTTTTATTTACAAATCCATGTGAGCAGTTCGTTTAAGACAATTTTTATATTTTCCTGCCAATAGATATAAAAGAAAAGGGATTATTCTTTATAGTTTACCTATCACAAAGCTGAAAATCCAAGTTTATAAAATAATGCTAATAATATATTGATCCCTGGGAATTTTTGTGATCCCTATATTCCATAACCTTATTACTTTTTGACTTCTTGTTACAAATGAAGGTCAAAAACCCAGCAAACAGTGAACATTGTAACAACGTTTTGCATAAAATGTTATCAAGTATTACATGGTGTGAAAATGATGGGATTTGGTTATTGTCTAATGGGACACAGAATGGTAATCACAATGTTCAGATTCAGTTATAGCAGAGTCTTTGGTTCTAAGTATTAGTCAAACATTATTTTTGACATGATGATACATCACTGTTCAATACCAGAAAACAGCTTATAATTACCACTTTACTGATGTTATGATCATGCTATCAAAAAGCATTCAATTTTAACAATGTTATAGCATTACAGTTCTTCCATCACTACAGCATTATTTTATTATCATCTCATGAAGTCTGTTTTATAATGCTGTGACAACCACCTAGTAGGCACCGATAATGTTCAAAATGAGATGCATTGTGGTAATGTTTTTTCATAAAACTGTCACAATGTTCAGTGCTTTCTCTCATCATCATGGTGACACTTCTCATTACAATAATATGAGAGCATTGGATTGTCCTCTCAACTAATATCATGGGTGTAATGGGATATGATTTCTGCTGCCGCAATGTCTCTCTACCACCTTGAAAATAGTATTTTGGAAGATGTATAAACAACATACTGGAACAATGTTCAGCAAGACACCAGCAAGTGATGTGGTTTCTTAATACTCTTCAAAGTAATGCTGCATACAGATTTGAATTGCGATTTTGCCGAATTGAAATTAGGTATGATATAATATTATGTGTCATTTAAACTATCTGAAATATTACAATACCAATGCCAATTCTCAAAGACTGATCTATAAATAATATAGGGAAGGTAATAATCCTTGAGGGTGCAAAGCAGCACCTTTCAATGATGCTCTATGCTCCTCATGTTGGGTTTGCAGTTTATCGGCATTTCAGTACATAGCCCAATGGAGCTTTTCCAAGCTCACATGAAATATCTACTTTGCTTATCTTTCTATGGGATGGAATACATCTTGCCTATCCTAAATCTACTGGACAGTAATCTTTTCAAACTTTGTTAAGTATACAGGGCAAACTTGATACAAAATAACTATCAGATATTGAATCGATGACCTTACATCTTGATCGCTCTATTGAGTTGTCGTCTTCAATTAACATGAGGGGCAATACATATTAATCCAATAAGATATGTGTACTTAATACAAATATTTATGTCATTATTATTAATATTTAAATTTTCATTGTTATTATTATCATTTTATTATGTTGGAGCAACCTTTCCTAGTGTGAGGGAAGTTATCAATAAGGCATAATATTAATTTGATTAATTATATCTATTTTTGGAAATTAGCATGAAAATCGACCAGAACAAAAATGCAGTATGATGAGACTATATTTAGCAAATTAATCAGTCCTCATCACCTCATGTAATAATAAATCGACTCTGTACCAATTTAAAATAAAAATAATTTGTACATTAAGTCAATAAGAGAAGTTTTTTGATAGTGATAATCAACTTTCAACTTTATCAAGTAATATCATGTTAAAAGTTACGATGCCATGGGTGTATAATCCTGTAAAAATAACTTAATGTAGCCGATTAACATTGGATAAGAAAGCTTTGTTACTGAATAATAGAGCGAAATGACGCTGTTTTTATGATTATGTGGCCTATCAAACTTAAAATTTGGTCAATGATCTTTCAATTACTAATTTTACTAATATTATTAATATATCACCATAATTCATTTTCCATGTTGATCATTGTGACAACCAGGGCTGCTCAGATTAGGGCTCCCTAAACAGGGGGGACTTCTAGCTTTTGAATGTGAACCTGCCATTATTGACTATCCTGTGCAGCGCAATGTCATATCAATTAATCTCAGCTTTGAAAGAAGCGCTGTAAAATTCAAACAGATATCTATCTGATAGTTACAACTTACATGGGTAATTGATCAATCTAACACTCTCATCTATGAATAGAATGTCTTTGCTCAATTGTCTTTGCTCCATCAACTAACAAGCAGTATTGCAAGGCATTTTAACATTCTGTTATTTATCCACCACAGCATCTGCAATCTGCCAGGACTGGAGTTGTTAAAGGTTAATGGGAATGAGGGTCTACAGACATTACCTGCAGGATTGGGGGAAATTCAATCATTGAAGAGTCTAAAGGCGAGTGACTGTGGATTAACTGGCCTTCCAGACAGGTGAGTCAGATGCTTGAAACAGTAGTATATCAGGCATTTTGTACAATTAGTTTGTTCCCTCTGAGTTTGGTTATTTCTCTTAAAGTTCGCTATGACTGGGTTACCTTTTGTTCAATCTAATTGACATTGGATTTGAAGCTCATCTTTTTAAGTAAAATTACTCCTAAATATTTAAGTTTATCAGAAAGTTTGAGGACAACATGCTCTAAAAAATTAGTTACAGAAAATCAACACGAAATCAAAATATGAGACTGTCATAACATCTGTCTTTGATGCATTGAGTATCAATGCATGAAAATTATACCAGTCAGAAGCTAAGGCTAGTGATTATTCCACATTTTTTATGGATGGAGTGAAAAGTCACTATGGATTGATAAATTAAATCGCATAGCATGCATCACTAGAAAACAAGATTTATTGAGCATTATATTTACATATTAAGTCTATATTTTTTGTAAGCAATTATAGATTGAGTTTCACATCTGAATCACGTAACTCACATCACTAGAAATACCTATGAATATCTGAGACAAACATGTGAGTCAACAGTAGTACCTCTGATTATCCGAGATGCGCTTCCCTACAGCGACGCTAAAAGAGGTCAGGAAAACATTGGTCTGACCCCATTACAATAGCTTTCCTTTGAGGAAAACTTAAAATTGGGAACTCCGGTTTTAAGTGGAAATAATTTAGTTGTCGCATCATCAATTTAATTAGGCGTAAGGAAAATGAAAGCACATACATATGCAATTATATTACGATCAACTATTATCAATTTAACAATATTAGCAATATTTATCATGCACACAATTCAAAATTGGTCATCTATTAAGTTTCATTGATCGACTTTGAATTGAAGATCTCATGTAAAGAGAAAAGACATAACTGGACATTTTAAAATTTTTATTACCTTCTCTTTTTGTCATTTTTATACATCTAGTATTCAAATATCTCAACAGTATCACAACTTGCTCTCCTTATACAGGATAGCTAGACAGGCTGCTGTAGGTTGTTCTCGAATGAGTATGTCAAGAGAAAATAGGTGTTTGATCAGAATGGTTTCTAAAAGACTGTTTCGATATATTGTGACTTAATTCGATAGGCGTCGCATTGGTAAGATCTTGGCTTAGATCAACGATGGCAAAAGGAAGTGAGCATCACCAAATGTGGGCTAGATATTGAGGGATGTTTACACTGATCAGTCAAGCTAGAAAACGAACCAGTCATTGCATGCATGCTCATCTAGGTCTATTTAGGTCTGCTCAAATAAGGGTCAGTAATACAGGTGGTGTTTTAAAGTATTTAGTCATTACAGTCATCATACAAGAGCGATCTTGCTATTTAGAGCACTTGACTGCTCCAAATTTGTGTAAATTTTACACGAGCTCTAACATCTCTTCTTGTGGATGAAGACTTTTAACTGGCACATTCAATCTCTTAATTTAAGCTGTTCTCAGCATAATGGCACCATGCTAGCAACAATGTAATTTCACGAGGGCCAGTCGGTAAAGGCTTCGGATCAAGCTGAACAAGTCGGGCATTCCGTTTTGACTATCCACCCATGCCTATTCAGCAAATTTGGTCTGTCCAATGAAACAAGTTGCCCTTCCGTCTATACCGGTCCAGTACAGGTTGTCCCCCCAACTGTGTCCGCATGGACACAGGCTGACAGTCGGGTATCCTGTCAGCCACTTAACTGGTGGTGAGTGCCTAAAATTAAAAATCGACACTGACTAAAGGTATCAACACAGCTTTATTTTTCATTGAATCATTGAACTGCCAGATGTGCCGCTAAACTTTCTTAATTTTATGAAGTAATGCAGTTTCTCTCTCAAAAATATTTACAAAAACAAAAGGAGAAAAGAATTACTGTCACAGGACAAAAAGACAAAACAATTACTGTTGTTACCACCTTATCGATTTTGTTGTTTGTCAGACATGTTTGCAGACAGGCTCATGAATTCCATAGTAAATTCATTTATTTGGCAGCACTGATCAAGTTCACACCAATTGTGCTGTAAAAATGGATTTTAGTCTTGTAATGCAGGCTTAAATGGGCAAAGACACATCTTCTAACCGAAAGCCCTACTAAACATATCACAATAATATGTTTTTCTATATCAAAATAAATTTGTTGACTTCCATCCCACATCTCCCACTTGAAGATTCCGTATTATTTTTACAAAAAAGAAGTAATTAAATCCATAGTTAGGCAACTATAATAATAACAATTACTTTATGGAAAAATATTCCAAGATTGAAAGTCTCAATAGGCCTACTTGATTGTTCGCCAAATGACTTCATTAGACCATGCCCTACTGGTAAAAATTAAGAGTATACCTACACTTATTTGCAGAATATCTATATGTGCGAGTGATAACAAAATATCTAGCAGCATGATTTTTTGTCCCTCAACTAAATGATCAATAATTATCACGGATAAGTTTAGAAGTAAATATTACTAATTTGTGTATGGTGACACTCTGAAGCTGTGACCAATTTCATGAGCAAGATATAGGCTGTATATTTTAGGGTAAATACTAGATTATTGCACCTTAATTTAAATATGATATAATATAATATAATATAATATTAATTTTTGTAACATAATCAATTGCACCCATAGACTTAATTATAAACCCAGACAGGACACTACATATAGCTGAAGTGAGGCACTCAATTGTGGGCAACGCAACGTTATTGGAATGTGTAGTAAGCAATGATTTAATCATTGGTTCACTGTCAACAATTCAGGTTTTTATGTTCCTAACTCAATCAATTTTGATCGGATTTCGAGTTTCGAAATCACTTTACAATCAGCAGCATCTTGTTATCAACTTGAAGTTATTTCTGCTTCTCAGTGACTCATATGGTTTCCTCTTTATCTCCTCCTACATTTTTTTAATTTGATGCAGAAACCATCACAAAATGATTGAAAGTTATTGTCCAGGCTTGGTGGTTTGATTACTATTTATTCCACGAAATGAATGCGAAAAATCATGAATTTCATAAAACATAACGGAATGTTAGCAAAAAATTATCTTTAATTGACCAGATGACTCAATTAAAATTCACTTCTACAAATTCTAGAAGCGTCAAATTTTTTGTGTGACCTCGTTGTGATGTTGCCCATAGATGAATCATTAATGGTCACTCTATCGTATTTTCCCTTCATTTAATGCAGCATTTCTTAAAATTTATTCTCAGTTTTCTCATATAAACTTTGGATGCAAGCTGACATGTTACATTTATCCTATATTGAAAAGAATCATGAACAGCATATAAAGGATTCTTTTGTTTTCCAAAAGTTTAAACAATGAAAAGCATTGAATCGTGTAGAGGCCTCACACTCAGCACAATACAATGATACAATATTAATATCACAATGAAGATTTGATGTGAACCTGTAGTCTTGTCTTCTAACATGGCATCACTTAAAATAATATCAGATTATGAGTGTTGAATGCAGACTTAGATTATTGTTCCTAATATGAAAATGGAACCCAAATTTAATTTTGAAAGCAGAATACAAAAAGTACCTAGGTATGATAGAAGAACCAGTAATCTTAGAAACCTCCACATGACCGGGAAATATTGGGATTCTAAATCAGGGACCGGCAGATTTATCTATTATTTTACCTAAGTCATTTCAGTACACATGAAGGGGGTTAATGTGATCACAGTACACTCTTAATTTTTTGATACCTATAAGATAACTTGTTAAGTCTTATGAGAATCCCTCTTCTAACTTCAGGCTACCAAGTTTCAGTAGCTTCTTCAGATCATAAATTTACAGCAAATTTACACATCAAGCAACACTATAAGCACTGATAATAGAATCTAGATCTCGCAATTCCTGTCACAGAGTAGCAAATTTGAGCAGCATCCAAGCATTGTATCTCAACCATCTTACATCGCACAAGGGCACACACAGCAATTCCACTGCGTTCTGTTGTAATATTTCAAAACTTCTAGACTCTGGTGTCTTGTCAGATCAGGGAAAGACATTTTTTCTCAGCTGTTAACACTTAAATAAATTTTTTTAATATGTTTTGTATACTGTGTATTGCCAATTTTAAAATAGGCCCAATGTGATAGATTAACCATAACCATAAACCCTGCTTGGTGATTTCACCTGGGTTTGTTATTGTTATTGAGACATCATCTTGTGAAAAAAACTCTGAGTTTGTTCACCTAAACAATAGTATAGGTGTCTCCTGTCTCCTTAGAATAATTTCATTTACATTACACAGTGTAGTTAAGGTCAGATCTGTGCCTTTTTTTGCGACATATAGACTTCAATGGAGATTGACCCACCTGCGATAACTTGAGCAGTTGTTGTCCGATTTGGACATTTGAGCTATCATTCGAAGGGTTTTTCAATGGGTCATTGTACATTTTGTCTTTCATGAGGGTTGACCCAAAATTTTTATCACTTTTCGGGGAAAAAGGGTATTTTTAGGGTCAAAAAACATGCCTTTAACCCACCTGATTTGATTTCTTTCCTGTTGAACTAATCACTATGGATGTTTCTCAGATGGTAGAAAACATATTTATCTTCTGTACATTTTTAATCTCATGCCATTTGATATAATATTAAAGGGGTGAGAGGCTTTCATAGGTGAGTAACATCCATTTTTCATGATAAATTTTCTAGCCATTATTTGGGCAATGATAATTTATATTGTAGCACGCCTGCCTATCGAATGCGTTATATGCTGTAATTGAAGCGGTGTGTTAATTCATGGTCCATTGAGCACTTTTTGATCATCCTTGATCACACTTACAGAGCATGCTAGATGCAGCTAGTAACTGCCTATTTTGCAAGACTGTCCAGTGGAGATAATCATTCTACAGTATTTAGGCCGGCTGCTCAGGGAAGAATTTAAATTGCTCCAGCAATCACTGATACTGGATAGGGAAGTTGCTATAAATTGAGAACAATTGTACTCTGACTTGCTGACATAGATTGAATCGGATTTTACGAACTAGGAAGTATGTATGTTTTGTATGGGATTGCTCTTCTTACTAAATACAGTACACCACCGGGCAATCATATCGAGTCTCATGATGATATCAGATCAGCGGAGGATGTACCAATTGCAGGGTAAGTACAATGACAAACTGAATCAAATGTTAGGACAGTCGAATCTCAAGCCTACTATTAAATTGTATTTTAATATAGAAGTTTCCTCAATTAAACATTATTGATAGTCATCATTTTTTACGTGAGCATCGACACCATATAATATGATGTATCCAACTGAGAAGTGAAGGTGTTGCTGCCAGATCGCAATTTTGCATGTATGTAGAGAACAAACATAAACAGGTTCAGATCCTTGGAACGGAGCCTGCCTTTTTCACAGTGACAGTGCCACTCATAAGCTCTAAATACAAAGTTGCTAAAAGGATGCTTATCTATTTTATGAGCCTTAACAAATCAATTTGTTTTTTTTTTACCGGTATGAACTTGTAGCGGTAGTGTCCATCTTGTTGTTGTATGGGCATTGACATCTCCCAGGCATCCATGCTATGATGAACATATCGTTGCTCTCTTCATGGTTAGTTACATTTTCGCGCTTTTTTTTCCATTTTTAAATGTTATGATGATGGGTATTTCATATATCTTTAGGCTGAGGACATGAGGCTCAGATGAACTTCTGGCGCAGCTGCAATCACTAAAGATTTCCGATACACTCGGCCTTGCATATAAGGGTATGTAATCAAACTACAAAGCAGAAAACTTCTGTAGAGGTATTTTCTCCTGCAACTTATCTTTTCACATTTGAAATTGGTCTCCATCATAGGAATATTTTGATTTAACTTGTAACACAGTTCTCTGAATTTTATAGAGAGACCAGGCTAATGAAAACATTGTAATGCTGGTAATTTTAGAAAAAGTGGCATTGGCTGAATACTGTTTACCACTCCTTTCCAATTTAACTATTGTGATCACCTACATCTGTGGGATGCAGATTTACAGATTTCAACTTGATCCCTGCTGTATGTTGATGTTGTTTACTCTAGTGGAGAAATTGGCTTTGCGTCTGAATATTTCAGAAACCTTTTATGCGAATTCGTTTTTGTTTCTATCAGCAATTGAGAAACTTTTTTTACATTTCATGAAGCCCTGACACCATTCGTAAATAAGTATTGGTTATCGTCTGCGGGAGGAAAATTCATCAGGCATTTGTTTTTTGTTATCAATCTCATCTACGATCCGGTGCTTGCTAATTGGATCTAACATGACTTAGATAAACCTCTGTAAAATCCCGACTATAGCACCCTTATCAGTAATTTGTGGACAGAGGAATTCAAAAAAACTTTAATCCAGTTTCCGTTGTACCATGAATAAAAGCCACGGAGCTATATCTGTCTCAGAGAAGAGAAAATCACAATTATTTTTGAATGATATACATAAATAAAAGAGCCCTCAGGTCTATTTCTGTTAATTAGGGGAGAGTTTGTTGGCATCCTTTGATCGTTTTCCATTAACAGTTTGGCTATAACAGTTCAACAGGAATCATGCTGAGATAATATAGTAAATATTTGACTTTCTTTTCATGGTGGTTGCGTAATTTAATAATACCTCTCTGTCAAATAGACACATCTATTTTTTTTTGCTGCTACTAAGATTATAAGACGTTAGGGCTGGGTATTATTTAACTTTGGGTGCTTCACTTACTATTGTTAAGATTTATAAATAACTTGACAGACCACTGGGGAGATTTCTATCATGTTGAAAGCGAGAGGACACGCACACGAAAACTGTGTGTAGTCCAATGGTCAATGCCTGTGAGAATTTTTTCTGCATGTCTTTTGAATGAACTGGTGAGGTAATTCCTTGTATGATGTTGTTTGTTATAGATTGAGATTTCAGTGGACAGCTTATATGACTGGACCTATTGCGTTTTGAAAAAACAGTACTGTGCAAGAGCCGAGATCGATTAGTCTATCGCCTAAAAAGCCTTTACAGTGCTTCCCGATGAATGACTTCATCTCAAGATGCTGCTCGAACGACTCCCTATGCCTGGCTCTGTTTTTTTGCAAGTGGCCGTACTTTTGTTGCATAAAAGACACTTCTTCAAGGGATAAGGCTGTGTTTTCTTTGCTCGATGTTAGCTGTCTTACAAAACTTGTTCAATGAAAATATGAAAATGGTTTTGCAACTTATTATATTACCATGACTTCCTTATTAGCAGGTACTGCCAGTTATTGAGCTAAACTTTCTCTTGAAGTATATATATATATGTATATATATAGTTTTTTATCCATGCTCACCATTCTATTTTCTCCATATTCAGCAAATAAATCTTAGTATTATAGAGTCAGATAACAATATCCTCGAGTTTTGATTCAGATTTAGTTTTGTCATGTTAACTCTAGAACAAGATTAATCCAATTGTCTGCATTCCTGTTGCTCCCTTCCACTGGTAACGCCGCAGGCCTGCGGCGTGACCAGTGGATTGGGATCGACTTGCAATGCAGGCAAATGGACCAAGCTTGGTCTATGTCAACCCTGATGATAGGAGTTGGTGATATGAGGGATTATCATTTGTCATGTAGTTTAGATTTACCACGAGGTTTGGCATGTTAGTCTGACTAGACAAGGGGAAAGGGGGTCAGTATGTTTGATACCGTATACCTATGACTGGCCTGCCACTAATTGTTTGCTGCTAGGCTGTGCGTTTTCTTTAGCCACAACCTTGGCTGGAATCAAGGCAACACTGTCACCGGGTAGGAAGACTGTTTGATTCTGTTTTGTCCGATTGAAGATTGGTATCTTGTTTAATGGTCACTGCTTGGTCTTAGCAATGACTATGACATGACACTCCCGCTGTTCCCTGTCCACAGCAATTCAAGCGTGAAAACGAGTGTTTGTCATTTTAGGATGCTGTGCTCGCTTGCTCTGTTTATATAAGATTACGATGTAGAAATGATTTCTTTCTGCAGACATAGCCTTACTTATTTCAGATTTGCCTGAGAATGGTTCATGCAATTCTCTTGATTTTTTTTACATGTGTTACCAGAACATATGGGCCACAGTCTAGGCATTTATTCATGTAGTCAGTCAATGGATTTTGCAGATATATTTGATTTAGTGGCTAACATTCCTTTGTGAGATGAGTAAGACAATGTACACACAATACTAGATAGCCCGTTGATTGTCGGACATGCTGGCAGGCAGACGCATTACTTATGTAGCCGAAAATAATTGCATTTAATATGTTACCGTTTGCTTAAATAAGCGATGAAAATCACGATAATTAAAAATAATAATAAATATGGATATAGTTTTGGGCAGCGCATATCAAGTTTAAACCACTATCTGTATCACAAGTCTACCCCCACGTATTGCCAAATTAGGAATTCTGTCCTTACAAATTCATATCTTATCATGCTGTTAAAAAGGGTACTTATTTTTGTCATGCAGGCTTAAATAAGCGAACGACACAGTTTCTAACCGATAGTTGTGCAGTACTTTAATAACCATAATTTTATCACAATAATATATATTTTCATATTAATTCAAGAAAATATTTGTGATGACTTTCACTCCACATCTCCGACTTGAAAATCCTGTATTTGTAAAAACAACTAAGTGAATCAATAACTTGGTAATTATAATAACAACAATAATTTTGGCAAGAAATATTATTGGATTGAAAATCTCAATTCGCCTACATAGCAATACACCCCAGGTATGAATCAGGCCAGCAGTGATCACATCAATAGAGTTTTTGGATGATATTCACAGCCTTGGACTGTTGTAAATTAGTGCAAGAAAGGTTGGTGCTGCTCTGTTTGGCAACGTAGACCAGCCTGATGAATATTGCTTGATCTGCCAAATCAGTTTAGGAACATCAATAACATGATTATTGTGCAAATGACTCCATTACATCATCACTTTCTGGTAAAGATTAAGATAATCTGAGATTTCCATTACCATAAAGTTATATTAAGTTCAAAATTACGATGCCTAGGGTGTATTATCCTGTAGCAATTACTCAAATGTAGCCGATTGCTACCATGTACGAATACCTTTTTTACTGAAATAGAGTTATTTGACATCCTGTTCAACGAGGAAGGAGTAAAATTCTAAGTGCCAAGCATGTACTGCATAAAAAATTTGGTTGAGATCAAACAACAAAGACCTGACATGTTAGATGACAAACATAACCTTTTCATTTCATTTCACTTCGTAATGACTGGGTACCACACACATATTATTAATTAATTGCATTGTATCGTAATAGGCCTACATACATTGACAGAGTTATTAAGTTTTGTTTGGTGTTACTTATAATGCATCTGAGTTGTAAGAGATTGGGACACAGACTAATTGAGCACCTATTCTGTAATAGATATATTGCTTTTCAATGTTTCATTAAATCTCAGTTGCCATGGTGTTCCCCTGACAACAGGGATAAATTTGACTAACTGTCTTTTGAATAAAACTTAAAATTGGGAATCCTGATTTTATTTTAATAATTAATAACTTCCTTTTGCGAATATGTATTTTTTTGGAAACTCTACAATATTTATCATGCACACATTTCAATTGATCATCTACAGTAAGTTCGATTATTAGATTCTAAATTGGAGCTCTCATGTAAAGAGAAAAGACAAGACTGGCTGTTTTCCAAGTACGATTGCTTCCTCTTTATGTCATTTTTATGCAGTTTCACACCTCGCTCTCCTTAAACAGGAATGCTAGAAAGGCTGCAGTAGTTTGTTCTCGAATGAGTATGTCAAGAGAAAACAGTTGTTTGAGCAGACTGGTTTCTACAAGGCTGTTCCAATATATTGTGACTTAATTCGATGGGCGTCGCATTGGCAAGATCCATGGCTTAGATAAATGATGACAACAGGAAGTGAGCATCACCAAATGTGGTCTAGAGATTGAGGGATGTTCACACTGATCAGTCTTATGACATAATAATGGGAGTGCCTGCTGGTATTGTCACTTATTCCCCTCTTTGTCTAAACAAGTGTAACACAAGACGTACGTCTAAGTGCCGTGTAGTAAATGGGAAAATGCTTGCTTGCTATGATAGGTTTTTTTAAATTCAAGCTAGAACATGAACTAGGCATTGCATGCATGCTCATCTAGGTCTATTCTGGTCTGCTCAAATAAGGGTCAGTAATGCAGGTGGTGTTTTAAAGTATTCAGTCATTACAGTCATCATACAAGAGCAATCTTGCTATTTAGAGCACTGGACTGCTCCAAATTTGTGTAAATTTTACACGGGCCCTAACATCTCTTCTTGTGGATGAAGACTTTTAACTGGCACATGGGACTGGAACAGGGACTGGCAGATTTAGTCATTTCAGTACACATGAAGGGGGTAAATGTGATCACAGTACGCTCTTAATTATTTTAATACCTATAAGATAACTTGTCAAGTCTTATGAGCTTGCCTCTCCTAACTTCAGGCCACCAGGTTTCAGTATCTTACCCATATCATACCTTACAGCAAATTTACACATCATCATTATTAGCACTGATAATAGAAACCACAGATCTCGCAAATCCCTGTCACAGAGTAGCAAATTCAAGCTCCATCCAAGCATTGTATCTCAACCATCTTAAATCGCACAGGGGCACACACAGCAATTCCACTGCGTTAAGTTGTAATATTTCAAAACTTGTAGACTCTAGTATTTTGTCAGCAAACAGCATTAGGCACACAAAAATGAAGCTAACGGCCAGCCACAGCAGACAATATTTTTTTTTATTTTGATGATTCAGAGTGTTGTTGATATGTGGAAAAAGATATGCAATACCGATTTCCAGAGTTGTGGCAACTGATTGACATTTTTAATTTAATTATTTTATGCCATAGGTTTATCAGTATTATTGGCATTTGGGACAACCAACCTTCTAACTTTGTAATATATAATCTGGAAACCTGTGACAAGTAATATGAATAAACAGGGATAAAACCTTAATTAAAACAATGCTCACATAATCACTTATATATATACTCCATATTCATTCTGGTAGTATTAATAAGTCAAGGGAATACGGTCCATAACCCGGGTACCAAGGATTTATTTTAAAAGAATAGATAATGAAAGTGTGTTTGAACTACTAGGAACACCAAAACATAAAAATACAGAGATTACAGCTAAAATTTTTAGAAGAAGAATAAAAATACAAGTATTATGAAGTAGAAAAGTTTAATAATTCTGCACAAAAAGGTGGCTTATGACGTCTAACTTGAATAATTTGAGATCAGGGCACAGCTTTATGGTCAGAGGCAAGTCATTAAATAACTTGGCACCAATTTTCACTAGTGAGACCAATTCAATTCAGTTTGAAAACTGTTAAAATGTATAAATAATGGTACCGCTTGATGATCAAATTGATATGCTTTTGCCTTGTCTAGTTTTAAGTTAATTTGGATCAAATATCTCAACAGTTTCACAACTTCCCCTCCTTATACAGGATTGCTAGACAGGCTGCAGTATTTTGTTCTCGAATAAGTATGTCGTGAGAAAATAAGTGTTTGACCAAATCAAAGACTGGTTTCCAAAAGAATGCTTCAATAAATTATGACTTGGTTCGATTGACGTTGCATTGCCAATATATGAAACTTAAATCAATGGTTGCAAAAATAAGTGAGTTTCACAAAATGTGGGCTAGAGATGGAGCAATGTTTAAACTGATCAGTTTGCTGTTTTGTCACTCATTCCCCTATTATTGTCTTGATAGGCGTACAAGAAGTAAATATAAGTGCCATATTAGTTAATATAAGGATGAATTGAGCGGTTTTTTAGTTTTAACTTTGTGGCATGGACCAGCCATTGCATGCATGTTCATCTAGGTCTATTTAGGTCTGTTCCAATAAGGTTCAATAATACAGGTGGTATACTGTGCTATTTTTTGTTGCCCCTCTGTTTCTATAAAATATGTAGCCAATTCATGGTATACCCAACACATAGCTCTTTCCCGGGTGGCTTGTTAAATTGATCAGTCCATAAACACTTTGCCGCCAATGTAATTTCATTTAGAGCAAGTGGGAGGAGGTCATTGAGCTGAAAAAAAATTGGCCATTCAATTTGGTATATCTGTCCAGCTAAAACTGTCTGTGCATCAAAACAAATTTTTTTATCTGCTTATGCCTTTTCAGTACAGGTTGTCCCGTCAAATGTCAAGAACTGCCTCAGTTCAATGATATAAATTACTAACTTTTAAGAATATATTAAATGGGCACAACTTCTAAAATTACTAAGATTATGAACATATCTAAATCTAAATCATTTAAAATGGTGTCTATTGTGATGATCAGGGTTGCTCAAGTTAGGGCTTCCTAATCAGGAGGGATTTTTAGCTTTCAGATGTGATCCTGTCATCATTGACTATCCTGTGCAGCGTAGCGCAGTGGAACACCAAATAAACTCTTGGGTTAAAGAGATAAAGCTTTTTTGGTTTGACAGAGGCGCTGTAAGCTCCCCCCCCTCCCCTATAACTGGGCCTTACAAATTAATTAATTTACTGGTCTTGGAGGCGTGTTTTAGGTAAAACTTGATTAGAAAATTATCGAACGAATAAAACAAACAACAATTATTTGGGCGGGCATAACATGTCACAACAAAAGCGATAACTAAAAAAAAAGAATAACTTATCATTTTACATTACAGTTGGCGGCCAAGATGAGGTCATGCCTGAAAAAATCAGGTCAAGTTAAATTTTTAATGAATTTCTAGGGATAGCAGGTTTAGTGACACTTGGTATCAGTTGGCCCTGTTGCATGTGATGAACTCACAATTTAGTAGTCAGTTAGCCGTTGGCTTACTTTCACTGCAAAGTGATCTTGTAGACTTTCGCATGAACAAACTTCATGTGATTTTCTTGGCAACCAGTGATTCAATGTTAATTCTGTCTTCATTCTCTTAATATTTCACGAAGCCCAATAAAACATTTATTAATAAGGATTAATCGAAAAAGTGCCGTTGAGTTAGAAAATGGGCACACTTTTGTATAAAAGGGGGATAAATTTCTCAGGAAGTTTTTCGTCAAGATCTATCTCATCATACAATCAACCTTAAATTCACAATATAGCGCTCTATTCAGCTGCATGTATATCAATGATTAATTGGTCTAAGAAAGACCGCTGCATTTAGTGATGAAACAACTATCAAGCTCTAGCTGTCTCTGTACAAGGAAAAGTCACAGATTAGTAGGATCAATAATTTTTGAGAGCCTACGCTTATTTTCAGTATTCATTCGGCTGATACAGTAAGCATCTGTATACACAGTCATATTTTCTTTTATTATTCAGAGTGAAACTCTCAGTGTCAAGCATGTACTGCATAAAAACTTTGGTTGAGATCAAACAACAAAGAGCTGACATGTTAGATGACAAACATAACTTGTTCGCTTCACTGCACACGTAATGACTGGGTACCACATATATAATAAATGAACTGTATCGTAGCCTACTTACCTTGACAGAGTTATTTAGTTTTGTTTGGTGTTACTTATAATGCATTGCTGGTCACTGGACAGAAACATCTGAGTTGTAAGAGGTTGGGACACAGACTAATTGAGCACCTATGCTTCACAAAATGTTGACTAGAGATGGAGGAATGTTTAAACTGATCAGACCTATGACATATCAATATGAGTATCTGCTGTTATTGTCAATCATTCCTCTATTATCCTCTCAATGAGTGTGACACAAGAAGTACATCTACAGTTAGTATGAGGATCCAATGATCGGTTTTTTAATTTTAAGTTTGTGGCATGAACCAGCCATTGCATGCATGTTCATCTAGGTCTATTTAGGTCTTTTCCGATAAGGTCCAATAATACAGGTGGTATACTATGTAATTTTTTGTTGCCCCTCTGTGTCTGTAAAAAATGTAACCAGCTCCTGGTATAGAGGCACCACACAACAGACACCTGTTTCTCAGATGGCTTGCTAAATTGATCAGTCCCAAAACATTTTGCCGCCAAGTGATTATATTTAGCGTCAGTCAGAAGAAGTCGATGGAGCTGAAAAAATTGGCCTGACCATTTTGTCTATCCGTCCAGCAATAACCTGTTCATCCATTAAAACAAATTGACCGTCAGTCCATACCCGTCCAGTACAGATTGTCCCGCCAATAGTGTCAAACAGATGGGCACAGGACGCATGGACACAGGTAGATAGTTTGGAATTCCATCAGCTGCAGTGAGTGAGTGATCAAATACAATATTCAGTACCTGCTGAAGGTTTCAATACAGCTCAATTTTCCATTGTAAAATGCACTGTCAGATACGAGGCTACACTTTCTCGATTATATGAGCTACAGAGTTTATTTCTCAAAAGTATATACCGTAAAAAAAGGAAATTAAATTGTTACCACCTGATTAGGTTTGTTGATTGTTGGACATGTTGGCAGGCAGGCCCATAATCTATGTAACAGAAAATAATTGCATTTAATATATAACAGTGAGCTCAAAAAAACAATGAATATCACTATAAATAAAAATAATAATGATTTTGGGCAGCACATATCAAGTTCACACGACTTTCTATATCACAAGTCTACACCCACATATTGCTGAAATAGGAGTTGTGTCCTCACAATTGCCAAAAATCTAATCATGCTGTTAAGGATGGAATTATTATGATTGCCATGCAGGCTTAAATAAGGGAAAGACACATTCACCAACCGAAAGCCGTACATTACTCTAATAATCATAGCACAATAATATTGTTTTCAATATCAATTCAGGAAAATATTTGTGTTGACCTACACTCCACATCACCCACTTGAAAATGCTTGTAGATCCATAATTTCGTAATTAAAATAATAACACATTTCTTTGGCAAGAAATATTTTTTGATTGAAAATATTAATAGGCCTAGACAGCGATATACCCTAGGTATGACTTGGCCAGCAGTCATCAAATCAATAGAGTTTCAGGATGATATTCACAGCCTCTGGCCGCTGTTTATTGGTGCAAGAAAAGTTGGTGCTGCTCTGTATGGCAATGTAGGCTAACTTGATTTTGCTTGATCTGCCAAACCAATTACGTCCGGTGAATATTATGATAATCTGAGATTTCCAATACCATCTAGTTTTATTAAGTTCAAAAGTACAATGCTAAGGGTGAATTATCCCGTAGTAATAATTAAAATGTAGCCGATTCCTATGAAATACGAAAACTTGTACCCTAAAATAGAGTTATTCGACATCCTTTTCTGCAAAGAAGTCAACTTAGAATTTCCTCAGTTCAATGATCTATCGATAACTAATTTTTAAGACAATACGAAAGTTTTTATTTTCATTATCTTAATATTTCGCGAGGCTCAATAAAGCATCTTTTAATTAGGATTAATTGAAAAATACCTCTGGAGGTAGATAATGAGCACAATTTTGTAAGACATGGGGGATAAATTTCTGAGGAAGTTTTTCGTCAAGATCCATCTCATCATACAATCAACCTTATATCCACAATATAGCACTCTATTCAGCTGCCTGTATATCAATTATTAATTGATCTAAGAAACACCGCCGCATTTTCTGATGTTACAACTGTCAATCTCTAGCTGTCTCTGTACAAGGGAAACTCACAGATTAGTATGATCAATAATTTTTGAGAGCCTTCGCTTATTTTCAGTAATCATTCAGCTAATACAGAAAGCTTCTGTATACACAGTCATATTTTCTTATATTATTCAGTGCCAAGCATGTACCGCATACAATATTTGGTTGAGATCAAATAAATTCCTGTGACAGTAATTATTTTGTCTTTCTGTTTTTGTAAATATTTTTGAGAGAGAAACTGCGTTAGTTCATAAAATTCAGAAAGTGTAGCGGCACATCTGGCAGTTCAATGATTCAATGAAATATCAAGCTGTGTTGATACCTTTAGTCAATGTTGATTTTTGTTTTTGAGCACTCACCACCAGGTAAGTGGCTGACAGGATACCCGACCGTCAGCCTGTGTCCATGCGGACACATTAGGGGGGACAACCTGTACTGGACCGGTATAGACGGAAGGGCAACTTGTTTTAATGGACAGACAAATTTTGCTGAACAGCTTGATCCGAAGTCTTTACCGACTGGCCCCTAGTGAAATTCCATTGTTGCTAGCATGGTGCCTAGTTGACATTATCCTGAAAACAGCTTAAATTAAGACATTGTATGTGCCAGTTAACAGTCTTCATCCACAAGAAGAGATGCTAGAGCCCGTGTAAAATTTACACAAATTTGGAGCAGTCCAGTGCTCTAAATAGCAAGATTGCTCTTGTATGATGACTGTAATGACAAAATATTTTAAAACACCACCTGTATTACTGACCCTTATTTGAGCAGACCTAACTAGACTTAGATGAGCATGCATGCAATGACTGGTTCATGTTCTAGCTTGAATTCAAAAAACCAATCATAGCAAGCAAGCATTTTCACATTTACTACACGGCACTTAGACGTACTTCTTGTGTTACACTTGTTTAGACAAAGAGGGGAATAAGTGACAATAACAGCAGGTATTCCCATTATTATGTCATAAAACTGATCAGTGTAAACAGCCCTCAATCTGCTGCCGTCCGTTAATAAAATCGTTGTAGTTGTGTTTTGACCACCGGCATCTATGGCCTGATTAATTAGGCAAGTCATCAAAATCAATTAAAGTTAGTTTTTACTTTTTTATTGATATCTTGATATCTTATTCATTCATAGATAGTTAATCAGACATGATTGAAGTTTTCCCCATTTTTGACTTAGCGCAAAGCAAGGGCCAATCGCAGATGAATACAGCAAACAGCATTAGGCACCCAAAAATAAAGCCACCGGCCAGCCACAACAGACTATATTTTTCATTTTGATGATTCAGAGTGTTGTTGATATGCTGAAAAAGATATGCAAAATAATTTCCAGAGTGGTGGCAACTGATTGCCATTTTCAATTTAATTATTTTATGCCATAGAATTATCAGTATTATTGGCATTTGGGACAACCAACCTATGGATATCTTCTAATTTTGTAATATATAATCTTGCAACCTGCGACAAGTAATATGACTCAACGGGGATAAAACCTTGTTTAAAACAATGCTCACATAATCACCTATATATATCCCATATTCATTCTGGTAGTGTTAATAAGTCAAGGGAATATGGTCCATAACCAGGGTAGCAAGAATTTCTTTTAAAAGAATAAATAATGAAAATGTGTTGGAACTACTAGGAAGACATAAAAATACAGAGATTACAAAAATTACAAAAATTGTTAGAAGAAGAAGAATAAAATACAAGTATTATGTAGTAGAAAAGTTTACTAATTCTACACAAAAAAGGTGCCTTATGACTTCTAACTCTATCGACTCTCAGGACTCATCTAGATATATTAATTAGAGCAATAACGTTATATTCAATCTTTGGTTTTATTTACCCTGTGTACACGACTGTAGCTAAGGTTTTATTCAAAAACTTACATTTTCTCTCAAAGTTTGCTATGAATTGGATAGGTTTCATTTAATTTCTTTGACCTGGGGTTTAAAATTCATACATTTATCTATATCTGATAGTTACAACTTACATGTGTAATTGATCAATCTGAAACTTTCTCCTATAAATAGAATGCGTTGCTCAATTGTGTTTGCTCCATCAAGTGACAAGCAGTATTGCATGGTATTTTAACATTCTGTTATTTATCCACCACAGCATCTGCAAACTGCCAGGACTGGAATTGTTAAATGTTTGTTTCAATAAACGCCTACAGACATTACCTACAGGATTGGGGGAAATTCCATCATTGAAGATTATAGATGTGGCTAGCTGTGGATTAACTGGCCTTCCAGAGAGGTGAGTCAGATGCTTGCAACAGTAGTATATCAGATTTCTTGTACAATTAGTTCGTTCCCTCTGAGTATGGTGATTTCTCTTAAAGTTTGCTATGACTTGGTTAGGTTTTGTGTAATCTTATTTAATTTGGGATTTAAATCTCATATAAAATTACTTCTAAATATTTAAATTTTTCAGAATGTTTGAGGACAACATGCCCTGAAAAATTATTTAGAGAAAATCAACTCAAAATCAAAATAGGAGACTGTCATAAAATCTGTCTTTGGTGCATTCAGTATCAGTGCATCACAATTATACCAGTCAGAAGCTAAAGCTAGTGAATATTCCACATTTTTTGTGGATGGAGTGAAATGTCACTATGGATTGATAAATTGAATCGCATAACACGCATCACTAGAAAACAAGTTTAATTACGCATTTATATTTACATGTTAAGTCTATATTTTTAGTCAGCAATTATAGATTGAGTTTCGCATCCGAATCACGTAACTTGCATCACTAGAAATACCTTTGAATATCTGAAATAAACATGTGAGTCAGATGCTTGCAACAATAGTACCTTTGAGTAAGCGAGATGCGCTTCCCTTAGCAACGCAAAAAGAGGTCAGGACAACATTGGTCTGACCCCATTACACCAACTTTCCTTTGAGGAAAACTAAATGCAAATAATTTAGTTAGTGCATCATCGATTCAATTAGGCGCAAGGAAAATGCAATTATATTACAATTCGATATTAACAATTCAACAATATTAGCAATATTCATCGTGCACAAAATTCAAAATTGATCATCTTTTAAGTTCCATTGATCGACTCTGAATTTGAGCTCTCATGTAAAGAGAATAGGCATAACTGGACATTTTATAATTAACATTGCCTTCTCTTTTTGTCAGTTTTATGCATCTAGTATTCAAATATCTCAACAATATCACAACTTTCTCTCCTTATACAGGATTACTAGACAGGCTGCAGTATATTGTTCTTGAATGAGTATGTCAAGAGAAAATAAGTGATTGACCAACTCAAAGACTTGTTTCTAAAATTCTGCTTCAATATATTGTGATTCGGTTCGATTGACGTTGCATTGGCAATATATGAAACCTAAATCAATTATTGCAAAAAGAAGTGAGCTACACAAAATGTTGACAAGAGATGGAGGAATGTTTAAACTGATCAGTCCTATGACATATCAATGGGAGTATCTGCCGTCATTGTCAATCATTCCTCTATTATTCTGTAAATAAGTGCGACACAAGAAGTACATCTAAGTGCCATATAGTTAATTTGAGGATGCAATGGTCGGTTTTTTAATATTAAATTTGTGGCATGAACCAGCCATTTTCTTTCGGTTTTTTTTTGTTTGTTCTCTGTTTATTGTCTAAGTAATTAAAATTTAGTAGGTAAGACTGAAAATGAAAAACGGTAAAAAAAAGGAAGTGCCAGATAGTCCGAGACTAGAGTTTGGGTAATCCTGTTCCAGAAGTCCATCCTCCATGCTGCCGACGCTGGCCACCGAAGATCCAGGCCCAGGCCCAGGCCCAGGTGATTTCTCTCGTCTGGAGTTGTTTTCTTGCATTATATAACTATTGTCTAGATACAGCCAATTTGGGAAAATGAGTTCTATAAAAGCTAGGTTGCTGAAATTTTGTGAGCTGTATGATGATGTTATGAGACACTTCTGAGAGAAATTTCAGCACTCTAGGTCAATTATTTGTCATGTAATTCAGTAAGACAAGGGGCAACAACTCTGATCACGATTTTTTATTTTCCACTTTTTTATCAGTTCTCATGGTCTTACACTTATAATAAAATGGAAGCAAACAGATGTAATAATGGATCAAGTGGAAAAAACTTCAGCTTTGCTTGTCATTGAAGAATTATTCTCATGAGTGTCAAACACAGTTTCGGAAGCATGAGGGGGGTACACAAAACCAGAAATAGAGAGAAAATAACAACAAATACAAAAATGTGATTCACTCAGGCCATTCTACACAAAATTATGATCTAGAAGAACATGTCAAGTCACTCCATCATCTTCTTTCTCCCTCCTGGTAGCGCTCGTCATCATCTAAAATCAGCAAAAACACCGAACTGAGAAAAACGCGTCTAAAAAACGCCAAAACTATTTGCAATCGTCAAATTCAAGTATTTCAAGTGTATAGAGACATAAATAAGTTTTTCCTAGATCATGCTGAATCAATAAAATCTGTTTTGGACTACTTTTGACTGTCTAACTCATTCCCATACCATGTTATTGACTTGTATGTTACCCAGCTCATAGTAAGACTAACTATCTACAAAGCAGATTTTATCTTTGTTTATGCAAACATAAGATTTATGCTTATGGCCATGTATTCTCACCTTATGCACCAAATCTGCAGCAGCATATGTCACTCCCTCCTTCTGTACTTGTCGCTGTCGTTCACTGACCTGGCGATGACGTCTATCTTTCTGCTGGCCGCTGGTGACAGCCTCACGTTTTAGTCGCTTCAAATCCTTCCTCTCAGCATGTTCTTCAACCTTCTCATCAGCCAAGAGACCAAAGCGATCAAGGATTCTACGCACCCCTCCTTCACCAGCGTCGAAAGTCATGACTCCAACAATAGCTGCCATCTGTACTGACGGTCTTCTAGCCCACTGTGTTTTAGGATATTTGCGCCATGTGTTACCGTTCAGGCTCTCATTGGCGTTTTGAGTTCCACAGCGTGAGCAACTATCAAGCAACTCTAACATTTCTTTCGGAAGATCAGGTTTTGATTTCTTCATTTTTGGATTTTTAAATCAGCACCAACCATCAGTGGGACAGTAACGATGGTCTGGTTCATCATCAGTTGATGTAACGTGATATGGTGCGGCCATGATAGCATTCTTCATCGCATCTATATCACCTGCATTGTTGGGAATGGCGTCTCTACCACCCAAAGACTCAGTACTCTTTTTCTTCAGGGACTCCAGGCCGTGTATGAGTCTCTTGGCTACACGGTTTATGCACTCCTCCTTCTTGATAGCGATGTCATAAGGATCGGACTTTAGCAGTGCACTATATCCTTTACTATCCCCATCGCTCAACATAGTGATGTAGCGGAGCGGTCCGTTCTTAGAATGTTCCAGATGATTTCTGCAGCAGCTACCTCAATCGCATTACTAGAACTATTCTGGTTGCGATCACATACAGCATCATGCGTTGCCATAAATTGTTGAATACTTCTCAGGCTTCTGGAGTCTTCTTTCGCCTTCTCCCGCTTGCATATCAGGCAGAAATTGGACATGACTTCAAAGTCTACAACCAACCCGGTTAGAATGTCCACGGCTAAAAACAATACCTGTACGGGAGGTATGGCCACGTTTGTGCCATGTGCCATCAAAGCTGACAGCAATGTCTACAACTTCAGCATCAGCTGGTGCATGTCCGTCTTCTATGTAGTTAGCTTTTACAAGTTCAGAGGGTTGGTGTGGTGCATCACTGGTAGTTGGTGTCTCTGATGATACTGCTGGAATAGTATATGTGCTTGTAGACGGTTGTTCAGCGACGCTCTCAGTCGATACGCTGCCGCTTGCATCTACTGGTGGAGTAGGAGTCTAAAACAAGTGAAGAACAACATTGAACCATTGTAAAGTATGTACACTACTATCCATGACTACTGCTAGCAGTAGTTCTGGATAGAAGTTGTACTAAATGTACTCAACACGTTGTTGGAGTAGAGCATCAACAGAACAATTTTCTTCTTGCAGTGGAAACTATTGGTGCGTGCAACTGCCATGAGATGTTCCAGTTTGATATTTTTCAACTGGAGATGGCATTGGCTAGTGACATCACATCACATCACATAGCGACATGTAAGCTACTCCTAGATTGCAGTTCTGGCCAGTTGGCTGATTTTCCGGTACCACTCACTCAACCTGCTGAAACTTACTTACGTGTTCATCCTGTGAATCCTTTTTGGGTTTACCATAGAATACTTTCTTTCTTTTCTTCTTCCCATACATGACTGAGTGAGATGCTTGCCTAGGCATGTTGAATTTGTAGATTAAAAGATGAGGTTTTTATCTGCTAGCTGTGACTGAATATGACAAATAATTCCAATGATTCAGCTGAGCAAGGTGTGTTCTAATTGGTCCATTATTCTCTAACAGGCTAGCCCATTGGCCATGATAATCTTTGAACTGTAATTGGCTCATAGGCAAATATATCCATACCCAGGACAAATCAAATAACTCACTTTTCGTAGGTGTGACATAGTAACAGTTCATGGCATTAACCAGCTGAGAATTTGAGGATTCCATAGATATGTAGTTTGATAAGGTTTTCCCTCACAGTGGTTGAGAATGGGCAGGGTGAAATTGATTACCAACTTTGACAAAATGGCATGAATCACAAGATTTTTGTGAAACAGACTGAAGACATGGTGTCAAAATAATATGATGATTATTTTGAAACTAGTGCAGTAATCAAAAATCTGATTTCACATTAGGAAACTAGAGACTTTTATGCCCCTAGTGCGGTAAAAATCTCATATTGGATAAACTTGCGAAAAATCCCCATTTCAAAGGTTGTAACTACCCTTATTCACGTAAATGTTTCTGTTCTTGGTACGATACGCTGTTTCAGTAATGCTGACTTCCATTTTGGTAGCTAGCATAGTAACGATAGCACAGGAATGTTCATGTGGTGTAACAGATATGCCAAATAATGCTAGATTGAGGTAAGACTTCTCTTTGTGCGTGCTTTCTAGGGAGTCACGCACACCATTTATATCTTCACTATTTTTTGTGACGATCGTGTACCAGGGCATACATTTGGGATCTCAGGAAATCATCCTCCTGTTGTCGGGTTTGTTTCAATACATTTAATTCCTTCTTGAGATCCGCAATCTCCTCTACACAGAATGTCAGCGCCTGTTCATACTCTGTCTGTTTGGATTCAACAGCATCAAGTCGATAGCAGATGCTTGAGATGGTGACATTAAGTTTGTTGAACTGCTTGCCCATGTATTCTCTGTTATCATCAAATCTCTCCAGTATTTGCTGCATGTTTAAATCCGTGGTGGTGGAGTCCGAACGTAGTTTTGGTCCCATGACAAGCGATCGTTAGAAGATATACAGTATGAGCTGATACTATCACTGCTAGGCTTCGGCCTACACCCTGGCTCCGCTCCAGTAACAAGCAATTACCGATGATTAGGTACTGTGATTCCCTGTGTGATATGATATGAGGTTGAACAGAAGATAGGCTTGATGTATGATAAAGCTAGTACGTAGCAGAGCAAGATTTTAGACAATCTTACCCTATGAAAGCCAAAAAAACAATTGCATGCATGTTCATCTAGGTCTATTTAGGTCTTTCGCGATAAGGTCCAATAATACAGGTGGTATACTATGTAATTTTTTGTTGCCCCTCTGTGTCTATTAAACAGCTCATGGTATAGGGGCACTACCCATCACACACCTCTTTCCCAGATGGCTTGTTATATTGATCAGTCGAAAAACACTTTGCCGCCAAGCATATTCATGTAGCACCAGTCGGAAGAGGTCGGTGGAGCTGAAAAAAAGGCCATACAGTTTTGTCTATCCGTCCAGCAAAAAACTGTCCATCCATTAAAACCAATTGCCCATCAGCCCACACACGTACAGTACAGATTGTCCCGCAAACAGTGTCCAACAGTTGGGCACAGGACGCATGGGCACAATGGACACAGGTGGATAGTTTGGAATCCCATCAGCTGCAGGGTGTGAGTGATTAAATACAAAAATCAGTACCTGCTGAAGGTTTCAATACAGCTCTATTTTTCATTGTGAAATGCATTGTCAGATACGAGGCTACACTTTCTCCATTATATTAGCTAAAGGCGTTTAGTTCTCAAAAGTATATGCCGTAAAAAAAAAGGAAATTAAATATTGTAACAGTTGTTACCACCTTGACCAGCCTTCCTGAGAGGTGAGTCATATGCTTGCATCAGTAGTATATTAGACACTTTATATAATAAGTTTTTTACCTTTGAGTAAGCCATATGCGCTTCCCTATAATTGTGCTAAAAGAGGTCAGGACGGTCTGTCACCATTACACCACTAAGCAAAGGTCTTCGTGACTTTTTTTTGAGGAAAACTTAGAATTTGGAACTGTGATTTTGAGTGCAAACAATTAAATTGGAGACGGTCATGACATCTGTATTAGATGCATTGAGTACCAATGTATAACAGTTATAGGAGTCAGAAGATAAGGCCAATGAATGTTTAGTATTGTTAATGTACAGGGTTGTGTCATTTCCACCGGCTATCATGAGACAGTCACCGTCAAAAAAAGCACAATTTTCTAAAGCAGTGAGATCATTGATAATAATACTATTAACCTTTATCGATTGAGACATATTTGATAAATTTTTTTTAATATGGAGGATGATGCCGATAGTGTGATACTTATGTGACAAGTATAATAGCTAATATTGAAGAGAGAATTGTATGACTTCTCACCTTGAGATATTAGATGTAGAGGGATGATGCACACATTTGAGGTTCCCAGGTTCTGACGTAGTTCCGGTTATATGGCTGAGATATATAGGTCAGCCAATGATGTAAGGGTTTAGATTGTTCAACTCTCACACCAATAAGGTTCAATAATACAGGTGGTATACTATGTAATTTTTTTGCCCCTCTGTTTCTATTAAAAATGTACCCAATTCATGGTATACCTAACACATACCTCTTTCCCAGGTGGCTCGCTTAATTGATCAGTCCGAAAACGCTATGCCGCCAATGTAATGTCATTCAGAGCAAGTGGGAGGAGGTCATTGAGCTGAAAAAAAATTGGCCATTCAATTTGGTCTATCCGTCCAGCTAAAACTGTCTGTCCATTAAAACAAATTTCCCATCAAATGTGTCCAACAGATGGGCAAAGGACACATGGACACAAGTTGACAGTTTGGAATCCCATCAGCCGCACACCTCTGGTGGGTGTTTAAAAATAAAAATCAACGGTTTAACATTGTATCAATGCACAGTCAGATATGAGGCCATACTTTCTTAATTTGATGAATTAAAGCACTTTATTTCTCAAAATTATATACCGCAAACAAAAATGGAAATTAATTATTGTCACGGTCTTTACCACCTGATTAGTTTTGTTGTTTTCGGACATGCTGGCAGGTTGGCTCGTAGTCTATGTAACTGAAAATGATTTCATTTAATATTTAACAATTGGCTCAAATAAACATTGAATATCATAATAAATCATAATAATAATAAGTAATTTTGAGCAGCACAGATCAAGTTCAAACTACTATCTGTATCACAAGTCTACGCCCACGTATTGCCAAATTAGGAATTCTGTTCTTACAAATTCGAACGCTCTTACCATGCTGTTAAAATGGTACTTAGTCTTGTCATGCAGGCTTAAATAAGCAAACGACACAGTTTCTAACCGATAGTTGTACAGCACTGTCATAGCCATAATTTTATCCCAATAATACATTTGTTGATATTAATTCAGGAAAATATTTGTGATGACGCTCACTCCACGTAACCCACTTGAAAATCCTGTATTTATAAAAACAACTAAGTGAATCTGTAACTTGGTAATCATAATGATAACAATTACTTTGGCAAGAAACATTCTTGGATTGAAAATCTCAATTCACCTATATAGCAATACACCCCAGGTATAAATGAGGCCAGCAGTCATCAAGTCAGGAGAGTTTTTGGAAGGTATTCACAGCCTTGGACTGTTGTTAATTAGTAATTGGTAATCTGTATGGCAGCTTGATAAATATTGCTTGATCTGCCAAACCAGTTTAGTAATATCAATAACTTGATTATTAGGCAAATGACTCCATTACGTCATCACTTTCTGGTAAAGATTAAGATAAAACAAGTAGTAAAATTGTTTTAACCGAGGTTGATGATTATTTTTCTTTATTAGATCAGCTTAATCTTCTTAAGACTGACGAGTTTTTACTTTCCGTCTGTGCACACTATTTTAGCAAAGTTTCTGAGGACTCGAGCCATCCTCTTTTTTAATAAAATCAAGATCAATAATTTTAAAACATCCTCTCATAAACCTGTAATATCAAAATACTATCCTGAGAAGTGTCGAACTGAGAAGCGCAAGAAGAGTTTTTTTCAGTTTTGTGGAACTTCCAGTATTGAGTCGGGTTCACGCTAGGTGCAGCATGTATGACTGGGACATCAGAATACGGATTGAAGGTTAGACAATGATGATCACAACTACCGGGTTCAATGTCAGGTTCAAATATCTCCATATTTGTGAGAATGAGATCCAAAGTGTTTCCGAGAATATGAGTGGGTGACTTCACATATTGCGTTAAGTCACTGGAATCTAGAAAATCTAAAAGCGAAGTATGCATATACAGATCTCTCCTATTTTTCAGTGAAGATGTTTGCCAGTCAATGTCGGGCAGGTTAAAGTCACCGACAACAACTGTCTTTGCAGATAGGAGAGATTTATGCCAAGCTAGAAAATCATCTATGTTTTTCACGCACGGCCGGTGATAATAAACTACGAACACAAAAGAAAAACCATTAACATTTACATCAAGCGAAAGGATTTCACCACCATCATATTTGTTACATTTCAATATATGGATCTTACTACTGTCGGATATACTTACAAGTACTCCGCCACCACGACCCACACCGTGAGTGCGGTCGTAGCGATGAAGTGTGTATTTATCGCATACTTCACGATCGGTGATGGAGGTGAGAAGTTTTGTCTTGGATAGAGCGAAGATGTTCGGTGTATGATGGTCTAGCATAGTTTCGAGGTGGTGTCTCTTACCGCTGATGCCGTTCCAGTTCCAATACATGATTTTTAGATTGTGTTTATTGTTTATAATGGTAGTAGGTTGGTTTTCGTTAGCTGTTGATTTATTCACTGTTAGGCAGTGATTGGTCAGTATTTGATGATGCAGTTTGAGTAACCGATATCTGTTCTAAGTCAACTTCGACTACTGTCCATAGTTTGACTGTTTTATCGTAGATGTAGAGTGCCCCATTGCGTACCTGATATTTAGACCCAGTGTTAGCCTGGGTTAACTCACGTTTTTTGATACGCAGCTGGTACTCGAGGTCTTTCATCTCTGGTGATAGATCATTGGTAGCAAATGAATCCTCTCTGCCCTCGTATTTACTGTAACGTTTCATGAATTCGATCTTGTTGACTTCGTATCTTTATAAGGCGAGGTTTGGAGTAGGTACTCTTTTGCTTGCCTAACCTGCTAATTTCTACAACAGTGTGTTCATGCATAGGAAGATCAGCAAGAGAATCAAATACTATGGAATGTGTATTAGATTCCTCAGATATTTCGTGCAAAATGGCACAAGTTTTCCCAATCTGCTTAGCATTGACTTTATCAACCTGTTTGAGTCGATCCTCAAGCCTTTGAGCTAGACCTGAGACTTGATTCACAGTTGGGTCGGGTTTGGACTCACCTCACCTCACTATATGATTTAATATAAGTATTAGTGACAGCGATCAATTCCATCATATTCTCTAGCTTTTTGCCAACCGAATCTAGTGCTTCTCGAACACCAGGTGCCGGAAAGTAAGTCGGTAATTTAGGGAGACAAGCGTGACAGTACCAGAGTGAACCAGATTTACCAATTATATTTTTGAGATCTTGACCAGTTGTGATTTCTTTCCAGTCTTCCATACAGGTGGTATGGGCTGGTTTATTGCAACTTGCACAGATAAGATTTAGCTTCTTACCTTTTTTCATTGAACACACAACACAGCCACTGTCCTTTGAGGCTGGACTGCTATCTCTACTGTTAGGCCTACTGCTAGTCTCACCAGCCATGTCTGACAAACTCAGAACACTATGATCAGTGCAAGTAAGCGAAAGTAGTAAAAATCACCAACCTACCAAGCGCTAGCTCTAGAGCTCAGACGATAGTATATGGCTATTCTTAAATGGGCAAGAAGGGTTATCATAGGTTTGAATAAGATGGTGCAGTTGTGGTTTTGATATTTGTGCTATAAATACCAAGATGTTAGAGTTGTTTGATGTTCCACTGGTGTAGCTACTCTAGACTTTCTCAGTTTTCAGTTTCCCGCCAAAAATGATCAGCCACAGTGACCCTCCTAAGACAACCAAAGACTCCTCGTATCCAGCTGGCAGTGTTCAGGAACTGATCTTGTGGTTTGGTACACCTTTCTGCAGGGTTGAGTGTTCCGTAGTACTAGGTTGAGTGTTGGTATTGTTTGTATTATGTTAATTTTTCTCAGAGCTGAAATTTATCATGTCCGCCATGTCCGCCATGTCCGAGATAATGTGGATGGCTGAGCTTATTAGATTGCTAAGAAATTCAAAACAGGTCATATTTTTTCTAAGTGATATAGACCATCCGAATTTTTGGTTGAAAATAATATATGATGGGCCTTTTATGTCACTTATTTATGCCATTGATCTTTTAAATTTTATGATTTAATGTGAAATTTTTATGCTACGATTTGAGACAGATCGGATAATTTTTGCTGTTTCCCACTGGAGTGTTGTTTGAATGACACATAACAATAAATTATCAAGATCATCGAGAGTAGATAAATTTTGCCTCATTTTTACATAAAGCCAAACATGACCTTTTTTAAAAAAGAAATTTGTCCGGCCTAAATAATGGTCCTTTTGACAGAATGTTTTGCACTATGGAAAAATGACCCGAATTATATCTACATTCGATAGTCTGTGCTGATGATGAATACATGCACTGCCAAATTTTGGAAGAGCATCAATTTAACGGTGAAGATTGTTGTCAATAAATGTTAAGAAAAAATTGTTATACTGCTGAAAATTTGTGTGTGGGTCATTCAAACAGCACTATAGTCGATAATAGCGAAAAATTGGCTCTTACTTATTCGGTCTGTCTCAAATTGTTGCTTAAAATTTCACATTATTGATCATCAAATTTAAATGATGAGCCTACTGCGGCATTATACATCACATGGTTTTCTTAATTTGATGATCAATAATGTGAAATTTTAAGCAACAATTTGAGACAGACCGAATAAGTAAGAGCCAATTTTTCGCTATTATCAGAAATCATATCAGCTCAGCCACCCACTTTCGTAAAAACAGCCTTTTTGGCCTCATTTCTTGGATGAAATGACACAACGTCATCCAATCACATTTTTATGAGCTGTTACTGATCATTCCAGCGGAGTACAGAATGTTGATATTCACTGACCCATGTGTCTCTTCCTCGAATCCATGCACTTTAATTTTTTAAATACTTACAGATAATGTTGAGCCTAGATGAGTTTATCTCAGAAATGTTTTTGAGCTTGAAGTTAATGAACTCCAATATCGTCTAGTCTCTATGAATATTACAGAAACACGTATATAAAAATTTGTATGCATTCATAAATATTATTCTAGATTGTCATTGAAATTGAATTGGAGCATTTTCATTTTGTTAGTTAAAAGGACCTTATAACCAATTCACCTTCATTTCTTTAAAGAAGTTGTAGGAAGGTTCTACTTACCCAACGATTCAGCATACTTTGCCACATCCCTCTCTACCCAGCATTATCCCCTCTGAATAAGATGATTACCAGATGACCAGTTTTACCTTCTCACACAATACACTTTATCTTCTGTTCTTTTGCAGCATCAGCCAGCTGATTAATCTGAAGTCTTTGGATATCGAGTGTAACAGCTCTCTCACAACCATCCCTGAGAGCTTATTCAGTATCCCCACATTAGAAAAATTAAAGTGTGATAACTGTGATTCTCTAACATCTCCACCACTAGGTGTCTGCACGCAAGGTGTAGAAGCTGTGAGAAAGTACATTCATGACCTCCATATTGAGAAAGCCAGTAATCAGAGACTTATAGCTGTCACTGTCATAGGGAAAAGCAGAGCTGGTAAAACAAGCCTTGTTAACAGTGTGCAAGCAAACAAAAGGGTGCTGACACAACGCATTTCTGATGAGGGGAAATTGGATGCTGCCACTAAAGTGTTTGAAATGAGCGAGGCGGAAGCTGACGAGAAATCAAAAATACTCTTCACTGACTTCGGAGGCCAGAAGATCTATCAATTTTCCTATAGACTGACTTTTAGAAGAAAATGTGTGCCGCTGCTAGTGATAGACATTGCTGAGTTTGATAGATTAGTTTCAGAGAAAGGTGAGGAATCTGCCTGTCAAGAGCTTTGTATTGAGTGGTTATCCCACCTCTACATTGCGTGTCCTCAACTGAAAAGACCTGTAGTAGTCCTCACTCACTGTGACAGTATACCTGATAAGGTTGAACAGACGACTCATCAACTGCTCAAAGTGACTGAGAAATTGCGCCAACGTATCATTCAAGCAGAAAATAATGTCGAACAGAAAAATGACTCTAACCCGATTTTCACCATGACCAGCTTCGCCAACACCTCAGAAGTCCTGATAAGGCCTTGTGACATCCATCACTTCTCGAAGACATCCGGACAGCCTGAAATCGACAAGCTGAAAAATGCTATCATAGCAGCTGGTGCAGGATTAATCACTGAGATTCCCGGTAGCTGGTATCGAATACTACAGAAGCTAGTCCAACACTCTGACAAGCCCATGCTCACCCTGTCTGAAATAGAGAAAGAATTTCCTGATGATAAAGGACATGTCACTCTCGAGTATCTTCATGAAATAAGTCAAATAATGTGGTTCAGGAGACTAAACAAGCTATCAAACTTTATATTCCATCGCTCTAAAGTCATAACAAGTGTGATAGAAGTCCTATACAACCACACAAAAGAGGAATCCTGGTACAAAAGGCTAGATAAATTTACTCCGTTTTCTCTTGTTGACGGAATAACCATAGAGAAGAGCAGATATGTAGAGATGATAGACACATTCAATGACACAGGAGTGATGGATGCACCTCTGCTTCTACACCTCTTAGGGCAAGAATCCCAACTCCCTGCCGATGTGTCCATCGAAATCCTAAGAACATTTCATCTTGTGCATCAATGCGGTTCAAATGCTGCAATAAGCAATCAGAAATACATTATACCGTATTTTGCCAGCCGAACAATAACAGCCCCTGAAGTGTACGATCAACTGGTGCCGTTGAAGGTCGATCTTCATCTCCGCGGTCTACCCATACCCAGCTACATCTTCTCCCTCATCACTGCCGTCTATCTAGACATGAATTCTAATGCTTCAAACTTTCCAGAGGCAGGTGGGAATGGTGCTACTGTGACCAAGAGTAATGGGATAATCGAACACCTCCTTCACAATGCAGGTGAAAAGCGTGTCACTCTAATCACTCTGACACCTCAGAAAAGCCTCTGTGAAGCGAGAGAAGAGCAGATTTCGACCCTGAGAAAGCTCACCACCGAACTCAAATCTGTCTGGAAAGGAGTTCGTTATGAGAGTGTCTTCTACTGTTCTCACTGCCTACTAACTATCAAACTAGACCCACAAACAGCTGTTGATCCTGATTGGTACCAAGAGGATGTTCCAGATAGTTCTAGAGAAAAAGCTCCCAGCTATACCGGATATGAGAAGTTTGTCTGCAGAAAGGAAGTGCAGAACAAAGAGAACCGACTTGTTCCACAACCACTCATGAAACCATGTATGTAAAAGTCATAAAAATATGTATTATCATAGTGTAAAGTATCTTTATTGGCATGGAAAAGGCAAATTGCTTTAATAAAATGAACTTGAAGCACCATCTCCCTGTGCTCCAGCCACTACAGCTGCTTACCTACCTTGAACCCCCTCTTCAGCAGCCCTCCCAGACACTGATTTTTGTGTGCATGGAAAACTCATTTTATTATCAATGATTCTTTGCGAATATTTTAGGCTCAAGCATAACAGAGGCTGGTCATACTGAGCTTCAAGACTACATATCAAAGCTTGTCTTATCAAGTAAGTTTCCGAATTAATTTGAATTAAAATTTATAAAACTTAGTACATGTTTAATCAGTTTTTATCCATCAAAAGTTGTTGTATTACATCTATATATTACATTATACATATAATGTGTGATCATCTTAGTGTGACCATAAATGGGAGAAACTTGAAAATCAAGCAAATGAACAAAGCCAACTATGACTCTCTAACAAAAGTCTGCTAATTTTATTCAAGTTATATATGTTTTATGGTTATCATTATATCTGAAGTCAGTGATAAGGTGCTACAACTGACATTACTGTAATGTGACACCAAGTTGCACAGCTAGCAGAGATATTTGTTGGGTACATCAATGCATACTAATGATGACAACCACTCGTCTTAAATATGAGTTTATATGTCACAATCATATATATATCTCATTTAAATATTAAAATCTACAATTGTTAAATGCTATATATACAATAGAATGGAAGCTGCAGGTTGTCTATATCTTCGACTTGAATTCTAATTTTAACCAGGTGACAAGTCACAGATACTGAAGGAGCTCATAGAGAAGCATCCATTAGACGCTAACGACATCAATCGACTATTTGTTCAGAGTGACCAGTACATCATACCACATCATCAAGATCATATGAAGAGGTACGGTCTGGTGCTGTTCAACACCGAGAATAGACCTGATGCTGAAGATGAAGCTAATAAAATGGCTGACAGCCTAGTCACAGCAGGATGCGAGACTCAGAAGATAGAATGGAAAAGTGCATTAGACCTGCGTCTCAGAATTGATGAGCTTCCATCCCAAGGAATCTCCCTTCTTGTCATCTCCATCATGACCCATGGAAAAGCCGGAATGCTGTATGGCTGCAATGGCTCGCATATCCCCATCACTGATGTTCTACAGATACTAGATAATAAGTTGTCTGAGCAAGTCCCAATGGTATGTATTCATTCTTCAATACTCCACGGCAGCAAACATGCTGATGATCGAAAAAATGGATCAATATGTGGCATGGGCTGATGATGTGATAACTTCTCATTCGAATAATAACCATCTGTTGACTATCAAACAAAATAAAATTGTAACTACGGTTGCACACTAAATCATACTTTCAAAATATTCGTGGCAATCGATATAATATAATACACATTGTAGATTGCCATAGTTCAGGCCTGCCAATATTACAACCCTGCACAAGCAGCTGGACCTTCAACATGCCATTCTGATGCAAAGGAAGGTAAATCAAATGAGGTGGACCATGTCGTACTAAAGAGGCCTCATACACTGCTACTGATGTCAACAGTGGTTGGAGAGATGGCTGTCAGAGGAGCTCTTACTGGAGCCATAGCCAGGCAGTTTGCTAAGGCTGATGGGAAGACAACCATACATGAGATGGTTACAAATGCTGTCATGGGCATGAAGGAGAGTGAAGGAGACAAGTATGATCAGTCTCCAGAATCGCGAAATACACTTCAGAAGAACCTTGTTCTTCCTCCTGTAGTGAGCAGTACAGGTCCTCTACGAAGATCCAAGCATACAAAGGAGAGTCTCCTAAAAAGCTTGGCTACCCAAAGGCAATATAAGCACTGACTGTCTCACACATTATTAAGAGAAGTAAGCACCTCAACTATTCATTAGCGTGTCGGGTTATCTTGAAAGTAAATACACCATGTTATAGACTGTGCTTATCAATTGGTTATTTGTACTGCATTAACTTTTATTTCTTCTGTCACAGTTAACAATGGCGGAATACCCTACGGGAAGAAATGTTTGGTGGAACTTACTTTCGCGACTTGCCCTCTCATGTGTGATTTAGAGGAATAAAAGTTTAGCGAGGTTGTCCACTCGCTAAAAAGAGAAGATAGCTTCTAACTTTTTTTTCGGATTTTTTTTATTTTTTCTTCCTTTTTGGATCAATTTTCTGGTGGAATAAATTATTAGCGATATTCTAGGTCGCCGAAATCGCGAAATTTAATTCACACCAAACATTTTTTCCTGTAGGGTAGTCTCCTACATATGTTACGAATTTATGGCTGTAGACTAACAAAAATGATCATCACAATCTATATCGCTTTTCATCCCTCTAATTGTCATTTTGTGACTGTTGTTATAGCACTTATCTTCTCTCTGCATGAGAGAGGATAACTCCTTGTACTAATATTATCTAGGTTTTGTATCGTTTACTGTTCGGATAAGCCTTGTCACGCGGCAGTTTTTTTTTGGTTGTTTCCCCAAAACAAAGAAATTAGCCACTTGATAAGGCTAATATATTTATACTGTCTGGATGTAGATGATATGTTGTTCTTTGTGCCAGCATAGAAATTAGACAAGTGATAATTTACTTGCTATCTGTTACTTCTTGTATTAATATAATTTTGTATTTGATTAAGTGTTATGTTTGCACCTATATGGAACAGAATTCATGTTCAATGAGATATTACTATATAAATAGCCTGTGCAGAGAATGCAGGTTGTTGGTATTATATGTAACATGAGTAGTTCACCATTGTAGGCTGAGAGCTATGGTACGTATATTCTTAAATCTTGAACCTGTGGGATTTGATACTTTTGTTGTTGTTAGCTGAGTAGAGACAGATCTCAAGTACAGCAGGTATATTGGGAGTACCTTTTTTTTATTTATATAGGGGCTAGTTAAAAATTAAAATGACAGGTCACCACAATAACAAATCACTGATGTATATTTACTGTAATAACAAGCTCTGTCAAACTCCCAGCAGAGGTGAACCTGCTATTGAGCCTAACCTGGGTTTTCAACCTCCCTCAATTTTGTGGCAAGACTGGGTGAAGTTTTCTTTAGATTAATCCCTCCAATAATAAATAATGATTCGACGAGCAATCCGACAGCTTGGCATGGAGACGCTACATTGGGTAATGGAGTCACTATGCCTATCTTAGGATACGGGACTTGAAAGGTAAGATATGTTCTAATTGTTGTTATATCATAACTCCACCTGCATGAAACACTGTTGATTGACATCATCATCATCCTGAGCTGAGTATGAACTGCATTGTGGGATATAAGACTCTCTCTCGATAGTTTTGCATAGATCCGGGAATGGGGGACCTATCACCACCCTCACTCCAATATGTATAGCCGAGCGAGGCCAAGCTATGTTCATCTACGATGGATTGAGATTTTCTTCTTGATTGTATAGACCAAACCCGAAGATTAATAGCAGATTGCACCTTCTGCATAGGGAAAAAACAGAGTCTAATTCGGATGATTATTCTGTCATAATTTTTGTGAAACGGTTCATCTATCAGGTACTCAAACTCAGCTAAAATAGAATACAAATAGAATGCACAAAGCTGATGCTGCCTAGCACATGATTTACTAACAATTAATATATTGCTGCGAAACCTTGTTTGCCCTTTAAAACTCACTAAAATATCCCGTATCAAAATCAAAAACGTGACAAAAGATAAAATTCTTTGCCAACGCTACCAATAAAAATACCGGAGGCAGTTCCATTTTTTAAAACGTGACCTTGTCAATTGTTGAAGCAGGAAGCCAAAAAGGTTGCGCATCTAATATTTTATCTCCTTCTTTACATCCTTGCAAGAATAAACTACCAACTTACGCGCTGGTTTTTGTTGTGGGGTTTTGGTATTGAGCGATTTTCTGGTACAGACAGACTTGGACATGCCGTGACATGTTGATAGAAGGCTGTATCTGGAGATTCTTTCTTTTCTCTGACGACTGAAGAACAATCCTCCGTCACTACCACCTCTCATCTCATCATTCTCTGCTGAGTAAAGGTATCAGTATGAATAAAATCACAGAAACACGCTATCCATGTCAGAATTCACCTTCTTAAACATTTGGCATATTAAAATGTACAAGCCACCTTGTATTCCTCCAGTTAGTCAATTCATTTGATATTCGATTTACTTATACAGCTTACCAAGCAGGCAATGCAGCAAGTAAACATTAATTTTAATTGTCGTTCCTTTAGTTGTGAGCAGATATCTCCTAAAATCAATGCCCGCTTTATACGACACATATAAAAACAAATAACTACCGGTTGTGGGATTTTGAGATGTAGGTATAGTTGCCGGGTGTATGAGGGTGAGACGTAGGTGTGGTCGCTCTCTTATTCTCATTTAAAGATTCATAAAGTAGAAAGTTTCTCAGCTTACTATCAAACTCATCAAAGGTTGAGGAGACATCATGGACACTGCCCTTATTGCGCCTGTTTTAGTCTTCGGTTTTGTCTGCAGCAAAGAGAAAGAACTTGAAATGATTTCATGTCAGTTTGTCGAATTCGTGATTTTTCAGATGAATGCTTGCAAATCAGAAGGGCTTCAAGACAGTACCTCCAACACAATAGAACAGAAGGCAGTGTAGCTCTGACGGTTAGGGCAACTCCCAAGTGTTTGAAGAAATGGGCTCAAATACCGTAGCAGTATATTGATGACAGACCTTCTTACTTTACGCAATTATTCGTTGTGTGTGTCTTTTTATCTGTAATTGTGAGCAATCATTGGGGCATATGCTGATAGTCCCTCATTAATCATCATTTCTGTTTGGAAATAGTTAAACCCCGATGACAACAAGACACAGAATTCAATAAAACATAAGAAATTCAATTCATTGTCCTCCATAACCAAAATTCGATTAAATCAATCTGATCACTCACCTCAACAGGTGGATAGATGAACATGAAGTGACTGCTGCTGCTGTTTTCATGTTGAGCCAGACATGGGTTACAGACATTCACTATAGTGTCATCCATTATATTATGGGCCTTCCCTTTAGTGTTGTAATCTGCTAAATTATGGTCCTTCAATGTAGTGCGAGCTGCTATACTATCGGCCTTCACTGTAGTGTCATCTGAATTGGACGATACGTCATCTCCAGTTTCGTCTACCAAACCATCACTGGCAGGCATGGCCTTGGGAGTTATCTCTCCGGCCACAGCATTGTAGCAATCAAAGCTATTTGCATGTAACTCTTTACCAGGAGTTGATCCAGTTGACTTCAGTATAGTCTTGATAGGTGTGATGGCACCACTTAACTCAGGCGTTTCAAACATAACCACTATAGCTTGACCTCTAGTACGCGGCGTCATGGCATACTTAACTATTTCAGCGAATGACATTCTAGGTTTGGTTTACACACTTTTGATTTCCTCATCATCAGCAGGTGCTCTGGGTTGTGGCTCTGATAGGCTCCTCGCTCGCTTACTTGCTGCTCTCTTTGTAGTAGCTGGTTTAGTAGGCTCCGATCGCATTCTTGTCCGGGTATTCTTAGCGGGTCTACCTCGCTTAGGCCGCACTGTGATTGGAGATGGGACAGTAATTTTTTTCAATAGGCTGAGCATTTACATGTTCCTTGTCAGCTGCACTATCGCTGTCACACTGAACTTATGATTGTGTTTTTGACACCTCAGCCTCAACATCTCCGCCAGTCTCCAGCCTGGACTGTTGGGTTTCAGGTACAGTTTCAAACTTCTCATCATCGCCCATTCCTGTAGCGACAGGAGGAGCATCCTGTGTTTCTGGCACAGTATCGTTGTCTATCTGTGTAAAATCTGATACAGCACAATGCTTCTCTGATGGATTTCTATGACATAAGAGTGCACTAGATGGTGTGACACCACCGTCATGTACTTTGTTTTAGATGTGTGTTGAGGCAATATTGTTAAAATGACCAGTAACTGCCCAACTGACATTTAATTGCATACTTTTAGTGATTTTCTTGTTCACCTTTGTCATGCTATCTTTCACGATGGGCCTTTCATCAACAGGTTCTTTTTGGGAATTCTTAATCTGTTGTGACAAGCTCACGTCAGCAAACTTTTCACATACCTTATCTCGTAATTAAACCGCTGGGGGACTGTCGGCCTTAGCAACAGGCTTCTTGAAATTCATGATTTTTGATGTTGTTCCTTTTGTTGCTACGCTCAAGCCTTGGTTTTCCAAAAGGGGAGTTCCCATAACATCAGGCTCGGGGTCAACATGAACATTGATTTCATTTTCATCTGATCGCTGTTGATCCTGGGTTATACTTGGGCTGTCAGCCAGCTTGATATCAAATGTTTTCAGAAACTGTTTGGGTGTAAATGGTTTGGTTTTGACTTCCAAATTTGTTTCATTCTCACAGAGAATCGATTCGTTATCAGGTGCAGCAGACCCAACCACTGGGCCTTCTGTTGATGTGGCCTCAGGTTCTTGATGTGGACTAATTACAGAGTTGAGGGTCAGAGAAGGCCCAGAGTGCGAATTCCCTTCAATGTCATCACGCTTCTGCATAGGCTCCATTCGTTCACTCTCCACACTAGGTAGAACAACCTCATCAACCACAACATGGTCAGTTGATTCTTTTGTAGCCAATCTAGCCGAGTTATGAGAGCTATGTGAGCGGTTAACTCAAGAGAACACTTTCCTTCCTTCCCATGGTAAAGTTACTGAGCCATGGACAATACTATTATCTTGACTGAATGAGCGTCTTTGCTGTGTGTTTTCACTTGTTTGTATGGGCTCATTCTGATCTTGCTTGTGCTCAGAAACCTTCTTACCTTTTTGTTGAATGTTGGATATGCGCTTCTTTTTAGCAATAGGTGTGAACCAAGGTGACTTATTGGATGATTCTAAGCCATCATTAAGAGCCAGCCTGGGACACGAAGTAGAATGTGTCAGTTTTCCCCCGCTGCTACCTTTTTCTTTGCAGAGCTTTAGCAGCAGCTTGCTTCCTTGGGCGTGGTGTCTTTTGTTGTCTGGGTACTGATTTCTTTCTCTTTCTGGATTTTGGGGCCTCTGGCACTGGGATGTTAATCTCAAGATTGGGACGTTTCGAAAAGGAGTGGGCTCAGGTAACACTCTACAACAATCTGCTGGAACACGACTGTGGGCCTGAGAAACGTCGCTGGCTGTACTCCCGACTGTCTTCTTCTTCTTTGTCCCTCTCTCTACAAGTTCTTCCTCAGCTCCATTGTCAGCAGTTGGAAAGCTTATGGTTCTGAAGGGATTAGCTGAACAGTCTTGGTCCTCAGTACTAAATACCCAGGATATAAACAGCAAAGTTCATTTGATGAACAAAACTATATCTAAGATTCTTGATAATCACTGCCCTATAAAAACCACCAAAGTACGGGTCGACAAACCTCCCTGGATGAGCGACACACTACACAAAGTAATCTGTGTCAAAAATGAGGCGTACCATAAAGGCTGCCCATCGCACAAACTACTGAGAACTATCTGCCAACGACTCCTCAGACAAAACAAAAGAAAATTCGTCCGGGAAACCCTCAACAAAAACCACTTGACTCGAGAGGATCCAGCGCTCTGCTACTCGGATTGTACTAACATTCTCTGACAACTACGAGCAGAAGTTGGACCATTTAGCACTGCCACCCATCACAACATTCCTGCACACCACTTGCAGTGAACATTTCACTAGAATAGCTGACAACGATAATCACCCCTTGAACTCTCGTATTAAAATAAACACAAACAGAACATCTGCTCGTAGAGCAAAAATAGATAAATATAGGCCATCCAAGTGTAGAACAACCAAAAGACAAAATACCTTTTTTGAATTTTACATGCGATTTTTTAACTAATGCAGCTCAGAGTCCTTTTATTTTTATTTTTCCATGTATCTGCTGTACATTCGATGCTATCAACCTATCCCAGGATGGATATTAGAATTTAGGCAATAAACAAACTTCAAACTTCAAAGAAAAAAGACGCACAGCTAACTGCCTGAGACGAAGGGAGGGTCAGGGCTGGTTTGACTACTGCCCCGTAGTCAATTGAGGGAGCTCCGCTGAGGACAGCAACTCCATCATCTACTGAGTTGTCATTGGTTGATTGAGCATGTGTTGGAGAGCCTGATACTGTGGTCCCATAATCAACAGAGCGCTTAGCTGGTGCTGCAGCAGCCCAATAATCCATAGAGACATCACTGCCAGATTGAGATGAGGGAAGTGGTAGTACACGGTTTCTATTTCTTGACACAGAAGATTCTTCATCAGAAGCTTCTGCTGTCCTGACAGCTTTATTGGCTTCACACTCAAGAATGTTGTCGGCTACAGCGGGCTCATCTGATTTGCTGTCAGCTACAGGGAAGTCATCTGATTGGTTGTTGGCTACAGGGTAGTCATCTGATTGGCTGATGTCACCAGAGGATCTGTCTTCACTTTGTATGACTTGATGTGCCGGAGACTTAGATACTACTAGAAGAGCGAGATAGGTTAGGAGTCACAGAGCAGATTCTACTACTGGTACTCTGACCTGGTGGTGTATACTGGTCTACCTCCTCGTCTAAAATAGAAAAGTCATTTAAATTAATTAATTTTTGATCTAATGCTCTCCAATAAGATTTCTATGAATGTTAAAAGCATCATTGCAATAAGCGAATTAAATTTTTGACGTCAAATCTGCATAAAATATATTGCGATTTGCCCTAACATTCTTTTACTTAGTGTTTGAATTGGAGATTAAAATGCAATTCATCACTGTGAGACTGATAGACACTTATCTTACAGGTGAACATGTTACAAAATGCCGTTGTCTACTAATTTAAACATCATCTTATGTTACACAATACAGACATTTACGTCTATGTCTATGTTAGTTCTATTTCTATGGTCTACACTCACCCCGATAATGTACATCTTGGTTGATTTCACTACTAATATCAGATACACAGCCTTACTGTGTTGCAGATTTATCCGTCTATTTTGTATTGTTCTCTTCTCTACCAAATGAGTTAGGCCATGTGACAACAAAAAACAGGATACCCACGAAAGGGCGTGTCAAAGAACATCAAACAATTCAAATGTCTGGAATTTTCAAGTAGAGGAAGAGGTTCTTTAAACTGCAGGCGTGTCAAAAAAAAACCATAATGTCATTTTCGCAAATTTCTCAGTAGAACTTGCAGGCTTATATACAGTAGGAATTCTGAAGAACACCCCATGATGCAATTTTATGGAATTCCCAGGTAAAAAGATCAGACTTACAAGCAGTGGGTATGTTTTAGAATATCCCATGATGCAACTTTTTGGGATTCCAAAAGAGAGCAGAGAGGTCTGTGAACAGTGGGCATATCACAGAGTGTCCCATGATGCAATGCTCTGAAATTCTCCAATTAGAACAAGTCAATGACAACCGGATAAACTCTGTCATTGTCTAATCCACTTCCCTTCTTAGTCTAACTAGGAGGACCGGAGTTATACTGACTTCTGGGGAGATTGGCATGGGAAAATTTGAAATTTCCTACTTGCAAAATACAACCAATATTATGCTGTAGCAAAGAAAGCTTACTCTCAGTTTTCTTAGTCCCGACAACCATTTTCTGTTGAAAACTTCTTTCCCTTCAGCTGCAAACAACAGAATAAAAGATTTAGGAAACTTCATTTAGAGTAATTCCTTCCGTTATCCAGGTAAAAATTACAACTGGCAATAATAGCTTTAAAATGAGTTTGTAGATAAGATTTAAATTTTGTTGACCCTCAAGTTGATTTCGTGGACAGAGCAACTTTCATTGTGTACAGCCAACTCATAAGGCGCCGAATTGTTATGCAATGACCATAAACATATATAAATATAATTATATATAGCATATAATTTTATGGTGAAAACCTGTGTAAGTGCTTTTCTCTTCAGTCAATCCTAATTTCAAACTGACCACTTTCAGCAAAATAATATTATATAAAATAAGATAAGTGGAACTAAAGTTTTTTGGTAGTATAATGTTTTTGTTTTACCTCATCTAACAAGATGGCAATCCAATAGAGGCCGTCTATACTATATTAAACTATCCGCGATAATCTTGTTGATATATTGACGAATAAATTAATAATTAAACATAAACTTGAGTTTAGTCTAGCTTTTTTGGGGTAACTTAGTATTGACACCAACTTTTACTAGTCAAGGTTGGGGTGTATATGAAAGTTGGTTGAGTGAAAGTGGGCTAACCATAAATCTCACTTTTGCAAGCAGTGCAATAATGCGGACATAACCTCCGATGAATACTTTACTCTTCTACGGTATGTTTTAGTTGGAAGACCCAAATACCAATGGGGTTCTAGGGTATGGCGTTATAACACTGCGTTTCATACCCAAGATTTGTTGGACAATTCTGTACAATTCTTGAATTGTTCGAAACTGACCCATATATCATTAACCAACCAGCAACCATTATTGAGTAATTAACCCTACCTGCTATATAAATTACGTTCATTATTGCTATTGTATAGTTCTAATACAAGCCTTTACAGTTCTAGTCAATATTATATAATTGGATTGACATTGTATTCAATGAATTTGGATTTAGATGACCAGGCAAGAACTGTTGTAATGAATAGATATTGCTGTGCAAGGTAGCATCGAAGTCCATGATGCGGGAGGCCCAGGTTCAAATTCCGGCCGGGGCAAATCTTTTCTTTTTGTCATGTTGGAAATCGAAAGGTAAGGTAAATCAACTATTGTAAGCCTGGTATATATTCATTTCCTGTCTACAAAGGAGCTCTTGATGTTATACTATAATTATTCTGAGCCATCTCAGTTATATGGTGTACAGGAAACAATTTTGGCATTTTCCTATCTCACTCATGGATGGTAGTTCCCTAGTAGGTGTTGGCACTAGTACAGATAGTATTAAAATGATAGACTAGTGGCAACACCATTTAAAGTAACAAATTTTAATCTGGCAGCTTGAGTACCACAAGCAGGGGGGTTAGCCAATAACAGGCATAATTACATAATTACCTTGATATCCTTGTTGTCAAAATTTTTAATTGTCCAATCAAGTATAATTAACACTGTTTGTTAATCCTTTACACACATTCCATTGCACTTGTAACAAGTCATCATGAGACACTTGGTCATTACAGCAGTTAAGATTTAAAGCGATAAATTATTGCCAGGAAAGCCTTTAAGCAGATAATCTTTCAAAGCTCTCAGATTATTATTATCGGCTGCATTGATATCTTTAGAATTTACAGTGACCACCAGACATTCTGTACAAACGAGTTCTATTGTGTCATTGAATGATAGGCCTGTTTGATTTACTCTTGCTTCTCTCTACTCATGTACCATACAATTCAGAGCTTTCCCAATTTGGGCAAATCTTTTCTTTTCGTTTCATCATAAGAGTGTCCCATGATGCAATGCTCTGAAATTCTCCAATTAGAACAAGTCAATGACAACCGGATAAACTCTGTCATTGTCTAAACCACTTCCCTTCTTAGTCTAACTAGGAGGACCGGAGTTATACTGACTTCTGGGGAGATTGGCATGGGAAAATTTGAAATTTCCTATACTTGCAAAATACAACCAATATTATGCTGTAGCAAAGAAAGCTTACTCTCAGTTTTCTTAGTCCCGACAACCATTTTCTGTTGAAAACTTCTTTCCCTTCAGCTGCAAACAACAGAATAAAAGATTTAGGAAACTTCATTTAGAGTAATTCCTTCCGTTATCCAGGTAAAAATTACAACTGGCAATAATAGCTTTAAAATGAGTTTGTAGATAAGATTTAAATTTTGTTGACCCTCAAGTTGATTTCGTGGACAGAGCAACTTTCATTGTGTACAGCCAACTCATAAGGCGCCGAATTGTTATGCAATGACCATAAACATATATAAATATAATTATATATAGCATATAATTTTATGGTGAAAACCTGTGTAAGTGCTTTTCTCTTCAGTCAATCCTAATTTCAAACTGACCACTTTCAGCAAAATAATATTATTTAAAATAAGATAAGTGGAACTAAAGTTTTTTGGTAGTATAATGTTTTTGTTTTACCTCATCTAACAAGATGGCAATCCAATAGAGGCCGTCTATACTATATTAAACTATCCGCGATAATCTTGTTGATATATTGACGAATAAATTAATAATTAAACATAAACTTGAGTTTAGTCTAGCTTTTTTGGGGTAACTTAGTATTGACACCAACTTTTACTAGTCAAGGTTGGGGTGTATATGAAAGTTGGTTGAGTGAAAGTGGGCTAACCATAAATCTCACTTTTGCAAGCAGTGCAATAATGCGGACATAACCTCCGATGAATACTTTACTCTTCTACGGTATGTTTTAGTTGGAAGACCCAAATACCAATGGGGTTCTAGGGTATGGCTTTATAACACTGCGTTTCATACCCAAGATTTGTTGGACAATTCTGTACAATTCTTGAATTGTTCGAAACTGACCCATATATCATTAACCAACCAGCAACCATTATTGAGTAATTAACCCTACCTGCTATATAAATTACGTTCATTATTGCTATTGTATAGTTCTAATACAAGCCTTTACAGTTCTAGTCAATATTATATAATTGGATTGACATTGTATTCAATGAATTTGGATTTAGATGACCAGGCAAGAACTGTTGTAATGAATAGATATTGCTGTGCAAGGTAGCATCGAAGTCCATGATGCGGGAGGCCCAGGTTCAAATTCCGGCCGGGGCAAATCTTTTCTTTTTGTCATGTTGGAAATCGAAAGGTAAGGTAAATCAACTATTGTAAGCCTGGTATATATTCATTTCCTGTCTACAAAGGAGCTCTTGATGTTATACTATAATTATTCTGAGCCATCTCAGTTATATGGTGTACAGGAAACAATTTTGGCATTTTCCTATCTCACTCATGGATGGTAGTTCCCTAGTAGGTGTTGGCACTAGTACAGATAGTATTAAAATGATAGACTAGTGGCAACACCATTTAAAGTAACAAATTTTAATCTGGCAGCTTGAGTACCACAAGCAGGGGGGTTAGCTAATAACAGGCATAATTACATAATTACCTTGATATCCTTGTTGTCAAAATTTTTAATTGTCCAATCAAGTATAATTAACACTGTTTGTTAATCCTTTACACACATTCCATTGCACTTGTAACAAGTCATCATGAGACACTTGGTCATTACAGCAGTTAAGATTTAAAGCGATAAATTATTGCCAGGAAAGCCTTTAAGCAGATAATCTTTCAAAGCTCTCAGATTATTATTATCGGCTGCATTGATATCTTTAGAATTTACAGTGACCACCAGACATTCTGTACAAACGAGTTCTATTGTGTCATTGAATGATAGGCCTGTTTGATTTACTCTTGCTTCTCTCTACTCATGTACCATACAATTCAGAGCTTTCCCAATTTGGGCAAATCTTTTCTTTTCGTTTCATCATAATTTAACTCGAAAGCAGTCCATTTGAGTTGAGAGTGATTAGTGCCAAACTGTTGCATGAAAGCTTGTGATACTCCCTTCATCCCAACCTTCTACCCTACCCTACATAATCTTTTGTGCAATCTTTCAATGTTGGCAGCAATTGCATCTTTAGAATGCATCAGCCAAACTATTCTAGAGGAATTATTACAAAACTTTGCTAATTATGAAGTAAAAAATCGCTAACTGGTTGAGCGAGGATCTACTTTGTAAAAAAACTTTACATGCCTAAGTGGAGAGAAGTGATATGAGAATGAGGCCATATTCTCCACAGAACAAATGATTGACAAAAATATTGCTGAAAATATGCTGGCTGATGCTAAAAAAAACACATACTTGGTGTCATAGCATGTAGTATTAGTAGTGATCATTGGTATACTCCTCGGCATATTTTAGCGTGAATGGCTTTCATCAGCTTTCTGTTGGCTGAAGATGCTCTGAGCATGGAGTAAGCCCTGAATTGTATGGTATATGGGTAGAGAAAAGCAAGAGTAAATCAAACAGGCCTATCATTCAATGACAAAATAGAACTTGTTTGTACAGAATGTCTGGTGGTCACTGTAAATTCTAAATTAATCAATGCAGCCGATAATAATAATCTGAGAGCTTTGAAAGATTATCTGCTTAAACGCTGTCCAGGCAATAATTTATCGCTTTGAGTCTTAACTGCTGTAATGGCCCTGCAAACCCCTAATCTTAAAGGTTGATTAAAAGGTTGATTAAAATCAGATGACATATCACACGCCACATCCCGAAGCATGGGCGGCGAAATACTAGTTGCCTTAGGGGCTAGGCTGCAACATCTGCGCCCATTTTGCTCTCAGTTTGCAGGCAGGTCGGAGCACACCTGGGGGTCCAACCAAACCCCAGCAGTCAGTAGACTTCAGTGGAATTCGAACCCACGACCTTCAACATTTGCATGCTGAAGGGACGGCGCTCTAACCAACTGAGCTACCTCCTACTCCTACTCTGGCAACCCAACCGCCTGTCTAAGCTACCGGCCTCGTATATAACAGAATAAATTATAGTGTTGGGATTCCTTAGGCAGGAATTTGTTGAAATGATTGGTTGATATAACTTTTAACATCCCAAACTCTTTGATGCATGCATTTAATGGCTACAATGTACAGTTTAAATCTGCCTGATTTTTAAATAAGATTAGGTTATTAAATTTGAACAAGATTCTCACAGTGTCTATTTGCCAATTCTAACAGCCCAGCTTTACACTTTTATTATCATATCCGGTTATGGTAGTAAAAGTGTTAAGCTGGGCTGTGAGAAAATAACAAGCTAAAGTCCAAAGGTCATCATTATTGCACACGCGCACTCTGAGTATCTGTACAATTGAAACACCAACCAAGAGGTAGGAGCACACAACTGCTCACAAAATCAGCTTTTTTCAGATCACAAGCAATTCTGCTAGTTGTCTTATTTCTTGTTGGAGAGGCACAGCTACAATTTAGAATGCACATTTGAGCAGAACAAGGGGTTTTGAATTACAAATAAGGAGTTTATGTATGTACATACATTTTTCTGTGCTCCATTGGCTGCCAAACAGAGATCAGAAGTGTATTATCAATTTAAGATTTTTTTGCGAGGCGATCTCATTCTTGGCATAATAACTCTGTACAATGATAAGCTTTGAAGCAGAGTTGTGAATTAATTTAATAAATAATATACAGATGGAATTTGGGCAATTATCTAGTATTTTGCATATAAGGTTACAACTTCCCGCCAACTCACTCTACTGTCAAAGAATGATCATGATTGCACTTCCACCCAAACAACCATCCTTATAAAAAAGAATATTCGCGAAATTAAAAACTCACCGCATTCATTATCAGCAGCAAAAGACAGGATGTTAGGTCAGCTCACAATGACTCCTGTCTCTCTGATTCCAAAAGTGTGTCATGATGACTTGTTACAAGCGCAATGGAATGCGTGTGAAGGATTAACAAATAGTGTTAATTATACTTCATTGGACAATAGACAGTTTTCTGAGCTCTGATTTAGGCCTCAATTTCGAGTTTTCCTCTCTCCAGTTTGGTACTTATAAACCACGCCGCATAGGGAAAACGTGCTGAAAAGAGGGTTATCTTGAAAACCGCTTATAATAGGATAAAAATTATTTTTGATTCAGAATCTGCAACATTGAAAACCCATATGGACATAGTTTGGGAATTAATTATAGTATATGGTAGTCACTTATAGCATTTTCCGCCTGTTTTGCGGACAATTTGGCAGAATTGTTCATGAGTTTCGTCACTAAAATAAAGATATATCAACATTCAAGCCTCTAATGAATTGGAAACCCTGTCTCACAGGGTTTTCGATGGTGCAGACTCTGAATCAAAAACCATTTTTATCCTTAAATTAGCGGTTTTCAATATAACCCTCTTTCAGCAGGTTTTTCCTATGCGGCGTGGGTTAAAAGTACCATACTGGAGAGAGGACAACCCCGAATTGAGGCATAAATAAGAGCTCAGAAAACTGTCTATTAAAAATTTTGACAACAAGGATATCAAGGTAATTATGTAATTATGCCTGTTATTGGCTAACCTCCCTGCTTGTGGCACACAAGCTGACAGATTAAAATTATTACTTTAAACGGTGTTGCCACTAGTCTAACACTATCTGAAGTAGTGCCAACACCTACTAGGGAACTACCATCCAAGAGTGCGAGAGAATAATGCCAAAATTGCCTCCTGTACACCATATAACTGAGTTGGCTGAGAATGATATAGTATAACGTCAAGAGCTCCTTTGTAGACAGGTAATGAATATATACCAGGCTTACAATAGTTGATTTACCTTTGCCTCCCTCAGCTCACATACCATAACGTTCAGAGCTAATTCCATTCTCAGAGCATCTTTGGCTAACAAATAGAAATAGCTGAAAGCCTTTCACTCTCAATAATCACAATGAGTGTAGTTTATACTATGCCAATAATCAGTACTCATACTACTTGCTGTGACACCAAATTTGAGCTTCTTTAGCATCAGTCAGCATATTTTCAGTAGTCAGTGGTTCTGTGGAAAATATGGCCACTTCACATATCACTTCTATCCACTTAGGCGTGTAAGACAATTGATACAAAGTACTTCCTCGCTCAACTGGTGAGCGCTGTTGTACATTTTTATTAGTAGCAGAGTTTTCTGATAATTCTGCTAGCATAGTTTAGCTGATGTATTCTATTCATGCAGTTGCTGCCAATATCAACAGATTGCACAAAATACACTGTAGGGTAGGGTACAACACAGAAGAGTTGAACATAAGGATTTTGTTGGGTCATCGTACTCATTACAAAGAGTTTTCTGTGCTTACAAAAATTGTGAGTAGACAATTCGATTGGAATGCTTTCGATATCCACCATGATGAAACGAAAAGAAAAGATTCACCCCGGCCGGGATTTGAACCTGGGCTTCCCGCGTTACAGACTTTGATGCTACCTTGCACAGTAATATCTGTTCATTACAGCAGCTCTTGCCTGGACATCGAAATACAAACTCATTGAATACAATGTCAATCCAATTATATAATATTGACTAGAACTGTAAAGGCTTGTACTACATATATACAATAGCAATAATGAATGTAATTTATTAAGCAGGCAGGGTTAATTACACAATAATGGTTGCTGGTTGGGTAATGATATATGGGTCAGTTTCGAACAATTCTAGCATTGTACAGAATTGTCCAACAATTCTTGGGTATGAAACGCAGTGTGATAACTCCGCAACAACAGGCTCATCTTGATACAGTAACCTTTATGATGTGTATCATATGTTATGATGTACTTGATGTAGTATGTTATGAGCTTGCATTGTTTGTGGATGAATTTAATCAGGAGCCGTGTGTAGTGTTAGTAAATACGCTTAAGTTTATATTGTTTACTTACAGTCAGAGCTAGAGTAAAGTTTACCCTAACATACTCTGCCTCCTCCTGCTGCTCCTCATCTTCTTCTCTTAGCTATCGGCTCACTACAGAGACTACTGCTATCATTGTAACTACCACCTGTCACAGGGTGTAGAGATACTCATAACTCTACAGATCTGGAGACTCAGCAAACACGGTGTATGGACTTAATAACTGACCTAGCTGAGATGTCATATCAAACCCAAGCAACATTAGAAAACTCTGACTTCAATATGTAGAAATCAGATAGAACCAAGGGGGACTGGGACATTTGATGAATCTCATCAATTCGGGTTGGTTATATTTACATCATAGCCACTTAGTTAATTCAAATGTGCTTGAGCTCCCAACTTAAAACCTGACCGACCCGCGTAATTTACTCAAGTAGGCCTTCTTACATGTACGTCGCTATACTGCTGATAGACTTGCATCTCAGAGATAGATAGACAAGTTGTGTGGGGGGGGGTACCCGCCCTTGGGGGAGATAATTAACTTAACTCTAAACCTAAACTGAAAACCTGACCCATCTTGCTGTTAAGTGAGAAACAGAAGATTGGGCTGCCCCTAAAGAGGGACGCAAGGTGCCCTAAAACCTCATACTGAGAATGTGTTACATCCTAGAAAACTAGAATGCATCCTAGATGTGAGGCTATAAAAGTCCTCCTGAACTGGGTATGCAGCAAGCTGCCAAAACTGAGACTGGCATAAAACGGCCATTGGTAGAGACACTTGATCTCAGCTATACACCATTGACAAATGTCAGCATCCAGCGACAAATTGTAAATAATTCATTATCACGGTCTTCTTAGTGCAGTGTGTTTGGTGTGGATAGACTCCTACAACAGTGTGGTTGTCACTCACTCTGAGCGGGATATGATGAACTTAACTCAACTCAACCTAAACCATCCAACAATAGTTTTAATTATGTATCCGCCGGCATCGAAAAAAAATTATCAACTTCAAAAATCAAAATGCAAATTAACCTTCTTTGTTGCGCTGTCGTTTAGTACAGTAAGCTTCATGTATCAGTGATGTCGTGACTCGCCATCAGCGGGAGATAGAGAACAGGCCATTGGTACTCAGTAATCTGGAGCTGAGTATTCATAAATCTGTGAGCTGCTGACGACCTCCGCCAAGTCATCATAAACCGCTGCCGACGACATTTCATACTCTCTGGCTTCTGAAAAAATTTGAACAGCAAAATGGGAGCACTTTTCATTCTGCACATCTGCAGCTCTGAGCTGATCTCTGCAAAATTGCGTCTCGGAATTCCAAAGCCCACTTGATTGGCCACCTGCTATGGTGGTTACCCTTTCCAAAGCATGCGGAAATGGCAGCATGAGTCATCTTTTATGTAAATGTTAGCTTATGTTGATAATCAGTTCATACATAAATTATTTGAAGCATTTTATATACACACTACAGTTTTATGCCCAGAAGGCAGATAAACTCGACTGGTCTGCGGACTTTTGCATATGTTTAATGAGTTTCAGCTTTGATTAGCATGAATTTTATAGACTACATTGAAAACAATTATAACTTGCTGATATTTAACCTTGTTGCCATATAACGACCTAAAAAAAACAGTTCAGTTAGTTTGAAGTGAAGTGAATGTTAGCAAGCAAAAATTGCTAGTCTGGGAGTCTATGTAAAATATTGAAGTTTGTAAATGTATGCTAGCCATCCATAAATTATGCTGTTTCAAGACTATGGATGATGGTGGATTTTTTTCCTCTCATAATACTTCACTTCTTCAGGGTAGTTTCATATCAGCGTTGATAATTTACCTTGAGCTTGATCTAGTATGACCTGCATATATCTAATCTCTTCTAATATAGCAGTTCCTGTCTCTGTAGTCATGTAGTCTTCTTCTTCTCTCTCCATATCTTCTATACTGTGAGCTGCTGCCTCAGCTGCCGATAGGGGTCAGCGAGGTCAACGGGTTCGGCGAGGTCAGCGGAGTCATATTTCCTCGGTGTATGTACAAATATCAAATTAATCGACAGCGTTAATGCTACTCTATTCTGTTTTATTTTCAATTTTTTTTCTGGCACTGAGTGCAAAACATTTCTAATGAGATGAATTTGGTTGGCAATAAAAGTATTTATATATTCATATATGATAGGAAGTAAAGATACATTCAGATTTCATTTTTACGTTACAATATTCTCACTCTAACATTTTTGCCATTTTTTACTTTTCACCTTTTTTTCCGCACTTATTGAAAAACACTTCACTTTTGGGATGATATAGTGTGCCAATAAAAGAGTTTACAAAAAGAACAACAGCAGCAAAGCAGCATGTATTTACTGATTTTTTAATCTGATTGCGTATGTGTCTGTCTCTGTGACCCTGTTGATGTGTGTCAGCCCGGTCAGATTAACTTTGTGTCCAGCTACAATACAGTAGGTAAGCTAAACGAGACTGAAATGAGATGTTTAAATATCGATATGACAAAGAACTATAGGGCTACACGGTGTGTAGAATAGCTCAAGGACAATTTTCTAAGCTATCTTTATCGATACCATCGACAACCATAACTTTCATTAGACTGAAATAAGATTACGTTGTGACAAGTCATGTGACCTGGAGGGAGCCATCAAAACAGGTGAATAGACAAAATCTGGAGAAACAATTTTTGTCCGGCAATATCCCAGTAAGTTGTGCGCATCCATACTCGAAACTTTACAATATGTAAAATGAGACATTAATGGATATAATATGAAAGGAAGAAGGTGGTTGACAACTTTGCCATGCCAATTTATTGATTATCTTCACTGATCAATTACGATCATCATAGTCTGGACTAAATATAACACAGAACGATGACACAACAAATTAGCAAACAGAGGGATTTGAAGATACATTTGGTTACAAACTGAGAGATGTTGTGTTCTCATATGGTACTCACTAGAAGGTTTTGTCTCTCGGTTTCCAACTCAAAATCAAAAGTAACATTAAGATTTTGAAAGGCCAAAAGGGAGATTAGGCCTAGAATTTAGACATTTAATCCAGCATTCCACTTACTAAAGAAACTTACCACATACTACTATGCCTTACAGACCTATCAACATGAGGGGCTGTCGGGCGGTGAGAAAGTCTGGGGGCTCAGACTAGGTACCAGCTTACACCAAAAATCACAAGAATGAAGCCAATAGGGTGCAGGCGGTGAGCAGTTGCTCTCCGCTAAATATGCAATGCTTCAGATCTGTGTTTTTCCATTCAACTCCGTAAAATCAAATCAACAAGTAGCATTCCCAGTGGTGCGCTACTAAAAAATTTTCTCATTTGTCACGGAAGGGGCCGAGAATAGCAATAAAATCTTTTTTTATTATCAATATTATTAATATTGATATTATTAGGTAACTTCGGCCCTTGGATATCTATATTAAATAATCATTAATTATAATCATTTTCATGGGGAAATCCAGCTGAATAGATTTTTTGATTAGGTATAAGGTTTTTCAATGATATTGACATGAAACTTAGTTTTATCTCCTCATTGGTAATAGGGAGACAACTTGAATTCAAGTTAAATTCAGTTGGATTTCCCCATGAAAATGATTATGATTAATGATTATTTAATATAGATACCAAGGGCGCGAATTCACCTATTATCATCAATAATATTACCATCATTATATAAAGGTGATATCAGGGGCGCATAGCTCCACTCACCACACACGAGGGGTATTACTATGCCTTACAGACATATCGATAGGAGATGAATGCTCGCTGGGACGATGAAGTATAAACGGACTGTTACAGGAATAGGTTTGTCTCCTCTGTCTAATCATCGCCCCTCCTAATCCTATCAGTGTACGATAGAGAGATAAATGTATGTAAGTATTGTCATATAGAGCTTATTCATTGTATGCATTTATAATGTACTTATATTATTAAAAACTTCAAATTTAGCCTATCAAAAGCAGATGATGGTTTACATTACAAACTGAAACAGATGATAAAAATGATGATACATATGATGCTACAATTATACATTATGGATGGTGTGATGGTCAGGATTTGAGCTAGACAATCTGAGGGTTGCTGGTTCGAATCCCTGTCACTAATTCAAAGTGCCAGCAATTACACTGTATTTCGCGACTCATTTTTTCTTTTAATAATGCTGTCAGTGATAGTAATAAAATCCATCCATCCACTTATGCTGCTAATGGAGGTGAGCTCCCCTGACAAGAGCCTAGCTTGCACCCTCCTACCATGCTCAGAGGTTCTCTAAGTTAAATTGTGTGTGTATATGTTTCTATTTAATGTGCTTCATGTCCTGTAAAGGCAGCTGGAGAGCTGCTAATAAAAAGTGAAATGTATTTTTGATTTACCCTTTGCATTCTATGCCCAGTTAGAATTTCAAAGAGCTTAAATTTTATACACTACCAATTTTCATTGTATTATGTTCACTTTGTAACCCCTGGCAATTTGTCAAACACCGATTTACTCACCGAATTGAGAATAATGAGCCGGTGCTTTGTGTGCAGGAGCGTCATCCTCGTATACTGCGGGAAAATGACTCGTCGTGTCATCTTGATCGCCTATTTAAAGTATAGCGCAGCTTAATTGAAGCCTCTGTTGGGGACCACAAAAAATGGTCCTAATTATGCAGAGTCTGAATTAAGTGACATTAGAATCCATTGAGATCTTGCTAAAGGTACCAATTTTCCTTGTCTGAATAAACAGGAGTTCTGAATTTAAACCAGCTCACACTGTATATTACAATAATAAATGTGAGTAAAAGAAATTCTGGTAGGCGAGGGGGGATGGCATATGATCAGATTCAGCAAGGTTATCTCCTTTTATCTTTACTCAATTGGTCTTATTTCCGAGCAAAATACTCAAATAATAATATAAATAAAATGAATATAGCAAAAATACAAAATAGATTTATTATACTGGTTCTATCAAGCAGTGGTGATTTGGGTATGATACCTCTAGAAAGTCTCCAAAAACAATGAAAAACCCAACCTATCGGAAGTTGTCAAAGAGTGATATTACTATTTCAAATCGCACACATCAAAACTGAACAGACTGCAGTACAATCGTGTCTGCACCTAGAAATAACAATTCCCTGGCTTCTGATAACCTGATTCTCTGTTAATTAGATTATACTTTACCCGCATCAGTAGTCGGCTCAGAGTGATGAGCGTAGGCGGAGGTACTCTGCATGTCTTCATTAGATGAGTGATATACTGAGTTGTCCCCCTCCTGCCCCTCCTCTTCATCTGTAGTATTCTCGTAGTCAGTCTCCTCATTATATACCTGCACAGTATGACTGTCTGCTAAGTTATCTACCCCTGATACTCTACTGTAAGATCTACGGCTCAATGTACCTGCAGCGCAGAATAATACTCAGGCTGTATTATTATGTACCTCATTATTTTATATTATAGTAATATATATCATCAAAAATCCTCAAAAAATGGGACCCTAATCCTCTGTTTATTAGTTACCAACTGTAGCTCTGCAGACAATATCAATGAAGGATTAACATCTCTCTGACATTGAGCAGACAACTTGGTATTTTTAGATGATTTTAAGTCGTTTTTAAACGCTATATATGGTATGTTATATTTTATATATTACCTGTAGTCGTCGTGGTATGAGTCCGCCTGTCGATATCATCATCACCTTCATAGTAATTCTAACAATATCATGAGAATTTACAATGGGAAAATAACCATGGAGGGTTGTTAATTGCTCATGAACAGAAAAACAAACAAGGCGCCAGGCTGAGGTTGGCCCGATCTATGTGTAAGCAATATTAAGTTCCGTGACGCACTTTTCACATGAAATACTACAGCATCTACATCTCTGATTGATAGAGAGTGAATAATTTATCTTAGCTTGAGAACCATCAGATGGAATTTGGTGTGAAGGAAGGAGGTCAACTTCATTAGTAAGGGGCGGGCATATGTAAGGTACTCGTACTAAGAATTGACTTCAACAATCAGAGAGACACATGGTATTAGTTAAGTATTGATACCTCGAGGACTAGCGGTGATTTACAGCTGTATATGGCAGGTCTGTAAGGACGAGGAGATGGTTTGTGATGAGAGTTGGGATCTCATGTTCCATAGGGAACACACTGAGGGGTCACATCGTTATATATAGTCGAAGCGTTGGCGATGTCTGCTGTCGGAGAGTACGCCACGCTTTGAGAGTGAGCTTTATCGCAGCTACTACAATAATCGATATGAATTCATGGATTAGTGGTGAAATACACAGTATGGCTATTTGTCGGAAAATACATCAGTATATAACTTTGAGCAAGAAATTAGATCTAGATAAAATTCTTGCCGCTTTAACATTACACATTGACTGATGTCCCAATAACAACCTTTGAAATCTCAGATGAGGTACTTGCAATTATGATTGCAAAGGGTTGGCTGTAGCATTACAGAACCAATCAAATATGAGAAATGCTTCAAGCAATCATAGATAAATTGCCATATGCTTGTTCACGGTCAGATATGTTTCCCTAATCCATTAATATATCTAACTAATATTATTATATTACATTATATTATATTATATATTATATTGTCTTTATAAAACTGCTTGTCTCAGCAGTCAGCATCAGCAGCAACAAAAAGCTATCATATTATGTCACAATAAACAGCTTGTATTTTTTCTGGAACAAGAGTTTGTTTAGGAAGTTGAATAAAGCTGTATTATCTTAGATAGGCTTATATATTTTTTTTATTGCCGATCTGCAATCATCTGTTTGAACATTTTTCATGCAGTGACAGAACAAATAACTTAAAATATGAGGAAAGGCAGAAAACAAAGAAAAACTTGCAGTGGTTGTGCATGATTATACAGCTACGGGTCTAGAGTGACGGAAACAATGGTGAAATTGCCAACTTATCAATGAATGTTGTCCGAGGATCGCTTCACTTATATATATATATAAATTATTATTTGCAGCTACCATCATTGAAAGATGTTCTCCCTGATGTGCAAAAAAGATCAAAATCAAAAAAGAAACATCTAAAATATAATAAAGTCAATACAATACAATACAATACAATACAATGCAGGGAGACAATTATAACACATAGGGAATACTATTCAAAGCCGCTACAATCACAAACCTTGATATTCCGATTCCTGCTGCTCATCAGTATATCCGGTTTGATGTGTTATGATGGTCTGTACTGATTCATTGAACTCTTCGTTAGATGAGTGGTATACAGACTCATCATGTGAGTAGTCGATGTGCTCGGCAGCAGACGCCATACCTGTACTATCAGATTAGTTATCTACTCCAGAAACATGGCTATATGCCATAGATCTCAGCCCTGTTATATCTAATAATAACCTGGCTGTCCACACTTCTTTCATATCGACTCTGTGATACGAGTCTCTCTGCACCATAGCTACAGTGCCACAAACTGCCCCAAATGACCTATTTACATTTCGCCCATAAAAAGCTATTTTTTTCCCAGCACGGGTGGAATGACCTTTTAGTTTGAGAACTCAAGCACAATCGATTTAGCTCAGTCGCAAAGGTAACCACCCTGAACTGATTGATGCACATGCATGCGCAAAGTGTATGGGGATGCACAACTCCAAATGATAATGACATTTTGCTGAAAGGGTGTTTGAATGGTGGGTAAACGTCGTCAGTTCCTGCCATAGTACAATGATTGTTAGTGTTAGAAGCTTATCTCCAATTTGCATCACATTAGGAGAAAACAGAAAATTGAGCTTTTGGAACATGTCACAATTGCAGTTTGGCTAGACAAGCACAAAAAATAACTCTCACTCATTCCAAGGTTTAAATGTCAGCTCTCTATCAACTACCATCTCTCCTCTATACTACCCATCTATACTATCATGAGAGGGTCAAGAAAGCCAGTGTTTAGCCTTGTGATCTAAGGCTGGAAACGGTTTGCCACCCCCTCAGTTGCTGTAGAGTTATCTTCTCATTTTCGTACAATTTTGTTCTCATTATGAACTAGAAGTTATCCCATTTTGCCAAATTTTTCATATCCCGTCCTTGTGTCCGGCTAAACATAGAGAATTCTTTACAGAAGAAGAATCTAGGATCAAAAATTGAACGTCTCCAAACATTAGAAATTTTATCAGCATACAAGTTCTTTCTGTATACAGGTATTATTTCAAACTCCAAGCACCAAGCAGAACAATCAATTGTGTTAATGTTATGCTATGGGCGTCAGTGTAGTTTAGGCTGTTTGTGAGATTAGCCTGAGTTCTGACAGTCGCTCTTGCTATGGGCGTCAGTGTAGTTAGGCTGTTTGTGAGATGAGACTGAGTTCTGACAGCCGCTCTTGCTATGGGCGTCAGTGTAGTTAGGCTGTTTGTGAGATGAGCCTGAGTTCTGACAGTAGCTTATGCTATGGGCGTCAGTGTAGTTTAGGCTGTTTGTGAGATTAGCCTGAGTTCTGACAGTAGCTTATGCTATGGGCGTCAGTGTAGTTTAGGCTGTTTGTGAGATTAGCCTGAGTTCTGAGAGTAGCGTATGCTATTGGTGTCCGAAAAGTTTAGACAGTTTGTGAGCCCGACTTCTTCTGACAGTATGATATGGGTGTTCGTGTAGTTTAGGCAGTTTGTGATCCCGAATTCTTCTGACGGTATGATATGGGTGTCAGTTTGGTTAAGGCAGTACGTGAGGTTGGCCTGAGTTCTGACAGTAGCCTATGATATGGGCGTCAGTGTAGTTTAGGCAGTTTGTGAGCCAGACTTCTTCTGACAGTATGATATGGGTGTCAGTGTAGTTAAGGCAGTGCGTGAGGTTAGCCTGAGTTCTGACAGTAGCTTATGGTATTGGTGTCCGTGTACTTTACGCGGTTTGTGAGCCAAACATCTTCGGACGGTATGATATGGGTGTCCGGGTAGTTTAGGCTGTTCGTGAGTTATGCCTGAGTTCTGACAGTAGCTCATGCGATGGGCGTCAGTGTAGTTCAGGCTATTTGTGAGATAAGCCTGAGTTCTGACAGTAGCGTATGGTATTGGTGTCCGAATAGTTTAGACAGTTTGTGAGCCTGACTTCTTCTGACGGTATGATATGGGTGTCAGTTTGGTTAAGGCAGTACGTGAGGTTGGCCTGAGTTCTGACAGTAGCCTATGATGTGGCCGTCAGTGTAGTTTAGGCAGTTTTTGAGCCAGACTTCTTCTGACAGTATGATATGGGTGTCAGTGTGGTTAAGGCAGTGCGTGAGGTTAGCCTGAGTTCTGACAGTGGCTTATGGTATTGGTGTCCGTGTAGTTTACGCAGTTTGTGAGCCAAACATCTTCTGACGGTATGATATGGGTGTCCGGAGAGTTTAGGCTGTTTGTGAGATTAGCCTGAGTTCTGACAGTAGCTAATGCCATGAGCGTCAGTGTAGTTAAGGCTATTTGTGAGAGTAGCCTGAGTTCTGACAGTAGCTTATGCCATGAGCGTCAGTGTAGTTTAGGCTATTTGTGATCCCGATTTCTTCTGACAGTAGCGTATGGTATTGTCTGCATAGTTTACGCAGTTTGTGAGCCCGACTTCTTCTGACTGTATGATATGGGCGTCCGTGTAGATTAGGCTGTTTGTGAGATTAGCCTGAGTTCTGACAGTAGCTTATGCTATGGGCGTCAGTGTAGTTTGGTTGTTTGTGAGGTTGGCCTGAGTTCTGACAGTAGCTTATGGTATTGGTGTCCGTGTACTTTACGCAGTTTGTGAGCCAAACTTCTTCTGACGGTGTGATATGGGTGTCAATGTAGTTTAGGCAGTTTGTGAGATTAGCCTAAGTTCCGACAGTAGCTCATGCTATGGGCGTCAGTGTAGTTTAGGCACGTTGACAGATTAGCCTGAGTTCTGACAGTAGCTTATGCTATGGGCGTCAGAGTAGTTTAGGCTGTTTGTGAGATAAGCCTGAGTTCTGACAGTAGCTCATGCTATGTGCGTCAGTGTAGTTTAGGCTGTTTGTGAGATTAGCCTTAATTCTGACAGTAGCTTATGCTATGGGCGTCAGTGTAGTTTAGGCTGTTTGTGAGATTAGCCTGAGTTCAGAGAGTAGCTCATGCTATGGGCGTCAGTGTAGTTTGTTTGTTTGTGAGATTAGCCCGAGTTCTGAGAGTAGCGTATGGTATTGGTGTCCGAATAGTTTAGACAGTTTTTGAGCCCGACTTCTTCTGACGGTATGATATGGGTGTCTGTGTAGTTTAGGCAGTTTGTGATCCCGATTTCTTCTGACGGTATGCTATGGGTGTCAGTGTAGTTTAGGCTGTTTGTGAGATTAGCCTGAGTTCAGAGAGTAGCTCATGCTATGGGCGTCAGTGTAGTTTGTTTGTTTGTGAGATTAGCCTGAGTTCTGACAGTAGCGTATGGTATCGGTGTCCGAATAGTTTAGACAGTTTGTGAGCCCGACTTCTTCTGACGGTATGATATGGGTGTCAGTTTGGTTAAGGCAGTACGTGAGGTTGGCCTGAGTTCTGACAGTAGCCTATGATGTGGCCGTCAGTGTAGTTTAGGTAGTTTGTGAGCCAGACTTCTTCTGACAATATGATATGGGTGTCTACAACAGACGAGCTGCGCCACATGGGAAAATAAATTGGGAATGGCGCAGCTCGGCTAGGGGCAACTTATGTGTGGCGCAGCTCGGTTAGTTTCAAATTTTGAAGACATGAGAACACAACTCATGAATTTGATAGTCTGACACTACTCAGTCGGAAAAGAGTTGGAGTCAACTTGGGTTTTGGAGGTATGATTGTTAACAACTAAGTCTGCACCATCTTGATAGCTGAGTCTGATAATTGGGTCCTAGGCCTGACTTTGAGTTTAGAGGATCACTCACTGGCCTGAGCACTGAAAGGTGACCTTTTTAGCGTTATCACTGTCAGACACTCTCAATATAGAGCCTCCTTGGAAAAAATATATGCAGAGGAGAGGTGTCTGTCATGTGAACTGTTCTGATTGTCACCACCCAATCTATCTTACCAAGGACTGGCAAGGACTAGCTAGGAGTACTCCTTGATCTTTCACTACAGACAGCTCCTGGACCAATCTGTAGGATCTATGTATGTAGTTAATTTTTGTCATTGTTACAGTGAATCGGAGTCACAGGTTTGGTGGAATGTTGTTGACGATGCAGCAGCACCCTCACTGGCAGACTATCTATCTATGACCCAATGGTCCTCCTTATCCAAAACCTGTCTGGGTCTGTGGCAATGTTTGACAGTCGTATTACGTTCAATTCTTTCATTCAATGACCTCATAGCTCTATCGCTAACACAGGAACATAAACTTTTTATCACAGTTGAGCATGTCATTTGGTTTCTGCATCGATTGATCAAATTATCATTTTTCCTTTCAGAACGGTTGAAGACAAGGTGATGACAACAAAATTAAAACCAGCCTATGGCCCAGTGGTCTATCATAATATTGTTTGAAATAAAGTCATCTGGATGATCAATATGCCGACAAACAACTTGCCGATCAACTATGAGATACGAGTCTGCAACAAAGTGCCACAAAGAAGGTCAAATGACATCTTTACATGAGTCTAACTCCTTGGTCTTAGTATCTATGCATTTTTTTAATTGCTTGTGGGTCAGGTTTTCAGTTTAGGAACTCAAGCAGTCAAGCACATTTGAATTTTAAATGCCCAAAGTGCCACTGATAAGCTGATTCAAATCAATCGTTAGTTCTAACAGACAACAAATACATCGGTGAACTGGCTTGACAACTGTAATCTGTAAGTGGGTACCAAATTATTTCAAAGTTTTCTCCCTGGTCGGATTTAAATTTTTTTTTCTTACATACCATGTTTGTTTGTTGATGAGGAGCTGACATAAATGGTTCCTTTATTTCTTTTTTCGTTATCTGTTTTGTGTAACGTATTTTAAGCATAATAATAATTATACTATGCCTAAGAAATTCTACAGAATAACGTATAGATAGATGCGAATTTGTCAACAGTGACTGAAAGTTCTTTGAATAAAAAAACAGCTTAGGTGCCCTACTTAGGTCTCGTCCCCAAATCACTCTCTCATAGATAGAACTATACCTATGCATTCTGAGTAAATGCCTTGTGCACGAATTGTCTAATTGAGCCAAGTGACCAGACTACCTTGGGAGAAAGATTGATTTTTGCTGAGAGAACTTGGAGCCGTGTTTACAAGAACTATGGTAGAACAACCCATATGTCTGATACAATCATACCAGGGAGTTTGGGACAAATGTTATATTGTGTCCCCAACTCCCTGATCATACATACTCCCTGATATCTTTAGTTCACCCAAGGACTTACTATCACTCTCCTACATCTGTCTGCCTATTTTGTTCACCTCTATTTATGCTAAAGATAAGAAACGACTGAGAAAGTTTTTCAAAGACGCTAATAATCTGAATATTCAAAACATAAGTGTCCTTGATGCCATTATAGATAATTGAACTAAAAACCTGATACTAAATTACATACATGATGATGAACATGTTATACATGAATTTTTACCAAAGCTTCCATCAGGAAGATTCAGGACATTAAAATATCGATCTTCTTGGGGGAAAGACAGTTTTGTAAGCAACATGATTTTATCCATCAATAATATCATTTTAACCCAATCCACGATGAGATGTCAGCTTTTTTTCACGTATTTTTTTCTTTGCTCTATGTGAACAGCAGTGTATCAAACAACAAATTTCGCAACATACTTATATGTGAGTGACACATAAACTAATCAATCAATCCAAAGTTGGAGTAAGGATAGGGGTTTGGTTTGACCCAAAAAAGTTGGATCAATGTGACTACGAGCCAGAATACCTGTCGCTGTTATGCATATTATATTCGATGTACCTGAAAATAAAAATTAAAAGCACAATACACTGTGAATCATTCGATCTTGTTACTATTGATAGATCTAAGCAGAGTATAGCAGGGTGCGAGGACTGCCTTACGCAATGAACCTTCTTTTCAGTTCCCCGGGGCCTGCACCCAGTGACCAAGCACCCTGATGAAGTTTGTTCATTTATTTGATACATAAAAAAATCTCTAGGTATCACCATCAACAGTATTGAATACCAACTGAAGTCCACAGCTTGACATTAATTTATCATCTACATCCTTCAGCCATGTTACAAGGGTAGCCTATATGAAGCACTTACAGTGAGATGTGGCAGGACTAGGAGATGAGCTGTGCAACAGCATTATTGTTGTGTATAAAATCTCCTTGATCTCTCGTTGTTCATTGGAAAACACTTTAACTCGGTGAAGTCTCAGCATCTTAAATCCGGCTAAGAGTACCAGCCACTGTCTTACCAATGCAATCCTGATACATGTGATCAAAGATTAACTCAGTCTGGTGTTGATTGCATATCATTCCTATGGCTTATCTCTGGTTAATATCATACACATACATACACATGTTGTTTGGACTTTGTCAGATTACAGACACATCAATCACAGTCAAACTTTGAACTAAGTAACTTGATGCGGTAACTGTAAATTGCTGAACAGGCTGAACATGCTGAACAGCTCAACAGAATTTCTCAGACTACTAATTATGCACAAGGCTGGACAACTCCTTATATTCTGCTGAATACTTACATTAAGTTTGCAATTGCCTTTGTTTCTTTCTATTATTTTATCCACAGTAAGTATTTGGGTGTTACACTTAGTGAATGGATGAATTCATTTTGTTTTCCATCATTCATGAGGGAAAACAAATGAAGCAATTAATCTACCAAATCTGAAAATTTTAGGAAACTAGAAACACTATTCAGCACAATGCCAACCTTTCATCTAGGCAGTCTTGACAAGCTTTGTTGGGGGGGGGGGGGGGGTGGGGGGGTGGGTGTTGTTGGTTCCATCCATCCATTCACTAAGTGTAACACCCAAATACTTACTGTGGATAAAATAATGGAAAGTAACAAAGGCAATTGCAAACTTAATATAAGTGACTGGTCTATATTATCATTAACCTGAGAATTTGGTTTATATTATGTAGATTGAACACTTGCCTATAAAATTCGTAATTCTGCATAAGATTTAGATAACCAATTGATATATTTCAATATCAAATTTATCATGAGTTATGTCAGCACAATAATAATGAGATTTCTTGATGACTACATTTTACAAGGGAGACAGAAATTAATAATTTGATTATCGCTTACAGCTGGCACATATATATATATATATATATGTATTATATATGAATTTATGGATCAGTGGAAAAACACATAGCGTTGCTATTTGAGAAGATATGCCATCAGTATAAAGCCTTGTGTGAGGATATAACTAAAGTTATAAATCTTGCAGCTTGTACATTACGCATGATTGAAGTTCCAGTAACAACCTTCAAAAACTCAGGCAAGCGCTGCTTGACAAAAGTTTACGAGTGTCAGCTATAACAGATTCTGAACTTGTGGACCATTTAAAGATGAGAAATGCTGTCCAGCAACCACGCATGAAATAGCCATACGCCTCCTAAGGGTTAGATATGTACCCCACGTTCGTGTAATATATATCAGTGATGCTCTAAAACAAATATTTTAGGTGCCAGCAGGAACTTAGGATTGATTCATTATACTCATTAAATCATTTGGCTGAGAGGAATGTGTTTGAGAAGTTATAGTCAGCCACTGAAAATAATACAAAAACTAATTTTAGTCTGAGAAATTCTGTTCAGCTGTTCAGCCTGTTCAGCAATTTACAGTTACCGAGCTCCGCATTATGAGTTCTCTTTTCTGAGCTTAGGCTAGCAATACACAGTTTCGATGTCACTTTTCTTGTCAAAAACATGTGCTAAATGCTCTTCTAAAACTGTTAAAAGGTGATATAAGATTTTCTAAATATAAATTAGAATATTCTAACAAAGAATGAGAAAATGATAAGTGTATATCCAAGAGTTTGGGTAATCATCCATACGTCTCCTTAATACTGAATTTCAGCTGCACTCAAGCTAAGTGAATTAATTCACTCTCTATCGATCAGAGATATACATGCAATAGTATATCACGTCATCAGTGTGAACTTATAGTAGCAGTAGGTGAGTGACTGGACCAATCAGATCATGATACACTGGTTATGGAGAGGTTAGTAATTCGCATTATAACATATAGGGCTAGTAGTAGTAAGTAGGTGAGTGGCGAACTGGCTAACTAGAACTTACATAGTAACTTATAGTAGCAGTAGGTGAGTGATTGGACCAATCAGATCATGATACAATGGTTATGGCGAGGTTAGTAATTCGCATTATAACATATATGCCTAGTAGTAGTAAGTAAGTGAGTGAGGGGCAAACTGACTCACTAGAACTTACATAGTAAGTTATAGTAGCGGTAGGTGAGTGACTGACCCTATCAGATCATGACACACCGGTTATGACAAGGTTAGTAATTCGCATTATAACTAAAAGGCCTAGTAGTAGTAAGTAGGTGAGTGAGAGCCGAACTAGTTTACTAGGACTTATATGGTAACCTATAGTAGCAGTAGGTGAGTGACTGGCCCAATCAGATCATGATACACTGGTTATGGAAAGGTTAGTAATTCGCATTATAACATATAGGCCTAGTAGTAGTAAGTAGATGAGTGAGAGGCGAACTGGCTTACTAGAACTTACATAGTAACTTATAGTAGCAGTAGGTGAGTGACTGGTCCTATCATATCATGATACTCATGTTATGGCGAGGTTAGTAATTCGCATTATAACTAAACGGCCTAGTAGTAGTTAGTAGGTGAGTGAGAGGCGAACTTATTTCATGAGACTGATAGATTTTGAACTTACATAGTAACTTAAAGTAGCAGTAAGTTAGTGACTGGCCCCATCAGATCATGATACAATGGTTATGGCGAGGTAAGTAGCTCACATAGTTAAATATTGACCTAGTAATAGTAAGCAACTGAGTGAGAGGCGAACTAGTTTACTAGAACTTACATAGTACCTTATAGTGGCAGTAGGTGAGTGACTTGCCCTATCAGATCATGATACAATGGTTATGGCGAGGTAAGTAGCTCACATAGTTACATATTGGCCTAGTAATAGTAAGCAAGTGAGTGAGAGGCGAACTAGTTTACTAGAACTTACATAGTAACTTATAGTAACAGTAGGTGAGTGACTGGCTCTATCAGATCATGATACACTGGTTATGGCGAGGTTAGTAACTCACATATTAACATATAGGCCTAGGAGTAGTAAGTAAGTGAGTGAGGGGCGAACTGGCTCACTAGAACTTACATAGTACCTTAAAGTAGCAGTAGGTGAGTGACTGGTCCTATCATATCATGATACACTTGTTATGGCGAGGTTAGTAATTCGCATTATAACTAATCGGCCTAGTAGAAGTTAGTAGGTGAGTGAGAGGCGAACTAATTTCATGAGACACTGATAGATTTTGAACTTACATAGTAACTTAAAGTAGCAGTAGGTGAGTGACTGGACCAATCAGATCATGATACACTGGTTATGGCGAGGTTAGTAATTCGCATTATAACATATAGGCCTAGTAGTAGTAAGTGAGTGAGTGAGGGGCGAACTGGCTAACTAGAACTTACATAGTAACTTATAGTAGCAGTAGGTGAGTGACTGGCCCTATCAGATCATGACACACTGGTTATGGCGAGGTTAGTAATTCGCATTATACCTAATAGGCCTAGTAGTAGTAAGTAGGTGAGTGAGAGCCGAACTAGTTTACTAGAACTTATGTAGTAACCTATAGTAGCAGTAGGTGAGTGACTGGCCCAATCAGATCATGATACACTGGTTATGGAGAGGTTAGTAATTCGCATTATAACTAATAGGCCTAGTAGTAGTAAGTATGTGAGTGAGAGGCAAACTAGATTACTAGAACTTACATAGTAACTTATAGTATCAGTAGGTGAGTGACTGGACCAATCAGATCATGATACACTGGTTATGGAGAGGTTAGTAATTGGCATTATAACTAATAGGCCTAGTAGTAGTAAGTAAGTGAGTGAGAGGCAAACTAGATTACTAGAACTTACATAGTAACTTATAGTAGCAGTAGGTGAGTGACTGGTCCTATCAGATCATGATACACTGGTTATGGCGAGGTTTGATGGTCCCATCTCTGTTAGTACTTTATCTAACCACTGTAAAGGTCCTTTTAGATGTATCTCTATCCAACATGGCGTATTGGTAACGTCCTGTCTGTGGTACTCTGCTCCCCATCCCTAACAACAATCATTCGATAAAGAATTAAAATATTAGTGTCAGACCTACTAGGCCATGTTTGGTATGGTTTGATAGATCTCAGGCTGGTGATTTATTGCTTCACCTGACCAATATGTTCCACTATGATCCTTGCTAATATATTAAAAAAAAAGAACCTAAAATGTTATTTTCTACAATTTTTATTTTCCTAATTTTTCATTTGCTTTACGAACTCACAATATGTGATTTACTGGGGTAATATATTCAATTTTCTAATAGGAATAAAACTGGATTTAAGTATTATAAAATTGGACACGTACATCGTGTCCTAGAGAACCTAAAGTGGTTTCGTAAGAGGAAAAGTGCCCCATTTCACACAGGCATGAAATTTTTGCTAACACAGCTTCATGCTAACACTAACTCCAAATCATTACTTTACATTTCAGTAAGCACAGAAAGATTTATCTTATCCATCATGGCCGGAAGTTGTCCAAATCAAAAATGTGTCAACACGCTCTGAAATAGTGTGTTTTAGCTGCAGTATTACAATTGCCAAAGGTAAAATGAGTTGAACAGTAAAATTAAATATTGAAAATGAAAGTTTGAGGTGTACAAACAAAACTTATCACGATGTGTATGTTTCTGATCGACAACCTAATTAGTAATTTAGGTAGCCAAAGTAATTTTAGAGAGTATTTGGTGTGACGGACTGAAGTCAAAATTTAAAGTTACAGGTGGGTACACATTGCATCCCAGGGGGGGGGGACAAATTTATGCAAATATTTTTAACTCGACGCTAGCCTGGTACACACCTTGACAAAGCTCATTCTGATGGTACACATCTTTGTGAGCTCATAGACAGCCTCAAATCCATGATCTACTGACCGAGCAAGAAGGGCGGCAAACTCCTGATAGTTAAATATCTTTAAACTGCAACCTGTTGAAGAAACAAAATATGACAATGTTGCAAACTTTGTTCGATCTTTCACAGTTCCAGATAAAGTTATAGGAGTCTTCTGATTAAATACAAAGCGATGATCTTTGGTACCGCGTATGTATAATGAAATTCTAAACGGTTCATAAGAAAAGCCGTGGTCAATCCTCACAACAAAAACTATCACAAACACAAGTACACAATGCAGTATATCCGCAATCATACACGACATGTGAATTCATTAAGGCCAAGTTTAATCATGCACAGCACCATATGAATTGATCGGAGATTAACTCTGGCCTATGAGTATTTATGCACCGTAGGGACACTGCCACAAAGAAGGCCAAATGACCTGTTTGTATCTCCTAAAAAGGACACGCCCCTTTTTTTCAAGCATATGTGGCTTTCATCTTAAGGTAAGTTCATACTAGGGTGTTTTCTGATTATTTTTAAAAATCACCAGCATTTCTGAAAAAGTTGTCTTCTCTTTCTGATATTCTCATATTTTCCATAATCAAAAACATTGCGATGGTAAGACACTCTCCGATATCATCCAAAAATCGTCAGCATTGCTTAAAACAACAAAAAACGTCCTAGTGTAAACTCACCTTTAGGAACTCATTCCCATTTGAATTTATTATACCGCTAAGGTGTAAAAAATAACCGTCGAGCTGAATGGATTGGTGCGCAGATGGACAGTAGTAGGTGAACGTACCTGGTGGTATTTTACAGACTGTTGTTGGGTGAAAGTTATGATGATAATTACAGCTTCTACTTTGTATGAATATACTGGTATCACTTAGACACTCAGCGTACACCTCTCATCCTACGTAATACAGCTGTGCTCCTGTAACAACGAGCAAACAAACATCAACAATAACAATAACAACGAGCAAACAAACATTAACAATAACAATAGACAAACATAAAATAACATTCCATCAGGGGGAGATAATATGAGTTTTTATAATCGAGGATTGCGTAAAACAAACAGTTAGTTCTCACACTGATCATGTGATATACTATTGCATGTATATCTCTGATCAATAGAGGGTTAATTAATTCACTTAGTAGTAGTACCATCACAAGGAATTCGGTGTGACGACCCGTGTTTAATTCTTTTCCATTAGGGGTGGGTACATGTTGGGTACTGCTACTCAATTGACTCTAACGATCAGAGATACACATGTTAATAGTGTAATCTCCATATCAGTGTGGTTAGTTCTAGTAATTATTACAGTATGGGGTTGCTTTTCGGAGTAATCCCCCTTGATCACTTACAGATGAGACTATAACTTCTCAAAATTTGCCAGGCCAAAATTTGGGATCTGCTCCAATGATAGAATATATAAAAAAATTGCAAATTCATGGTTCCATCTGTTCAGCGCCACTTACAATGAGGGACAACTCCTGACACAACCCCACTGCATGCATGGCAAAACAACATCAACATTGACAACAACTTTGTGTCATGCGAGTTCATAACAGTGACTCAATATTTTTATGACGTATTTTGAATCAGATTTGAGGCAAAAACTCTGAAACTATGTGTTCTCTTCCTTATGGGACGTCATAAAAACGAGGATTGGATTTAGTTTTTTCCAATTGGCAATTTAATACCATTGTAATACATTAGAGTTTCATGGAAGGACAACTGCAAAGAAGCTCAACTTCCAAAACAAACATCACATCACAACATTATTGATAACATGTAAAATCCATTACATTGACAGTACCTTCGCCGGAACTAAATAATCACAAAGTCAGCAAAGTGTATATGTGAATCTCAGGAGAATACATTTTGTGTGAGGCATCGTTAAATTTGTATATAATTTGGGTTAAGAGTTTATAGTGGTAACTTTTTCGAATTGTGAATTAGCTCACAATCTAACTCGGATTGCATATGCCAGAACTATATCTACTGATACTGAATCCTGGGTCTAAGTGCATAGCACGAAAACGAATTTAGTGAAGGCTGACAAAGTCATTGATAAGAGGGAGGTGAGGTGGCGCCTCCAACCAATACTAGTGACAATAAACCACAAGCTAACTAACCTCTGCCTATATGACGTCGTGTATTCTCTATAGTTGAGTTTCTGTTGACGTTACTGAGCAGACCCAGACAGAACCTGCTGTTGTTACTTGGGTCTGTGAACCCATCTATGGTCACCGAGTTACTGCGCGCCTAAAACGAATATTCAGTGTAAACTGGTTAATTTAAACTTGATAATTCAAAATTCCTGTTAGTTCATACAAGGAAATTTGGTCCCTTCAGCCAGATCTCAATGCATTCTAATTTCACATAATTCTTACTTGCTTAATTAGAACAAATTTTGGTGGTCCCCAGAGGTTTGAATTAAGTGAACTGCACTGTATTAACGGTGAAATAAGCTTGTCCATCACTGCGTCTCAAGTTCACTTGATATACTATTGCATGTACATACATGTATATCTCTGATCATTAGCAAGTGAATTAATTCACTTAGCGCGAGTACCATTACAAGGAATTCGGTGTGACGACCCGAGTTCAGTTGTACTAATTAAGGATGGATACATGCGAGGTACTCATAATAAATTGACTCTAACGATCAGAGATACACATGATAATAGTGTAGTCGGGATGTCAGTGTGTTGTCCATTTGCATGTCAAGTCTTCATTGAAAGATGTGAATAATTTCACAAATAACAACATCTTAACTTAATTTCCATTGGCAAAAACGAAAGATAACTCCTCTCACAATGAACACTCCCCGCCATTAGTGTATCATATTAAATCTGTGCCACAGCAAAAAGGTACATGTATAGTTCACATAACAAGTCTGAATATGTATAAGTCAAGAGATGTGCATATAAGGATGCTTTTTCCGAGATGTGTTTGTTATGCTTTGCTCATTCTCAACATTGACAGAGTTGATTGGTAGTCTTCATAATATTGAGACCGGGACCTTTCTTTGACACTTTTTTTATTGGCAACTATCATTTCAAATGGAAATCTTGTCCACAATACGCTACCACTTGTATCTATTTTAGGGAACCTTACTGTAAAGGTTAATGGACTAAGTTATATACTATTGTACCATGTTCTGACACTGAAAATATTTTTTTTATTTTTAACTGATGTGGTAGAGTTGTGCGCTGATACAGCACTAGACTTTGAAATAATCAAACTTTCCTAACGGAGTTCCAAAAGAAATACAAAAAAAAAAGAATTAATCAATAATCAATTAAACAGATCAGTCACTGTACCTGGTATAGTTCTCCCACGCGGTTATTGAGCTCATAATAGACTATAGAACACCAATGTATCGGCTCCTGGTAGCTCACAGGTTGTACTTCCTGTCAACATAAAGTAAACAACTGTCAGCATGATTAAAATAATGATAATGATTAAAAATTAAACAAAATGTTCACATAAGAGTTCACCATTGTATCTTGGAGTTATCCTCCCTAAGGTTGTAACATTCAAAGAGCAAACAACTCCATCTTTGGTAATATCGTCGCGCAGATAAATATGCTACCGCCCTTGTATATACATAAAGGGAGAGGCAATGAACTTCACATATCCACACAACTAACTGTATCATGCTAGACAATATCATTGCTTCCACTTTCAATGACATACCAATACATGCTCGTTCATCATTGAATGTTAAATGTTTTCAAAACGCAGTCTAAATTGTCATGCTTCACTTTTGTTTGACTAATTATTGCTTTGTTTTTTTCAAAGCTTTTTATTTTGGCTTATTCTCCAAAACATTTCAAACGAATGATATTTATGCAAAAAAAAAGCATATACATATATATGTTTGTAAAGGTCTTGTTTCAACAATTGTCTCATCTGTAAAGAGTAATCTTAACCACCGCGCCGTGAAAATCACAAAATTAGCTCATATATATTACAGGAGAATAGCAGAGTGGAGAGTAGGTGAGAGGGTAGGACAGTTTGTAGTATATGAGAGTTGAGCTGTGAGAGGTCAGGACAGTTTGTAGTATATGAGAGTTGAGCTGTGAGAGGTCAGGACAGTTTGTAGTATGTCCGTGTGTAAGTTTCTTAGAAGCGCTGACATTTGACGCTTTGCTTACGGGCATCAATAAATTCAGGTTGGTTATCTTGGAACCGTAGCGACAGCACTTATTCAAATGTGCTTGAGTTCTTAAACTGAAAAGTCACCCCACCTGCACTGGAAAAAGATTAGCTTTGATGGGCAAATATAAATAGCTCAATTGGGCTGGTTTTAGCACTGTCGGTACGGTGCAGAGAGGCTCGTATTACAGAGTCGATCAGCAAACATTGTGGCTTTTTTATTAACTTACCGTATTTGAGGAGACGGACGATGGTAGCCCTGGAGAGGCGGCTCCTTGTGAGGCCGATGGGCCGGTCTGTTGATGATCCATATCCTCGTTGGAGTTTGGGGGTCCGCCCCCGTTACTGCTGCTAGCCTGTGGTGAGGGGACTGAGGCTGGAGAGCCTATCATAGATCTATCATCTATCACCTGATAGCCAGGTGGAGGGGAATCAGCTGTAAAAGCAAAGAAAACAAGAGGTAAGTGAGAATCATTGCTAACAACAAGTTCTTGATCTTAAAGTGTTGGTACTCCGCAATATAAAAATTGTCATTGGAATGAAATTTTGCCATTTTGATTATTGAAAAACCACTAATAATGTTAGTTCCACGTTTTACTGAACTTGGCAAATTTGTTCTAGTCTCATCCTCCAGTATAATGGATAACTGTATAAGGATCGAGCTGGCTAAAAAGAAGTTCGCAAGTTTCCCTAAATTACTCATACATCCTAGAGACTAGAAAGCAACTGAGGAGTGTGAGGCTATAAATAAACCCCCTAGAGAATGCAGCAAGCTTTCAAATACTGCATTAGGCAGCCTTATAGACAATGTTATAGACACAGTTATAGACAACGTTATGGACAACCTTAGAGGCAACCTTATAGGCAACCTTATGGACAACCTTTCAGGCAATCTTACAGGCAACCTTTAGTTAAAGGCTGATATAGTGAAGTTCCACCTACCTGGTAAGTTTGAGTATTGACTGTTGGGGCTGGCCGGACCTGGACTGTTAGCAGTAGCTGGACTCTGCGGGAAGCCGTGTGGATAGCTGACATTATGAGGCATAGATGGCTCCTGCACCTGTTGGTATGGTAGTAGTGAGTGTGGTGGTGGGTTAGCTGGATACTCCGAGTAACGAGGCACCAACACCGGCGGTAAAACTACAAAAATAATCAACACCTGCTGTAAAGCTACAATAATATACAACAACGCCGGCGACAAAACTACAATAAACAACACTGGCGGTAAAACTACAATATAAAACAACACCAGCGGTAAAACCACAATATACAATAAATTATAAGAATAATGTATAGGATATAATGTTAGATAAGAAAACAATAAAAATGCAGGAAGTTAGCCATTTCAGAGGCTTGAAATAGCGGAATTTATGGCTATCTTACATAGTATTATAAACTCCAACCATAGCTAGTGAAAATTGAGGCTAGCTGACGTAAATTCACCCCAAAATTCTTTATTTTTGCGGCAATCTTCCACGACATCCAAATAGGATATTATAAGGTCTATGTTAACAAGTCCCAACATGATAAAATATAGAACATCAAAATTTTGCTTTGGCAAATTGCAAATCGAGGATATGGTTCAGTCAATACAGGGATATGCAACTCAAATTGGTCAATCTTCCAAGAAATAACTGAATTTGTAAGACATTCCAGGAAATCACATGAAATACCCACTGGCTGTATGGCTTGAGCATAGGAGCATAACAGTCTGCGAATTTAACATTTAATTATTTCTGTCAGTACCAGCAAAGTTTGGTATTTTTCTCAAGTGGAGGCTGTCTTCATCTGTGACCAATTAAACACAGGATACCAGACTTAATCCATAAGTTTGACATTTAATTTTATGTGCCATTTATTCAAAAATATTTGACAGGTATAGACTGATATTTAACGCATTTATGCCACCACCTCGTTGCCAACTGTAGAATCCTTGATTAATTTGTTATAGCTTAGACAAACAGGCTGGAAAATTGGATTTAGACTCTTCAAAAACTCAAGATTATTGACTCCGCCACTGGCACGGCCCAAGGGGAGGTAAAACGGAGGTAAGGTGGTGTATTATTAACGAAACAAAATTCATATTCCAACATTTTCTGTTGATTTGTTGATTTGTCATAGCACCATGTTTATCTCAAAAACAGTCCCTGTTGACTAACACAAATTTTAAAAGTACACATCAATCAGTCATCCTGTAACAGCGGGAGGAAACATGGTTCCCTAAACGGAAAAACTTTTTTTTGTAAACTCCCCATAGACATGTAAATTTTCCCTGACCAAGGAGTTACAGACTTTAACTCTTTGCCCTGACAGTATATCTTTGCCCGATTTTTTTTTGTACTGATCAATTGACTGACAGGACCCTTTAGTTTAAAAGTACACAAACCAGTCATCCTACGACAGCGGAGGTAACCTCAATTGCTGACTCATGTATATATATATATTTACATGTATATACACACTGAAGACATTGTATGCATCTCATGTGTACATACATGTTGTATATAGGCCTATACATGTATACATCATATAAACACAAACAGCATTTTTGTGAGTTGAGCAAGTCATGATTCCACAGGGTCCCATATGTTGAGGTAATTCAAATTGAATGAATTTTTAACTTATTCATGACGGTTTTAATATGTCAATGAAAAACTACCACTGCAGTGCTAAACATGCTTGAAGCAAGCTATCGATTCAATTTGACAATTTCTTGGACAGGTTGCTCCATTCAGACCTGTGAATATTTCACTCATGTTTGGCTTGGTATGGTGTCTTTAGATCTGCCTGGACTCTGCACCCTCTCGTGTTAATTTTACAAGAGTTCGGAATTAAGCTGAGAAGACTACACTGATGACGTGATATACTAGAAGTGTATGTATATCTCTGATCGATAGATGGTGAAGTAAATCATTTAGTAGGAGTACCATCACGAGAAATTTGGTGTAAAGGCCCGTGTTCAATTTTAACAAATAGGGGTGGGTACACGTTAGGTACTAATATTAAAGTGACTATAATGATCAGAAATAGACATGTAAATAGTGTAGTCTCAATGTCAATGTGCGAGTACACTGACATCGTTATTGAGACACCAAGGACCACTACCTGGACACTCCAAGTCTTTAACTTCTTGGACACTCTAACCTCCAATTTGGAATTTATCAGAAGTTTTGGTTGAATTAAGCTGGTAAATTATATCCCCGTTGCGACATCAAGGACCACTTCCTGGTTACACCCTCCAATTTGAAATCGAACAGGAGTTTGTATGTCTAGAACAGTGCACTATATCCGTATTGCAATGTCTAGAACAGTACACAGTATCCGTATTGCAATGTCTAGAACAGTACACTATGTCCCCATTGCGATGGCCAGAACAGTACATTGTATCCCCATTGTGATCTCTAGAACAGAACCCTATAGCCCCATTGCGATGTCTAGAACAGTACACTATATCCCCATTGTGATGTCTAGAAAAGTACACCATATCCCCATTGTGATGTCTAGAACAGTACACTGTATCCCCCTTGCGATGTCGGGGACTTACCTGGACTCTCTACCCTCTTGTAGTGGTAGGGGTTTATACAGACGCTCTTATTCTCCTTGTTATTGAAGGAGAATTTACAGCACTCTAACGGTTTGAGCTCGTGGTGAGACTGTAAGTCGGGCCATCTCCATACTCGACAGTATATCACATGGGGTAAGCCTTTACGATGAGATACCTGACAATATAAAAGAGAATATGTCATATAATTATATACAGTGTAAGCTGGTTAATTCAGAATTAATAACGCAAAACTCCTGTTAATTCAGACAAGGAAAATTGGTCCAATCAGGCAGGACCTCAATGCATTCTAATGTCACTTAATTCAGACTGTGTTTAATTAGAAGAAATTTCTTGTCTTGTTGGCATGTTGTAAGTCTTTTTAATGAGACACCCAGCTGCAATACACAACATCAACTTCGATCAAACTCCAAATGCAGGCAAATTTCATCAAGCTTCATCTAGCAATATACATTAATGCCACTACCTGAACTTCCAATCAACAAAATAAGATGGAGTTTCGATACAGAGATAATTCACCATAATAATCATGCTCAGAAAAGCTGCTGAATCCCAAGAATCTACACACAGTAAGTATTTTCCACATGTTGGGCAGCGGCAGAAAGTCTTGTTTATTTCAAATATAAAGAAGCAAACTTGCGAAAGATGCATCGCATGTGGCATGCATTTTCTTTTCATAAACAGTGATTATCCCAAGCAAGTTCCAGTAGACACATATTTCCTCATCATAGACATCTAGTGCAACTTTCACAGAGAGTATGAGGAAAACATAAACATATTATGTCTATGGAGGAAAATGACTATTCCTAATCATAAAAAAACGTCAGAAAAAAAACATATTGCCACTTTTTAAGGGGAGATTATATAGGTCCATTTCGTATATGCACTAACCTGAAGACTTCCATCTAGTGATCGAGGTATACACACACATTTACTGGGCTCTCCTGGTCGACTCAGAGCCTTCTCCAAATCCTCCAATGCACCTAAAATAAGTGAAATACTTGTAATAATTAAAGGCTACCCAAAGACCAAGGCATGTTATAGTCAGGCAGTTACTTATGATAAAGTTTTGACAGATTTGCTTGGTAAAAAATTCAATGGTCTACTTGGCATGAATTATTAATGGTGGAAAAAGTGCCTCCTATAATGGAGGGTAACTCTCATTCTCTGCATTATGATGTCACAATCTCTTGAAAGTGCCTGTTCCTTGTATTGCACTTCCTGGTAACTGTGACATCATTATGCAGAGAATGCATCAATAATTCATGCCACGTAGAGCATTGAAATTTTGAAAATCATTGAATATCTGACAATATTTTATCATAGCCCAAGTAACTAACTGCCTGATTATAACATGCTTCGGTCTTTGGGTGGTCTTTAAACACGTGGGCTTTAAACACGTGGGCTTAAGGATTACATAATTAATGGTGTTGTGTAGATATTGGTACCACCACACCATCTACACGGATCAAGAAATAGCTACTGGTCAGGGTAGGCCATGACACGAATTCGTCTACAAGACAGAAAGACTGACTAGACCCGCTCCATCTAGTCTTAAAGGGGTCAATGCACCCAAATAAACATTCTGAAACAATAATTCATTGCATTGAACAATAGTCTGTTAACCATTCAGCTCACCTCCCAACTCATATTCTAAAGAAGGGGTACAAGCTCTCCGCCTGGGCCAAAATAGCATGGCATAATGTAGGACCTAGCCACTGAACTAGCTACGTGGTATGGAGATAATTCCCAAAATAAAACGGGCATACTGAAATTTGACGTAGCATAGATTCAACATTATAAGCCTTCTTGCAAAAAATTTCATAGCCAGGGTGTGACCTTGCAACAGCGCTGATAACTAAAGCAATGGGATTATCTAACGTTCAAACGATTACAATGTCCATCTATCAAACACATAGAATTATTACACTCTATTGTATAAACTCACGTCCATTTTTTATTTGAGTTTATATAATAGACTATATAAAAACTCTATGTGTTAAACAGAATATATTAGAAATAGAATATAGTCTTCTATATAACTCTGTGACTAGACATACTTCCTCACTTACCTTTTTCTTTTTTAAGCTTTTTGACGAGCGAGTCGACAGCTTTCTCCGCCCATTTCTCCTCCTCGTCTCCCTGCTTCCAGCCGAGGAGTTTCTTAACAGCTGGAGATGTGAAGGAGAAGAGAGAGTTGAGACTGGACAGTCCGGTACTCATCCTGCTGCTGCCTCTTCTAGTGCTGCCTCAAAACTCTGACCTTATAACCTCAGCCTGTTGGAGAAACGAAAATAAGTTTTATACTACCAGCCTAGCTTAAAAGTCTGGCTACACATGCCTTATTTTCCATAGCATTAGGAAACATGAAATTAGCTGCCCAATCCTTATCGTACTAAAAGTGCCACTGATCGTACTGAAAGTGCCCGATGGAAAATACGGCGTGTGTAAAGATACTCATCAGCGTTACAAAAACAGGCTAAAATTCATTATGTAACAAACCCATGTATTATATATTCAAATTAAAAGTTCTTTTGTTTCACCAGCTTAAGCTGGAGACTCGTTTCAACTCCAAACAAGTTGTCACTGCTCTCATCTGCAGGATTAGGTTCAGTCCAATTTCAGGGGACAATAGAGTGATTTACTCTTCAAACAGGGGATCCAGGGTGCAGTATTGTGTCGAGGAGTGTATTTGTTGCAGCTTCTGGCCACCTCCCAACATCTTTATGGGGCGTTGGCTGTCCGTGATTGGTCTGGGGGGATTTGGGCCCGCCCTGGTCTTTGTGTTGGTGTGTTCCCTGTATATCTGGCAGAACTTATCCTGGTTCAGTGTAATTTTACATGTGAAAGAAGGCAGTTCACTTTATTATGAACTCAGATCAGTTAGATCAAGATAGTATATACAAAAGCAGTTTAGAGGAAAAAGGCAAAAGGTATGAATATTAACCTTTTCATTTTATTGCAACCTGCATTCCTCATTCAAGGATTAACTATATTATAAATATACCTTGAATTGTGCAAAGGCTTAATTTGGCATCAGGATTGATGCATTTGACACCTTATTAATTTTACGTTTTGGAAGTAAAAATTTTTTTTTAAAAGTTGTAAAGTATAAAGTTAATTTTTTGAGAACTGTGTAATGCTTTTATACATAGTCATGTAGTCATTGTTTGTGTTAATCTTTTTAGATTTCACGGTGTGAATCTCGGTAAAACTCGACAATAAATGGTATAAATTGTACGACAAAAGTCCAAGTTCCATCAGTAAAAATCCCAAGTCACATTATCCACTAAACTGAAAGCCTAACGATAGGGAATCGTTAAAGCGTGTGTAGTCACAGCCTAAATCATATTACCAGGGGTCTTTAAATTAAAAAAAGCCATAGTTGCAGTCAGATTGCTCACGCAATGAGTGAGTGATAGCTGCTGGGGTCTCGTTCAAACATCGTTCGCTCATTGATGGAACTATCCGCATTCTGAGTGAACGATTTGGGAGCGGTCTTGTCTAATTGAAAGACCAAGAGGGTGATGATTTGCTGGGACTGTTGTTCTGTGGTTTGTGCAGTGAGAAAATGAAATTACATCTGTAAGTCTTAATAGTATTAAATGTTCCAACTTTGTTTACAGTCAACACAGAACTTTTCCGCCAAAAGATTTATATATTCTTTTAGATGATAATGTGTCCTCCTCAAACAAGCTATAGGGGTGAGACGGTAGTAATCACCATCATCCACACCACGAACCGCAGCTCATGATTATCAATGCTGCAAGATCTGGAAGGGCCTAACTGACTTGTGCGTGGTCAATGGATGGTCTTCCCCCTCCCTATTCAACAGAGCCGTCAACAATAGAAGAGCTTACTGATCCTGCAACTCGGTTAATGGTGAATCACAAACAGCTGCAGTCCACCAATCCTTGGCATATCAGATTAAAAAGGCAAAAAATAACAAATTTAAAAGCCTTCAAGAATAATCTGTCAATACTCAAATCTGTCAGAACAATCAACTAGTCTTAAACTGAAGCGAGCTCACAAAGGGCAAGGTCAACTCATAAACACAGGGCAAGACCTGGTGGCAATAACCAAACCCTGACAGTCAAGATAAAGATATTAAAACAATAGTCCAGCTGTGCAGATATGAAAATCAGACAGACATTGAGGATGAAATTGTGGTCAAAGAACAGTTTAGGGTGGAATACCCTGCCACCACCCTGAGCAATCAACAATGAACGAAGAGTCAAACAATGAAATCATGAGCTACAATCTCTAAAAAAAACTCCCAAAAACTAGTTCAAATAGATCACAGAATCACTAATGAAACATCATTAAGTGCCACTAATGAGTATCAGTGTGGATAGCTTTTGTGCTCAAGATGCATGTTGGGGGTTGTATGTGGGACAACACCTAGTACCCCCAACAGTCTCTCACCAAAAAGTGTAGAGTACCCAAGCTTGGAAGAAAGCACTGTAGTTCTTTAATTGGGTACAATTTGTATCCAAAGTGCTCAACAGTGCACATAGGACATAAATTCAGGGCATTATCTTGCACAGCGCCAAATGAAATGCGTTTGAGAACTGCTGTTCAAAATCACTACTTTAATACAGTGATAAAGGGTCTGATTGATCATCAGATCCAGACAGCACGGAACCAGGAAACTGCATACACCCTGACTGTATGTTGCATACCTTAAATACAAGCATGTCTCCAACCGACCAACAGTAACTGTAATAATGCTGCAGACAGTCTGCAAGCTCCAACTGATCATTAACTTTCAAATTACACGCTGAACAATGTTAGCAAAATCTGACAGACAAAAGGGTAGAGTGTGCTTCTTCCATAAGATTGATGACTCATATAGGCCACTTCAAATGTCACTGACACTATTGGAAATATGATAAATGATTTATTAATGTCATAATCCAGATGTGTGACCGGTGGGGCCAGAAGGTCGGGGCATCAAGTGACTGTTGGTCAGTAGCAACCTAGACCATTGGGAGTTGCTGCCGGTCCACTGGTCACCTGCGGCTTGACCAGTGGCATGGAGGCAGTTGAATTCAACTTGATCTAGTAGCAACCTGTCCATTTGCTGATGTTATGAAATTGAGGCAAATCATAAATGATACTCATAATTGTGCATCCACACAAATATATCTGCTGAATAATAGAAATGGCTGGCATTCAAACTGTCAAATACTATCATCCACACTTTTATGGTCAGTGAAATAAAAATGAATCATCACTTCATCATGAGTCTTGAGGATTTAAGATTACAAGGCAACTCACAAAGTGGCAAAACAATAGAATTACAAGACCATAAAGAGACACAAGAAAGTACACAATGTTCAACGTGAAGTAGGCTCCCTTATTCATTGATTGTTCAAATAATTTCATACAAAGAAATCTATAAAAATCTAGTCTCAAATCAAAACACAGATGCCGACATACAGTCTAATCCACTCAAATAAAAGTCTTGACAGACTCCCAGGGCAATATTACACATCATACGCGATGCAGCTAGTATGCTCACTGTAGCAAACATAGAAAATTTTGCCTCTGCTACAAGGTGGCAAAACCTGGGTGATCTCAATCGCTAAAATTAGCAAGACATTGCGGTGATATCCCCTTCTTTCAAAGTACTCAGGTCTTGTGCTTAGAGGGAGTCCTTTGCTGAGAATATTTAAATAGTTCGCACATGAAGAGAAACAATTGAGCATAAGACCTCCAACATCTATTTTTTAGAAATTATATTATAATGACTTTAAAAAAGTTATAACGAACCGATAACCCAGACTACAACTCAAACATGGCTGTTCTTTCAGAATTCACTTGAGGAGTGTAGGGTACCAACCTAGTTAAGCTAGAATCTTTTGACCATGTCTAAGGTTACTGAACTGGCAACTGCTGGCTTCATGGTGAGACAGCATATCAAATCTGAGACCAGTGAGATCATGAGACAAGTAATTAATCTTTGCCAGTCGACCTGATATATCCTTACTTCGTGAGCACATGGACTGAATCACATCAGCAACAGTGTCGACTAGCAATCAGCTAAACTTGGGCATTTTGGTTAGAAATCATATCAATGCTATAGATTCCAAGCCACCTGGCAGCAACATATTTGCAGCATATACAATGGTCTGTCTGTAGGACTTTCAACCAAAAGTGAAGATATGAAAATTTTGTGGTTCACAGGTCTTTTTTAGTAACGGCATCAGAGGTATTGCATTACATGGAGCAAGAGGAACGAGACACCACGATAATTTTCAGCGGTGAATTTAAATAGAGCTGAATATTGAATCTGATATCCATAGCAATGGCTTGAAGATGGCTACCATCACCAGTGATGTACGGAGTGCATGATCATGATTCCAAATCTCACAGAATGAATATTACCAACGTGGATTCTATGAATAGAGACCACCACCATATTTGCATGGAGCTAGGGCACTAAATTGAAATCTGCTATTCAAATTAAGAACAACCTGCTACCATTGTGAAATCTAAAAATGTATGACAAAATAACGAAAAATAGCTGAATCCCAAGTATATAGGCTACTTGATGAACAAAGAGCAACGATCAAATGAAACTGAACGGATATTGATGTCCCAGAAAGCTATGCATTGAACCACTTTGCAACGCGCTAGACTCCACTAACTTGATTTTCCACCAAAGGCTGCTGGAAATACCCTAAAGATGAGAAATATGTTAATATCATCAGGGATCAAGGTGAGCCAAACCTTCCTAGTCATTATGCCTTTAGACCGAATTGGGTAAGATATTGTAAAAGTTCGCATCAGTTTAGATCTACAATGACATACATATGGAACCAAATCATCACGTAGCTTAGGTGATGACTCATTGTCCTCTTGGAAAGCACATCACAAGATCGTTAATTTTGATTATTTGAGAGAACCCTATCTGCTCAAGCGCACAAAAATATACACAGTGTATATTCTACCATCAAACATACATGGTCAGAATCAAAAGAAATGGATTTCAATTGATGGTTTGAAAGCCTAACTTGATAGATAGTAGTAGCAGCCCATGTGTCTGTAACGATACATTTTCTCCTCCAATCTGGTCCATTAACTAAATGAATTCCATCACCATCTGGCATTGGTTTGCTTGGGAGCCTCTAAATTCTTTGTAGAAGCCTACAGAGTAGGTACAGGTACCACAGGCCGAACTACTCTGTCCCACTGGCTTGCAAACCCTGACTCTCACCATGGTGGTGAAACCGGTATCCTGAACTTGGAACGGATTACATACAAACAGAGTGCCACATTACCTGAGCATTCAAATCTATGAAGCGGTGATCATGCCGGCAAGTACCAAGTACCGTTTGTTCCTTTTTTTAACTCGTACACAAACAGGGTTCCTGGTGATCAGACAGACGGTCACAGTGTCATTCATGTAAATTATTATTGTCCTCACTTTACTAGGTCTAGTAAGACTCAGGCAAATGGAGTAAGTATTACACTACTACTCTGTTGTCAGCTGACTATCTCAGAACAGAACGACTACACTAACTTTAACTAACTTAGTCTTAGAGTTAGGTTAGTCCCATTTACAAAATTTATGAATAAAAAATGATTCAGGCCAATCAATGTGAGACAAACAAACCAAGTTACAATGATTGTTGTAATGTATACGTGACTGGATTCCACTCAATAAACACAGCAGCCACTGGATCAACATCAATGCAATCCACCACCGCCACACCATGAGTGATCAACAAACAACAATAATTGTGAATTTACTGAAATATATATATAAAAATAAAGACATGAAATAAAAATAATTTCAGCAAGCAACTTTTATGACTTACCAAACACTTTTTGAGCAATCTCAATCTGTTAAACCAATCACAAGAGTGTGACCTTCAACACTGAGTCACAACTGGATTTCATTTGCTATTGTCAGTTACTACAGTCTATTACGCAGCACATTCACTGTTTTTTTTGGGTTGATAAATTTGGCAAAATGAGTGAATCACTTCATCTCATTGCACTTTAGTGATTTGCCCAGGATATTGATGCGCAAACCTATAAATGCTCTTTTCACCTTCCCAGATTACCAATTATGAATAATGAATCAAATCTTAATACATTTGAGGAATGAAAATCCTCAATTTCAACTCCTAAATTAGTATTTTATCAACAAATCTTGTGAAGTGAACAAAGTCAAAGTGTTTTAATTTCAGAGTAGTGATACAAATTAGGGGCCAGACAGTGTTGCGCCAGTGGACCATGTAATCAACTAGAGTGTGGGGGTTTCAAAAGCCAGACAGCATATATCTTATGAATTGAATAGAGTCTCAGTCTACACCGGATACAGCATGGTAACTGTTGTTGTTGTAACAAATTTTCTATTTTCCGTACTGTCCAGACTTCACAGAATATGTACATGTAAGTGAGAATTTGTTCTATTCGGAATTTGTATGACATGAGTTATGGGTAACTGTCTTGCTGATGATCGATCTGCTTGTATACGGATATATCTAACGTATTTGCCATATGTTTATGTATAGTATTTCTATCAATAGTTAGTGTTACAGTGAGTAGGCTACACTCAATCAAGGACTCCTGAGTCCCTCCTTAGGGCTATTTCTAGGTCTGAAGTTTTGATGTTGCTGTCATCAGGGAGGGTGTAAGGCTGTCTTGACAAGCTTTGTTCGAACTAAGCTTGTCAAGACAGGCTAGGAGGGTGCATATATGTCATACATTCACTTTGTACACTGAATTTAGGAGTTGTCAAGTTTGTGTATACTGTAAGTCATGAATTTCAGAATTAATTCAAATTAAATCGGATAATCATCAAGTCGTTGAAAGAAGTGGCCACCACTGCACTGGTGATATAACTAGTTTTGCTTACTATGAAGTAATGAGATTGCCTGGCTTCAGTAAGGATGCCAAGTTTGCGGCTCTGTTCTTGTATATGGGCATTGATGCTCATGAGGTGATGTCGTCGCTCGGTGCTGACATGCTTCCCACGTTTTTGAATCGGTCTTTTGGGTAGTATTTAATCTTATCATTCTACCCAACGTAAAAATATGTATGATATAACCGATTTACATTGTATGGGTTTTATATAGCCTTGAAGTGTCAACATATGCATTTATCATTATAATAAATTCCACATTAGGGTAGCCATTGTTTTAACTCATTTAAGATAAGTGGTGTTTTGAATCTATGAAAAATCCCTTACAAATGTTCATATCTATTTCACGCCATGATAGCTTGATCATGTATTCTCCGTTTTGCCTGCGTTCGGAGTTGCCTCATTCGAACAGCCCGTAGCTGACCAGAAAAATGGGATCAACCAGAAAACAGGAAAATTTGATTAATATTTATTTATTGCAGAGCTAGGTGTTGGCCAGCAGTTGTGCCCCCTTTGCTTCTTTTTAACAAAAAATTGTTTTTCTATTCCAGCCTATTGAAGAAAACAAGATACAGAAATGGCTACCACATCTAAGAGTAAGAATGTCTTGATTGGGTGTAGTGGAAGCGTTGCCTCAGTAAAACTTGAACCTCTTGTTGCCTCAATCAAGAGTTGGTTGGAAAATGCCTCCATCAAAGTTATTCTTACGGAGTCAGCTCAGCACTTCACAGCAGTCAGAGAATGCACCGAGGCTGTACAGTATTACACAGACGCTGATGAATGGGCCGTGAGTATCAATTCAGTTCAATGGATCGACCTGACATTTTTTTCAGGACTCGAGCCATGGAGATACCACCCGGGCGAGCGGATAGCATCAAAGAACATTGGCATGGCCGTGGTTCAAGTCCAGGTGACAGCAGATTTTTTTTATGTTTTCATCTCAGCTCTATATGGGCCTATGGGAATGTATGTATGTTTCAAGGGCGAGCCAAGAGGTGACGACTCAGCTCAAGCTAGGCCGACCTCAAAATCCACATAGAAACGGATGGTGTATGTCACATGTGCAATCTGAGCCTTTAGATAGCTACATATATGACATCTAGTCTGAGCCTTTAGATGTCCCCTTGGTAAAATATGCTGTAGTGCAACACTGAGATCACACGTGCTGGTAGAGGGGGGGGCTATTCGAACGCTGGAAAAATGGATAAAACTTGATCTATGTTCTCTCTAAATTTATTTTTATGTGACCCTTTCAAAGGCTATGATCTTTACAGTTTAATAATTGCAATTAGTTGTCTGTATATAGATCACAGAGTTGTGACTGAATTGATACAGTCAGCTAGAGATTCTTGCACGTCAACTTAGCACCCAGGCTCCACACTACAATTGTTGAAGACCTAACATTTCACATATGAATAAAAGTAGATATTCGACCCTGCAGATACTGATATTTATATTTGTTGCAGGCCTGGAGTAAACTTGGTGATGACGTTCTGCACATAGAGCTCGGTAAATGGGCGGATGTAATGTTGATCGCTCCCCTGAGCGCTAACACTCTAGCAAAGATAGCTAATGGCCTCTGTGACAATCTACTGGTGAGTGAAACCTTCTAAAACCCCCAGTCTCGATCCCCCCACCCCCTGATATCCCCACGGTCTCCCCCAGATATCCCCACAGTCTCCCCAGATATCCCTACAGTCTCCCCTCCCCCGCCCTGATAACTCACAGTGTAAAAACATTTAGAAAGTTGTATTAAGTGACCGTGTGAAAATTATAAAATTTGTCAGTTTTAACTTCTGCGGCTTTGAGGATTTGCTTATAGAGGAACACACAATGAATAATGGAGGTAATATTTTTCCGTTAGAAAAATCAATGATTCAATGGCAACCTTTCTACCTGTCGGGTAGTCTTATGATGTAATATATATGATACGTCAAAATTTAAAGTTCTTGAGAATGACCAAAGTAAATTCAAAACCAGATTGCACACTATATGTATGTATCTAAGGAGTGTCTCAAAATTTTAGGAAATGTTGGTAGTTTTTGAAATTGTCCACGCTTTAAAGTGTTTGTAAAGGAACAGGGTTCTTGGTATCATTTTTGAGCTTGAATTGAGATTAAGACAGCTATCACACATGCATTTGCATGAAAAATAAGTCTTCAGGGTTACTTGGTCTGGTAGATTTGGGGGTTATAAGTTAACACTATTGAGTTGCCTACTCATGCACAGCCCAACTTGTCCAGGCGATTTGTAATGAGCCTATTATGGGGGAAATACAGTAATATTAGTGACTATTGTGGTTAGATAACAACTTTTGCAAATACATGACAAAGTCACTCACAAGTCTGTCGATGACATAAAAGTTCTTCAAATTTAATGAGTTGAGACCGCTAATCAAAACAACCTTCATTTCTGTTATGAGCCCATGTTGCAGAAGAGATTAGAAGAACCACAGTACCAAAGATTATAAATACTGACTGTACATTACAATCAAAGACTATGACCCATTCCCTGTCCACAGCTTTTCAAGCGAGTGATTTTCATTTCATACCGCTGCGCTTGATTGCTCTGTTTAAATGAGATTACACTGGAGCAATGGATTCTTCCTGCTGACAAAGCCTTGCTTATTTCAGATTTACCTAAAAATGGTCCATACAATGCTTTATGGTTAGTACCAAATCTTGCGATAATATCTAACACTAGCCCCCCAAATAAGATCCATACTGATGAAATAACTCAAAAACTCGACAAATTAATTTCCTATGTGACTGATGTGTGCTTTGACGTAGGTTCTCATATGGCATGCTGCACTCAGTCAGTAATATTGATAGTCCATGTTTAGATGTGCTGAGTATCTGTGATGCACAGGTGGACAAGATCTGATGTAAAATAATATAGAAAGTTCCTCAAGGTATTCCACTGCTTACACGATTATCAATACTCCTCTCTTTAGGAGGCAGTCAAATTCATTTACATTTTTCCTCACCCTGAAGTCCGAAATAACTAGATGACAATTTTATTTATTTCAATTTACTTTGTGACTTGTAAATTCCAGTTTTTGGTGTAAACAACAAGGTTTACCCGAAAAAATCTTGTGAGTCCAAACATCAGAATATTTGCAAAATTGTTGTAAAGATTCTCAAAACTTCAAATCACTCAGTATTAATCATCGCATGCTTTGGATTTTAACATCATCCTAATGCCTGAAATGTCGAGATTTAAAAACAAATTATTTTAGATTTTTGTGCAAATTAGAAAAACATCCAGTCTACATGTGTAAATTTTGTATCTTCCATTGAAATTCTATTGAAAGCCACTAATCATAAAGCATAACGGCTGAAGACAGAGTTTGATTGGAATGTCATATCTTAGTATTTATAATCTTCAATACAATCCATGTAGCCACAATCTCATTTATTCATCAAATAAATATAAAACAAAACCTTGAAATACTTCAGCCATGTATTGATCTGCCTTTATATTGCCAATTTCTATCTCGAGCAGTAACCATGGTTAACAGAAAATGTTGTATCTATCAAAGCACTGTGGGTTATTTCAAGTGGCCGAAATCATACAGATTTAAACTTAGTGGTGTGACCAATGAACTAAGTTCATTGGTGTGACTACCTCAGGGACATTTTCCCTATGATAATCACATGGACTCGACGTCTATTTGCTACAATTGCCTCCTGAATGATATTCAATCTCGCTCTCACTGGATCTGTTAATCTCCCTATAATTATCACTCTCGCTGTCGGATGAGCTAGAGTTGTAATTTTTGCCGTGCTTGATTTCGATCGTTTGCTTTGTCATTCAATTATGAAATTTTATACACTATCTCATTTTACCAGCTAAGCCACATAACATGGGACAGATTAACTTTGCATTGTATTCACTCATTCATTCAATAGATAAATTCTGTGTGGTTTAATATTGTACGCAGGGAATATCAAAACCACTGTGTCATAACAAAAAGTCTTATTTACGAGATACTGTATATTCCCATTATAATCTAAGGTACTAAAAAGGTACTATTTTCTACATGTGATCACAACTCCAAAGGAGAAAAATAGTACCTTTTTAGTACCTTCTCATCCCAACTTTGAGTGAAAATAATTCTTAACTGGGCCACAGGCTGCTTTTGGACATAGCATAATGTTCTAAACTAGACTGAGAGCTCTAGAATGATACCAAAAACCTGTTTCCTTTACATGCACTTTAATGCATAGCACATTACTCACGATTCATCATGGTGATTATTCATATCTCAGGTGCTAGGATATTTCGGGACAAAACTTTCCCAAAACTTCCAAATGTCCCAAATGCCCAAGTGATATGGCACTAATAATCTTCTATGTCATTTTGTGCAGTCAAGAAGTTGTTCTGTAAATCCATTGGAAAGCATCAGTATGGGTCACTGGAGCTCTTGACATGGTGTGTTTTAGCATCTTGTTCCCGTGACAACCATTAAGCACAGCATGCTCTTTGCTATGATATGCAACATGGCTAGATCTGAATTTGTATATCTATGCATTTACGTTCAAGTATCATTGATATAAAGTTTCTCTAGTCTTTTATGGTCAACAGGAAACCTATCTCCATCGTTACGAGCGATCCTGTATCTTCGAAAATGCTTGCAGAACTGACTGCGATTTTGAGGCTCCAATATTTAATCTATAGCCTACTTTCTGGTCGATGTGAAATCACAGTTTAATGTTATTTTAATTTTATTTTATTTTTGTGTTTATAGACTTGTACAGTTAGAGCGTGGGATATTAACAAGCCTCTCCTGTTTGCTGCAGCTATGAACACTCGTATGCTGGAACACCCGATAACAAAGCCTCATATAGACACTCTAATAAGTTGGGGGTACACTGAGATACCTACTGTATCCAAACTGTTAGCCTGTGGAGATAAAGGAAATGGGGCTATGGCAGAAGTAAAGACAATCACTGATAAATTGTGTGACGTTCTGTCTCAACCTGAGGTTCCCGGCGTGTAAAATGACAGAATTTTATTATTTTTAACTCTTATTATATATTCCAGTTTTGACATAGAAATATCATATGGGTTAAACACTTTTTAAGCAATTAAAGTATTGTGGTCGCTTGGATGCCGGGATCAATTCAGTTTTTGCAATCATAGGTTTAACGTTTTTAATAGTCTGCAAATTTTCCCTTGTGTTTTTTTTTAATAAATGCAATTCAAGAACGAACTCGACTTTTTAAACATTTTATCCGTCATAATTTTTCTGTAGATATAACTAGCTACGTAGTCGAAAGGATTCGTATTTTAGCCACGAATTATGCCAACTGGGATGAACATATTTTAAATAACTGCTATTCATGCCCAAGAGTTCAATACCTTTTGCTAAAAGTAAGGACCAGCAGATTTCTAAATAGTTTTATACCTGTTAGTACTATGATTTTAAATAACAGAGACATTCCAACACTTTCATTGTAATATGTCATTGACAATATTACCAAATAAATCTAATCTAAATCTAAATCCTTTCTCTATAGATGTATTCAGGAATTTTCTTTCCACGGTCATGGTATTAACACTCTTATGTAGCATGAGGTCTTTGACTTAACCTGTATGACTGCTGTTTACGTTGTGTTCTCACTCATACATACAACATACATACAGTAGTGCACATACCACTGCACAATACACAGTTCTTCAGCTAGAAACCTTGATTCAAACGCTATTTTGAGGCGTTCTCTAGTGCAACCTCTTCATGGCGGCTGGCCCCAGCAACGTGAAGCCACCCCTGTGTGTAGATGAGCATCTCATTCAAACACTTCCAGCCCTCAATGCATATATTCAGCTTCGGTATTTTGACATAATAGGTGTGTTAATGATGTAGGTGTTTGTTAAGTAATGGCAAAGTTGAAGTGCTGAAAGTCTGCCCTTGAGTTTCACTTTAGGCTACTCTGACAGAGTGTGAGCACTTATACTATGTTATAGACAGACATCAATTTTCAAGGGTTGTAGAAAATTGTGTTTTTAGTCGAGATTTTGTGATTCTTCTCATCAATAGAAATCCTTGATTTGTCTCATCTTGTAGTGAGGCGAACTCGCCTGTAACTGCAGTTTTAGGCCATCAATCTCCACCATACCACCACCATATTGCTTCAATCACCCGAACTATTGACACAAAATGTCATTGCTTTGGTGAATAGCGCAAGGTCAAATGACTCAGCAATATTTTAATTTGGATTCACATTTCCTTGTATCGAGAGCTTTCCAACGGCATATAGAAAGTCAATACATATATGCTGACCCACGTGGCTCTACCTTAAAGAGGTAGGAGGCGAAGGGGGTGCACGGGGATTAATCATGTGAAGTGACAGGCAAGACCATTGGCTGATCAATGTAATTAGAGGCGGAGAATGGCCTTGGTCTCCACCTCTAACAGCCAGTCCACGTTGCGTTCTCAAGTGGTCAAGTGTGTTATGTAAGAAATTGTGATTCGCAGACACCCATAAATAAAGTTGAATAGAAGCTATGATATAGCTATTGTTGTGTTGGCTCATCACGCTTGGGATTATAGGGTTTAATTACAACGGTCAATTTCAATCTTGACAACGGTATCTAGGCAACCTCTAAAACCATAAATCATAACGTCAAAATTGACCAATAAGAGCTCGTATATTTTGAAGCGGATGATTTGAAATCATCGGAACTGGGCAATTTCGTATGACATCAGTCATATTTTCACCACTTTCCAATGCCATTATTGGAATGAAAATTTATTGGGCATGTGTATCACACAATTCCGCATCAGCTTGTCTGATTCCCATTAAAAATAATTCACTGCTTCTCCTCTCAATTCCGAAAAAGCAGGAGGAATTTGAATGCTGCTAACCCCATTTAAATTTGATATGGCTGGGTGATCGCTTTACATTGACTGGCCCTTATATACCGGTCGAGGCACTTTAAGCATGAAACTTCAGTTTTTCGAGTAAATATTGCTGTTTTTCGGGAAATTGTTCATGTGACACCCTGTTGGTCGCTTGCAAGAAAACTCACTGGCAGTCAGTGGACTCAATTTTGTTTTTCCTATAAAAATAAGCCAATTTCAAACGCAAATCCGACCTCTTAATCACAAGTACATGGCTAGCTGGTTTTTTTAAACTCTGTATGTTCTTCTCAGCAATGAAGCTGTGACTATACACAGTGATTTTATTACAGGTCGACGCCCAGTATCGGAGGATCGACCGATCTCACTACTAGACAGCCATATTAATTGTACGAAACAGTCAGTCTGTTGATTTAAATTGGGTTATGGGTCAGGTGCCTAGATTGACCGAAGAGATTTTAAGGGCAAACAAAGGCCATGTTGAATGTGCTCTCCATCTTGATCGTTACCAAATAAAATTTTGGTCTATTGCAAAATTGATTTTCAGATGCCATACTATTGATGTCATGTCAGGATAACCTCTATTTCCAAGTTCTACTGCTATTACCTTCCATATATTCTCTACAGCACCTCTCAGGTTGTTGCCGTTCGTGGTTATTCTATCATAAATATATAAGAGGGTTTGGTTTACTACAGATATCAACACCTCCATTTTTTGATGGCCTAATTTGGAATTGGTGATAGCAGAATATATACAAAATATACCGCTTTCACTTAAATCACTTTTTGGTGATTTCAGGTGTGACTGCATAGATAATCTGATTGTAAGAATGTTGAACTTAGAACTTTTCATAACACACATCATATATAAATTATAATAACTCACAAATTATCTTTTTACCTCAACGAAGAAATCCTTCAAACACAATAATATATCACAGTTTCTTTTCGGACTTGTCCTCTTTTTGAGCACTGGGTTACAACTAAAAAATTGAAGGCCATATGTCTGGATGCTCCAATATTTCATTATACTTACAGTAATGATGAGACTGATCCAGTCTGCAATCACCCAATTGGGCCAAGACAGGAATCTGCTTACCTCTTGCTCCATACTGTTTGGGATATCAAGTTTGGTGGAGCTTGAATGAGGTCATGACCTTCACAATTCTATGTAAATGTTATACACTGAAGTTTCCTGTACTACACTTACCCCTTACCATTACCAATAGACATACTTAATTTATTATATTGGTTTATTTAGGCCTGGAGTGCATCATTGGGTCCTGTTATAGATAGCCACTACTTTGTCACACACGGCAACACTCTCTCTAATTTGTAAATTTATGAAAAAAAAACAAATTTAGAAACATTCGATAGCAATCTAAATAAAGGTGTCCTCTGCCAGAGGCATCGCTCTTGATTCTTCACCTGCTCTCTATTCAACTGAAATCATCGACTTAAGCGTATATCATCTCACATAGTGGTTTACCAAATTAGGAAGATAAATTAGAATAAGTATATATTTCAGTTGAGTTCGAAATACCAACAATGGCCAAATAAAAGTATTTACTGTTTGCTCTGCATTCCAGTTGTCCTGTCAGGCTTAAGAAAAAGACGTAGCCAACATCTTACAGGTCGACCTCCATGTATTTGGTATTGTAATACTTATATTAAAACAGAGCTATCAGATCATCATGACATCTAATTGGTTGCATTACATAGAAACGGCCAGCCAATCTTATTTCTGTGAATATTCTGCACGCATCTTGCCAGTATGTGATCATCAACATGCATCGAGTCAGGAGAGAGACACCGAGGATACAGGGAGCAGGATATAAAACAATCGACCTGAAAAGATCTCCTAACACGACTCAAAACTAAAAGCTCCTGTGGCACCAACCGCTGGCAGTGAGCGGTAAGCATGCTAACAGAGCGCTCCATCTCGTAGTGACACCATCCACACACAAAATTAGTTTTTATCTGTTTAGCCAGCCTTCCACCTTTAAAATCGGTCTCAAATGACATTACAATTGCCACCCTCCCTCCCCATCCTTCCCACAGGAGTGATTTTATTAAAAATGTGATTACCAATATCTAGCATTTGAGTTCTCTTGAAACACGCATTAAACTGCCTCCTCCTGCGATTTTGACATGAAAGTATAATATTACCATTATAAAGGCATTTTATTACAACTCCGTCACCACAAAAAATACCAAAATCAAACCCTTTTTTAACACCGTTTTTCTCTAGTTACTTGATGCTCAGTTCATTAAAAGTATTTTGGCTTCAAGTTGCTGTAGAGTTATCTTCTCATTTTCATACAATGTCGTACTTATTACGAATTAGAAGTTATCCCACTTTGCCTTCTTTATCATATCCCGTCCTTGTATCCAGGTAAACGTACAAACTTAAATGAGAGAATTCGTTACAGAAGAAGAATCTAAGATCAAAATTGAATGTCTCCAATATCAGAACTTATACCAGCATACAAGTTCTCCCTGTATACAAGTTTTATTTCAAACTCCAAGCACCAAGCAGAACAATCAATTGTGTCAATCTGATTAAATAACTCTCCGTAAGATAGCTGCAAGATAGCAAGAGAATAGGTAGTGATAGATATTTGATTTACTATTTCCAATCCAAATTCAATACTACTGGTTCTAAATTTTGCTGGATGGGGTCAAAGTTTTTGAGGGGGGTTTAAATGAGGTCGCATAATTCATCTACTGGTACTTGTGTCAACCGACCCAGTGATATGAATTAAATTTAAGCCAGGGATACCCATCAAACAGTTATGAAATATTTCAATCCTAAAAAATACACAAGAAGGCCTGACACTATCACGTTTTAAACAAGAATTGATTGAGGAAACAATTTGTCAATTAAAAATTATTGAAGATTATTAGGGTTGTTTCAAACATAAATTACTGTCTTTCAAGTAAAATTTTTAAGAATAGATTGGGCAGTGCTTCTGAATTGTGCGAAAATAAATGTCACGTTAAAATCCCAAATCCTTCCATCAAAGAAGCCTTAATAGTAGTAGTATTGTTATAATGAAGGCATATTAAATCAGATATAAAATACTTCTGGTTTCTAGTTACTATTTGATTATGTAATATCAGGGCTCTCAACCTGGGAGGATTCGAAACCTGAGTTTTGATATAAGCATGTCCCATAGTGGTATTTTAAAGGTGTAAGATGCCCTGAGCATAAACAGCTGAGGGTACGTCTGAGATGGCACCGAAATGTTGTCGGTTGAAATACCTGAGATTTGAAGATTATGTGCAAAGAATAGCTGGCAAAGCAAGTCAAAGAATGTATGTTGCATCTAAGTACAAAGCCATTAGCTTCCATGATGTTCAAAAGTTTTTTAGTTTCCCTCTTGATGTATTGTCTGCCTGCCTGAATAAAAATTTTGTTGAGATATTAATCATTGAAATAAGATGGGAAACCAATCAAGACCATTTGTGCCTAAGACTTATTTCCACATTTGATGTTGAATGATGAGATTTCCTGCTAAATTACTGAATTCGAATCATTTAATTCATGATCAGAATATTTTATAAAATGTAGTATTAACAATCCTTCCATCAAAGAAGCCTTAATAGTAGTACTATTGTTATAATGAAGGCATATTAAATCAGATATAAAGTACTTCTGGTTTCTAGTTACTATTTGATTATGTAATATCAGGGCTCTCAATCTGGGAGGATTCGAAACCTGAGTTTTGATATAAGCATGTCCCATAGTGGTATTTAAAGGTGTAAAATGCCCTGAGCATAAACAGCTGAGGGTACGTCTGAGATGGCACCGAAATGTTGTCGGTTGAAATACCTGAGATTTGAAGATTATGTGCAAAGAATAGCTGGCAAAGCAAGTCAAAGAATGTATGTTGCATCTAAGTACAAAGCCATTAGCTTCCATGATGTTCAAAAGTTTTTTAGTTTCCCTCTTGATGTATTGTCTGCCTGAATAAAAATTTTGTTGAGATATTAATCATTGAAATAAGATGGGAAACCAATCAAGACCATTTGTGCCTAAGACTTATTTCCACATTTGATGTTGAATGATGAGATTTCCTGCTAAATTACTGAATTCGAATAATTTAATTCATGATCAGAATATTTTATAAAATGTAGTATTAACAATCCTTCCATCAAAGAAGCCTTAATAGTAGTACTATTGTTATAATGAAGGCATATTAAATCAGATATAAAGTACTTCTGGTTTCTAGTTACTATTTGATTATGTAATATCAGGGCTCTCAACCTTGGAGGATTCGAATCCTGAGTTTTGATATAAGCATGTCCCATAGTGGTATTTTAAAGGTGTAAAATGCCCTGAGCATATACAGCTGAGGGTACGTCTGAGATGGCACCGAAATGTTGTCGGGTGAAATACCTGAGATTTGAAGATTATGTGCAAAGAATAGCTGGCAAAGCAAGTCAAAGAATGTATGTTGCATCTAAGTACAAAGTTCAAAAGTTTTTTAGTTTCCCTCTTGATGTATTGTCTGCCTGTTTTGCACACGAGCATATGTACCATAGACAAAAATTAAATTACTAAGAAAGGTTTTTAATGTTGCCAAGAATTTGAGGCTTGACGAAGGCGACCTCGATATTATTGTGCTGTTTTGCTGATGAGCATCACATCATACACAATTTTCTAGAGCGATGCCCTCAAATGCATGTTCCATACATTAGTAGCAAGTATATGTATAAGTATATGCATCCTTTTCTCGCAACATTTCATGTTTGTGATAGCAAGTAAATCAATAAAAACCTAGAGCATTTCTTGTAAACATAAAATCGTAAATAATTTTAGATTTGATCCAGATGAACCAATTCATATGGACTAACCAAGGCCATCGAAAATGAATCCCCATGATGTAAAAATATGTTTGTAAAAATATTGATTTAAAGGCTGACGAATCGAGCCGGCAGGGTAGAAAGGCATATGTTTGATGTAATTTTATGCTATTGAAGCCATTGCCTGGATTTATCCGGTTCACCCGCAAATTCACTTTTTTAACATTCCTAAAATTCAAATTTCTATTTAGCCATAATGATCTATTTCGCAAATCACTGGGATTGGCAGTGCAGTAAGAGCAGAGCTTATCACAAATGAAATCAAATACCCACAACAAATACCACACATATTTCTCATGCAAAAGTTTGATTTTATCTTTATTATTCATCTCTGCCAAAAATTAGCAATTCAAGCAATGTGATCTAGAATAGAGCACACAATGCAGTTGCAAATTCCTTGTCACCAATGAATTAATTATTTCAATGGGCTGTCACAACTATCCACACCAAGAAATAATTTAGATACGATCACTTTGGATATTATTAGTAATGCCCGAGAACATGGCTTCTCAATTTTAAGACGCTGCCAAGCTGAAAGTAAATCTATCGGCTATTAAACAAGCAGATAAGACTTTCCTGGGAAAGCGCATTATTTTGCCACCTTCCAATGACATAAATGTCCAACTATCTGCTTAAAACATCAAGCAGTGTTGACCCTGTGATCAAATATGCATGTCATCTCAGTCTGAATCGAGATGCTTTGACAGAAAGGCAAGTTGGGGTGTAATGTGTTGATATTCAAATTAAATACTAGATTCATTCAATCATGTCAAGTTCATTACAAGCTAAATTTTAAAAGCATTCTCAAATGCAAATTGGAATTAAGCCATATCAATTTCACATAAATGACTTGATTAGGCAGCGCAGTGAAAGCATAGCTTATGACAACTAGAATCTAATACCTGGTCATTCATTAATAATATGACATAAATTATTGTAAGGCAACATTTACCATTGTTTATATATTATTCATCTCTGCCAACGAGCAAAATCTGAGTTTTTAGCTCACATTCTAAAATCCCCCGAGAAGCCTGAGTTGAACCCCAAAATCTGAGTAACTCGGGCTAAACCTGAGTGGTTGAGAGCCCTGGTATTATTGTCTGTGATATGTAATAAATCAATCAAATCAATCAGGTGAAGACCAGAGAAGGCAGGGGAGGGATTTTGTTTTGCAGCTTAATTTGAGTTCGAAATCTTCCAAATGCAGTCACCAATAGCTCCTCGGCCATATGCCATTAACAGCTTTATGTCAATATGGTTAGTTGGGTATCCAGATGAATCACAGTATGAAAGGTTTTTACTATGGTATCTACTGTCGTGAGAATATTGCTCATTGTGTTAATGGCTGTGATGCCCTAAGGAGAGCAAGGAGTTACAGGGGCCTTAGCCCATGATAATATTCAAAATTGTATTGTGCTAACCTAAATTATTAACCATCCTTTGTAAGCCTCTATAAATAAATAAATAAGCATTCACTATTAGTATGCCTACCTGTAAATATGAGAGCACTATGTAGTAAATCATTTTATTGTATGACATAAACAGAGAGACATTGCGACAACACAAACCATCACAAACCAACACAATTATGAGATTATATTGACTTAATCTTGTCACCAAACAATAGCTCATGGGCCTGTTTTTAAAAACAATTTGAATTAGCCACACATATTTTATTATGAATAGCAATAAATGATAACACTCTATGAGAAGAATGCTGTGTGTACAGCCTCTGCTTCCAATTGATATTGCTAGCATAATGAATTACGCTGTGTTAAACACTTTCCAGCTCCTATCTCAATTTTAACTTATGAATCCCTATGCTCAGTACCAAGATATACACATAGTTTGGTAACCTTCCATTTATCATAATAGTTAGATTGCAATTCAGTATTCATAGATCAGCTTCTTGCTATAATCTGTAATCAAGGAGAAACCCATGCATCCCAATTGACAAGCCCTCGGGGCTAACCAAACCCATGACCTCCAACGCATGCGCTGTGCGACTGACACTCTTAACGTATGTCACCAACTCTTAAATCCATCTCATTCTTGATAGCACGCTTTCTGCATCAAACAATCGAAGCTAAAAAAATAAACTCTATTTTAACCACAATTTCTAAATTGAAAGATTCATACCCATTTGTGTTGACTAAATAAGCCATCACAAAATTACAAAGAAGATCTTTCCGAACCCACAGAGTCAGTATATTTTGGAGGCATGTGTCTTGTGAGATTATAGTAATAATAATAATAGCCATTCACATCATGGTTGCACTAGCTTGCCATGCACTTCTAGTAGCTTGACTTAGGAGGCTCTACTGGTCGTGGAGCAAGTCGATTGAATAGTAAAAATTCAAGCACTTTCTGGACGATCAGACGTTTGACAAAGGTGGAAAAACCTATATATACATGAAATTACAACTAAACTACACATGAATAAAAATTTTGTTGAGATATTAATCATTGAAATAAGATGGGAAACCAATCAAGACCATTTGTGCCTAAGACTTATTTCCACATTTGATGTTGAATGATGAGATTTCCTGCTAAATTACTGAATTCGAATAATTTACTTCATGATCAGAATATTTTGTAAAATGTAGTATTAACAATTTATAATCTTTGGTAATCACGGTATTAGGCTACCAGTAGCAGATTATAATTGTACTTGTTGCATTGGGGACATAGGATTTTTGTGCATCATACATAGATTGAATTGAAAGCTTGATATAGAAGAGGCTTTGTTTAGACAAAGAGAGTATATCAAAGGCTAAGGTCTCTGGTGTATTGCGCAATCGTAAGCACACATCAGGCATAATTTCAAAAAGCAGATATACATAACACATTTTGCTTGCATGCAACTTGCAATGATGCAAAAATCGGAATATCTGGACAGCCCTATTCTGGATAACCAAAAGAAATTTGGAAGTAATTGGACTATTGGAAGTAGGTTTGCGATACATTACTTTGTTAGTAATGGCTGTTTTTTGTAGATTTCTTTGAGAAATAATAATTTTTTAAAGATTATTGTGGCTCATTGGGTTTATATTGGTATAATATATAATTATATGTGGGTTTAGTTCACCCATGATAAATAAACTTCCCTAGAGTGAAGTTCAAAGTTTGGTCAGGAGGAGATAATCACAAAATCAGCCAGTACTTTTAATGAACTGAGTGGAAGGTTTGCAATGGCAAGGATGTGTAGCCCAAGACATATTTAACAATATCCTTTGCCTGACAATGGTGGAGGATTGTACAGGGTAACCACCCTGGCACAGGGCACCTGAGCTGAGCCTGGTTGTTAAATCACTCACCCAGACAAAATACTGACAGTGAATCAAGCACAACACATGATCAGCCTGATGGTAGTTTAAGCGCAAACATGATGTCCGGAGAGCTGGTGGTAGCATTTCATTATCAACCACTTTGCCAATGCCAATGCTACTACCAGCTCTCCGACACCTATTAAGCGCTAAAACCAGTCTCATGGTTAAAACTCACTTCCTGTTTAATCCAACTAACTTGACATTAAAACTTAACTTGTCCCCCCCCCACTACGCCATTGAGACAAGTTTGTCTTAGCATATCAATTGAATAATATCCGTAGCTTTGAATTTACAGCCAAAATATCCTCATAGTTATACAACAACTAGCATAATCTGGCTCAGATCCAGTAGGGTCGGTATTCCAAGACTGATTTCGATGTAAACCGATATCAATATCAATATCAATGTTTGATTGTCGTCTGTCACAAATGTTTTGGCTAGTGATACAAGCAACAGGTGTAGTATTATAAAAGAAAACATCAGTACAGATTACTGGTTGCACTCACTGTACAACATAATGAATGAGACAATATTTGATAGAGCAGTCCTTGTCAATGCACAATAGAGAATTACACAATCAAACATAGGCATATTAATCTCATCATGAACTGTTTGCAAACAAGGGGAGGTTCGTAACTTCTGTACGTCCCTTGGTATGCGCTTGTTCATTATATCTCATCATATTGCGCAATTCAGAGGTCGCCAGAGATGATGAATGAGAGACACAATGCAGTGTTAATATCTGCGCCGCCTGCCATTGTATAGCAACAAGTCAAGGCCAGAGGAAGGATATATTGTTACTCTGTGTTTATATCATATAGAATCAAGCCATCTACATCACTAGAAAACAGATATTGACTTCTCAAAGCTGGATACCCTGTGTAGACATGTACTGGTAGTTTGAAAATCAGAAATCATAGGATGGTGACCACTGATACAGACTTATATTACTGGTAGAGACAGATAGGATTACGTGGATCACCTTCATTTCTGTCTTCTGACTGCAGATACCAGGTAAGCTTATCTAATCAATGCTGTCACCAGGACAGTGGTCACTCTACATCAGCTGTGGGCAACCTACGGCCTTTTTGCCAGTGCGGCCTAATTGGTAATATGTTGCGGCCTAATTGTGGCCTTTTGCCTATAAAAGTTGGTACGCATTAATTTTATTTCCCGTTTTGTTATGTGGATACCAAGTTTACATAGCGCTCTGATAGCACAATATTCATTTAAAAAAATGGTGGCCATTCTGTACTATGCATGTAGCTTTGCTTCCCAAGCTATTCCACACAAAAATATTTTCAAGTGCTTTATTTTCAAATTAAACCAGAACAGTGGCCTCTGGATGTTGAAATCACAAAGTTGTATAATACTATATTAATTATTATTTTGCAAAACTGTCATTTTGAACAAGAAAGGCAAAATTGTATCAACGTGTTACAAGAGTGATGCTGCATTTTGGCTAAAAATTTCCAGATTCGTACCTCTTATTTCACAAAAAATTCTCCTTGCGGGAGGGCGCTACAGCACCCACCCTGCCCTATCCCATACACATGACACACAGGGGTATGATCATGTATACACAACCAAATCAAATCATGAGAAATATGACACCATAAAACATCAGAAGATTCGATAAACCAGTAATTTTGTTAAGATGATATTTCTTGCAAAATAATATTATTACAGTTTATAATTTATACAAAAGAATTGCCAAAAATTGTTACGCCTGTTCCAAATCCAAGCTTGTAAGATATGTTGCGGCCTTTTGAGTTGAGACTTCGTAAAATGTGGCCTTTTTCATAAAAGGTTGCCCACCCATGCTCTACATTATAACAGGAATAATCAAAGACCCATAGCAGAGCTTATTAATATTTATACTCATACGGACCAATACAATCTTGATTCAACTGCTTTCATCGGAGTGGCATTATCACACAACATGGATGGCCAAAGGCTCTGCCAACCTCAATAACCATTATCGGCACTGAATTTTACATAATGTAGGAGACCAAAGATCAGATTGCAAGTTAGTTAGTTAGTTTTTTATGAGCCAGCACCATACTGACTCTCGTGATCTGACTGGGCATGTAGATCAATGATAAACTATGCTATAATTACCACAAAGCAGGTGTCGTAAAGCTAAGTATGCATCATGCGTGACTTGTATTTGCGCATGTGCAAGAACAATGAGTTTAGTTTGGGTTCTGATTGCAACTTTGGAAAGGGGAAATGGGATATCCCCTGCATAAATTGTCAATCAAAATCAGCTAATAATGACATGAGAGGATAACTATTAATAACAAATCCGCACGCTTTGGGGAGGATGTCACCAGAGCAGGTAGCCAATCAGATGGCTTCGGAATTCCGAGGCTCAATTTTGCAGAGATCAGCTCATGCCCAGAGCTGAGCATGCGCAGAATGAGCCAGCACTGCAGCGTCGTCATCCAATATAGCAAATACATCCTCATTCTCACGTGAAACTACACTGACGTCCATAGCATGAGCAACTGTCAGAACTCAGGCTAATCTCACAAACAGCCTAAACTACACTGATGCCCATAGCATGAGCAACTGCCAGAACTCAGGCTAATCTCACAAACTGCCTATACTACACTGACACCCATATCATACCGCCAGATGAAATCGGGCTCATAAACTGCCTAAACTACTCGGACACCAATACCATACGCTACTCTCAGAACTCAGGCTAATCTCACAAACAGCCTAAATTACACTGACGTCCATAGCATGAGCAACTGTCAGAACTCAGGCCAATCTCACAAACAGCCTAAACTACACTGACGCCCATAGCATGAGCAACTGCCAGAATTCAGGCTAATCTCACAAACTGCCTAAACTACACTGACACCCATATCATACCGCCAGAAAAAATCGGGCTCACAACCTGCCTAAACTACACGAACACCCATATCATACCGTCAGAAGAAATCGGCTCATAAACTGCCTAAACTACACCGACGCCCATGGCATAGGCTATTCTCAGAACTCAGGCTAATCTCACAAACGGCCTAAACTACACTGATGCCCAAGGCATAAGCTACTGTCAGATCTCAGGCCAATCTCACAAACAGGCTAATCTCGCAAACTGCCTAAACTACCCTGACGCCCATAGCATAGGCTACTCTCAGAACTCAGGCTAATCTCACACACTGCTTTAACAACACTGACCCCCATATCATAAGGTGAGATATCTGATCAGTGACACATTCTTAGTCACTGTGACGAACAATATCATATTTCTCTGCTGTGAAAATGCAGGCATTATCATGGGCCCCACGGACTTACATGTCTTTACTTTGCCAATGTCCACTATCAACCACCCAAGAAACACCAAACAGGAAAAGACACAAAAAATTATTTTGACAACCGACCTTGAAATATCTCACAATATCTCTCCCCTCCTTCCTCTTTCATTTGCTTCAGGTATGAAGTTTCTAGCACAAACAGAGCTGACTTTATGGACCAGAGAAAAAAGATGCTTTCTTGCATCTAGATGCCAGATCATGTGACATGTCATAGCAATCGAGGACGATTGCAACCAAGGGAGTGCAGATGTCACATCTACAGAGCAAACAGGAGAATTTTCTATATCATCATCAGTACACTCAAACTCAACTTGAGGACACGCTAGTAACAGACAGGACAATTAACCTCGATCAAAGTTAACTGAATCAAAGTGAACATCGATCAAAGGCAACTGAATTAAATCAAAGCGCTAATTTTAATATCTGTACCCACTCTTGGGACCGATCAACCCACTCTTGGGGCAGATGTATTTTGTTGTTTTTCTTGTGTTTGTTTACTGATGAGTGTCAGCAGTGTTTTAATGGGTTGGAAACCATGCTATATAAGAACATGGTTCACGAATGGAAAGGCCTCTTCGTTTGCAACTTCATTTGGAGGCAGGTCAGTTTTTAAACATGGAAGTTTTACAGTTTTTATCATAATATTATTCTCATTTTACATTAGTTATATTTATAGGGAAATAGAACTTGCCTTATTTTTGATAATGGCACAGTATAACACTTGGTTGGATTATTTGTATCATCAATTAATTTAGTTAAATGAATTAAAGTGAGCATGCATGGCATCATCAACTAGAAAGAATAACTTGTTGAAATCAGGCATGTACTGTTAAGTTGAATAAATTGCGCTTGATTCTAAACTTGAACGAACTAAAAGACACGCTCTTAAGTCAAGTGTTTAATCGCGACATCAAATGAGATCACATCTAAATAAGCCAGTGTCGCATAGTGAGAATAATCATGCCAAGCTCATGAGCACAGATCTCAGTAGCGGAGAGTTAATGCGGTGACTCCATAACCCGGAATCCCACAGCTTCTACAAAATTCACAAAACCTGAGTAGGCTGAAATGGCTGCATGAGTATTGACATCCCCACATGATTATTGTACTTATATTTTATTTCACTAAATTGGTTCTTTTTACACTCATATATGAGTTCTAAATTATATTCATTAATTTTTAAGCTACTAATAAACTATGAGAAACCATATATGAGTATAAAAAGAACCAATTTAGTGAAATAAAAAAAATAATCATGTGGGGATGTCAATACTCATGCAGTCATTTCAGCCTACTCAGATTTTGTGAATTTTGTAGAGGCATCTTTTTTCTCTGCTCAATAAAGTCAGCTCCGTTTGTGCTAGAAACTTTAAACCTGAAGGAGGAGTGAGTTAGTGTGAGAGAGTTCAAGGTGGGTTGTAAAAAAATTCTTTTTGTGTCTTACCCTGTTTGGTGTTTTTGAGTGGTTGATAGTGGACATTGGCAAAGTAAAGACATGTAAGTCCCAGGGGCCCATGGCTATTATCCATTAATGCATATGAGTTACATCGTGTGAATAAACTTGGTCATATTTGAATAATCTAATCCATCGAGCCCAAAACACATATCATATCCTTGTTCATCATTTATTGCATTGTTGTTATCGCCCTCCTCGCATTCTCTCATAATAAGTTTATCAACAGGTTGAGCGTATGTAGTGCATTGCACTAACTTGTGCGCAGCAGGCCAAAGCGAAGCGTTGATCGTTGATTTCTCTTGGTAATCTCAGTCTAAGCATGGACGCCGTTTTTCAAAGGTTCCTAGGCAGTATGTCTAACTCGGACATTTCAGCCTTAAAATCCAAATGTAGGTTTAGAGGCATTGATTTTAATGGTGACAAGAGCACCTTCTTATCTCGGCTACAGCAGTTACTTGAAAAGGAGTCTTTCGCACCGGTGCCATCTCAGAGTCAGCAAATCCAAACTCTGGCAGCAACTGACTACACATACATGTCTGTAGCTGCGGAGCACATGTCAGGATACGCTGATTAGATACAGCCTGAACAATATAACGGAAGCCTATCAACAGGACAGCACTCACTACTAGATGGAGACCAGCCAAGATATCAACATTCAGGAATACAATGTATCAACACCCAGCACAAGTCAGCTTAGCAGAAGCAGAATCTCTAGAAGGCTCTATTCTTTAATATGATAACTAGACAGATACAAAAGCTCTCCAGATTATCTAGCATTAGCTCATTATGATGAGGTTCACAATTTACTCAACTTCTCTAGGTTATCAAACCACATCAAGTACTAGGCACACCATCACTAACACCACGGCAACTAGACCATCAGATTTGCAGGCGACAGTTAATTGATCACCAGGAGTGTAACACCAGCCCCTCGATCTCCAGGTTTGCAAGCATCATCTCCACTACAAAGTCATCACTTAAAGGGATAATACACTTCTGATCTCTGTTTTGCAGCCAATGGAGCACAGAAAAATGTATGCAAAACTACAATTTAGAACGCACATTTGAGCAGAACAAGGGGTTTTGAATTACAAATAAGGAGTTTATGTATGTACATACATTTTTCTGTGCTCCATTGGCTGCCAAACAGAGATCAGAAGTGTATTATCCCTTTAACTATGCGTTCTTCTACAGGTTTGAATTAATCAGCCAGCAACAGGTCATCCTGTACCAGCACAAAGACTCGAATTATTATAAAAAAACTCTGCAGCGTCAGCTAACATACAACCTGATACCCTACTATAAGCAACCTCACCAGTACGATCCTACAGCCAAATACTATTACAAGGCGTACAAATTAAGGAAATTCATATCACATATACCCAATGTGAATCTGTCATATTGTTTATCCGATGAGTGAGAGTCGAAAATAGAGTCTCTGACTCCTTGGCTTACCTGATGTTTAAAAATTAATTTGCATCATGTGGGTCTATGTTAGACAATGATATGACATAACTCATTTCAAAAATCCAGATTACTGAAAGTGTAGTATGACTTGTGTCTTAGCACTAATTGGCTACGCTAAGATGTATAGCTTCGAGGTTGGATGATAAGTGAAAGTTGGAAAGGTGCCCTTGCTCAATTATCAAATGAATTTATGGCCAATCACAGGAAGGTATGTGAGCAGGACAAATTGCCATTGCAGCAGATACCTAAAGATAATGTGCCCGCTTTTCTCCCACTGGACCAAACCGCAGGCGGTATAACAATCATTGAGGTGTCTTCTCTGTGATATATACTCTGTGATTTAAAATACCAAAAAAAATCATGCTGATATAATTTGTCTTTAAAAGAACAGTTGAGTCACTGTCACACCTGGCACATGAGCAGCCCCTCAACGGTAATCACTAAGGGGTTGATCTTATGAAACACCACATCGGCAACAGCACTCTGCTCCCTTACGTGCTAGTTCTTTCTCATATAATTATTTCGTTTGTAGGAATATAATAAGGAGTATGTCAAAGATAAATCAGGTAGGCCTGAAGTTAAATCTAGTAAGGATTCCATTTCTGTGCCATACATCTTTAGGGGTGGCAAACCATTTCCAGCTTTAGATCACAAGGCTAATCACTGGCTTTCTTTGACCCTCTCATGATAGTATAGATGGGTAGTATAGAGGAGAGATGGTAGTTGATAGAGAGCTGACATTTAAACCTTGGAATGAGTGAGAGTTATTTTTTGTACTTGTCTAGCCAAGCTGCTTGTGGTATGTTTCAAAAGCCCAAGTTCCTGTTTTCTCCTAATGTGATGCAAATTGGAGATAAGCTTTTAACACTAACAATCATTGTACTATGGCAGGCACTGACGATGTTTACCCACCATTCAAACACCCTTTCAGCAAAATGTCATTATCATTCAGAGTTGTGCATCCCCGCTCACTTTGCGCATGTATGTGCATCAATCAGTTCAGGGTGGTTACCTTTGTAGTCAATGATATTCATGGATTTGGAAAACATATCCGACCCTGGACAAGCATATGGCAGTTTATGTATGAATGCTGGAAACAATTTTTCATCTCTGATTGGTCCCAAAGCTCCCTAATGCTATAGCTGACCCCTGGTACTCATTTGTCAAGTAGCTTGTCCGAGTTTTTAAAGGTTGTTTCTGGGACTTCAGTCAATGCATAACGTTAAAGCTGCCAAAATTTTAGCTAGCTCCAATTACTTATTTTCTTATATACTGATGTAATTTCTCCATAAATATCCATACTGTGTATTTTACCACTAATCCATGAATTCATAATGATTGTAGTAGCTGCGATGAAGCTCACTCTCAGAGCGTGGCGTACTCTCCGACAGCAGACATCACCCACGCTTCGACTATATACAACGATGTGACGCCGCAGTGTGTTCCCTATGGTAGATCTGATCCCGAGTCAATCATAAGCCATCTCCTCATCCTTACAGACCTGCCATATACAGCTGTAAATCACCTCTAGTCCCCAAGGTATGTGGACTGTATCCCCGCACTGAACTTGTGATATTCTGTTGCATGATTATCTCAAATCAGATCATGAGTCAATCCATATGCCCCTCAATTTTGGTGATTTTGGCTGGAAATCAGATAATAGAAGACCAGGACATAAGAGGTACTTTGATCAAATTGACTCTAACTATCAAAGATAAAGATTCTTAAAGTGAGATTTTGAGATCAAGGTGAACACATCGTAAGCTGCAGCTTTTTTGCTCAGAAACTCAATTATTCAGATTACTTGAGATAAAAGTATAACATATCCATATGACTGCTCTAAACCAATTACTGCCATCTCATAGATTAAGTCAGCCTTGGTCTCGTGCCTTGTTCCTTTTATGTGTTTTTTTAAAATAAACAACCCTCCACAATCCACTACCTGTCATTGTTTTGCTGTTAAACATTCTAATGATATTATTAGAATTACTATGAAGGTGATGATGATGATATCGACAGGCGGACTCGTACCACAACTACAGGTAATAAATATAACACAAATACTACAGGTTATATTACCACAGCTGCAACATGATCCATTCAGCAGACAATTGTTACAGGTTATTTACATGCTACATACTTGAAATAAAATTCATCTCAAAATACTGAGTTGTCTGCTTAATGTCAAGGAGCAGACAACTTTTTACTACCAAGTTGATGTTCACGTTGGAGTTTTTAACTACAGTATAAAATTTCCTTTATGAAAATCAAGGTGCGATTAATCTGCCTGCTATAAAACTGACTTCTTATGCGATGTTTGATTATATATAACCACTAACATATATTCATATCAGTATATCTAACATTATATTATATTGTTTATATTATATATATAATACAAAATATATAAATTGATATATTATTTCTGCTTTGCAGGTACATTGAGCCGTAGATCTTACAGTAGAGTATCAGGGGTAGATAACTTAGCAGACAGTCATACTGTAGTATATAATGAGGAAACTGACTACGAGAATACTACAGATGAAGAGGAGGGACAGGAGGGGGACAACTCAGTATATCACTCATCTAATGAAGACATGCAGAGTACCTCCGCCTACTCTCATCACTCTGAGCCGACTACTGATGCAGGTAACAGTTAGATCAAGTATAGTTTAGTTTATTATCAGATCTGATATTATCATGTGATAACAAAAATGGATCACAGGGTGCTCTAGGTAAAAACTGCACTAGAAATTTATCAGCTTACATAATAAAAGTTGGCACGGTATGACGTAAAAAGATTAAAAAAGCTCCTAGGTCTCTTCTCAGTGCAATATCGCATTAGTATAAAATTACTGACTGTCCAAGAAGATTTTGTGAGGAGTCATTATAAATATTTTATTACATAACGGGTGGGTAGGATCATTTGAAACTTCACTAAAGTATGACCTAATTTGCCTGCAATTTGGGTTCGTGCCTCACCAGTAGACTGGGAACAACTGGAATGCAGGCAAGTTGGATGAAAATTGATCTAGGTAATAATATTATGAAACCTTTATGTTCAAGCTTGGAAGGGAGAGGACAAACACAGAAGATTTGATGTTTGTACAATGTATATTATAGGTAGCAAGGGTGCAGCCTGTTGGATAAAGGTTAAGGCTTGGGATCTTTATTAAAATCAGATAGGCCAAATATATATATTTTTAGTGATCAATTCAGGAATGATTTCACCCGGAGGTTAGACCACAGAAGAGAAAAGGAGCAACTGGCTCTAAAATCCTCACTAATTCTGATCGAATGACACCGCCCTTCCCTCCTGGACTAGCTTTTACTCATAGTTGTTAATTTCACTCACAGTTATTATTGAAATATACTTTTAATAGGCGATCAAGATGATGCAACCAGTCTTTGTTGCACAGCAGATGAGGATGAGGCTTCTGCACCCGAAGCGCTAGCTCCTTTTTCCCAATTCGGTTAGTAAATCTGTGTTTGGTAAATTGCCAGGGGTTGCCAAGTGCACAAAATGGGGTATGAAAATAAAACCCTTCGAGATTTGCTGTTTAGTAAGAAACAGAAGATTGGGCTGCCCCTAAAGAGGGACGCAAGATGCCCTAAATCCTCATACTGAGAATGTGATACATCCTAGAAAACTAGAATGCATCCTAGAGGTGAGGCCATAGAAGACCTAATCATGGGTGTGCAGAGAGCTGCCAAAACTGAACTTGTACTAATCGGCCATTGGTAATGACACTTTGATCTTAGCCAATAGGCTGAGATTTGCATGTATCTTCATTATCATCATCTTAAATTTTTCTCAGTTTGTAATGTAAACCACTATCTGCTTGGTTAACTTTTAAATGTAGTTTATACATATTTAGTAATACAATAGTTATAGATAATAAAATAGCTTTATGAGACATCTCTGAAACAGAAGAATAGTCTATATTCACCTTTCTCTTACTCTGACAGGATTAGGAGGGGTGATAGTTGGAGGTATGATTAGCCAGAGGAGACAAACCTATTCCTGTAACAGCCCGTTTATACTACATCGCCACAGTGAGCACACATCTCCTATCGATATGTCTGCTAGGCATAGTAATACACCTCGTGTGTGGTGAGTGGAGCTATGCACCCCTGAGGTCACCTTCGATATAATGCTTAATTAACCATAGAGCAGAACAAAGACTCACTCATCACCTAAGCCTTTTGGCTTGATTCCTGTGATCTTTGAGTGTAGTGGGTATCTACTGTTGATAAGACTGTAGTTGATAAGTCTGTCAGGCACAGTATTACACCTTCTGAGAACACATAACTAAAAGTGTATTAAAATTCCTCAACTCTTTTAGTAAGATATATCTACTGATAAGTTACTATCATCACAGTCTGGAATCAATATTACACCAAATGATAACACGACAATGGTCCCTGTTTTTATCTCTAACCTCTTCACTGTGGCTCATTTCTAGTTAGGTGACGTAACAATAATTATACCTCTCCTTACGTTGTGTGTTGTAGCTTGGCAGGGTTGAGCCGGTTGAGACTTCAGTCCAGAGAGATGCTCTACTTTGATACGAATGAGATGTTAGTCCTTCCCTCAACTGTTGGTGAGCCTGCTGACCAGGTGATCCCTGAGCACCACCTGGAGCAGCCGTTACTCGCCACAGAACATAATCAGTCAGAACAATCATCTCTTCAGGAGAAGAGAACTTCACATTGCTCATCAGATACAAGAATTAATATAGACATGAATGGTCTCGAAGCAGGTATTGCTAGCTACTTGTATTGTTAGCTACTGTGTTGTTGGCTACTTGTATTGTTAGCTATTTTCACCTACACTTAGCCAATGTGTTGGCACTGATTGGCTGGTGGGAGAGGGAGATTGAATGCTAGGTAAGATGGTACTTTCCTGAAAGAACCTATTAGTGTTATAGTGACATGTAAGAGTAATTCATTTTCACTTTCACTGTATTTCACTTGTTACATTTTGTGAGCTAGCATTGGCTCTCTCTCCCACCCAAAAGTCGATCAGATAAGAGCCCTCACTTTGGCTACCTACCTTGTGGGAAAAATTAAATTGAAGCAAACTTGATAAGCTTGTAAAACTCATATTTTATCTAACAGACTCTCTGTGTATACACCAAGTGGTGAAGTGACACAAAAACTTGGACACAGTTGTAACGAGCTGTTAAAGATTGGCAGTTGGTGAATCTTTTGAACTTACTTTTAACTTCAGACTATACAGACTCTGAGGCAGAGAAGCAGTCTCAGAGTATAGGTGAACGTTTACTGAAGCAGGCCAGTCCTCATATAGCAGAGTATCTCAACTCTCAGTCTGAACAGTATAACAACAAATCTACCGCTGAGACAGGGGAGCTTAGTCATCGGTCGGCAGACCCGGCTCATCATCAGTCCGCTGACCCAGCTCCTAACATGGAGGGTTTGGTGGAAAGTGAAAGCGATCATCTTCCCGAGGAGTATACTGCGGGTAAATCTCCCAATGAAGCTCATGTAGCAAGACTACGCAATGAATCTGTAAGTTTAGGGTAAAATATGTAAATAGACGTTGGGCAATTTTCTACTAGGTCTATGTTCAAAATATTTAAGAGCCAAACATTACAACAATGATATGGTGGACACAAAGTTAATCTGACCGCGCTGACACTCATCAACAGGCTCACGGAGAGAGACTCATACACAATAAGATTAAAAAATCAGTAAATACAAGCTGCTTTGCTGCTGTTATTCTTTTTGTAAGCTCTTTATTGGCTGTCTATATCATTACAACATTGAAATGATTTCTAAATAGTGCGGGAAAAAAGGTGAAAAGTAAAAAATAGCAAAAATGTTAGAGTGAGAATATAGTAACGTAAGAATGAAATCTGAATGTATCTTTACTTCCTATCTTATGAATATATAAAATTTTATTGGCAACCAAAGTCATCTCATTAGAAATGTTTTGCATTCAGTGCAAGAAAAAATTTTGAAAATAAAACAGGATAGAGTAGCATTAACATTGTCGATTAATTTGATAACATTTGGTTGAATAGCAATGCTCTAAATGATCTGAACTCCTATTTGTACAGACACCAAGGAAATCTGACCTCGCTGACCTCGCTGACCCTGATCGGCAGCTGAGGCAGCAGGCCGGTAGTCTAGTAGATATGGAGAGAGAAGAAGCCCAAATGACTACAGAGACAGGAGCTGCTATATTAGACGAGATTAGAGATATGCAGTTTATACTAGATCAAGCACAAGGTATGATAGTTATATAATATGAAAAATAATATGAAATAAAGTATGAAGTTTCAAAAAAGGCAAAAAAGGTCATCATTATTACTGATTCAAATATAGTACCCGCAAGGAGATAAGTATCCGCAAGACAACAAGTTTGCTTATATGCACAGTTTTATAACAGCAAAATTTGTGGCTAGCTGAAATTCATAAACCTTATAACATTACGCTTAGCTTCTGGTAAGTGTAGGCTGACATTGAATCACCCAAGACTTGCTGAACTGAACTCTAACCCATATTTCCTCTCTTAGGATTTGCTCACTCAGTAAATACAAGCTGAGAGAATAAGATTGTAGAGTCACTACTAGTGACCTGTTTTTTATTTTTTTAAAGAGGAACAATACACTTCTGATTTCTGTTTGACAGCCAACGCAGCTCTGAAAAATGTATGCACATACTAAAACTCTGGTATTATAGTGTAAAAACCCCTGTTCTGCTCAAATATGCATTCAAAATTGAAGTTGTGCATCCCCAACAAGAAATAAGACAACTAATAGAATCAAGTTTTTAGCTGACATAGTCTGATTTTCTCAATAGGTTGTCTGCTCCTACCTTATGAAATAATACAGATGTATCATAATGCGCATGTGCATGATGTAATATTTTCTAGCCACCCAAACATTTTGCTTTTAAGCCACATCCGGGAGGTTTTTCAACAGAAATGACTTGCAGCAATCAGAGGATTTTCTGAGTTTTATCAAACATTCACTGTTGAAACTAAAGGATGACTTCAAAACCTTATGCTTTTGCTCCAACCAAGAATGGCCAGAAGCTTCCTTGGGAATTGGGGATACCTGAAGATGGCAGAGTTCTGCCTCCTGTCCCAACTGGACACAGAAATACTAGTGGGAGTACCAGTCAGGATCACCATCATCTGCTACTGGGAGTGCTGACCCCTCACCTTACCGACCAGGCAGGATGTGGGAGGCCTTTAGAGAGCAACAGAATGAGCAACAACATGTTGATCAGGTAATGTTTTGTAAAATTGCTTCAAGCTTTCATATAACATTGATCGCATCTGCATCCATATTCACACTTACATTACATTGGTCAGATCCTATAAATCTAAAACAGCTAAGCAAATACAATCCTTATTCAGATTTTGTTGCTAAATACCTATTTCAGAAGTGGTTAGAAGGGTTGCCTCAATTCTGGCAGCATGTGAAATGGTAGATACTTTTTTATTAGAGCATGATTCCAGGTTGAGGTAGTATATTGACTTCCCTTTGATTATTATTTAGGTCGAACAAAGACCATCGCCGCCGCCTCCACCACCACAGTGCAGGCAGATGCTGTAGTCAGGAGGAGAGATGTCTGTACCTGCCAGAGATGTCCAGCAGATCCAATCACAACACACACCCACATGCATGGCACAGCATCAAAACAAAACGATCACACTTTTATTATACATAAATTTCCCCAAATCCCGGCTATCGAGGATACATAGATACCTTGTCATATTGGGTGTAAGGGGTATAATTGTATGGAGGCAGCTGTTAACAGTGAGAAAGTCCGTTGTTAGCAGCTAGAACTGTATCTATAATAATTGTTACAGCCCTGTATATCCAACCCTGATTGGGACGAATTCATTTAGAATTTGTGAAGATGAAGCTCCCATTTGACTCCGTGCTTGTTACGTGCAAAATAAGTAGTATATGAGCAATATTATTTCAGCATTATTGCTCTCATGTTTATAGAAAACATAATTGTGCCTTTGGTTCTCCGCTAGCAACTCATAATTTACAGAATAACGTTTTAATCATAAGTCGTGTTCATTGATTGATTGATTGATTTATTAGCTATCACAAACATTAAATGTTGCGAAAAATGGATGCATATACTTTGTCATAATAAGAGCTTGCTACCAGTGTATGGAACTATGGACTTTTTTTAAAAAAGAATCTCATTAAGTGTGATGCACATTTGCCTCAGAAAACTTCAAATTTTTCACAGTTTGGTATCAGCTGTTGACCTTGAACCACGTTCAGCTCTTATTAGCACAATGACAGGACACATCTAGCGTGTAAAATCATCCAACATCTTCCTGTGGGAGGTTGTGCTAGTCTTTGTTCAACCGAGATAAAAATGTCCCAGTAGCAGATGATGATGATCTTGTGTACTGGTACTCCCACTAGTATTTCTGTGTCTAGTTGGGACAGGAGGCAGAACTCTCCCATCTTCATAAGTCAACCGTGTCGCACTGTGTTAGTGGTGAACATGGAAACCTTGTACATATGTGTAATTTTATTAAGAATTCTTGATCTCATGGTTGTAAAAAACATAACTCTTTGACTTGATTCTTTGCATGCAACTCAGGAAAAATCAAGATGATATTATGTGCAGCTAATTTTATGTGTACATTTATAAGCATTTTTTACAGAATAGTATTTCAACTTTTTGTAAGAATTTAGCTGTATTTCGGATTCATATTTTTCAAACTTAGTGGTGTCTTTTTATGTATAGTGTGTTATTTGTTGTCTTGTATGTCCGCTGAATCCTGTATTTCCTGGAAAAAAAAATTATTTAGGATAATAAAAAAGTTCATAATCATTATTGGCTTCAATAGTTGTCTGTTGTGAAGCACCAGATATTTTTAGTTCTAAATCTGCACTGACCCACTTGCACATGGCCGCTCAGAGCAATGAACTCCCTCTCATTGCTCAGAGGGTCTCTATCATGAAACTTGGTTCTAGAGTCAATGGTCCATTTACATTGCAGTGGCCAGTAAAAGTTTATGTTCAGTGGCAACATTCTGTACACCATTGCAAGAATTTGTTAAAATTGTCTTTTGATGCTGACTATACTTACTCCGACTAACCTCAGCATCAAGTACTTCAAATTTTTCACAGTTTGGTATCAGCTGTTGACCTTGAACCACGTTCAGCTCTTATTAGCACAATGACAGGACACATCTAGCGTGTAAAATCATCCAACATCTTCCTGTGGGAGGTTGTGCTAGTCTTTGTTCAACCTAGATAAAAATGTCCCAGTAGCAGATGATGATGATCTTGTGTACTGGTACTCCCACTAGTATTTCTGTGTCTAGTTGGGACAGGAGGCAGAACTCTCCCATCTTCAGGTATCCCCAATTCCCAAGGAAGCTTCTGGCCATTCTTGGTTGGAGCAAAAGCATAAGGTGTTGGTTTTGAACTCATCTTTTAGTTTCAACAGTGAATGTTTGATAAAACTCAGAAAATCCTATGATTGCTGAAGTAATTTCTGCTGAAAAACCTCCCGGATGTGGCTTAAAAACAAATTGTTTGGGTGGCTAGAAAATATTACATCATGCACATGTGCATTATGATACATCTGTATTATTTCATCAGGTAGGAGCAGACAACCTATTGAGAAAATCAGACTATTTAAGCTAAAAACTTGATTCTATTAGTTGTCTTATTTCTTGTTGGGGATGCACAACTTCAATTTTGAATGCATATTTGAGCAGAACAGGGGTTTTTACACTATAATACCAGAGTTTTAGTATGTGCATACAATTTTCAGAGCTGCGTTGGCTGTCAAACATAAATCAGAAGTGTATTGTTCCTTAAATACTTTATTTGCAATCTAAATCATTTTGCCAAAACAGAAGAAAAAAAGACAATGGAAAGAAAGCATAATGGTTTTACCAGAAATACTGCATTTTATTCAATGTCATAATAATAGCTCATGAAAATTTGCAAAAAGCCTTAAACCCCAGTCAAGTTTATCTACCTTCAGGTCATACAACTATAGAGTGTAAATTAAATGCTTTAACAAATTTTGCACGTTCGTTCGCTTCAAGATTTAGGCTTTGTGATGATTTTGATGTGCAAATTAATAATCTACCCTCCCCATCCCAATAACTACAGGAAAAACCTTTGTATACGATCAAATCTTTTTTTTCTGTGAATAAAGTAAACGGAAATAAGTAAAATTCAGATGTGCATAAAACAACTTAGGAAAGACCAGTCAATTCAAATGAGCAGAATAATTTTGTTGTATTTCAGAAGCCAGAGAGTATGAGATGTCGGCAGCAGCAGCAGCAGTGTTGTATGAAGAGCCAGCGGAGATTGGCAGCATCTCACAGATTCATAATTACTCAGTACCAGATAACTCTGTACCGCGGGCCTGTTCACTATCTCCCGCTGAGGGTGAGTCATAGCTACACTGATTAAAGGTTGATTTAAATCTAGCTGTTGCACGCCACATCGTCAAGTGTGTGTAGAGAAATTTGAATTGCCTTAAGGTTGGTCGTAGTTTGTAGGTAAGTCGGAGCCATAGATTTAAAAACAGTATAGATAGGACATTGCGCTTCAATAACTTTGCATTATGTCCCCACCCGTATCGTCATTGTGCCACCCGCAGTGTAGCGTTATGCATAGCGTAACTGCTAGTGGGTTTATAGTCAGCACTTTTTGCCCACCAACCATATTGGCCTGGATGGCTGAGCTGTTAGCGCTGTTGTCTTTTGTTCAAAGAGTTGCAAGTTCAAACCATACTGCAATAGTTTTAGTTATTTGATACAGCAGGAATACAAGTAGTGCTCTATCTGATCTTCAAGCGCACCTGTTGGATAGATTTGTGTTTACAAACATACTTGTATCTTATATTTTAGTCACCTGATGAATCAATTTTCTGTAGAATTATATGCTAAACACTTGAATAATTTACTTGTCATAACAAGCAGTAGCATACATGACAATGAATTCAAAAGTGCTGCCCCAGGATTTTCAGTTGAAAGAAGCTATTTCATTGTTGGGCTCTCGGTGTACACGCAGACATGTAACAATTGGTTTCGATGCATTTATTGGCATGAGAGCAACCCATCTCTCCTCCCCTGGAAAATAATAGCAGTTTATGATGTATAACACCAATTTAATGATGAGTTGTCCTCTCGTATGTCATGATAATACCTCATATTTGGTATATAATCCTCATCAGTTCCCAAGAGAACATAACAGGGAGTCCCTTGGCCCAAAAGATAATGCATCAGGCTTGGATAAATTAAGACATCAAACTATTTCAAAGGAAAACTAACTTTGTTTATTTCAGTGCAACATGGTACAGGAAATATATATTTTAGCAAACTCTTCTGCTTTTAAGGGCGATGAACTTTTTCTTAGCCCTCTGAAAATTAAATAATGCTCTCTCAGGGCCTCAAATGTTTATTAGCATGGAATTGTCCAGATAAGTTTCAGCCAGACAGTTTCTCAGTGCTACTCTCCCACAGGTTGTATATGTTGCGACATCGGCTATCATTATATATGTGGTACAGCCTGTTCGTTCCATCTCTCGGGCCCATGTTAACGAGTCTGCTCACTGTGCTAATGATCACCTCCCAGTCTGATTGAAGCACTGTCCTCTCTATATTAAAAAACCCGAAGAGAAATATAAGTTTAGAACATTTTGTTCACCAAAAACACCTAACAAGCTAAATGTGGCGATTCTTACAATAAAGTAGGACCTTGATGTTTGAGCAGCAACACAGATCTTAGATATCCAGGGCATTATGGTTGGATTAACATTTGGCTTTAAGACATTCATATCTCAAATGCAGCGAAAATTTATACCAACCTCTGACTGCGCCTGTCTAAAGCTATCATTATCCTCATACCCACTGGGCCACTACCACTGCAAATTGTGGCTGTCCCTTCAACGCCAATGTATTTTTTTCTGGGAATCTGTGGCACATATTACCAGCAACCTCATCTAGGTAGGGCAGATGAACCTGAAATAATCATAAGATGCATCTTGTCATATGACTACGGCAATGGCCATTCTCTTGTTAATTTGAAGAACCTGACCTGACTAGTTCTCTCCTTTGCTCTAGCATAATGATCTACCACACTCAATGAGTGTGTACAGACCAATAGTAGGACAGTTATTGTTCTTAACTTTATGAATCTCTAATAGCAGAACATGATACTTGTTGGTCTGTTGAGAACTTAATTCATAACATCAATCAGCCAAGAACATATTTATATATCTACAATTTAGGTTGTTACCAATAAGCTAGTATTGAATAAGAAAAACTTCAGCAGTTACAACTTACCAGTGAAGACTTCTTTCATCATTGGGACCCTGTTTACACTTGACACAAAGTAGAGGCAGCTCTAGTTTTGTATGAATGAAAAGAATGTATGTAGAAAGTAGTTACTGGAGGAAAGTACATGTAGTAGTGCAACAATTAATAAGACATGTCCATCACTTTACTCAACTTTACCTTTAATGATGTTAACCTTATCAGAAAGTGTCCAATGAGAGAAGGCTATACTGAGTAAAACGACTTCTGAGCCAATTACAATGTTGTAAGAACATGATTGGCTGGAAGGTCGTTTTACTAACAGTCATGTGACACCCAGCCTTATGGTCTAGATTGCTAAAATTCCCAGATCTGAGGCTAAAGTAGGTATCATATTATTGGATAGACAGGAGCACACAATGACCTATCTATACTGTTTTTTAAATCTATGGTCGGAGCACACCTGGCGGCCAACCAAACCCAGTGGTCGGTGGAATGCAGTGGGTATCGAACCCACGACCTTCAGCATTTGCGTGCTGAAGGACCAGTGTTCTAACCGACTGAGCCACCTTCTACTGATATACGAGTTGATCCACACTAAGCGACAATGCCACAAAGAAGACCAATAAACAATATTTTGCTGAGGAAGCTGATATTTTCCAAAGGCAGATAGATCAGTTTCAAGTTCAGGCTGAGTTATGTTAAGTTCACTATCTCTTGCTGAGGGTAACACCCACACTGCTGGTTTATCTATCTCTGAGATGCAAGTCTCTCTGCAGCATAGTGACGTACATATAAGAAGACCTACTGGTTTACGTTTTGTTTATCTGTCTGGTTTTAAGTTTAGGAACTCCAGCACATTTGAATCAATTCAGTAGCTACTGCAATGTGAATATAACCAACAGTAATTGATAGCTTGCACATGCGCAAAGTTGGTGAGCGGCTTAGTTGCTCAGTACCCTGTTGCTTTTCTGCAATTAACAAAACCAAAATTTTACGAAATGATCCATCAGAAGAAGTGAGGTTAAAGTGGCAGCACACCATCTGACCCTCCTGTTGTACGCAAAATGTTTCGTTGACTGACCTCTCCAGAGGCGCGCTGATATCACTCATACTACAGGAAGACACAATCAGGCATCAATACATTTCAATGACAGAGATTTCATTTCTGTTGTGTTGATTACATAGTCATGGGTTCAAGCCCATGAATTGAACATTCATAATCAAATGTCCCGTCCGCAACACATTTGGGTCTATCTAATTTCTACATGTTGAAGGCAGAGATTTCTTATGTTCGTTTTGTTAGTTATGAGACATCAGCTATGTCAGCTATTTGGTCCGTATTTTCTGCCTGCCTATAACCCTTATATTTTGAGCTCTGAGTCATTATACTACGATACCTACGATGATTTAGTTAGTATTATATTTTGACGCAAGAGTTTTCATCTGTTATGTCATTGGTTGTTAGATCTCAGCCAGGTCATTTACTAAGTCCGTACTTCCTGTTTGTTCTGTGCCATGATCCCACGAGCCTGAGAGTTATCATACTACTATACCTACAATGTATTAGTTAGTATCATATGTTTATCATACATTACAAAGTCCATATACCCTGTTTGCTGAGTCTCCAGATCTGTAGAGTTATGAGTATCTCTATACCCTGTGACAGGTGGTAGTTACAATGATAGCAGTAGTCTCTCTAGTGAGCCGATAGTTAAAAGAAGAAGAAGAGCAGCAGCAGGAGGCAGAGTATGTAAGGGTAAACTATACTCTAGCTCTGACTGTAAGTAAACAATACAAACTTAAACGTATACTAAAACTACACAGGCCTCATGTGTTTATTCATTCACAAACAATGCAAACTTGAACCTCCTAATGTAAGCTACACATGATAATAAGTGACATTGTGTCGGGGTTATAAAAATATAATACCCTAGAACTCCACTGGTATTTGGATCTTCCAACTACAACATACCTTAGAATAGTAAAGTTTTCCCAGCAGGAAATGTGCCTCTTATTGCACATGCTTGCAAAATTACCACACATATTATAATATAGTATAGTACTGCCTCTACCAGATTGCCATCTTGTTGGATGTAAAACAAACACATAATACCACCGAAAGATTTTGGTTCAACTTATCATCTTATTTTATACAAATATTTGGCCAGTCTGATAATAGGATTGACTAAAGAGAGAAAAGTTATAAATGTTATTGCCATAAACATATAAACGCTATATGTTAATGGGTATTGCATAACAAATTTGGCATTTGTCTCCTTAATGCCTTCTAAGTTTGGCTGTACATAGTGGAAGTTGATAGGTTCTCAAACTCATCCTGAGGGTAAACAATTCTCTAATTTTCTCATGGGAATTCATTTATATTTATTTACACACATACAAGTTGTAGTTATTTTCATTTGGATAAAAGAAGGAATTACTCCGAATGAAAATTGCTAGATTTTTGTACTGTTGTTTACAGCTGAAGGAGAGGGAAGTGCTCAACAGAAAATGATTGTCAGGACAAAGAAAACTAAGAGTAAGCTTTCTTCGCTACAGCATATTATTGGTTGCATTTTGCAAGTAGAAAATTTCAAATTTTCCCATGCCGATCTCCCCAGAAGTCAGTATAAATCTGGTCCTCCTAGTTAGACTAAGAAGTGGATTAGACCATGACAGAGTTTTATCTGTTGTCATTGACTTGTTTTAATTGGAGAATTTCAGAGCATTGCATTGTGGGATACTCTGTGATATGCCCATTGTTCACAGACCTTCCTGCTTTTTTTGGGAATTTCAAAAAATGTGTTATGGGATATTCTTAAAAACGCCCACGGATCATAAGCCCGCCCATTCTACTTGGGAATTCCAGGATGGTGCATCATGGGATATTCTTTGACATGCCCACAGTTTGCGTTATGGGATATTCTTTAATATGCCCTCTTATTGGTATCCTGTTTTGACGACACATAATCTGTACCAATCAATTTATAGAGAAGAAAAGAGTACAAAATAGCCGGAGAAATCTCCAGCGCTGTAAGGCTATAATTTCTGATATCAGTAGTGAAAACAACCGAGACGTTCATTATCAGGGTGAGTGTGAACCATAGACGTAGGCGTAGACTTGGACTTGGACTTGGACTTGGACTTGGACTTGGACTTGGACTTAGTATGAGATGTTACATGACTGCTGTTTTGAAGAGAAAAGCATATTGTTGTATCTTCAACTGTAAGATGTGTGTGTGTTCTTTTCACGGGTGTCAATCAGGACAGCCCAACCTGTAGTAGTATACACCAAGTTTGGTCCATTTGCGGGCGTGATCAGTTGAAGGAAGTAACTGGAATGCAGGCAATTGGATTAAACATGATCTAGTAGTAGTCGGACTATCTGGCGGAGCCCTTGCTTTTGCTTTGCTAACTTTTTGTTTTATTCAACATCTAAATTAATGGCATAAATATTCAAAAAGAGAAGAAAAAATGCTTTTTGGATATCGACAATGTCAGCTGACAGTTACTGATTGACTCCTTGCTTCTGTATTTTGTGCTGATTTGATCGTAAAATGAGTTTATATTACTATTGCCAATTCTTTTAGCTATTCATAGATGCCTTATTGGAGAGCGTCAATTTTTCTTTTTAAATACTGGTTGGACTGAGTGATTGTACTTTTCTATTTTAGACAAGGGGGATGGAGACCAGTATACACCACCAGGTCAGAGTACCAGTAGTAGAATCTGCTCTGTGACTCCAAACCCATCTCACTCACTTAGTAAGTTAGTATCTAAATCTCTGGCACAGCAAGTCATACAAAGTGAAGATGGATCCTCTGGTGACATCAACCAATCATATGTCTACCCTGTAGCCGGCAGCCGATCAGATGACACCCCTGTAGCAGCAAACATTCCTCAGTATAAAGCCGAGAAAGATGTCAGCACAGCCGAAGCTTCCCAACATTCATCTAATGAAGAGCTTTCTGTCTCAAGAAAAAGAAACCGTGTACTGCCATTTCCCTCATCTCAATCTGGCAGTGCTGTCTCTATTGATTATGGGGCTGCTGCAGCACAAGCTAAGCGTTCTGTTGATTATGAGACCGCAGTATCAGGTTCTCCAACACCTGCTCAATCAACCGATGACGACTCAGTAGATGATGGAGTTGCTGTCCTCAGCGGAGCACCCTCTATTGACTACGGGGCAGGAGTCAAACCAGCCCTGACCCTCCCTTCGTCTCAGGCAGTTAGCTGTGCGTCTGTTGACTACGGAGCTGCGGAAGAACTTGTAGAGAGAGGCACAAAGAAGAAAATGACAGTCGGGGGTACAGCCAGCGATGTTTCTGAGGACCACAGTCGTGTTCCTGCAGATTCTTGTAGAGTGTTACCTGAGCCCAAAGTTGACTGCACTCCTATTTTGATAGGTCCTAATCTGGAGATTAATATCCCAGTGCCAGAAGCCCCAAAATCTAGAAAGAGAAAGAAATCAGTGCCCAGACAACAGAAGACACCCCGCCCAAGGAGGCAAGCTGCTGCTAAAGCTCTACAAAGAATAAGTAGTGAGGTGAAGAACTATGAGGCTGTCAATAAAATGCCAGGCAGATCAGACAACTTACCTGATGTTGTGATACAGCATACAACACCTGTACCTAACCTCTCATTTTCAGTAGCTCTAGCAGGTAGCACTGGGGGAAGACTGACACATTCCACTCCATGTCCCACGCTGGCTTTTAATGATGGCCTTAAATCATCCAATAAGTCACCTGGGTTCACACCTATTGCTAAAAAGAAGCGCATATCCAACATCCAACCAAAAAATAAAAAGGTTTCTGAGCACAAGCAAGATCAGAATGAGCCTATACAACCACGTGAAAACACACAGCCAAGACGCTCATTCAGTCATGATAAAAGTATTGAGAGTGTCATTGGCTCAGTAACTTTACCATGGGAAGGTAGGAAAGTGTTCTCTCGAGTTAACCGCTCACAAAGCTCTCATAACTCGGTTAGATTAGCTACAAAAGAATCAACTGACCATGTTGTGGTTGATAATGTGGAGAGCGAACGAATGAAGCCTATGCAGAAGCCCGTTGACATTGAAGGCACCTCACACTCTGGGCCTTCTCTGACCCTCAACTCTGTAATTAGTCGGCATCAAGAACCTGACGTCACACTGAAAGAAGGCGCAGCGGTCGGGTCTGCTGCACCTGATAACGATATGATTCTCGCTGAGAATAAAACAAATTTGGAAGTCAAAACCAAACCATTTACACCCAAACAGTTTCAGAAAACAGTCAGTATCGAGCTGGATGACAGCCCAAGTATAACCTGGGATCAACAGCGATCAGATGAAATCAATGTTCAGGTTGACCCTGAGTCTGATGTTATGGGAAATCCCCTTTTTGAAAACCAAGGTGTAAGTGTAGCAACAAAAGGAACAACATCAAAAATCATGAATTTAAAGAAGCCTGTTGCTAAGTCCGACAGTCCCCCAGCGGTTTATATACGAGATCAGGTATGTGATAAGTTTGCTGACGTGAGCTTGTCGCAACAGATTGAAAGCTCCCCACAGGAACCTATTGATAGAAGACCCATCGTGAAACAGAACAAGCAAAAGATGAAAAAGAAGATCACAAAGAAAACATTTACTCTAAAGAAAATAGAGAATGATGAAGTTGTTACTAATAATTCACTAAATTCTAGTCGCATCAGGACAACCAGAAGAAGCCGATGGCGCAAAGTTTTGCCCTTACCAGTCGGTCCTGAGTCATCGATCCTGAGTGCAACAGAACCCGATCAAGTAACAACTAAGGTGATACCTGCTGATATTAGTCATAATGTCTCAAAGGGACAAATGCATAAAATTGCTTCAGGCATAGGTCGTTCCATGTCGGCTGCGAATGAACAAGGTGATGTGGAGGATGAGAAAAGGCGATGCGACAGAGCTTCACTTACAGCTGACATTGAAGTTACAGAAGTGAAGCACAGCCCTGGAGGTAATCAGAGTGTTCCTGGCATTAATCCCAGATATAAAGATGATGATCTAAATATATCACCAGAAACTAGGCAAATATGTAACACCACATTTACCGTTTGTCGACTGGCTCATTCTAACAAGTCCTCTATATCTGTATATGAAGCAACGAGTGGTCAAGATAATTCAAGTAACTCAAACAACAAAACACCCAACTCCCCACTTCATGAATCTACTGCAGTGAAGACCTACAATAATGAACTACATGTTAGTGTGGAATCCTCATATACAGAGAGTCCAAGTGTGTCATTTATAAGTCAGAAGCGCTTGTCACGCAGTTCGCTGAACCTCTCTGGAGGTTCCATACGTCAGCCTTCTCCCTCAGAATCAGATGAGCCTGAGACCCATGTTTCCTTGGCAGCTAAAGAATCCCTCCTCTCTGAGAATGTACCGGCTATGGATAACACTGACGAGATTATTGATGATATCATGAAGTCTTCTGATATGAACTCCATGGTTTATGATATGACCACTCTTCTGTCTGAACCTGGACAACCAGATCGGAGTCGATCCTTCCTCACCCCAACCGGAGACCCATCGGATCAGGTAGATCAGGGAAATGGTCAAGCAGACACGCGACCTCTAACACAATTAGTACCTGTAACCCCTTCCTCACCTTTACTGATTAAAATGGCTCAACCTTCAAAAACTAGGAAAGTGAAACGAGCTGACCCTGTAATGGATGCAGAAAAAAGCATGCAATTAAATGCCAGTTTGGCAGTTACTGGTCATTCTAACAATATTGCCTCAGCACTCATCTCAAACAAAGCACATGACAATGATGTCAAACCCTCTAGTACAGCCCTACATCACAGTTCAGCTCATAGAAATCCATCAGAGAAGCTCTGTGCTGTATCAGATATTACACCAATAGACAACGATATTGTGCCAGAAACACAAAATGCTCCTCCTGTCGCTACAGTTATGAGCGATGATGAAACGAAGTTTGAAACTGTACCTGACACTCATCAGTCTACGCTGGAGACTGGCGGAGATGTTGAGGCTGAGGTGTCAAAAACACCATCACAAGTTCAGTGTGACAGCAATCATGTGACTAACAAAGAAAATGTGAATTCTCAGCCTATTGAGGGTAATACTGACCCATCTCCAATCAGTGAGCGCCCTAAGCGCAGGAGACCTGCTATGAAAACCCGGACAAGAACACGATCAGAGCCTGCTAAACCAGCTACTACAACAAGAGCAGAAAGTAAGCGAACGAGGAGCCTATCAGAGCCACAACCCAGAGCACCTGCTGGTGATGGTGATGAGGAAATCATAAGTGTGTCGACAAAACCTAGAGTATCATTTGCTGACATAGTGAAGTATGCCATGACGCCCCGCTCTAGAGGTAAAGCTATAGTAGCTATGTTTGACACGCCCGAGCCAAGTAGTGCCATCACACCTAAGTCTATACTGAAGTCAACTGGATCAACTCCAAGTAAAGAGTTACATGCAACCAGCTTTGATTGCTACAATGCTGTGGCCAGAGAGATAACTCCCAAGGCCATGCCAGCCAGTGATGGTTTGGTAAAGGAGACTAGAGATGAAGTATCATGCAATTCAGATGACACTACAGTGAAGGCCCATCGTATAGCAGCTGTCACAACAGGGAAGGCCCATAATATAGCAGATGACACCACTACAGTGAAGGCCCATAATATAGTGGATGACACTACAGTGAATTTCTGTAACCCATGTCCGACTCAACATGAAAACAGCAACAGCAGTCACTTCATGTTCATTCATCCACCTGTTGAGGTGAGTGATCAGAATGATTTAATCTAATTTTGGTTATGGCGGACCATAAATTGAATTTCTTATGTTTTATTGAATTCTGTGTCTTGTTGTCATCGACGTTTAACTATTTCCAAACAGAAATGATGATTAATGAGGGACTATCAGAATATGCCCCAATGATAGCTCACAGTTACAGATAAAAAGACACATACAACGAATAATTGCGTAAAGTAACAAGGTCTGTCATCAATATACTGCTATGGGATTTGAGCCCATTGCTTCAAACACTTGCGAGTTGCCCTAACCGTCAGAGCTACACTGCCTTTTGTTCTATTGTGTTGGAGGTACTGTCTTGAAGCCCTTCTGATTTGCAAGCATTCATCTGAACAATCACAAATTCGACAAGCTGACACGAAATCATTTCAAGTTCTTTCTCTTTGCTGCAGACAAAACCGAAGACTAAAAACAGGCGCAATAAGAGCATTGTCCATGATGTCTCCTCAGCCTTTGATGAGTTTGATAATAAGCTGAGAAACTTTCTACTTGATGAATCTATAAATGAGAATAAGAGAACTACCACACCTACGTCTCACCCTCATACACCCGGTAACTATACCTACATCTCAAAATCCCACAACCGCTAGTTGATTGTTTTTATATGTGTCGATGAAGCGGGCATTGATTTTAGGAGATATCTGCTCACAAACGACAATTAATATTAATGTTTACTTGCTGCATTGCCTGCTTGGTAAGTTGTATAAGTAAATCGAATATAAGATAAATTGACTAACTGGAGGAATACAAGGTGGCTTGTACATGTTAATATGCCAAATGTGTAAGAAGGTGAATTCGTGACATGGATAGAGTGTTTCTGTGATTTTATTCATACTGATACCTTGACTCAGCAGAGAATGATGAGATGAGAGGTGGTAGTGACGGAGGATTGTTCTTCAGTCGACGGAGAAAAGAAAGAATCTCCAGATACAGCCTTCTATCAACATGTCACGGCAAGTTCAAGTCTGTCTGTACCAGACAATCTCTAAATACCAAAACCCCACAACAAAAACCAGCGCGTAAGTTGATAGTTTATTCTTGCAAGGATAGAAAGGAGATGAAATATTAGATGCCCAACCTTTTTGGCTTCCTGCTTCAAGATGTTTTTATTTGTACTGTTTTGGGTTATATTTGTCAAGTGACCGTTCATATAGAATGAGCAAGATTTTCCGAACAAAGTCCCAAAAATATATGCGCTCAGGATTATCGCTATCTGTTATTGCTTCATGATGTTAGATGTTATCTTTACCGCACGTTGGGCTCACATTTTGACAGCAGGGACTTTGAATTAATATCATTGAGATCGTTTCTTGCAACTGGGTTCAACTCTTTCCTAGTCATTTGCTCGGAATATATTTTGGAGCTGAGTGATTTGGAAACAATACCTCTAGCAGCTCTCTGTCATCTAAGCAATGAACAACTGCAGGATCTCGATCCATTAAGCTCCCCACTTAAGATACAACTACATCATGCAGCCGCTGCTGTATCGTCTAAACTCTTCTTTACAGTGACGCTGAGTTCATCTCTGGGTAAAATAAGATCCAGATCAGCATCAATACCTCCGAGTAAGTCAAACTCTAACTCCATCACCGCAACACCTCACAAACCTAGAGTGACTGTCTCCAAAACACGGAAATCTAGAGCTGACACTACAACACGAGGAAAGAGTAGTTCTGCAATAAATGCCAAATCTCTCAAGTATACTGGGCTGGCTCCTTCTGTGTCCGCCAAGTAAGTATCTCAGCTGTGTTAGCTATCAAATTGTCGACATAGAGAAGAGAAAGGGAAGTGACTATTTCGGCATGGTTATTCTCAACCTCTTCAGCATCATCAAACTAAATTTCTTGTTTAGTTGCTGTTTTTCCTAATGTGTGCAGATATTTGCTTGACCCCCTATCAACTAAACAGAATATGAAACTTTTCTTGTATGTTTCGATGTAATAGGCTTTTATCCAATACATAAATGCCACTACCATCACACTGGCATAGTCTGAGCATCCTATTAGCCGGTGAACAAGTCCGCAGGGGCAACTCCAAATACCGACAAAAATATCAGAGTTAATATCTAAGGTCTCCTTTAAGGTACTCCTTTTTTGTGTGGGTATATCTTAGCGAGATTTTGCTATATGAATTTGGTTGACTATAGAATGCAACTGCCAGCTACTCAGGTAGAGTTTCAGTACCTAAACCTTTGCCCCTTTGTTTTCTGCATTTCTTGGACAGCATTTCACTCTTGAAATAAATCAAAGGTAATAAAATAATAGAAAGCACTAATAAAATATAATATAATAATAAAATAAATATTAATAAGTTATTTTTAAATCAAAGGATGAGACACAGCGCCGGAGGAGATGACCCATACAATATGAGCAGTGATAGTTCACTGATAGGGCAGGATACAGACACACTTAGACGTCAGTGTTTCTCTGGTGTAGATAGAGCTCATATACAGAGTGACCTTCAGATGACCTCGTCACTACTAGACATTAGTATTATATCGTCTGTAGAGAGCGAGCAATCTTATACTGATACACTCACAGCTCCTACTTATTTATATCATCAGGTATAATATGATCCTTTAAATCAGGGAGAATTGAAGGGGGAGGAACTTGCACTCCATGGGCCACGCCATGATCTAACTTTTGTTTTTGAGTTATGCCCCTTCGATTCTTCCTGTTTAAATGTACCAAATAAGTCCCTCATCATTACAGGAGAGGAAGATTTACCATAGGTCTAGAGGAGTTAGTTTCTTTGCAGGAGAAAAAAATTCACGCTTGAAAAAGCAGAATCTGTGGTTATCTTGCATTAAGGCGGTTATGTGAACCCCTACCTTAACTCGCGAAGAATTTGTGCTTGCTAACATCTAGTCAATCCAAGACTAGCTAATATTTACAACTCTAGGGTGGTACTCTACTATTTGAGATTTACCATAGTCTGGATTTTGTTCATGCTTACATATTTTCAGCAACAAATCCTCCCTTGAATCGGACAACGAGACTTACAATATAAAGTAATAGATTCTAGTCTGCTTTGTGTCCCCTTAAATCATGAAGATGGTAAGAGTATGGGCGAGATACAGAAGTCATGTTGTCTAATCATAACATAATTGAATTGATTGCCACAGTGGGATTTTCTTGGTTACCTGCCACTAAACTTCTCTCCAATGCAGAGAGGTTTGTCCCATCTAGAGTCTTGTGCTGGAAGCCATAATACTCATACAACACCCAGCTTCTCGGATTCCCGGATACGCTGGCTTGTTAGAGTTTTAAGGCCAAAATCACAATCTGATTGTTCACTCAATGAATGAGCGATATCTGTTACGTTCTTTCTCAGAAATTGCTCCCTCATTGTTGGAACTATATACATTCTGAGTGAGCGAATTTAGGAGGGATTTTGTAGAATTGAAAGACCAAGTAAGTGCTACTTTTTTTTATCAATGTAGTAGTGATAATTTGCTTCAGTAAAGTATCACTCATTCTAATTGAAGGACACTTTGGCTAGAATGATAGGCCTGCCACTACCAAATTATAATTAATTGCCGGTGCCGTTTATTGAATCCCGACCTTGGAGATCGCAGGTCCATGAAGTTAACAATTAGTAGACTATTCCTCACACTCAATATCCATGTAGCCGATGAATACTATCACATGTTCTTATCTTTAACAAGGATGGAGACATACCGTTAGTATATTATAATAAGGCTGCCCCTTATGACGATGATGATGATGAGAATTGTTCACCGAGGAGCTCAACAGATGTTATATCTAAAGGTAACCACAAAACAGTCAGCAAGTCAGCTGTCAAAAGCGTGCGGCTGATTTATGCTTCTATGGACCACCCAGAAGTAGACCAACCAGAAGCAGACCACCCTGATATAGACCAACCTGATGTAGAACAAAAAACTCTGATAAAGGCTGTCAGCTCTACTGTCAAAAGTAGGTGAAACATTTAAATCTAAACCGATGGTCAGTACTAAATCAAGTTTAATCCATATGCCTGCCTTCAGAGTTGCTCCCTTCTACTGGTCACTCCGGTGTGACATGTGGAGGGGATGCAACTCCTAATGCAGGCAAATAGAACAAACTTGGTCTAGGCTCGTACCCACAACTCAACGTCAGGTTCTGAAAGCTCTAGACAAACCGATATTTGAAAATTATTGCTAAGGTAGTGTTACTGGTTGTTTAGCAATCGCTGTTTTATTTTTAAATCATTTACATTATTGATTTATGGGGGGGGGGGGGCGTCTGACGGGGGCGAAGTCGATGGGGCTCAGACTAATGTCTCTTGTCCTTATGGTATATACAGGGGAGGCCAAAGATAATAACTTGACAGCTGATAATGTGACAGCATCCGAAGTTAAAGTGGAGAAGAAAACTCCTAAAGTAGTGGATCCGAGCACAGCTAGTAGAGCTAAACAACCTGTTAAATCTAAAGCCATAAGAAAGTCAACAATAAGTGAGTCATGACCTGTGTCAATATTTAATGTGTGTGGTTGTGCTTTCACCTTGGGCTATCATCATATTCATATTTCAACACAATGATGTTAAATGGTTGATCACGGGTTGAGGTTGTTGAATGAACCGGCAGGGCTGTCTCTGACAGGGGAAGGTAACAGATGGTGCTGTTACTTTGTTGAAACTGGCTAATATTTGGTTGAATTGAGAGCCTTGTGGTAGGCTGAATAGCAACCTTAGGACACAGTTGATCCTTCAAGCTGAAAGAAAATTCTTCTCAATCTTCTTCAAACACCTGAGTTGTCCCCAATTATAGCTTTACAGGTTATAATCAATTGTGACAAATAGACTTTTTTTGAGCATATTCCCTGAATAGCCATAGAATATGTGGTATGAGATAAGTCACATTAAGTATTTGCCACAGTAAATATTTCAACCCTTAGGCGCAACTATTCCTTAAAAGTTGTTTTATATTTGTTTTGTTCAGTTGAAGTGAGTTCAAGGCCATCTAAAAACCGAGAAATCAAGGTGAAGGAATCCTCTGTGGAGAAGAGAACTGCTAATGCAAAAACTTGCTGTCCCTCAGCTACAAGCAAAATGTCGACTGCAACAAGCAAGACTCCAAAAACTAAAACACCAGGTAATGAACTGTATTTTTTATGATAAGATAAGAATTTATTGAAACTCTCGCAGAAACTATTCGGTAGTTTTGAACGAAGAAAAGGAAAAAAAATTAAAAAATGATGTTATTATAAAAAGGTATTGGGGCAGGGAGGGGAGGGGTCTTTGAAGAGACTAATGCCATAATTGATAGGATATTGTTACCGGCATGAAACCTGCCAAAAGTTTCGTTTCGATTTATTAGCTGGTGATCCCTCATTTTCACAATTTTTAGCATGATGTTTCAGATTCAGGTTATCGCTCAGTGAGGAAGCTGTACAACGCTAACTCAGGATACAGACTAGGTAGTGATGATGATCTGAGTCAGACTTCTACATGTAGTAGTTATCCTAATCAGGGTACGGGACGCGGGTGTAGAACCCTCAAATATAACAAAAAATCCAACAAGCTCAGGTAATTATACATATTCTAGTCAAGGTAAGGGACGTGGGCGTAGAACCCCTAAATATAAAAAGAAATTCAACAAACTCAGGTAACTATACTTATTCTAGTTAAAGTACAGGACCCAGGTGTTGAGCCCTCAAATATAACAAGAGGATTAACAGACTCAAGGAATTGGAACTTCTTACAGCATGCTGTGCTCTTATAGGCTTGTATCACTACAATGTAAAATAAAGATATATCAATGTCTTACAACGCTATAATTTTACAGTGTTGAGTTGTCAATATTTTGAATGATGATCCGATGTAGCAGTGGCAAGTAAGTCTGATCACAAGAACTTTTGGTACAAATTATCAATGACTCAACACGTCTAATTATCGTCATGTCCTTAGCATGGGTCAGCATCTTTGATCTGTATGCTGGGTAGTGATATGGAGTTGTCTCCACACAAAACAAGGGAACCTAACTTCTAGTTATTATCAAATTTGAAATGTTGTATCTGCAAACTATATATACTCACTTTACAGTAAGAAAAGAAATCTGGCTACACCAACTAAACTGAAGGAGATTATGAATCTGATCAAGTTCTAAAGCCTGACTTCTACCATCAAGCTACGGCACTGGGTCATTATCAGTGTTAGCAGTTATTATCTTTTTGTTGATGACCCTGATTTACTATACCTTTTTTTCATACCTTGATGTCTGAGAAAGGGCACACAATCACAAACACGTTATTTTGATGTATTTTTTCATTGATGACTTTTTTTTGTTTATTCAAATTGTTTGTTGACTTGTTGACATATTTTTTGGTATTCGTAATTGGTAATTTGTATTCGGATAATAACATTATTTTTCCCTGTCCAAAAAATGTTAACAACTGTTGTTTCTAGTTTTTATCAACCTGTTTCAAATTAAAGATTGTATTTGATAATACCATACAAATATCCAGGCATCCTATTAGGTGTACTGTAAAGTCTGTATTGTGCAACAAACAGCTCAAAAATTAGTTTGAAAGTATGCAGCAACTACCTAGCTGGTCTTAAAAGGCGTCTAGTCATCATAATCATTGATATAGTGGCATATAATCAACACTTGGTTCTTTTCTTTCAACACACATACTTCATAGCTATCTTATTTTTATGTGGCAACTGTTGGATACAACTTCAACATTGTGCAGTAACTGAGGACAGGGAAATTAGGAATATTCAACCCGAAATCCCTGATGAATGTAACTGTACACATAATCATTCACCTAGACCAGGGGTGCCCAACCTATGGCTCATGAGCCACCTCGGCTCATTTTGGCTTTTTGGGTGGCTCATTTTAATATTTGCAAATTTCACGCGCTTTTTGGCGCGAATTTCATGCGTTCAATTCATGCATGTACAATGTACATTAAATGTATGTATAGTGTATACAAGTTCATTGTACTGGGTGCCTGCATTGTAACATGTGTGTAGAGTTGTCTTCTTGCAGACTTGCCAACCTAAATTTTCCAAAATGCTTACAAAAATTTGCAAAATGCTTAAAATGCTTACAAAACTCCAGGGCGCCTTATATGACCAGAAATTGCCTCAACAGTTTTTTCGCGCTACGCGCATAATCTCACACAATGACTTTGCTTTGGAATTTTTGCCAACACTTATACATGAATGAATATGATACATATATATCACTGACTGTTTCCATGTTGTCTGCATGCGACGTGGTCAGCTCATTTGGTTCAATTGATTTTTGAAATGGCTCATGTGAGAGAAAAGGTTGGGCACCCCTGACCTAGACCTTATTGAGCTGAAGTGAGGCACTTTTTAATCTTGGGGTGACATAAAGCAGTTGTGTGTTGTTATCATTGATTGGGAAATCAAGGTTTTGTTGATTATATTTGTCAGTTTCAATGATAAATGCAATTCAATTATAACCATAGATATAAAAACTGGTTTTATATCAATGGTTATAACACTATTGCTTCTGAATAATTGAATGTTGTTACTTTACTATCAAATGACGCGTTCGATACTATGGCACCATATAGTGTCTTCTCTAGGATTATTACTAGGCCTATGAGAATAACCAAACTTCACTGTTTCATTAAAATACCATCGGCTTCCAGAGGACAACATAATCCCAGGATTCAAAGTGTACACTCTGAACACTCCCTTGTAATGATTCAAGGTTACAAATAAGATAAGATGATAAGAAGTTTATTGAGTTGAATGATATACATTTCTTAACTGATAAATCGAACCCACCAAAGACTCAAGTACTTAGCATAAAACAATTTATCTGCAGTATGATGTATCTCCTGTTGTCATGGTGATTCTGACGCAGAATGTTCAATTCTTGCATTTTTATTCTACCCTATTGAGAAATCTAGAGAAGACAGAGCGCCCCTGCCACCCTTCTAGAACTTTGGGCTTGAATCCCTGATCTAACGATCAGATTGACTTACCATCGCGCTGATCTCCTGAGATTACAGATTTTCTAGCTGAAAATAAAACCAAAATAACACACTGCACACAATCTGAAAATGTCTATAATAAACACACTGAACACACTGACATTGAGACTACACTATTATCATGTTTATCTCTGATCGTTAGAGACGATTTAGAAAGAGTACCTAACTTGAACCCGCTGATGATGGTACTTCCCTGAACATACCTAGTGAATCAAATTGAAAGTAGAAATAAAGCTATTTCAATAATCCATACTGTTCTGAAGGGGCACTTAAATCAGGTGCTGGCGAGGGGTGTTGTAAGGCCAGTGGCAGGTGCTATATTACAGCACTCGATGTCTATATAGCAGTGTTGTGGTTGCTGTAGGGGCTGCATAAGTGCTGTAAAGCATGTCCCACATCCTACAACAGTGGCCGTACTGGGCGTACATTGGTGTTGAATTGTAAAAAGTACCTAAAATCTATCCTAGCATGCACTATGGACTGCACCAACGAATCCAGTGGTATTGTGAGGAAACTTTTCATACCCCAACTCTAACAATTGGAAAAAAATTCTACCTCAATTTTACCCCAATCCTGTGCAATACAGTGGGCAGCAGGAAACTTAGGTCAAACCCAAGCTGTGCGCGGCCGACACAATGAAACCATGAACTGACTAAACTGATACTTATATCATTTGGAAATTTAACTTATTTACTCACCAATTATACTCTGCAGGGTGACACCGATTTGCTCACACTGATCAAATTCAGACATAAATGAAATTGGAATGAATTGTTCTGATTTAAGTTGCATTGGCTGTAGCCTACTGCTTTTTATTATTGTAATAAACAATAGTACACTAAACAGTTTAACAGTTCTGTGAGTCTACAACAATTCCCATAGAGGCTGGTACCTGTCCTGTTGCTTGTTTGTGTCAGCTTTCTTGCTTTTGAAGAACTCTACTGATCTGTGGGATTTCAGCCATACCTTGACATAAGGCTTAGGGTTGAACTTCTTCACAGGTGGTCCTACCAGAGAGATAAACATGAGACTGTTGATAGTGTCAGATAATTGTAAGTGCATAGAGTAGGCAGAGAAACCAAGAACTAAGATGAAAAAGCCTTACTAACCTCATGTACGGTATCATCTTTCCTGAATTCGGGTGCTGGAAGATCCTCAGGTGATGGAATACCCTGTTCCTCCTCTCCATCTTGAATACTTCTTTTTCTGAAATCAAATGATGACATGATCATCATGATGTGGGTGACTGGACTGGTAGCAAGGGGAGAAATGATCTGCCAGGCTTATTAGGTGACTGGCTAGTGGCTAGTCCAACTCAACTGTTAAATGATTGCCTTGAATTGTTGAGGGACCTGCTTTAATCCAACTCAAAAATTGTAATAAAAAAACCAATCTACATCTAGTTCACTACACTACACTGCACAGTTACACACTCACTTTACTAATAACCTGTGTCAAATGACAACCACAATACAATTCCAAAAAATAGATTTGATTCATCATCATTCACTGCTTCCCTTCATTTCACTTTCAGTTCAAAAAGTCCTAACACTCAACAGATTGTTGTATTTGTGTTTTAGGTTCAAGTTTTAATTTATTCATAAAACATAGGCCTACCTTCTTTTCATAAACAGGAGCAGATTGGTCTGACTCATCATTCTCCAAACCCCACCAAAGTACAAACACCTTTCTTTTTCTTTGATTGATGAGCTGAGCCACACACACTTGCCTTTTCTCTCTCTCTCTAATTTTTTCCTCCTTCAGCATTGTTGTTTTGTTACCAAAAACTGAAGAGTTTAGCTTCAGTTCCCCAGCTAAAAGTGGGCACTCAGTCATATTTCTAAGAATACTATGTTTAGTGTGTGTTTCTAATGATGTTTAACATTAAGTAATGTTTGGTAACAATCGTTGTTACCAAACAATACTAAAGTAGCTGCATTTTCTCAATTCAATGTAGAGCTGCTGAATTGACCACCCATTGTATTGCATAGATTACTGGCAAAGCACTGTTCTGTTAATAGGAAGGTAGGAATTCAGCCTTCTTGTTCCTTAGCAAAACAATAACACAATCGAACTGAATAAATTGAGATGGGCTTGCTCTCAATTTGTCAGCATAAACAGGACTTTTTTGGATGGATATGTATAAATAGTCACCCCAACGTTTTCCTAAGGCGTTGGGGTGGGTGTCTGGCCTTACCCCAACGCCGTTGGGGACCGTTGGGGCCTCACAACACCACTGAACGAATCCCTCCTCTAAATTGCTATCACATATGACTGGATGTGATGCTGTATTCCTTTGTCAATTATGATGTCTACAATGCAGTGGCTATTCCTTTTTTATAAGAACCATGTTACATGCTAGATGCCTCTGTAATTGCTCCCAATAATAAATCCATAAACAACACAAACAAACATACGCAATAATGGTGACACAGGCTGGTGAAAGTTTACTCAGACTATGAGGGAAGCATGCAGTATATTGAAGATGAACTAGAAGACAAATTCCTGGCAAACCTATACACTGAAAACAGAGCACCTAAGAGAAACGGCTACAACATGTCAATAGGTAAGGTACCTGAATATGATTGTAAAGATAAATAGCCAACGAGGCAACTGCTGCTGCTAAACAGAAAAACATTGTTTTAACTGTGATTGGTAATGAAACTCTGAACTTACTTATAAGCTTGAGCGTCCAAATCAAGTAAAGGATTCCACATTTGATGCTCTTGTTACAATACTGGATTATATTTAGAGCTGGAGTCAATGCGGTGTCGGAAGCTCTTAGGCTTGACATAAGAAATCAATTGCCTAATTAATCTGTTTCAAATTATGTTGTAGCTTTATCAAACTCAGCATGAATGCAGGGTTTGCTAAAGTAACTCTTCATACATCCTCTTCGTAATAAACTGATTTGTGGCCTGCATGTTAGCCAAAATGAATTGTGAGGCATTGTTGAAAGAGGGTGATGCATTAACCTAAATTATTGTGACATCTATAGACATGACAATTGGGATGTGGCACATAAGCAACCAAGCTCAAACAATAGCCATCCAGCAGCAAGCAGCTTGCATACTGGCGTGAATAGAATGCGTCTTGAAAAACCTCATCATAGTAGAGAAACACGCATTTGCTGGTCCCAACAAGGTTGATGACTGTCAAAATGAGCACATGGTCATGATATGTAGAAATTGTTCTAAAATAGGTCATTTCCTAAATGCTGATGACCATGACAAAAGTGGTAACTTGAGTGCTGTAGAGATGGTCTTCACGCTAGAAATCAATATCATGGCTGATCGTCGCATACCAATCAATAAACCAATGAATGTTGAAGGTAAATATGTCAATTTATAGTTGGATCCGGGGTGTTGTTGGTGTCTTTTATCATAAGAAACGTATACCAGTCAAAATTCAGTCATTGTAAGTTCTCTGCTTGTTTTGACTTGACATTAAATGATTATAGTGGCAATCCATTGAAGGTTTTAGGTGAGCTTTCTTTGTTGGGTATCTATTTTGGGTTGTTGATCGAATCCCCAACCATTATTCTTAACTGTCACTGTCCTTCTCTTCTACGGTTTCAAGCCAAAACTGCATTAAGGTGAACTGATAACTCTAACAGAACATTTGCCTGTCACAGAGAATATAGTATCTACTGTTGAAGTCACAATAACAATGAGCTTCCCAAAGTAAATAATCCGTCATTTCTGCATATGGTTTGCCTCACATTGGGTCCTCATCCAGTTAACCAAAGGGACCTACTTGAGCTAAAAAGAAATGCATAAAAGATGATTTTGCTTCTGGTGCGCAATGTCCCAGAATATAGAAATTGCCCTTCATGGGTGCTTCAGAGGTGTCTTTTAAACAATATTCAGGTATTTGTCCCAAAAAATCCTTCTCGAAGATGATTATCACTTTTAACAAAATAGCACAATGCCATGACATGACGTCACGCTGAAACCATGATTTTCAGAATCAGTGTTTGATCAAATTTCCAATGATTTATAAAATGTTCAAATCGGTAAACATTGGAATCATAACCTTAACGCCACCGTGTTCTGCTCAAGTTATCCTCTAACTCTTACTTGAAACTACAGTGCAGTTCACTTAATTCAAATCTCTTGAGACCCAAAAAAATTTGTTCTAATTAAGCAGAGTTTTAAATAAATGACATGAGATTGCATTGAGTTGAGATCTGACTATAGGGACCAATTTTCCTTGTCTGAATTAACAGGAATTTTGCATTACAAAGTTTGAATTAACCAGCTTACACTGAACTTTCTTTTTTTCTGACTCCTTGATAGGTTTACAAAATTGACAGTCTAACAAAGTCCTTCCCTGACCATTGACTGTGTTGCAGGTAATATCCAGACTAAAGAATAATACTACAGAGACAAATTAACCCTGCCACCATTTATTTTGCATAATCTAGCTAGAGAAAAAGAAGAAGAATTAGAAATCGGAAAACATCATGTTTTAAAAAGAATCTAACTATTGTATATGGTCAATAAAAAATGTTCAAATACTAAGTTTAAATACATATCTGAGTTCTGCCTGTCTATAAAACAAAGCATTCAAAACAACTAGAGAAAGGAACCCATCATAGAACTCTCCTTATCAAGTTAATGATAATAGTAATGTGTAGTAAGTAAAACCATAGTGGTTTGTAGAATGTCATGACAAACTTGTCATAGGGATGTCAGTCAATCCTTGAGCATCCTATTCAAAACAAGACGCAAGTTTGTGACATTATGTGTTACCTGCGGATGTATAAATATAAATCAAGACATTAACTCAAAGTATCCAATATCTGATAGGGAAATAATCTAACCTTGTAAAATAACCTTAATCATACTGAAGCATGATACACATGGGATTGCAGTGTAATATAGGAATGAAGCTCTACTGTCCACTCTAAGCATTATGTTGATAATAAGGTTCAGTGTGAATAGAAAATGCAAGGAGCAAAAAAACATGTGTAGACATTTTCTATATTAGTCATTACACCAACTTGCTCCCTGAACTGATAGCAGCAGATTACTATAAAAATGGTAGAAAATATGTAGCATATGGGTGCCTTTTACGGTATAATGTTAGCTCATTGTAAGAATGTGATTGAATATGATGATGGCGCGCTATTACATTCACCAAGTACCCTTGTCTTGTTGTATGAGTGCAACCACTGTGAGAGGATGGTAGTTATGTATGTGTGACAGTCCACTTATAATACTCAGCAGACTGGACTACACGCCCCCCTCGTTTTATCTCTCTGACTTCTTTCTCTACAAGTAGAAAAAAATCTGATTACAACAGATAGAGATTATTAAATTAGCAGATCAATTCTACTGACAGCATTCAGGATTATTTTGGATATAATTATATACATTATGAAATTATCGTCAGATGCCCTGCTCATCCATAATAATATCTTTAACTTGCCTCATTTATAGTACTAGTACATGAGTCAAAAATACAGTATCATATAAGCATCCAAATAAGAGGAGTGAGCTTACCTAGAAGTGGTTCAATCCTAGTAACCACCTGGTTTGGCACATTCGCAAACATCTCAGGTGAGTTCTGAATTTGGACTCCAGGTAGCAGATACAGTTTTCTCAGATTAGTGAATGTGCAGACAGTTTTAGGCATCTGAGAGACATAAGAGGCAGCAGTGGGAGCTGCAGCAGCACCTCTGTTCAGGTTCTGATCTGTTCTCTCCACTCCATATCTTGTCACTGATTCTCTTACCTGCAATTTTGATGGTTGAAAATGGTAATGCATCATCTGTAAGAGTTTGAATGACTTCATGATTGGTTAAATGATTTCAGAGAGTGTAAGGTTGAATTATATTTATGAAATATTAGAGGTGAGAATGACTCCGATCAAGAGATTTACTTCAATTGATGCATCAGTAGTTTAGAGTAAGTTGGGTTAGTCAGTTGCATTTATAGGCACTTAACCGTTTGTGTCCATGAAGAAATATCTCAATATAACAAGGAGCTTATGCAAGACTTACTATTTCAGCCAGAGATACAACATCATGCCTATGTCCCAGGGTGTAAAAGGTCGCCACCAAAGCCCTGATGAAGGGTGATCCAACGCCAGGGTTCCTTGGTGCAGCAAAAGCTACAATAGAAATTACTCTATGATACATAACAAATCCATTGACCCATTAATACCTAAGGTGGCTGTAGTTCTGCTGTAATTTTATTATGGAAGAATTCTTGAAATAATCTTCAAATGATAATACGAGGGATAGTCCCCTCTAGTGCGATGGAATCATGACTGTACTGTACTGACTGTACTGTACAACCCCAAACAACTGCCACTTCTAAACTTATATTGCTGTTTAAGCTGAATTTTTCTGCTGTTGAATACTCACAATCAAAGCTGGACTGCATAATGATCATATCTGATACAGATATGTCTTGTGTATCATTGTCCACTTCAAAGTCATTAGAACTCGGCATTGTCACAACTTGAGTGCTGCTATCAGTTTGGGGAGCTCTAACAGCTGCTGTTCCAGTAGTGAGGTCGTCTCTCAACATTTCCCGATTACCTTTTTGAAAAAACGCGGATATGATCATCAGCTGCAAGACTAAGTAGATATGCTATAAGCCTGTACTGTATTGTATCAATTTCTTGATTTTATAAGCTAACTGTCTTGTTGTTTATGTCCTTTCAGTTTCAACTTCAGACATAATGTTATAAGCTACATTCTACTTAAAAACAAAATCTGGAGTTGCTGCCTGATATTATTTCTCATTCAAGTTTAACAATACTTACTGCCAGCACATGCTTGTATGATCACAATCTTTGGTCGGCCTCTCATCACCGAGAAGTTCTTAGGAGAGAGTAGATTGTAAATATCCGTTAGTCTGATGAAGACTCTGTCAGAGCCAATAATACAGCCCTCGTCTCCATGACTGGTCAGAACGAGTACAAACGCCCCCATATGCTTGTGTACTGATTGACCGACTTGATCTGTTAACTGTGTCTCGCAGTGTATGGCTTCGATGATTTCCTAGTAAAAAAAAACTTACGTAAGTCCTCCATAAAAGGTTTAGTTTCTCAAATTATTGACTGAGATAGTTTACTGCATTGATGTCATAGAGCAGTTACCCTGGAGCGTGGTCTGATATTGTCAAGGAGGGATGATTCTAAAGCCTGGTCATTCGTCACAATCAGTCGTACATGTAAACAATTCACAGATTGTAAATGTTCAGCTTACCCTTGCAGTGTAGGTTTTGTGTTCACCTACAGTAACAAACCCTAGTTTGTCAAGCATACACTTGATATTCTGATAGTCATGTTCAGAACCACTCCTTGTCTGGTTGTAGTCGTTAGAGACAATCAGAGCACGTCCTCGGCATTCTGTCATCTGGTAAACAGTCTGAAAATAATCAGAAAACGAAGCCTTGATTATATTTGAACTATTTTGTTGCCTCATAAGCTTTAAGATCTGAGAATTGTACCAAGGAACTTCCGAACCACAGCTGTAATTATTCACTTCATAGACACAGCCTTCTAAGTTTGTGTGAAGACATGAAAATATCGATCAAAATCATAACAAAGTAGCAGCTTTATAAACCTGGCTTTCAGGGATTAAACTCTGATCTGCTTGTTGTGGTTCCATATCTATCTGGGGTTGCCTTCTTTTCATGATCTCCACTACATCCTGAACTTCGGACATCTGGATCTCTGGTATGCTCTGGCCAGGATCATCTGCTGTGAGAACAGGAGGAGGGTCAGGTTTCACATAGTGCTTATTAGAATTTGAATTTTCTCTGCCTGTTTTCTTTTTACCGTAGAAACCAAGTTTCGCATGATTAATTCAGTAAAAGAGAGCTGTTGACTGACCTGATCCCGCAGTTGTCTCCTCCCTTCTTATGTAGTCATCAAGAATTCTGACTCCCTCCTCACTGATCTTAAGACCTGTTTGAAACAACAGCAAAAATGGCAAGGTTAGCACCCCTATTGAAACAATCACTTGGTTAACATGCAATCCCGAAAATTAATGCTACAAATGGTAACAAATGAATTAATCGGATCTGCTGAGGCAGATAATGATATTTTTCCATGAACTTACATGGATATCTGAGAGGTAGCGGGACACGCCTCCTCCCATCGTTGGTGTCACATGGACAAGTCTCCTCTCCAGTGTAGGTGGTATGACGGGGCTCTGGCAGTTTGTATCTGACACGCCTGTTGAACCACTCAGGATTGACAAATGTTGCTGGTGATGACTGTTTGGTCAGTAGGCAATGAGAGCAGTAGAAGACATGGTCATATCGAACTCCTTTCCACACAGAATCCAATTCAGATGTAAGCCGCTTCATTGTTTCTAGTTGGGTCTTCCAAGCATCGCTGATAAGCCTGGCCGGTGTTTGCGTGATGAGTGTCACTTGTTTTTCTTTCTCATTATGCAATAGATACCGCAAGACTCCGTTCATCTCTTGCACACTCGCTCCATTTATACCAGCTTCAGGTGTGTTGAATGGATTGACGCATATGTCTAGAAATCTTGCAGTGATTACATGATATACATATTGCGGAACGTTGAGGCCGTTCAGATACAGATCGACTCTCAGCTGAAGGTGATTTGTGCCTTCTGTTGGGTTTGGTATGTTCTTAGTGCTGAAGTAGGGAACGATGAACTTCTCACTGCCATCACTTTCTATAGGTCCACAGATCAGGTGAAATGTTTTCAGCAGCGTGATACCAACATCAACAGGTAGTTCCGATTCATTGCTGAGCAGATTGTGAAGTAATGCAGCTCTTATGATTCCTGTGGCTTTGAAATCATTGACCATGCTGACATACTCTCTTCTGTCCACAGGTCTTTCCTTATATCTGTAGGGTCTAAATTTGGTTATGCGATATTCCCATGCTTGAGCATCTGCATGATCGTAAAGTGTCCTTATGACATCAGCAAGAACTGAAGGGCGATGGAATAAATAGTCACTCAGCTTCTCAACGTCCTGAAACCACATTATTCTTCCTGCTTCTTTGACGTACTGCAAAGCATGCTCACTGTGCTTACTGAAACCTTGTATGAAGTCAGTAACAGAAACATAAGGCTTTTGCTCTTCAGCAGTAAGCTTATTCAGCACTTCATACCAACTACCGGGTATATCAGTGATCAGCTTAGCCCCTGCTTCCTTCAGTGCACTCTTTAGTGATTTGATATCCATCTTGCTCGATGAAGCCGAGAGCTCTAGTATTGTTGTGATCAGGGGCTGTGCTCTGTCGATGAAACATGTCATAGAGAAAAATGAGCTGTCAGGCATAGCAACACCCTCTTCTGATTGAATTACATCTAAACGCAGCTTCTCTGTTGCTGATAAAAGCTGTTTCTTCCTCAGTTTGAGGGTCTCGTTGCTAAGCAAATCACCATGAGTCAGTACGAGCACTGGTCTTCCTAGGTTTGGTTGTGATGTATATAGGTGCGCTATCCACTGGAAGCATACATCCTGAGCTGCAGCCTCTACTCCATGCGCATGTACTAAACTGTCAAACTCTGCTATATCTACCACTAGAAGTGGTACAGATTGTACTTTGGCGTTCACTTGGTAGGCAAGGTGATACACCTCATGCCCTCCCAAATCAGTGAATACCAACTTCAATTTCTCATCAATGTCAGCCTCGCATACATTGAAGACACGTGTTGCCTCATCAAGCTTGATGTCGATATCGGAACGGGTTGTCAGCACACGCTGATCCTTCTGTACGCTCCTCACAATGCTTGTCTTTCCTGCTTTAGTCTTGCCTATGACTGTTACCGGAAGGAGTCTGAAAATGTTTTCTTTTTCAGCATGAAGATCATGCAGATACTTCCTTACAGCTTCTATACCCTGTATGCAGACAGCATAGGGAGGAGATACTAGTGCTTCGCAGTTGTCACATTCGAAGGTCTTTAGCGTGCTGATATTGAAGATACTTTCGGGTATAGAGGAGAGTGATCTGTTTCCGCTAATATGAAGTCCTTCCAGTTTGGTGAGTTGTCCCAGGCTGCATGAAAAAATAAAAATATATTTACTTTTAATCATAATGAGCGTTGCCGACATGGGGATGAACTTTCAATCATGACTAGACAAGTGCAAGGTACAATGAGTGGTATGGTGGGTTGGCCAATGTTGCACAAGAAGATACAAATGTGTTTAAATTCAAAATTGATGCCATATTGCATAAACAACTTCCCAGCAGTGTCGAACAGGTCCTGGCATATTTGAAATTTGGGGAAATTGGCGCAGTCATTGCAGTCTCGCCCTCAAGGCACACACTATTTCACCGCCACGATGTGGTGAGTGACAAACACTTGTGATTTTATCCAAAATTTTTTAAGCCAACTAATGACTGAGTACTAAATTGTGAGTTTGTTACTCGCAGCAGGGCCAAATGATAGCAAGTATCACAACACCCGCTATCCCAACAAATTAAAGAAAAAGTTTACTTTCATTTCCTTTTCGATGAAATGCAATGTTATGTAGAATAATAAGTCATTCTTTCGTTTGTTATTTATCACTTCTGTTGTGACAGCCCATGACCACCCTATTAATTTGATCAAAATTGTAGCGCTGATTGTTTTTCATTCTTTTGCTAATCTGCTAACCAATTTCAACATAAGACCACCTCCAGTATGCAGTGAATTTATTACTTTGTGAGGCCTTATGCTGTTCTCTAGGCTTTGGGAGTCAAGGTTCAACCCTGAACCCCGTATCGGGGGGTTGTGGGGGGGGGCTTACAGCGCTTTTCCCAAAGCTGAGAATAATTGATATGACACTGCGCTGCACAGGATACTCAATGATGGCAGGTTCACATTCATCATTGAACTTGGGAAATTTTAAGTTCGATAGGCCACATAATCGTGAAAACACCGTCATTTCGCTCTATTTTTCAGTAACAAAGTTTTCTTATTCAATGGTAATCGGCTACATTTAGTTATTTTTACAGGATAATACACCCTTGGCATCGTAACTTTTAACATAATATTACTTGATAGAGTTAAAAGTCTCAGATTATCACTATCAAAAAACTTGTCTTCTTGAGTTACTGTACAAATTATTTTATTTTAAATTGAGGAGGACTAATAAATTTGCTAAATATAGTCTCATCATAATGCATTTTCGTTCTGGTCGATTTTCTTGCTAATTGCCAAAAATAGATATAATTAATTAAATTAATATTATGCCTTATTGATAACTTCCCTCCTACTAGGAAAGGTTGCTCCAACATAATAAAATGATAATAATAATAATGAAAATTTAAATAAAGATAATAAAGATATATGTTTGTATTATGCACAAGTATCTTATTGGATTAATAAGTATTGCCCCTCATGTTAATGGAAGATGACAACTCAATAGAGCGATCAAGGTGTAAGGTCATTGATACAATATCTGATAGTTATTTTGTATCAAGTTTACCCTGTTTACTTAACAAAATTTGAAAAGGTTACAGTCCAGTAGATCTAGGATAGGCAAGATGTATTCCATCCCATAGAAAGATAAGTAAAGTAGATATTTCATGTCATCTTGGAAAAGCTCCATTGGGGTATGTACTGAAATCCGATAAGCTGCAAACCCAACATGAGGAGCATAGAGCACCATTGACAAGTGCTGCTTTACACCCTCAAGGATTATTACTTTCCCTATGTTAATTATAGATCAGTTTTTGAGAATTGGCACCGGTATCGTAATATTTCGGATAGTTTTAATGACACATAATATTATATCATGCCTAATTTCATTCCGGCAAAGTCGCAATTCAAATCCGTATGCAGCATTACTTTGAAGAGTATTAAGAAACCACATCACTTGCTGGTGTCTCGCTGAACATTGTTCCGGTATGTTGTTTATACTTGTCTTCCAAAATACTATTTCCAAGGTGGTATAGAAACATTGCGACAGCAGAAATCATATCCCATTACACTGATTATATTGGTTGAGAGGACAATCTAATGTTCTCAGATTATTGGAATGAGAAGTGTCACCATTATGAGGAGAGAAAGCACTGTACGTTGTGACAGTTTTACGAAAAAAACATTACCACAATGCATTTAATTTTGAAAATCATCGGTGGCTATGAGGTGGTTGTCACGGCATTATAAAACAAACTTCATGGGATGATCATAAAATAATTCTGTAGTGATAGAAGAACTGTGATGCTATAACATTACTAAGATTGAAAAATTTTTGATAGCATGATCATAACATCATTAAAGTGCTAATTATAAGCTGTTTTCTCGCATTTAACAGTGATGTACCGTCATGTCAAAAATAATGTTTGACTAATACTTAGAACCAAAGATTCTGCTATATCTGAATCTGAACATTGTGATTACCATTCTGTATCCTATTAGGCAATAACCAAATCCCATCATTTACACACCATGTAATACTTGATAAAATTTTATGCAAAACAATGTTACAATGTTCACCGTTTGCTGGGTTTTTGACCTGCATTTGTAACAAGAAGTCAAAAAGTTATGAGGTTCTGGAATATAGGGATCACAAAAATTCCCAGGGATCAATTAGCATTTATAAACTTGGATTTTTAGCTTTTGATAGGTAAACTATAAAGATTAATCCCTTTTCTTTTATATCTACTGGTAGGAACACATAACAATTGTCTTAAACAAACTGATCACATGGATTTGTAAATAAAAGGCAGTATCACCATGTCTAGCATACTCTGCAAGTCCTCGTCGAAAAGGTAATGAAACTGCCAACACAGGTCTCCAAAATTTAAATTCACACTTCTGCTTTTAAATTTTACTAATCGCAGTCACGTAGATATGTTGGTAGTTGGTTGTTTGACTGAACTAAATACAAAATCTTTATTTTCAGTTTTAACGCTTTGTATATTTGGTATTTTTTCAGGTCCTTGCCATCATTCTAAGGACAAATCCTCCACCTGTACCATTTAAACAATTGTAAATATATTCAACTGTCAACAAATTGATTATAAACCTAGACATGACACTATATGGATATTGAGGCACTGAGGGACTCAATTGTGGGCAACGTTACGTCATTGGAAGGTGTAGAAGCAATGATGCTATCATTGATTTTCTGTCTACAATCCAGATTTTTTGTTCATAACTCGATCAATTTTGATCGGATTTTGAGATTAAAAATTACAATAGATTTAGCAGCTCATCTCATTTACGCCATAAAAGATTTGGAACTCAGTGACCTGTAACCCCACAAATTTGATATACATATAGAAAGTCTTTTGTTCTGCTATGAAAAATCCACATGAAATTTAGAAGAATAGAAACAAAAGACAGTGGATATTCTAGTTTGTATCAACTGTTGTGTCTTTTGATTGAAAGCCCAGCAGTTTTGAATTTGACACCCTATACTAGAATTAAATATAGATTTAATTTCACACAGTTAAATTTTAATTTGATTTTGCAAGGTTTTGGTCTTTATATTTTTAAATATGCCTATCGTATACCATGCTCACTGAGTTAGAACTTTATCGACAGAGGACTGAGGACTAGGGGGTATAAAGATTCCTTAGCAAAACTTTTCAAATTGATGATAATCCAGAGCGGCAGAATTTCACTCAGGATGGCAGCATTAGAGCTGCAACAATTTAATATCCAACAGTTTCCTCTACTCTTTTGTCTCTATGATACTTTTGAATTTCTTGCCACAAGCTGGTATTGCTGGTATGTCGGGTAGATGCAGTAGTGAATTTGCCTAGGGGACTTGACCCTACCAATTTTCAGCGTGTCAATTTTGAAAAACCTCTTGTTTTTAATTACCAAGTGCCCAGAGGGCCTCATTGTGAGATTAGTTGGAATTATGAATGGATTACGCTGGTTTACTTGGTGCAATAGCCAATTACCATGATTTTCCCCTTTGATCTGAGCAAATAACTATAGCCAACGTCACTAGGCACTGATTTTCTTCATCCTTGATTTCAGTACACCAATCTACACATATTTAAAATTAAGACCAATAAAACGATGGTCTTTTATAAAAGACTCAGGCAATAAAATTTGAGTCCATAATGGCAAACAATATGATATGGTCTTCTACTCTAAAGCTCATCTGCAGGAGTGAACTCTCACTGCAGGAGCCATCGAATGTTCTCAGGGTTGACAATAGTAGGATAATCTCATTTATTGAACCCACCATACACAGACCATTTATGAGAGATTTCACAAAGGAACATTACACAGGACAATTTTTTGTGTAAATACCTAGAGATAATAATCAGCCTTCACTCTATTGTTTCTTTGGAGATTAGGCATCACATCCATTTTAAATTTAATGTAAATGAAATTATCCTAAGAAGACAGGAGACACCTATACTTGTTTAGGTGAACAAACTCAGAGTAGTTCTCACAAGATGATGTCTCAATAACAATAACAAACCCAGGTGAAATCAACAAGCGGAATTTATGGTTATGGTTAATCTATCACATTTGGCCTATTTTAAAACTGGCAACATACAAAAAATGTAAACAATTTGTATTTAAGTGTTAACAGCTGAGAATAAATGTGTTTCCCTGATCTGACAAGACACTAAGACTTGACGAGTTATCTTATAGGTATTAAAAAATTAAGAGTTTACTGTGATAACATTAACCCCCTTCAGGTGTACTGAAATGACTTAGGTAAGATTTCCAAGATTTCTGGTTCTTCTATCATACTTGAGTACTTTTTGTATTCTGCTTTCACAATTAAATTTTGGTTCCATTTTCATATTAAGAACAATAATTTAAGTCGGCATTCAATAATCTGATATTATTTTAAGTGATGTCATGTTAGAAGACAAGACTACAGGTTCACATCAAATCATCATTGTGATATTAATATTGCATCATCGTATTGTGCTGAGTGTGAGGCTTCTACACGATTCAATCCCTTTCATTGTTTTAACCTTTTGTAAACAAAAGAAATCCTTTATATGCTGAGCCTGATTTTTTTCAATAGAGGATAAATGTAGCATGTCAGCTTGCATCCAAAGTTTATATGAGAAAACTGAGAATAAATTTTAAGAAATGCTGCATTAAATGAATGGAAAATGCGATAGAGTGACCCTAAATGATTCATCCATAGGCAACGTCACAACTAAGTCACACAAAAAATTTGACGCTTCTAGCATTTGTAGAAGTGAATTTTAATTGAATGATCTGGTTAATAAAAGATATTTTTTTGCCAACATTTCATCACGTTGTATGAAATTCATGATTTTTTGCATTCATTTCGTTTATCAAATAGTAATTACACCACCAAGCCTGGACAATAACTTTCAATCATTTCGTGATGGTTTTTGCATCAAATTTAAAAAATGTAGTGGGAGATAAAGAGGAAACCATATAAGTCACTGAGAAGCAGAAATAACATCAATTTGATAACAAGATGCTGCTGTTTGTAAAGCAATTTTGAAACTCGATATCCGATCGAAATTGATTGAGTTATGAACATAAAACCTGAATTGTTGACAGTAAATCAATGATAATATCATTGCTTACTACACCTGCCAACGACGTTGCATTGCCCACAATTGAGGCCTCAATTCAGCTATATGTAGTGTCCTGTCTAATTGTATAATTAAGTCTATGGGTGCTTTTGATAATGTTACAAAAATTAATACAAATTTGTTATCATATTTCAATTAAGGTGCAATAATCTAGTATTTACCCTGAAATATACAGCCTATATCTTGCTCATAAAATTGGTCACAGCTTTAGAGTTTCACAATACACAAGTTAGTAATATTTACATCTAAACTTATCCGTGATAATTTACTATCATTTCGTTGAGGGACAAAAAATTATGCTGCTAGATACTTTTTTACCACTCGCACATACAAATCAAAAAAGTGTAGGTATCTTCATCAGTAGGGGATGATCTAATGACGTCATTTGCCGAACAATCATGTAGGGTTATTGACATTTTAAATTTCGGAATGTTTTTCCATAAAGTGATTGTTATTATTATAATTACCTAACTATGGCATTAATTACTTCTTGTTATGAGAATAATACAGAATATTCAGGTGGGAGATGTGGGATGAAAGTCAACAAAAGTATTTTAATATAGAAAAAAAATTTTGTGTGATATGGTTATTGCAGTATTTTGAGCAATAGTAGGGGTGTTGGTTAGAAGATGTCTCTTTGCCGATTTAAGCCTGCATTACAAGACTAAAATCCATGTTTTACAGCACAATTGGAGCAATTGAACTTGTAAGAAGATAATTCCTAATTAAGCGATATGTTGGTCAGTGCTGCCAAAAAAATGAATTTATAATGTCATTCATCGTAAATATGTAGCAAATTCAATTATTCTCAGTAGCGAGCCTGTCTGCCAACATGTCTGACAATCAACAAAACCAATAAATTGGTAACAACTGTGAAAATTATTACACAGGGTGTACTAGTCAAGGATTGAATATTCCACTTGATTTCCTCATTGCTCCAATGAATATATTTAAAATAGTCCTAGGAGTGGATAACAAATGCTTAAACATCCTAAATCTAATTTGACTTAAAACTGTCACAAGGCAAAGGCATATAAATTCTATCATCAAGCGGTACCGTTATTTATACCTTGAAAGTATTCAAATGCATGTAAGTGATGATGTAATAATTGTTTGAAATAAGCTTGTGTTCTTAACCATCTGGATTCATATTCCTTGGGTGGCTCTGAGGCTGTTATTTGAGATTACTGTAATGTTGTTAGTGTGCACACCTAATTCAACCTGTTGTAGGTGAGAATTTGGCTATTATTCATATTGTGTAGCTTGCTGTATGGTCATTACCTTTGTGTGTGATACTACCATGGTTATGATGATTGTGTATACATTTTGGATTCCTATTTGTATATATTTTTTTGTTTACCTGTTCTGCAGCTAGCTGCCTACCAAATCTGTTTCTCAGTTTGTACCTAACTTTGAGAAGCCTAGGTGATGACAGTGATATATTGAGTTGTTTCTTCTAAAATCTTTCATTCAAGTAAGTTTTTGCAAAGAGCAAGTGTCGTTATAAATGACTTCTTAATTTTTGTGATGTTTTTGTTACGTCCTCTCAAGCAAAGTTTTATTTGTTTTACTCTTTCACTTGAGCTTTTAAGCAGGAAATCTGAGAGTTGCCACATCTTTGCGTCTTGATCTTGAATATCTTTCACAGAACAAGAAGTTCCTTATCCATAAAAAATAAGCTATAATCAATAAATTGGCCTGTGCCATAAACAGAAGTCAAATTTATCCCTGTTGTCAGGGGAACACCATGGTTACTGGGATTTAATAAAAAATTGAAAAACAATAAATCTATTACAGAATAGGTGCTCAATTAGTCTGTGTCCCAATCTCTTACAACTCAGATGTTTCTGTCCAGTGACCAGCAATGCTTTATAAGTAACACCAGACAATACTTAATAACTTTGTCAAGGTATGTAGGCCTACTACGATACAATACAATTCATTCTATATATGTGTGGTACCCAGTCACAGGTTACGAAGTGCAGTGAAGTGAATAAGTTATGGTTGTCATCTAACATGTCAGCCCTTTGTTGTTTGATCTCAACCAAATTTTGTATGCAGTACATGCTTGGCACTGAGAATAATATAAGAAAATATGACTGTGTATACAGAAGCTTACTGTGCAAGTCAACACAAATAGTTTCCTGAATTGATATTGGAAACAATATTATTGTGCTGATGTTATTAGAGTAATGTACGGCTTTCGGTTAGAAAATGTGTTGTTCCCTTATTTAAGCCTGCATGACAAGAATAATAATACCATTTTTAACAGCATGATTAGATCGTTTGAATTTGTAAGAACACATTACCTATTTGAGCAATATGTGGGTGTAGACGTGTGATACAGATAGTGGTGTGATATGTGCTGCCCAAAATTATATTCATATTTATTATTATTTTTATTTATCGTGATATTCATTGTTTAGTTGAGCCAATTGTAACATATTAAAGGCTATTATTTTCAGTTACATATATTATGAGCCTGCCTGCCAGCATGTCCGACAATCAACAAACCTGATCAGGTGGTAACGACTGTGACAATACTTAATTTCCTTTTTTTACGGTATATACTTTTGAGAAATAAACTCCTTTAGCTCATATAATCGAGAAAGGGTAGCCTAGTAGCTAACATTGCATTTTACAAGGAAAAATAGAGCTGCATTGAAACCTTCAGCAGGTACTGATTTTCGTATTTGATCACTCACTCACTGCAGCTGATGGAATTCAAAACTATCCACCTGTGTCCATGTATCCTGTGCCCATCTGTTGGACACTGTTGGCATGCGACCTGTACTGGACAGGTGTTGACTGACGGGCAATATGTTTTAATGGATGGACAGGGTTTTGCTGGAGGGATAGACAAAGAAGTATGGCCAATTTTTTTCAGCATTTTCCACCTCTTCTGACTTGCGCTAAATAATATCACTTGGCGGCAAAGTGTTTTTAAACTAATCAATTTAGCAAGCCATCTGGGAAAGAGGTGTGTGTTGTGTAGTGCCCCTATACAATGAGCTGGTTACATTGTTATAGACACAGAGGGGCAACAAAAAATTACATAGTATACCACCTGTTTTATTGGACTAGACCTTATCAAAAAAGACCTAAATAGACCTAGATGAACATGGATGCAATGGCTGGTTCATGCCACAAACTTAAAATTGAAAAACCGATCATTGCATCCTCATATGACACTTAGATGTACTTCTTGTGTTTTATATATTGCCAATGAAACGTCAATCAAACCAAATCACAATATATTGAAGCAGTCTTTTAGAAACAAGTCTTTGATTTGGTCAATCACTTATTTTCTCTTGACATACTCATTCGAGAACGAAATGCTGCAGCCTGTCTAGCAATCCTGTATAAGGAGGGCTAGTCGTGATGGTGAGGTGATTGGACTGTCCACCTGTGTCCATGTGTCATTGCCCATCTGTTGGACGCATTCGATGGGAAAACCTGTACTAAAAAGGCATAGGCAGATGGAAAATTAATTTTAATGGAAGGACAGTCTTAGCTGGACGGATAGACCAAATTGAATGGCCAATTTTTTTTCAGCTCAATGACCTCCTCCCACGTGCTCTAAATGAAATTACATTGGCGGCAATTTAACAAGCCACCTGGGAAAGAGGTATGTGTTGGGTACACCATGAATTGGCTACATTTTTTATAGAAACAGAGGGACAAAAAAAAATAGCATAGTATACCACCTGTATTATTGAACCTTATCGGAACAGACCTAAATAGACCTAGATGAACATGCATGCAATGGCTGGTTCATGCAACAAAGCTAAATTTAAAAAACGCTCAATTCATCCTTATATTAGCTATATGATAGCATGATCATAATATCATTAAAATGCTAATTATAAGCTGTTTTCTTGCATTTAACAGTGATGTATCATCGTGCCAAAAATAATGTTTGACTAATACTTAGAACCAAAGACTCTGCTATAACTGACTCTGAACATTTTGAATACCATTCTGTATCCTATTAGACCATAACCCAATCCCATCATTTACACACCATGTAACACTTGATAAATTTGTATGCAAAACGTTGTTACAATGTTCACTGTTTGCTGGGTTTTTGACCTTCATTTGAAACAAGAATTCAAACAGTTTTTAGGTTATGGAATATAGGGATCACAAAAATTCCCAGGGATCAATATAATATTAGCATTTATAAACTTGGATTGTCAGCTTTGTGATAGGTAAACTATAAAGAATAATCCCTTTTCTTTCATGTCTACTGGTAGGAACATTTTTAATTACCAGGTGCCCAGAGGGCCTCATTGTGAGATTGGTTGGAATTATGAATGGATTACGCTGGTTTACTTGGTGCAATAGCCAATTACAATAATTTTCCCCTTTGACTGCCGTTAAAAGAGGATTGCATCATGATATTCCTGTGACGTAGAATAGTATGTAATGTATTTCCTATGTTTGTGCCTACAATCTGAGCATCTGACTATAGCCAACGTCACCAGGCATCCATCCTTGATTTGGGTACACCAATCTACACATATTTAAAATTAAGACCAATAAAACGATGTTGAACCCACCATACAAAGACCATTTATAAGAGATGTTATGAAGGAACATTACACAGGACACTTTTTTGTGTAAATACCTAGTGATAATAATCAGCCTTCACTCTATTGTTTCTTGGGGGATGAGGCATCAGATCGATTGTAAATTAAAATCTATTCGAAACGTCACAACGAGGGCAGAAAGGAAAGTTGACGTTTCTAGCATGTTTAGAAGTGCATTTTATTTGAGTTATCTGGTTAATAAAAGATAATGTTTTGCCAACATTTCATCATGTTTTATGAAATTCATGATTTTTTGCATTCATTTCGTGGATTAAATAGTAATTAAACCACCAAGCCTTAAGAATAACTTTCAATCATTTTAAGCTTATTCGCCTGTCAATAGACGTCCGTTGTCAAGGCGACCACATTATTTACCAGCCGTGCATTCAGGTGAATGTAATGGCACTTAAAATTATTTTTAGCAAATAATAGAGGCGATCAAGTCTGATGGAAACAGATTTACAACAGCGATTCGAATAAACACATTAATCACAATTTTACCATGTTTGTTTTTGAGTAATGGCTGGTGACCTTGACTTCTTTGCTGCTGTCCTGTTATCATAACCTTGACGCCTAGAATTATATCTGTTAGCCACTTGTTAGGCGTGCTATTATTAAGGGGTCTAAAATTAACTCAAGCAGGTATGATCACGGCCAGGTTTTATTGAGTGCCTCTCCTTCAATAAATGCCTATAAATCATTTATTGAATTATTATCTTGGACGTGTATTAACCAGCGAATAAGCTTTTTGTGATGGTTTCTGCATCAAATTTAAAAAGACGTAGGGGGAGATAAAGAGGAAACCATATAAGTCACTGAGAAGCAGAAATAACATCAAGTTGATAACAAGATGCTGCTGTGTGTTAAGCAATTTTGAAACTCGAAAACCGATCAAAATCGATTGGGTTTATAATTAAGTATGTGGGTGCAATTGATTGTGTTACAGAAAATAATAAAACATTGTTACCATTATTTCAATTAAGGTGCAATAATCTAGTATTTACCCTAAACTATACAGCCTATATCTTGCTCATAGAACTGGTCACAGCATTAGAGTGTCACTATACACACATTAGTAATATTTACTTCTAAACTTGTCTGTGATAATTTATAATCATTTAGTTGAGGGACAAAAAATCATGCTGCTAGATATTTTGTTATCCCTTGCGCATACAAATCTTCTGTAAATAAGTGTAGGTATGTATACTTTTAATCTTTACCAGTAGGGGATGATGTAATGAAGTCATTTGCCGAACAATCAAGTAGGCCTATTGAGATTTTCAATCTTGGTATATTTTTCCGTAAAGTAATTGTTATTATTATCATTACCTAACTAAGGATTTAATTACTTTTTTTCATAAGAATAATACAGAATCTTCAAGTGGGAGATGTGGGATGGAAGTCAAAAGTATATTGATATAGAAAAACATATTATTGTAATAATTATGGTTATTAGAGTATTTTAAACAATAGTAGGGCTTTTGGTTAGAAGATGTGTCTTTGCCCATTTAAGCCTGCGTTACAAGATTAAAAGTCCATTTTTCAACAGCACAATTGGAGCAATTGAATTTGTAAGAAGATAATTCCTAATTTAGCGATAATATGTTGGTGAAAACTTGTGAAACAGATAGTTGTGTGAACTTGATCAGTGCTACCAAAAAAATTAATTTACTATTGTATCCATCGTATATATGTAGCAAATTGCTACATATTGAATTTAATTATTTTCAATAACTTGGAATATGAGCCTGTCTGCCAACATGTCTGACAAACAACAAAACTGTAAGTGCATGGTTGACAGGATACCCGACCGTCAGCCTGTTTCCATGCGGACACAGTGGGGGGAAAACCTGCACTGGACCGGTATAGGAAGGGCAACTTGTTTTACAATTGGCCATTCATATTGGTCTATCTGTCCAGCTAAAACTGGTCGGATAGACCAAATTGAATGGCCAATTCTTTTCCGCTCAATGACCTCCTCCCACTTGCTCTAAATTAAGTTACATTGGCTGCAAAGCGATTTTGGACTGATCAATTTAACAATCCACCTGGGAAAGAGGTATGTGTTGGGTATACCATGAATTGGGTACATTTTTCTATAGAAACAGAGGGGCAACAAAAAATCACATAGTATACCACCTGTATTATTGAACCTTATGGGAACAGACCTAAATTAGACCTATATGAACATGCATGCAATGGCTGGTTCATGCCACAAAGTTAAAATTAAAAAACCTCCCAATTCATCCTTATATTAACAAATAGGGTACTTATATGAACTTCTTGTGACACGCCTATTAAGACAAATATAGGGGAATGAGTGACAAAACAGCAGACCGATCAGATTAAACAATCCTTCATCTCTAGCCCACATTTTGTGAAACTCACTTCTCTTTGCAACCATTGATTTAAGTTTCATATATTGCCAATGCAGCGTCAAACGAACCAAGTCACAATTTATTGAAGCAGTCTTATAGAAACAAGTCTTTGATTTGGTCAATCACTTATTTTCTCTTGACATACTCATTTGGGAACAAAATACTGTAGCATGTCTAGCAATCATGTATAAGGAGAACAAGTTGTGATACTGTTGAGATATTTGAATACTAGATGCAACAATTTACATACTTAGGCACCATTATTACCAACAAACTGGATTTTACTCTGAACACCTTGAAAACTACAGCGAAAGCTCGCCAAAGGCTACATATAATCGCCAAGCTATACCATCTCGGTGTCACTGAGAAACTAATAACGACCTGCTACAAGTCCTTCATAGAGTCAGTAATCACCTACCACCTGGTTTTGCTATATAGTCATCTGAGCGCAGACTCTAAGAAAAAGTTAAAATCTGTGATAAGAACTGCATGTTACCTATCAGGCGAACTTACGTTCACACCCGTAGACGACCTTTACTCTAATATACTGAAAGTAAAGAGCCTCCGTATGATTGCCACCGAAGATGAACCACTACTCCGTCTTAACCAGCTGCCGTCAGGCAGATATCAATCAGTCAAGTTCCGCGTGCAGATCCGTGCCAAATGTTTTAGAGCAGAATGTATCAAATACCTAAATAGTGTCTTCCAAAAGTAATTGTATTTTTTTTATGGTCTTATCATTTTATTTATTTTTACAGAATCAACAGTTTTAACAATTTTTACAGAGCACCCTACAGAGACAGTTTTATTTCTCAGAGATTGAGACCAAAGATAAACATACATACATAAAAATGACAAAAAGAGAAGGTAAATTTAATTTTAAAATGTCCAGTTATGTCTTTTCTCTTGACATGAGAGCTCCAATTCGGTGTCGATCAGTGAAACTTAATAGATGACCAATTTTGAAATTTGTGCATGATAAATATTGCTAATATTGTTAAATTGTTAATATCGAATCGTAATATAATTGCATATGTATGTGCTTTCATTTTCCTTGCGCCTAATTAAATTGATGAGGCACCGACTAAATTATTTGCACTGAAGACCAGAGTTCCCAATTTTAAGTTTTCAAAGGAAAGTTAGTGTAATGGGGTCAGACCAATGTTGTCCTGACCTCTTTTAGAGCCGCTGTAGGGAAGTGCATCTTTTTTACTGAAAGGTACTACTGTTACAAGCATCTGACTCACATTCACGTTAGTTTCAGATATCAATAGGTATATCTAGTGATGCAAGTTGCATGATTCAGATGTGAAACCCAATCTATAATTGCTGACTAGAAATATAGACTTAATATGTAAATATAAATGCTTAACTAAACTTTCTTTCTAGTGATGCAATTTATCAATCCATAGTGACTTTTCAATCCATCCATAATAAAATGTGGAATATTCATTAGCCTTAGCTTCTGACTGGTATAATTGTGATGCATTGACACTCGATGCATCAAAGACAGATGTTATGACAGTCTCCTATTTAGGAGTAATTTTAGATAAAAATATGACTTTAAATCCCATGTCAATGAGATTAAACAAAACCTAACCCAGTCATAGCAAACTTTAAGAGAAGTCACCATACTCAGAGGGAACAAACTAATTGTACAAAAAGTCTGATATACAAGCATCTGACTCACCTGTCTGGAAGGCCAGTTAATCCACAGTAAATGGCATCTATACTCTTCAATGATTGAATTTCCCCCAATCTCGCAGGTAATGTCTGTAGTCCCCAATTCACACCAACCTCTAACGACTCCAGTCTTGGCAGTTTGCAGATGCTGTGGTGGATAAATAACAGAATGTTAAAATGCCTTGCAATACTGGTTGTTAGTTGATGGAGCAAAGACAATTGAGCAAACGCATTCTATTAATAGGAGGGAGTTTTAGATTGATCAATTACCCATGTAAGTTGTAACTATCAGATAGATATCTGAATTAAATTTACAGCGCTTCTCCCAAAGCTGAGATTAATTGGTATGACATTGCGCTGCACAGGATAGTCAATAATGGCAGGTTCACATTCAAAAGCTAGAAGTCCCCCCCTGTTTAGGGAGCCCTAATCTGAGCAGCCCTGATTGTCACAATGATCAACATGGAAAATGAATTATGGTGATCTATTAATAATATTAGTAAAATTCGTAATTGAAAGATCATTGGGGAACCTGAGGAAATTTTAAGTTTCATAGGCCACATAATCATAAAGACAGCGTCATTTCGCTCTATTTTTCAGTAACAAAGCTTTCTTATTCAATGGTAATCGGCTACATTAAGATATATTTACAGGATCATACACCTGTCGCATCGTAACTTTTAACATAATATTACTTGATAGAGTTGAAAGTCTCAGATTATCACTATCAAAAAAACTTCTCTCATTGACCAAATGTACAATTGATTTTTATTTTAAATTGGTACAGAGTTGATTTATTATTACATGAGGTGATGAGGACTAATTAATTTGCTAAATATAGTCTCATCATACTGCATTTTTGTTCTGGTCGATTTTCTTGCTAATTGTCAAAAATTAATATAATAATATAATTAATTAAATTAATATTATGCCTTATTGATAACTTCTCTCATACCAGGAAAGGTTGCTCCAACATAATAAAATGATAATAATAATGGAAATTTAGATAGTTATAATAATGATATATGTTTGTATTATGCACACATATTATTGGACTAATAAGTATTGCCCCTCATGTGAATGGAAGAAGACAACTCAATTGAGCAATCAAGATGTAAGGTCATTGATACAATATCTGATAGTTATTTTGTATCAAGTTTGCCCTGTGTACTTAACAAAGTTAGAAAAGGTTACAGTCCAGTAGACCTAGGATAGGCAAGATGTATTCCATCCCACAGAAAGCTAAGTAAAGTAGATATTTTATGTCAGCTTGGAAAAGCTCCGTTGGGGTATGTACTGAAATGCCGATAAACTGAAAACCCAACATTAGGAGCATAGAGCACCATTGAAAAGTGCTGCTTTGCACCCTCAAGGATTATTACTTTCCCTAGATTTTTTATAGATCAGTTTTGGAGAATTGGCACCGGTATTGTGATATTTCAGACAGTATATATGACACATAATATTATATCAAACCTAATTTCAATTCGGTAAATTGCAATTCAAATCTGTATGCAGCATCAATTTGAAGAGTATAAAGGTATAAGATCATTTGCTGGTGTCTTGCTGAACATCGTTCCAGCTATGCATCTTCCAAAATACTATTTCCAAGGTGGTATAGAAACATTGCGGCAGCAGAACTCATATCCCATTACACTCATGCTATTTGTTGAGAGGACAATCCAATGCTCTAATATTATTGGAATGAAAAGTATCACCATTATGATGAGAGAAAGCACTGAACGTTGTGACAGTTTTATGAAAACACATTACCACAATGCATCTCATTTTGAACATTATCGGTGGCTATAAGGTGGTTGTCACATCATTATATAACAAACTTCATGAGATGATCATAAAATAATGCTGTAGTGATGGAAGAACTGTGATGCTATAACATTGTTAACATTGAATACTTTTTGATAGCATGATCATAACATCATGAAAGTGCTAATTATAAGCTGTATTCTCACATTTAACAGTGATGTATCATTATGTCAAAAATAATGGTTGACTAATACTAAGAACCAAAAATTCTGCTATATCTGAATCTGAACATTGTGATTACCATTCTGTATCTTTTTAGACAATAACCCAATCCTATCATTTACACACCATGTAATACTTGAAAAATTTGTATGCAATACGTTGTTACAATGTTCACCGTTTGCTGGGTTTTTGACCTTCATTTTTAACAAGAAGTCAAACAGTTTTTAGGTTATGGAATATAGGGATCACAAAAATTCTCAGTGATCAATATATTATTGGCATTTATAAACTTGGATTGTCAGCATTGTGATAGGTAAACTATAAAAAAAAATCCCTTTACTTTTATATCTACTGGTAGGTACATATAACAATTGTCTTAAACAAACTGCTCACATGGATTTGTAAATAAAAGGCAATATCTCCTTGTCTAGCATACTCTGCAAGTCATCATCGAAAAGGTAATAAAACTGCCAACACAGGTCTCCAAAATTTAAATTCACACTTCCGCTTTTGAATTTTACTAATCGCAGTCACGTAGATATGTTGGTGGTTGGTTGTTTGGCTGATCTAAATACAACAGCTTTATTTTCAGTTTTAACGCTTTGTATATTTGGTATTTATTACAGGTCATTGCCATCATCTTAAGGGCAAATCCGCCACCTGTACTATTTAAATATTTACAAACATATTCAACTGTCAACAAATAGTCCATTGAAATAATGAAAGTGAAAGATTTGAAAGAGTTCCAAAAAAGTTGCCACCTCTATAAATGGGGTGCAATCATAGACTTGATTATAAACCTAGACATGACACTATATGGATATTGAGGCACTGAGGGACTTAATTGTGGGCAACGTAAGGTCATTGGAAGGTGTATAAGCAATGATGCTATCGTTGATTTTCTGCCTACAATCCAGATTTTTTGTTCATAACTCAATCAATTTTGATCGGATTTTGAGATTGAAAATTACAATAGGTTTAGCAGCTTATCTCATTTACGCCAAAAAAAGATTTGGAACTCAGTGACTTGTTACCCCACAAATTTGATATACATAAAGAAAGTCTTTTGTTCTGCTATAAAAAATCCACAAGAAATTTAGAAGAATAGAAGCAAAAGACAGTGGATATTCTAGTTTGTATCAACTGTTGTGTCTTTTGATTGAAAGCCCAGCAGTTTTGAATTTGAAACCCTATACTAAAATTAAATGTAAATGCTAATTTCATGTATCCAATTTGGCACTCTAATCGATTCCACACCGAGATATGGAAACATAGTGATTTTGAGATAGAATTACAATGGGCAAAAAATGTTGCTAAACTGAACTAATACTAAGCAAAAGTAATGGATACAAATCCATGCAGCAGCAGTGAATTTTTGTCAATTGTAACTTCAATAACATCCGAAAATTAATAAGTGTTATTATAAATACACACAATTAAATTTTATTTTGATTCTGCAAGGTTTTGGTAGCTTTGGTCTTAGCCTTGTATGATAGGTATAAAGTTTCCTTAGCAAAACTTTTCAAATTGATGGTAATCCAGAGCAGCAGCATTTCACTCAGGATGGCAGCATTAGAGCTGCAATAATTCAATATCCATCAGTTTCCTCTACTCTTTTTTTTCTATGATACTTTTGAATTTCTTGCCACAAGCTGGTATTGCTGGTATGTCGGGTAGATTCAGTAGTGAATTCACCTAGGGGACTTGACCCTACCAATTTTCAGCGTGTCAATTTTGAAAAACCTCTTGTTTTTAATAACCAGGTGCCCAGAGGGCCTCATTGTGAGATTAGTTGGAATAATGAATGGATTACGCTGGTTTACTTGGTGCAATAACCAATTACCATGATTCTCCCCTTTGACTGCCCTTAAGAGAGGATTGCATCATGATATTCCTGTGACACAGAATAGATGTCTTTCATATGTTTATGCCTACAATCTGAGCAAATAACTATAGCCAACGACACTAGGCACTGATTTTCTTCATCCTTGATTTGGGTTCACCAATCTACACATATTTAAAATCGAGAGCAATAAAACGATGGTCATTTATAAAAGACTCAGGCAATCAAATTTGAGTCCATAATTGCAAACAATTTGATATGGTCTTCTAATATATAGCTAATCTGCAGGAGTGAACTCCCACTGCAAGAGCCATTGAATATTCTCAGAGTAACCTCATTTATTGAACCCACCATACACAGACCATTTATAAGAAAGTTTATAAAGGAACATTACACTGGACACTTTTCTGTGTAAATACCTAGAGATAATAATCAGCCTTCACTCTATTGTTTCTTGGGGGATTAGGCATGACATCCATTGTAAATTTAATGTAAATGAAATTATCCTAAGAAGACAGGAGACACCTATACTTGTTTAGGTGAACAAACTCAGAGTAGTTCTCACAAGATGATGTCTCAATAACAAAAACAAACCAAGGTGAAATCAACAAGCGGGGTTTTTGGTTATGGTTAATCTATCACATTTGGCCTATTTTAAAACTGGCAATTTTGTATTTAAGTGTTAGCAGCTGAGAAGAAATGTGTTTCCCTGATCTGACAAAACACTAGAGTCTAGAAGTTTTGAAATATTACAACATATTGCAGTGGTATTGTTGTGTGCGCCGCTGTGCGATGGTTGAGATCAATGCTTGGATGCTGCTTGAATTTGCTACTCTGTACCATATAAGCCACTGAGAAGCAGAAATAAGATCAAGTTGATAACAAGATGCTGCTGTTTGTAAAGTAAATTTGAAACTAGATCGATCGATTTGATTGAGTTATTTATGGACATGAAACCTGAATTGTTGACAGCAAGTAAATGATAATATAATTGCTTACTACACCTTCCAATGACGTTGCGTTGCCCCCAATTGAGTGCCTCACTTCAGCTATATGTAGTGTCCTGTCTAGGTTTATAATTAAGTCTATTGGTGCAATTGATTATGATACAAATAATAATATAAATTTGTTACCATATTTCAATTAAGGCGAAATGATCTAGTATTTACACTAAAATATACAGCTTTAGAGTGTCACGATACACAAATTAGTAATATTTTCTTCAAAACTTATCCGTGATAATTTATAATAATTTAGTTGGGGGACAAAAAGCCATGCTGCTAGATATTTTGTTATCACTCTCACATACAAATGTTCTGCAAATAAGTGTAGGTGTACTCTGTATCTATACCAGTAGGGGATGATCTAATGAAATCATTTGCCAAACAATCAAGTAGGCCTATTGAGATTATCAATCTCGGAATATTTTTCCATAAAGTAAGTGTTATTAGTATAATTACCTAACTATGGATTTAATTACTTCATTATAAGAATAATATGGAATCTTCAAGTGGGAGATGTCGGATTGAAGTCAACAAAAGTATTTTGATATAGAGAAACATATTATAGTGATATGGTATGGAATGTTTTTAGCAATAGTAGGGCCTTCGGTTAGAAGATGTGTCTTTGCCCATTTAAGCCTGCATTACAAGACTAAAATCCATTTTTTACAGCACAATTGGAGCAATTTAATTAGTTAGAAGATACTTCCTAATTTAGCTATATGTTGGTGTAGACTTGTGAAACAGATAGTGGTGTGAACTTGATCAGTGCTGTCAAAAAAATGAGTTTCCTATGGTATTCATCGTATATATGTAGCAAATTGGTACATATCGAATTTAATTATTTTCAATAACTTGGACGATGAGCCTGTCTGCTAACATGTTTGACAAGCAACAAAACAGATAAGGTGGTAACAACAGTAATTATTTTGTCTTTTTGTAATGTGACAGTGATTATTTTATCTTTTTGTTTTTGTAAATACTCTTGAGAGAGAATCTGATTTAGTTCATCAAATTAACAAAGTGTAGCGGCACATCTGACAGTTCAATGATTCGATGAAAAATCAAAATGTGTTGAGACCTTTAGTCGCTGTTGATTTTTATTATTAAGCACTCACCACCAGGTAAGTGGCTGACAGGATACCCGACCGTCAGCCTCTGTCCATGGGGACACAGTTGGGGGGACAACCTGTACTGGACCCGTATAGACGGAAGGGCAACTTGTTTTAATGGACAGACCAATTTTGCTGAACAGGCATGAGCGGATAGTCAAAACGGAATGCCAAACTTCTTCAGCTTGATCCCAAGCCTTTACCGACTGGCCCCTAGTGAATTTACATTGTTGCTAGCATGGTGCCTAGTTGACATTATGCTGAGAACAGCTTAAATTAAGAGATTGTATGTGCCAGTTAAAAGTCTTCATCCACAAGAAGAGATGTTAGAGCCTGTGTAAAATTGCACAGGATAGTGAATGATGACAGGAGCACATCTGAGAGCTAAAAATCCCTACTGGTTAGATAGACCTAACCTGAGCAACCCTGATTATCACAAGAGACATTATTTTAAGTGACTTAGATTTATATATGTTTATAATTTTAGCAATCTGAGAAGTTGTGCCCATTTCATATTTTCTTAAAAGTTAGTAATTGATAGATCATTGAACTGAGGCAGTTCTTGACATTTGACGGGACAACCTGTACTGAAAAGGCATAAGCAGATGAAAAACTTGTTTTAGTGGACAGACAGTTTTAGCTGGACGGATATACCAAATTGAATGGCCAATATTTTTTTCAGCTCAATGACCTCCTCCCACTTGCTCTAAATTAAATGACATTGGCGGCAAAGCAATTTTGGACTGATCATTTTAACAATTCACCCGGGAAAGAGGTATGTGTTGGGTATACCATGAATTGGCTACTTTTTTTATAGAAACAGAGGGGCAACAACAAATAACATAGTACACCACCTGTATTATTGAACCTTATCGGAACAGACCTAAATAGACCTAGATGAACATGCATGCAATGGCTGGTTTATGCCAAAAAGTAAATATTAAAAAACCGCTCAATTCATCCTTATATTAACTAATATGGCACTTATATGTTCTTCTTGTGACTTGCCTTTTAAGACAATAATAGGGGAATGAGTGACAAAACAGCAGACTGATCAGTTAAAACATTCCTCCATCTCTAGCTCACATTTTGTGAGACTCACTTCTTTTTGCAATCATTGATTTAAGTTTCATATATTGCCAATGCAACGTCTATCGAACCAAGTCACAATTTATTAAAGCAGTCTTTTTGAAACCAGTCTTTGATTTGGCCAAACACTTATTTTCTCTTGACATACTCATTTGAGAACAAACCACTGCAGCCTGTCTAGCAATCCTGTATAAGGAGAGGAATTTGTGACACTGTTGAGATAGTTGAATACTAGATGCATAAAAATGACAAAAAGAGAGGGTAATGTTAACTTTAAAATGTCCAGTTTTGTCTTTTCTCTTAACATGAGAGCTCCAATTCAGTGTTAATCAATGAAACTTAATAGATGAGCAATTTTGAATTGTGTGCATGATAAATATTGCTAATATTGTTAAATTGTTAATATTGAATCGTAATATAATTGCATATGTATGTGCTTTAATTTTCCTTGCGCCTAATTAAATCACTGATGCACCAACTAAAATATTTGCACTTAAAACCGGAGTTCCCAATTTTATGTTTTCCTCAAAGGAAAGTTAGTGTAATGGGGTCCTGAACTCTTTTAGCGCCGCTGTAGGGAAGCGCATCTTGCTTACTCAAAGGTACTACTGTTGCAAGCATCTGATTTGAAACTCAATCATTAATTGCTCACTAAAAATATAGACTTAATTTGTAAACATAAATGCTTAATTATTTCAATTTATCAATCCATAGTGACATTTCACTCAATCCATAAAAAACGTGGAATATTCACTAGCCTGGTATAATTTTGATGCATTGATAGTCGACGCATCAAAGACAGATGTTATGAAAGTCTCCTATTTTGATTTTGAGTTGATTTCTTTAACTAATTTTTTGTCCTCAATCATTCTGACAAATTTAAATATTTTGAAGTAATTTTTGATAAAAATATGAGTTTCAAATCCAATGTCAATGTCAATGCTGACCCTTTTTATGAGACAAAAATTGACTGCAAATATAATTTGATATTTATTATATTATATAATATAATATATATATCATTAAAATAAAGCAAAACCATAATATTTCAGCTTCGAATTTTGAATGTTATATAAATCCAACCTGAAAATATTGATTCGGAATACAAAATATATATTTTATGTTATTGTTATACAAAACAATTCTATATTTAGTACAATCATTTAATATATATATGGAATTTTTACAAAACAAACTTAGCTGTATATTCATGACACCTTCCTTCCTGATACAGAAATTCATTGTGATTGATAAGGTTTTTTTATAATTTAATGTATTATTATTCAATTTTAATTGTATTAAAAATCAAGATTTTCCGATACCTTTTTTATATCAGCATAAAGGTCAGATTTATGGATTTCCGAATATAAATATCAATTGAAGTTAGCAGAAACCGAGGAGTTTTTACAGCAAGATGTCTCATCTGCTTCCTTTATGGCTGATGTAAAACTTTGCAAAAGTATGGTCTCATCTGTAAATAATGAAGGGAAATTACTCAGAAAAACACAACCCTATTGTACAAAAGGTCCGATATATTACTGTTGCAAGCATCTGACCCACCTGTCTGGAAGGCTGGTCAAGCCACAGCTCCAAGCCACTATACTCTTCAATGATTGAATTTCCCCCAATTTTGCAGGTAATGTCTGTAGATCCTCATTCCCAGTAACATCTAACGACTCCAGTCCTGGCAGATTGCAGATGCTGTGGTGGATAAATAACAGAATGTTAAGATACCATGCAATACTGCTTGTCAGTTGATGGAGCAAACACAATTGAGCAACACATTCTATTATTAGGAGAAAGTTCCAGATTGATCAATTACCCATGTAAGTTGTAACTATCAGATATAGATAAATGTCTGAATTTTAAATCCCATGTCAAAGACACTTTGAGAGAAAAAGTAAGTTTTTGAATGAAACCTTAGCTGCAGTCGTGTGCACAGGGTAAATAAAACCAAAGATTGAATATAACTTTATTGCTCTAATTAATATATCTAAAAGAGTCCTAACAGTCGAGAGCAGATGTTTAAACATCATAAATCTAAATTGACTTAAACTTAGCCAAGGCAAAAGCATATCAATTTCATCATCAAGCGGTACCATTATTTATACCTTTTAACCATTTTCAAACTGACTTGAATTGGTCTCACTAGTGAACTATGGTGCCAAATTATTTAATGACTTGCCTCTGACCATTAAGCTGTGCCCTGAGCTCAAATTATTCAAGTTAGACATAAAAATCCACCTTTTTGTGCAGAATTATTAAACTTTTCTACATCATTTTACTTGTATGTTTATTCTTCTTATTCTAAAAATTTCAACCGTAATCTCTTTATTTTTTACGTTTTGGTTTTCCTAGTAGGCCAAACACACTTTCATTATTTATTCTTTTAAAATAAATCCTTGGTACCCATGTTATGGACCATATTCCCTTGACCTATAAATACTACCAGAATGAATATGCAATATATATAAGTGATTATGTGAGCATTGTGTTAATTAAGGTTGTATCCCTGTTGATTAATATTACTTTTCACAGGTTTCAAGATTATATATCACAAAGCTAGAAGATATCCATAGATTGGTTCTCCCAAATGCAAATAATACTGATATACCTATGGCATAAAATAATTAAATTAAAAATGGCAATCAGTTGCCACAACTCTGGAAATTGGTATTGCATATCTTTTTCAGCATATCAACAACACTCTGAATCATCAAAATCAAAAATATAGTCTGCTGTGCCTGGCCGGTGGCTTTATTTTTGTGTGCCTAATACTGTTTGCTGACAAAACACTAGAGTCTAGAAGTTTTGAAATATTACAACTTAACGCTGTGGAATTGCTTTGTGTGCCCCTGTACGAATTAATATGGTTGAGATACAATGCTTGGATGGAGCTTGAATTTGCTACTTTGTGACAGGAATTTGCGAGATCTGGTCTCTATTATCAGTGCTAATAGTGATGATGTGTAAATTTGCTGTAAGGTATGATATGGGCAGGATACTGAAACCTGGTGGCCTGAAGTTAGGAGAGACAAGCTCATAAGACTTGACAAGTTATCTTATAGGTATTAAAATAATTAAGAGTGTACTGTGATCACATTTACCCCCCACCATGTGTACTAAAATGACTTAGGTAAAATTATGAATAAATCTGCCAGTCCCTGTTTTAGAATCCCAATATTTCTTTGTCATGTGGAGGGTTCTAAAATTACTGGTTCTTCTATCATACCTAGGTACCTTATATATTCCGCTTTCACAATTAAATATGGGTTCCATTTTCAGAACAGGAACATTAATCTAAGTCGGCATTCAATACTCATAGTCTGATATTATAAATGATGTCATGTTAGAAGACAAGAATACAGGTTCACATCAAATCTTCATTGTGATATGAATATTGTATCATTGCATTGTGCTGATTGTGAGGCCTCTATAGAATTCAATACTTTTCTTTGTTTCAACTTTTGGTAAACAAAAGAATCCTTTATATGCTGTGCCTGATTCTTTTCAATAGAGGATAAATATAGCATGTCAGCTTGCATCCAAAGTTTATATGAGAAAACTGAGAATAAATTTCTAGAAATGCTGCATTAAAAGAATGGAAAACACGATAGAGTGACCCTAAATGAATCTTCTTTTAGCAACGTCACAACGAGGTCACACAAAAAAGTGGACGCTTTTAGCATTTGTGGAAGTGCATTTTAATTGAGTCATCTGGTTAATAAAAGATAATATTTTGCCAACATTTCATCACGTTGTATGAAATTCATGATTTTTTGCATTCATTTCGTGGATTAAATAGTAATTACACTGCTAAGCCTGGACAGTAACTTTCAATCATTTTGTGATGGTTTCTGCATCAAAGTAAAAAAAATGTAGGGGGAGATGAAGAGGAAACCAAATAAGTCACTTAGAAGCAGAAATAACACCAAGTTGATAACAAGATGCTGCAATTTTGAAACTCCAAATCCGATCAATTGAGTGCCTCATTTCAGCTATATGTAGTGTCCTGTCTAGGTTTCTAATTAAGTCTATGGGTGCAATTGATTATGTTACAAAAATTAATAGAAATTTGTTATCATATTTCAATTAAGGTGCGATAATCTAGTATGTACCCTAAAATATACAGCCTATATCTTGCTCATGAAATTGGTCACAGCTTTAGAGTGTCACAATACACAAATTAGTAATATTTACTTCTAAACTTATAACTACTGATAACTTATAATCGTTTAGTTGAGGGACGAAAAATCATGCTGCTAGATATTTTGTCATCACTCGCACATACAAATCTTCTGCAAATAAGTATAGCTATACTCTTAATATGTACAAGTAGGGGAAGATTTAATGAAGTCATTTGCCGAACAATCAAGCAGGCCTATTGAGATTTTCAATCTTGGAATATTTTTCCATAAAGTAATTGTTATTATTATAATTACCTAACTATGGATTTAATTACTTATTTTTATAAGAATAATACGGAATCTTCAAATGGGAGATGTGGGATGGAAGTCAACAAAATTATTTTGATATAGAAAAACATATTATTGTGATATTGATAGTAGGGCTTACGGTTAGAAGATGTGTCTTTGCCCATTTAAGCCTGCATTACCAGACTAAAATCCATTTTTTACAGCACAATTGGTGTGAACTTGATTAGTGCTGCCAAAAAAAATGAATTTACTTTGATATTCAAGAGCCTGTCTGCAAACATCTCTGACAAACAACAAAACCGATAAGGTGGTAACAACAGTAATTATTTTGTCTTTTTGTCCTGTGATGGTAATTATTTTCTCCTTTTTGTTTTTGTAAATGCTTTTGAGAGAGAAACTGCTTTAGTTCATAACATTAAGAAAGTTTAGCGGCACATCTGGCAGTTCAATGATTCAATGAAAAAGAAGCTGTGTTGATACCTTTAGTCGGCGTTGATTTTTATTTTTAAGCACTCACCACCAGGTAAGTGGCTGACAGGATACCCGACCGTTAGCCTGTGTCCATGCGGACACAGTTGGGGGGACAACCTGTACTGGACCGGTATAGAAGGAAAGGCAACTTGTTTTATTGGACAGACCAATTTTGCTGAATAGGCATGGGCTGATAGTCAAAACGGAATGCCCAACTGCTTCAGCTTGATCTGAAGCCTTTACCGACTGGCCCCTAGTGAAATTACATTATTGCTAGCAAGGTGCTTAGTTGACATTATGCTGAGAACAGCTTAAATTAAGAGATTGTATGTGCCAGTTAAAAGTCTTCATCCACAAGTAGAGATGTTAGGGCCCGTGTAAAATTTACACAAATTTGGAGCAGTCCAGTGCTCTAAATAGCAAGATTGCTCTTGTATGATGACTGTAATGACTGAATACTTTAAAACACCACCTGTATTACTGACCCTTTTTTGAGCAGACCAGAATAGACCTAGATGAGCATGCATGCAATGACTGGTTCATGTTCTAGCTTGAATTTAAAAAACCTATCATAGCAAGCAAGCATTTTCACTTTTACTACACGGCACTTAGACGTACTTCTTGTGTTACACTTGTTTAGACAAAGAGGGGAATAAGTGACAATAACAGCAGGTACTCCCATTATTATGTCATAAGACTGATCAGTGTAAACATCCCTCAATCTCTAACCCACATTTGGTGATGCTCGCTTCCTTTTGCCATCATTGTTCTAAGCCATGGATCTTGCCAATGCGACGCCCATCGAATTAAGTCACAATATATTGAAACAGTCTCGTAGAAACCAGTCTGCTCAAACACCTACTCATTCGAGAACAAACTACTGCAGCCATTCTAGCATTCCCGTTTAAGGAGAGCGAGGTATGAAACTGCATAAAAATGACATAAAGAGGAAGCAATCGTACTTGAAAAATAGCCAGTCTTGTCTTTTCTCTTTACATGAGAGCTCCAATTCAGAATCGATCAATCAAACTTAATGTAGATGATCAATTGAAATGTGTGCATGATAAATATTTGCAGAGTTTCCAAAAAATTATATATACGCAAAAGGAAGTTATTTAATATTAAATCAAAATCGAGTTCCCAATTTTAGGTTTTTTTCAAAAGACAGTTAATCATATTTGGGAACACCACGGCCACTGGGATTTAATAAAAAATTGAAAAAGCAATAAATCAAATACAGCATAGGTGCTCAATTAGTCTGTGTCCCAATCTTTTACAACTCAGATATTTCTGTCCAGTGACCACCAATGCATTATAAGTAACACCAAACAATACTTAACAACTCTGTCAAGGTCTGTAGGCCTATTATGATACAATACAATTCATTTAATATATGTGGTATCCAGTCATTACGAAGTGCAGTGAAGTGAAAAAGTTATGTTTGTCATCTAACATGTCAGCTCTTTGTTGTTTGATCTCAACCAAAGTTTGTATGCAGTACATGCTTGGCACTGAGAACTTTACTCTGAATAATATAAGAAAATATGGCTGTGTATACAGAAACTTACTGTATTAGCCGAATGATTACTGAAAATAAGCGAAGGCTCTCAAAAATTATTGATCCTACTAATCTGTGCCTTTCCCTTGTACAGAGACAGCTAGAGATTGATAGCTGTATCATCAAAGAATGCAGCAGTGTCTCCGTTGGAGGGGAGGGGAGGGGAGGGGGGGGGGGCCTCACAGCGCCTCTGTCAAACCAAAAAAGCTTGATCTCTTTAACCCAAGAGTTCATTTGGTGTTCCACTGCCCTGCACAGGATAGTCAATGATGACAGGATCACATCTGAAAGCTAAAACTCCAAACTGATTAGGAAGCCCTAACCTGAGCAACCCTGATTATCACAATAAACAACACTTTAAATGAGTTAGATTTAGATATGTTTATAATCTTAGCAATCTTAGAAGCTGTGCCCATTTCATATTTTCTTAAGGATGTCAAATAACTCTTTTTTAGTAAAAAATCTTTTCGTACGTGATAGTACATTTTAGTAATTACTAAGGGATAATACACCCTAAGCATTGTAATTTTGAACTTAATATAACTAATTGGTATTGGAAATCTCAGTTTATCTTAATTTTTACCAGAAAGTGATGACGTCACGGAGTCATTTGCCCAATAATCAAGTTATTGATGTTCCTAAACTGGTTTGGCAGATCAAGCTGGTCTACATTGCCATACAGAGCAGCGCCAACCTTTCTTCAACTAATTAACAACAGTCCAAGGCTGTGAATATCATATTAAAACTCTGTTGATTTGATGACTTCTGGCCTGTTTCATACCTGGGGTGTATTGCTATGTAGGCGAATTGAGATTTTCAATCCAAGAATAATTCTTGCCAAAGTAATTGTTATTATTATAATTACGAAATTATAGATTCACTTGGTTGTTTTATAAATACAGGATTTTCAAGTGGGAGATATGGCGTTAAAGTTATCACAAATATCTTCCTGAATTAATATCACAAAACATATTATTGTGATAAAATTATGGTTATTAATGTACTGTACAACTATCGGTTAGAAACTGTGTCGTTTGCTTATTTAAGCCTGCATGACGAGAATAAGTACCACTTTTAACAGCATGACAAGAGCTTTTGAATTTGTAAGAACAGGATTCCTAATTTGGCAATACGTGGGCGTTGACTTGTGATACAGATAGTAGTTTGAACTTGATCTGTGCTGCCCAAAATTGCTTATTATTATTATGATTTATTATGATATTGATTGTTTATTTGAGCCAATTGTTACATATTAAATGAAATTATTTTCATTTGCAAAGACTATGAGCCAGCCTGCCAGCCTGTCAGACAATGAACAAAACTAATTAGTGAAGTATAGCCTAATATCTGACTGTGCATTGATACAATGGTAAATCGTTGATTTTTATTTTTAAACACCCACCCGAGGTGTGTGGCTGATGGGATTCGAAACGTTCCACATGTGTCCATGTGCCCCTTGACCATCTGTTGGACAAATTTAACGGGACAACCTGTACTAAAACGGCATAAGCAGATGGAAAATTTGTTTTAATGGACATACAGTTTTAGCTGAATGGATAAACCAAATTGAATGGCGAATCTTTTTTCAGCTCACTGACCTCCTCCCACTTGCCCTAAATGAAATTACATTGACGGCAGAGCGTTTTTGGACTGATCAATCCAACAAGCCACCTGGGAAAGAGGTATGTGTTGGGTATACCATGAATTGGCTACATTTTTTTATAGAAACAGAGGGGCAACAAAAAATTACATAGTATACAACATGTATTATTGAACCTCATCGGGACAGACCTAAATAGACCAAGATCAACACCAGTCTTTGATTTGGTCAACAACCTATTTTCTCTTGACATACTCATTCGAGAACAATCTACTGCAGCCTGTCTAGCAATCCTGTATCAGGAGAGCAAGTTGTGATACTGTTGAGATATTTGAATATTAGATGTATAAAAATGACAAAAAGAAAAGTACACACTCAAAAATCATAACCTTGAAATAATCCTTTGAAAGTATCAAGTTAAACTTCCTCGCATTCAAACCAATTAAAATATTGTTTTGAGCAAATACACATATTCTAATTGACCACATGACCAGAGCAACACTTGCATCTATTAGACATGAACTGAACAAAGTTTCAAAACTAGCCTTTCCTGTAAAATTCTAATCAGGTTAATTTTGAAACCATGGTCAACAAATTAAAAAAAAAGTTTACTTTTATTTATTTTTCAATGTAATGCAATGTAATGTAGAATAATAAGTCATTCCTTCGTTTGTTATTTATCACTTCTGTTGTGACAACTCATGCCCACCCTATTAATTTGATCAAAATTTTTAGCGCTGATTGTTTTTCATTGTTTTGCTAATCTGCTAATCAATTTCAACCTAAGACCACCTCCAGTATGCAGTAAATTTATTACTTTGTGAGGCCTTACGTTGTTCTCTAGGCTTTGAGAGTCGAGGTTCCACCCTGAACCCCGTATCGGGAGATTGTGGGAAGGGGGGGGGGCTTACAGCACTTCTCCCATAGCTGAGAATAATTGATATGACACTGCGCTGCACAGGATAGTCAATGATGGCAGGTTCACATTCAAAAGCTAGAAGTCTGTTTAGGGAGCCAAAATCTGAGCAACCCTGATTGTCACAATGAACAACATGGAAAATGAATTGTGGTGATCTATTAATAATATTAGTAACACTAGTAATTGAAAGATCATTGAACCGATTTATTGCAAGTATCGGAGGTGATAATAGTAACCATAAATCAATTGAATTGCAATCTGACGTTTCAGATATGAATAAGTATTTATAGTGATGCAAGTTATTTGATTCAATCTGTCAATTGATAGTGACATTTCACTCAATCCATAAAAATTTATGGAACATTGGTTAGCCTTTGCTTCTGACTGGTCTATTTGTAATAACATGTCACTCAATGCATCAAAGACAGATGTTATGACCTTGTTCTATTTCGATATTGATTTGATTTTCTCAAACTTATTTATCAGGGCATGTCCTTCAAGCAGTCTGACAAACTAAAAGCTAAAGCAATTTGAGAAAAATGAGACAAAGGCATATCAATTCCACCATCAAGTGGTACCATTATTTATACCTCTCAACAGTTTTACAATGTATATAAGTGAATATGAAATAATAGTTAAATTAAGGTTGTATCCCTAACCATGTGGATTCATAATTCTGAGGTGGACCTGTGGCCGTTAATTGAGATTACTGTAATGTTGTAAGTCCGGAAAGTTAATTCAGCCAGTTGAAGCGAGAATTTGGCTTATATTCAAATTGTGTAGCTTGCTGTATGGTCATAACCTTTGTGTGTGATGCTACCATGGTTATGATAATTGTCTATACATTTTTCGTTTCTTCTTAGGATATATTTTCTTATTTACGTGTTCTGAAGCTAGCTGCTTACCAATTCTGTTTCTTGGTTTGTACCTAACTTTGAGAAGCCTAGGTGATGACTGTGAGATATAGAGTCGTTTCATATAAAATCTTTCATTCAAGTGAGTTTTAGCAGAGAGAAAGTGTCGTTATAAATGACATTAATGTCTGTGATGTTTTTTATTACGTTCTCTCAAGCAAAGTTTTACTCTTACACTTGAGCTTTTGAGCAGGAAATCTGAGAGTAGCGACATCTTTGCGTCTTGATCTTATATATCTTTCACAGAACAAGAAGTTTCTAGTGATGCAAGTTACGTGATTCAGATGTGAAACTCAATCTAAGATTGCTGACTAAATATATAGACTTAATATGTAAATATAAATGCTTATTTAAACTTGTTTTCTAGTGATGCATGTTATGCGATTCAATTTAATAATCCATTTTGACATTTCACTCCATCCATAAAAAATGTGGAACATTCATTAGCCTTGGCTTCTGACTGGTATAATTGTGATGCATTGATACTCGATGCATCAAAGACAGATGTTATGACAGTCTCCTATTTTGATTTTGAGTTGATTTTCATATTTTTCAGTTAATTTTTCAAGGCATGTTGTCCTCAAATATTTTGACAAATTTATATATTAAGGAGTAATTTTAGATACAAATATGAGTTTTAAATCCCATGTCTATGAGGTTAAACAAAACCTAACCCAGTCATAGCAAACTTAAAGAGAAATCACCATACTCAGAGGGAACAAACTAATTGTGCAGAAAGTCTGATATACTACTGTTGCAAGCAGCTGACTCACCTGTCTGGAAGGCTGGTCAAGCCACAGTCCCATGCCTTTATATTCTTCAATTATCGAATTTGGTTGCGGCAGGTTCACATTCGAAAGCTAGAGGTCCCCCCTGTTTAGGGAGCCCTAATCTGAGCAACCCTGATTGTCAAAACGATCAACTTTGAAAATGAATTATGGTGATATATTAATAATATTAGTAAAATTAGTAATTGAAATATCATTGAACTGAGGAAATTTAAAGTTTCATAGGCCACATAATCATGAAAACAGCGTCATTTCGCTCTATTCTCCAATAACAAAGTTTTCTTATTCAATGGTAATAGGCTACATTTAGTTATTTTTACAGGAAAATACACCCTTGGCATCGTAACTTTTAACATAATTCTAATTGATACAGTTGAAAGTCTCAGATTATCACTATCAAAGAACTTGTCTTATTGACTTACTGTTCAAATTATATTTATTTTTAATTGGTACAGAGTCGATTTATTATTACATGAGGTGATGAGGATTAATTAATTTGCTAAATATAGTCTCATCATACTGCATTTTTGTTCTGGTCGATTTTCTTGCTAATTGTCAAAAATTAATATAATAATATAATTAATTAAATTAATATTATGCCTTATTGATAACTTCTCTCATACCAGGAAAGGTTGCTCCAACATAATAAAATGATAATAATAATGGAAATTTAGATAGTTATAATAATTATATATGTTTGTATTATGCACACATATTATTGGACTACTCAATTGAGCGATCAAGATGTATGGTCATTGATACAATATCTGATAGTTATTTTGTATCAAGTTTGCCCTGTGTACTTAACAAAGTTAGAAAAGGTTACAGTCCAGTAGACCTAGGATAGGCAAGATGTATTCCATCCCACAGAAAGCTAAGTAAAGTAGATATTTTATGTCAGCTTGGAAAAGCTCCATTGGGGTATGTACTGAAATGCCGATAAACTGAAAACCCAACATTAGGAGCATAGGGCACCATTGAAAAGTGCTGCTTTGCACCCTCAAGGTTTATTACTTTCCCTAGATTTTTTATAGATCAGTTTTTGAGAATTGGCACCGGTATTGTGATATTTCAGACAGTTTAAATGACACATAATATTATATCAAACCTGATTTCAATTCGGTAAATTGCAACTCAAATCTGTATGCAGCATTAATTTGAAGAGTTTTAAGATATAACATCCTTTGCTGGTGTCTTACTGAACATTGTTCCAGTTATGCATCTTCCAAAATACTATTTCCAAGGTGGTATAGAAACATTGCGGCAGCAGAAATCATATCCCATTACACTCATGCTATTTGTTGAGAGGACAATCCAATGCTCTAATATTATTGGAATGAAAAGTATCATCATTATGATGAGAAAAAGCACTGAACGTTGTGACAGTTTTATGAAAAAACATTACCACAATGCATCTCATTTTGAACATTATCGGTGGCTATGAGGTGGTTGTCACATCATTATATAACAAACTTCATGAGATGATCATAAAATAATGCTGTAGTGATGGAAGAACTGTGATGCTATAACATTGTTAACATTGAATACTTTTTGATAGCATGATTATAACATCATGAAAGTGCTAATTATAAGCTGTATTCTCACATTTAACAGTGATGTTTCATTATGTCAAAAATAATGTTTGACTAATACTAAGAACCAAAAATTCTGCTATAACTGAATCTGAACATTGTGATTACCATTCTGTATCTTTTTAGACAATTACCCAATCCTATCATTTACACACCATGTAATACTTGAAAAATTTGTATGCAATACGTTGTTACAATGTTCACCGTTTGCTAGGTTTTTGACCTTCATTTTTAACAAGAAGTCAAACAGTTTTTAGGTTATGGAATATAGGGATCACAAAAATTCCCAGGGATCAATATATTATTAGCATTTATAAACTTGGATTGTCAGCTTTGTGACAGGTAAACTATAAACAATAATCCCTTTTCTTTTCGATCTGCTGGAAGGAACATTTTTAACAATTGTCTTAAACAAACTGCTCACATGGATTAGTAAATAAAAGGCAATATCTCCTTGTCTAGCATACTCAGCAAGTCATCATGGAAAAGGTAATAAAACTTCCAACACAGGTCTCCAAAATTTAAATTCACACTTCCGCTTTTGAATTTTACTAATCGCAGTCACGTAGATATGTTGGTGGTTGGTTGTTTGACTGATCTAAATACAACAGCTTTATTTTCAGTTTTAACGCTTTGTATATTTGGTATTTATTACAAGTCATTGCCATCATCTTAAGGGCAAATCCTCCACCTGTACTATTTAAATATTTACAAACATATCCAACTGTCAACAAATAGTCCATTGAAATTATGAAAGTGAAAGATTTGAAAGAGTTCCAAAAAAGTCGCCACCTCCATAAATGGGGTGCAATCATAGACTTGATTATAAACCTAGACATGACACTATATGGATAGTGAGGCACTAAGGGACTTAATTGTGGGCAACAAACGTCATTGGAAGGTGTAGAAGCAATGATGCTATCATTGATTTTCCGTCCACAATCCAGGTTTTTTAATCATAACTAGATCAATTTCGATCGGATTTTGAGTTTGAAAATTACAATATATTTGGCAGCTTATCTCATTTACGGCAAAACAGATTTGGAAGTCAGTGACCTGTTACCCCACAAACTTGATATACATATAGAAAGTCTTTTGTTCTGCTACACAAAATCCACAAGAAATTTAGAAGAATAGAAACAAAAGACAGTGGATATTCTAGTTTGTATCAACTGTTGTGTCATTTGATTGAAAGCCCAGCAGTTTTGAATTCGGCACCCTATACTAGAATTGAATGTAAATGCTAATTTCATGTATTTAATTTGGCCCTCAAATCGATTCCACACCAAAATATGGAAACATAGTGATTTTGAAAAATAATTTCGATGGGCAAAAACTGTTGCTAAACTGAACTAATACTAGGCAAAAGTAATGGATAAAAATTCATGCAGCAGCAGTGAATTTTTGTCGATTGTAACTTCAATAACATCCGAAAATTAACAAGTGTTATTATTAATCCACACAATTAAATTTCATTTTGATTCTGCAAGGGTTTGGTAGCTTTGGTCTTAGCCTTGTATGATATTTTCAAATATGCCTATCGTACACCATGCTCACTGAGCTAGAACTTTATCGACAGAGGACTTAGGAATAGGAGGTATAAAGTTTCCTTAGCAAAATTTTTTGAATTGATGATAATCCAGAGTGGCAGCATTTCACTCAGGATGGTAGCATTAGAGCTGCGACAATTTAGTATCCAACAGTTTCCTCTATTCTATTTTCTCTATGATACTTTTGAATTTTTCGCCACAAGCTGGTATTGCTGGTATGTCGGGTAGATTAAGTAGTGAATTCGCCCATAAGGGCTAGGGGACTTGACCCTACCAATTTTCAGTGTGTCAATTTTGAACAACCTCTTGTTTTTAATTACCAGGTGCCCAGAGGGCCTCAATGTGAGATTGGTTGGAATTATGAATGGATTACGCTGGTTTACTTGGTGCAATAGCCAATTGCAATAATTTTTCCCTTTGACTGCCCTTAAAAGAGGATTGCATCATGATATTCCTGTGACATAGAATAGTATGTAATGTATTTCCTATGTTTTTGCCTACAATCTGAGCAATTGAATATAGCCAACGTCACTAGGCACTGATGTTCTTCATCCTTGATTTGGGTACACCAATCTACACATATTTAAAATTAAGACCAATAAAACGATGGTGATTTATAAAAGACTCAGGCAATGAATTTGAGTCCATAATTGCAAACAATATGATATGGTCTTCTACTCTATAGCTCATCTGCACGAGTGAACTCTCACTGCAGGAGCCATCGAATATTCTCAGGGTTGACAATAACAGGATAATCTCATTTATTTAACCCACCATAGACAGACCATTTATAAGAGATTTTTATAAAGGAACATTACACAGAACAATTTTATGTGTAAATACCTAGAGATAATTATCAGCCATCACTCTATTGTTTCTTGGGGGATTAGGCATCACATCCATTGTAAATTTAATGTAAATGAAATTATTCTAAGGAGACAGGAGAGACCTATACTATTGTTTAGGTGAACAAACTGAGAGTTGTTCTCACAAGATGATGTCTCAATAACAATAACAAACCCAGGTGAAATCACCAAGCAGGGTTTATGGTTATGGTTAATCTATCACATTGGGCCTATTTTTAAATTGGCAATACACAGTATACAAAACATATTAAAAAAATTTATTTAAGTGTTAACAGCTGAGAAGAAATGTCTTTCCCTGATCTGACAAGACACTAGAGTCTAGAAGTTTTGAAATATTACAACAGAACGCAGTGGAATTGCTGTGTGTGCCCCTGTGCTATGTAAGATGGTTGAGATACAATGCTTGGATGCTGCTCGAATTTGCTACTCTGTGACAGGAATTACGAGATCTAGTTTCTATTATCAGTGCTTATAGTGTTGCTTGATGTGTAAATTTGCTGTAAATTTATGATCTGAAGAAGATACTGAAACTTGGTAGCCTGAAGTTAGAAGAGGGATTCTCATAAGACTTAACAAGCTATCTTATAGGTATTAAAAAATTAAGAGTGTACTGTGATCACATTAACCCCCTTCATGTGTACTGAAATGACTTAGGTAAAATAATAAATAAATCTGCCGGTCCCTGATTTAGAATCCCAATATTTCCCGGTCATGTGGAGGTTTCTAAGATTACTGGTTCTTCTATCATACCTAGGTACTTTTTGTATTCTGCTTTCAAAATTAAATTTGGGTTCCATTTTCATATTAGGAACAATAATCTAAGTCAGCATTCAACACTCATAATCTGATATTATTTTAAGTGATGCCAGGTTAGAAAACAAGACTACAGGTTCACATCAAATCTTCATTGCGATATTTATATTGTACCATTGTATTGTGCTGAGTGTGAGCAATGAACTAAACCTCCAGGAAGAACAACTGCAGTCACATGACCAATTGAGGTGTGTGCAGTCGGTTCAGAGTTGTCCTCTCAAAAACACACTAAATTGGAAACATAACTCAATGATAGCCCAAGTTCTTTTGTAGCAATTAGGGGTGGGTTACACTGAATACACTGACTCATTAGAAAATAGCCGCAATTCTGTGAATATGCTTAGTGATGAGGCTTGATGGCCATGGTGTTGCCACCAAATATTCTCATAACTGATGGTTTATTTCACTAAACTGAGACATGGAACTATAGAGAAGATGCTCATTGACAGTTGAGGTGCCATCCTTTGCAGATATACAATGATTAAACCTCAAAAATAATGCAGAGAAAAGTCATTAAAATGTTAATTTTTCACTCTAGAAATCCTAGAATCTCTATGCAGAACCCATAATTAATCAATCTAAAAACATGTGGCTATGGGCTATATTGCAAAGAACATATACCTTGCAGGTAAATACATTGAACATTCCCATTTTGATTGTAAAATGATGAAAAACTCATTAAAATCAGCATATACAAGCAAGATATGCTGAGGAATGTGTCATCTGACTCTAAATCATGGAATGTTGGACAGGCAGTTGAAGGTATGAGTCCTGTTATCCTTCATAACCATGTTTCATCATAAACAATTACTCCTAGTGATTGCAATTTCATTTTTTACTGATCACTCTCTAATTTCAAGTGACCATTATTTATGCATGCACATCACTTTTCAATTTTTCGGAATTAGCCAATCAGCAGCCAGCTTAACTATGAGTTGTTCTTCCTGGAGGTTTAGTTCATTGGTGTGAGGCCTCTACACGATTCGATGCTTTTCATTGTTTAAAATTTGGAAAACAAAAGAATCCTTTATATGCTGTTCATGATTCTTTTCAATAGAGGATAAATGTAACATGTCAGCTTGCATCCAAAGTTTATATGGGAAAACTGAGAATAAATTTTAAGAAATGCTGCATTAAATGAAGGGAAAATACGATAGAGTGACCATTAATGATTCATCTATGGGCAACGTCACAACGAGGTCACACAAAAAATAATTTTTTGCTAACATTCCGTTATGTTTTATGATATTCATGATTTTTCGCATTCATTCCGTGGAATAAATAGTAATCAAACCACCAAGCCTGGACAATAACTTTCAATCATTTTGTGATGGTTTCTGCATCTAATTTAAAAAATGTAGGGGGAGATAAAAGGGGAAACCATATAAGTCACTGAGAAGCAGAAATAACTTCAAGTTGATAACAAGATGCTGCTGATTGTAAAGTGATTTTGAAACTCGAAATCCAATCAAAATTGATTGAGTTAGGAACATAAAAACCTGAATTGTTGACAGTGAACCAATGATTATAAATCATTGCTTACTACACATTCCAATAATGTTGCGTTGCCCACAATTGAGTGCCTCACTTCAGCTATATGTAGCATCCTGTCTGGGTTTATAATTAAGTCTATGGGTGCAATGGATTATGTTACAAAAATTAATAAAAAATTGTTATCATATTTAAATTAAGGTGCAATAATCTAGTATTTACCCTTAAATATACAGCATATATCTTGCTCATGAAATTGGTCACAGCTTTAGAGTGTCACCATAGACAAAATTAGTAATATTTACTTCTAAACTTATCCGTGATAATTATTAATCATTTAGTTGAGGGACAAAAAATCATGCTGCTAGATATTTTGTTATCACTCGCAGATATAGATATTCTGCAAATAAGTGTAGGTATACTCTTAATTTTTACCAGTAGGGGATGATCTAATGAAGTCATTTGGCGAACAATCAAGTAGGCCTATTGAGATTTTCAATCTTGGAATATTTTTCTTTAAAGTAATTGTTATTATTATAGTTGCCTAACTATGGATTTAATTACTTCTTTTAATAAAAATAATACAAAATCTTCAAGTGGGAGATGTGGGATGGAAGTCAACAAATTTATTTTGATATAGAAAAACATATTATTGTGATGTTTAGTAGGGCTTTCGGTTAGAAGATGTGTCTGGGTTTTCTCGAAACGAAGATAGAAGTTATTAAGAGCGTTAGGGTCTACATTACACTCTTTTGGAGGCTGATTGTTTAGTTTAATAACTTCTTTCAAACGTTTCCAGGATTGCCTATCACTTGTTTTGAATTCCTGCTCTACGGTCTTAGCATAGCTTCTTTTTGCTCTCCGTATTTCACATTGTAGCTCAGTTTCTATATCATTGAGTTTGGCACGATCGCATGAATTGAGTGCAGCGGTCCGAGCCGTCAGGAGCGTTCTGATCTTGCCAGTTATCCATGTTTTGTCATTACTGACAACTCGATTAACAGTTGGAACGCATTCACCAAGGCAAAAAGCTAGGTAATCTGACATAATTTCTGCTTTTTCAGAAGAGTCACTTACATGGTCTGTCAGCACAGACCAATCAGTAGTTTCGATAGCAGATAGCAGCTTCTCTGTGGTATCATCATTCCACTTACGGACAGGAACTGTAGTTTTCACTAGATGTCTGCTTACAGGTTTATAACGAGGGATGAGAGCTACTGGATTGTGGTCTGACTTGCCAAGTTTTCCTAGAGGGTAGCTCTTGAATGCATTCTTGAACTTTATATAACACTTATCCAATGTTTTTGACTTCCTAGTTGGACAAGTGACCTGCTGGTAGAAGCTAGGGAGTTTAATATCAATGTGGTTGAGGTCACCAAGTGCTATTATAGTGGAATTAGGGTTGACTTTCTCAAGGGCATCTATTTGGTGATTGATTGTTTTTATGGTTTCCTTGGCAACGTTGTTGGGTGTTGACTCAAACACAGCTGCATATATCAACAATACCGTGATAGATGAGACTTCTCGTGGGGTCCAAAATGGCCGCAGGGAGATAGCCATAGTTTCCAAATAATGGCTGGAGTGGGTCGATATGACATGAAATGAATCGCTCCAATGTTTATTGATATACAGTACTAATCCACCACCTACTGTTTCATCCGTGCTAATTACATTCCTGTCCGCCCTCACTGTCATATAATCTGCTAAGGCTATCTGAGAATCCAGAAATTTGTCTGATAGCCATGTCTCTGTTATTGCAATTAGACAGCAGTTTTGCAATAAACTTGTGGTCAGCAAGGCTTCAAGTTGATCAACCTTGTTGTACAAACGGTTAGTATAAGCTAGCAATATAGATGGTAGTGCTGCTTTTATCTTTCCTTTGTACTTGAGCTCCCTGAGACTTTGTCTGACTCCAGCTCGTTTGCCTCTTTTCTTGCTCCTGAGCAGCTCTGGATGACTGCACTTGATTGACTCCTTATAATTATCAGTCCACACCTGTTTTTGAGTGTCCTTTGTGGTCTTTTTGAGTTTTAGGAGACTGTTTCTATCAATTGTGGTAGCTTTGAATGATCAGAGTGGCTTATGACCAGTCAATATAGCAATAAAATCACAATTTTTCAGGAGCTCTAACAAAACACGGCCGCCATTCCCGGCGCCAAACACATATGGAATTCATGAGCCTGTCTGCAAACATGTCTGACAAACAACAAAATCGATAAGGTGGTAACAACAGTAATTGTTTTGTCTTTTTGTCCTGTGACAGTAATTCTTTTCTCCTTTTGTTTTTGTAAATACTTTTGAGAGGGAAACTGCATTACTTCATAAAATTAAGAAAGTTTAGCGGCATATCTGGCAGTTCAATGATTCAATGAAAAATAAAGCTGTGTTGATACCTTTAGTCAGTGTCGATTTTTATTTTTAGGCACTCGCCACCAGTTAAGGTAATGTCAAAGACCGATCCGAATATCAACATATCATATACTGTTGGAAAGGTGCCCAGCTACTGAAAATGAATAATTGAACAAAAACTTGATTCAATGACGTTGTGTCATTTTAGGGAGGAAATGAGGCAGAAAAGGCTGTTTTTGTCAAAGCAGATGGAGGAGTCAAATTAAATGCAAAAAATTTCAAACCGGGTGGAATATATACTTAGAGATTGCGTTCATCGTAAAATTTGATTTTCTTTGATATATGACTGACTTTTTACGTCACGCCATACAACGCATGTTTTTTTGTGAAGCCGTGAAAATATGTGAAATTTCAATCATTAATTCGGAACAGATCATAGGCTCGAAACAAAATCAATTATGATTTTCCCCTAGAGTACACTTCAAATGTCATACCTATTAACTTTCAACAAATTAGCTTGCATATTGCAAAAACAGTAGACTCTTGAATACAGCTATTATTTTTTGCAACTTTTGCATAACATCAAATGTGCTGTCCAAATGACCATTATTGTGGCCAAACAAGATTTTTTTGAAAGATCTCACATACGAAGCCGCTTTCATTAGCCATGGTGCACACAGGAAATGCCAAAAGATTTTTCCCCTGCATCTTTCTTTTTCTTGAATTTGACGCAAAAGAATGCCAAAAAACAGCTATTTTTTAGGTTTTTTGAGGTGTTTTTGGCCATTCTTTTGCGTTAAATTCAAGAAATACGAAGATGCAGTGAAAAAATCTGTTGGCATTTCCTGCTTTCACCATGGGTAATGAAAGCGGCTTCGTGTGTGAGAACATTCAAAAAAACTTTGTTTGGCCACAATAATGGTCATTTGGACAGCACATTTGACATTATGCAAAAATTACGAAAAATACCAGGTGTATTCGAGAGTCTACTGTTTTCGCAATATGCAAGCTAATTTCTTATAAGTCAATATGTATGACATTTGAAGTGTACTCTAAGGGAAAATCATACATAATTTTGTTTCTAGCCTATGATCTGTTCTGAATTAATGATTGAAATTTCACATATTTTCACGGCTTCACCAAAAAAAATGCATTGTATGGGGTGACGTAAAAAGTCAGTTTAGACTAGTCATATCTCAAAGAAAATCAAATTTTACTATGAACTCAATCTCTAAGTATGCATTCCACCTGTTTTGAAATTTCTTGCAATTAATTTGACTCCTCCATCTGCTTTGACAAAAACAGCATTTTTTGCCTCATTTCCTCCCTTTAATGACACAACGTCATCGAATCAAGTTTTTGTTCATGTATTCATTTTCAGTAGCTCGGCAGCTTTCCAACGGTATATGATATGTTGATATTCGGATCGGTCTTTGACATTACCTTAAAGATCTCCTAGCAGGGTTCCATACAAGACAAATCAACAACACCACGTCGTGCGCGAGAGTCTTTTACATACCTGTTCAAGTTTTTATTGCATTTGAACAAATAGAGGCCTCTTGGCAGCTTCTCAAATACACCCATGTCTATGAGCCGCCTCAAAAACATGCCTCAGTTGATGAAGGCTTTTGATGATGGGTGTTGTTTCCTCATGATTATATATACCATTAATACTGAGTTCCTATTGGCTAATAACTAAACATAAGTCATGTGACCTTTGGGATATAATGCCTGGTTAAAATCAGATATAACTTGATTATTTCATTATCCAGAATGTGTTGGTGAGTTTGAAATGAGAATACAGACATAAATATTGAGGATTAAATCGACTGATACATTAAAAATACCATAGTTTAGTGCAAAATTCAGTTTTTAATGTGAGTTGATAAGCCATATTGTCACATGACTTATGCTTAGTTATTAGCCAATAGGACCTCAGTATTAATGGTATATATAATCATGAGGAAACAACAAGCATCATCAAAGCCCTCATCAATTGAGGCATGTTTTTGAGCTGGCTCATAGACATGGGTGTATTTGAGAAGCTGCCAAGAGGCCCCTATTTGTTCAAATGCAATGAAAATTTGAACAGGTATGTAAAAGACTCTTGCGCATGACGTGGTGTTGTTGCTTTGTCTTGTATGGAACCCTGCTAGGAGATCTTTAAGTGGCTGACAGGATACCTGACTGTCAGCCTGTGTCCATGCGGACACAGTTGGGGGGACAACCTGTACTGGACCGGTATAGACGGAAGTGCAACTTGTTTCATTGGACAGACCAAATTTGCTGAATAGGCATGGGTGGATAGTCAAAACGGAATGCCCGACTGTTCAGCTTGATCCGAAGCCTTTACCGACTGGCCCTCGTGAAATTACATTGTTGCTAGCATGGTGCCATTATGCTGAGAACAGCTTAAATTAAGAGATTGTATGTGCCAGTTAAAAGTCTTCATCCACAAGAAGAGATGTTAGAGCTCGTGTAAAATTTACACAAATTTGGAGCAGTCAAGTGCTCTAAATATCAAGATTGCTCTTGTATGATGACTGTAATGACTGAATACTTTAAAACACCACCTGTATTACTGACCCTTATTTGAGCAGACCTAAATAGACCTAGATGAGCATGCATGCAATGACTGGTTCATTTTCTAGCTTGACTGATCAGTGTAAACATCCCTCAATATCTAGCCCACATTTGGTGATGCTCACTTCCTTTTGCCATCATTGATCTAAGCCAAGATCTTACCAATGCGACGCCTATCGAATTAAGTCACAATATATCGAAACAGTCTTTTAGAAACCAATCTGATCAAACACCTATTTTCTCTTGACATACTCATTCGAGAACAATCTACAGCAGCCTGTCTAGCTATCCTGTATAAGGAGAGCAAGTTGTGATACTGTTGAGATATTTGAATACTAGATGTATAAATATGACAAAAAGAAAAGGTAATAAAAATTTTAAAATGTCCAGTTATGTCTTATCTCTTTACATGAGATCTTCAATTCAGAGTCGATCAATGAAACTTAATAGATGACCAATTTTGAATTGTGTGCATGATAAATATTGCTAATATTGTTAAATTGTTAATAGTTAATCGTAATATAATTGCATATGTATGTGCTTTCATTTTCCTTACGCCTAATTAAATTGATGATGTGACAACTAAATTATTTGCACTTAAAACCGGAGTTCCCAATTTTAAGTTTTCCTCTAAGGAAAGTTATTGTAATGGGGTCAGACCAATGTTTTCCTGACCTCTTTTAGCGTCGCTGTAGGGAAGCGCATCTCGGATAATCAGAGGTACTACTGTTGACTCACATGTTTGTCTCAGATATTCATAGGTATTTCTAGTGATGTGAGTTACGTGATTCAGATGTGAAACTCAATCTATAATTGCTTACAAAAAATATAGACTTAATATGTAAATATAATGCTTAATAAATCTTGTTTTCTAGTGATGCATGCTATGCGATTTAATTTATCAATCCATAGTGACTTTTCACTCCATCCATAAAAAATGTGGAATAATCATTAGCCTCAGCTTCTGACTGGTATAATTTTCATGCATTGATACTCAATGCATCAAAGACAGATGTTATGACAGTCTCATATTTTGATTTTGAGTTGATTTTCTGTAATTAATTTTTTAGGGCATGTTGTCCTCAAATTTTCTGATAAATCTAAATATTTAGGAGTAATTTTACTTAAAAATATGAGCTTCAAACCCAATGCCAATTAGATTGAACAAAAGGTAACCCAGTCATAGCAAACTTTAAGAGAAATAACCAAACTCAGAGGGAACAAACTAATTGTACAAAAGTCCTGATATACTACTGTTTCAAGCATCTGACTCACCTGTCTGGAAGGCCAGTTAATCCACAGTCACTCGCATTTAGTGTCTTCAACGATTGAATTTCCCCCAATCCTGCAGGTAATGTCTGTAGACCCGTATTCCCATCAACCCTTAACAACTCCAGTCCTGGCAGATTGCAGATGCTGTGGTGGATAAATAACAGAATGTTAAAATGCCTTGCAATACTGCTTGTTAGTTGATGGAGCAAAGACAATTGAGCAAACGCATTCTATTCATAGATGAGACAGTTAGATTGATCAATTATGCATGTAAGTTGTAACTATCAGATAGATATCTGTTTGAATTTTACAGCGCTTCTCCCAAAGCTGAGATTAATTGATATGACATTGCGCTGCACAGGATAGTCAATAATGGCAGGTTCACATTCAAAAGCTAGAAGTCCCCCCTGTTTAGGGAGCCCTAATCTGAGCAGCCCTGGTTGTCACAATGATCAACATGGAAAATAAATTATGGTGATATATTAATAATATTAGTAAACTTAGTAATTGAAAGATCATTGACCTGAGGAAATTTTAAGTTTAATAGGCCACATAATCATAAAAACAGCGTCATTTCGCTCTATTATTCAGTAACAAAGCTTTCTTATCCAATGGTAATCGGCTACATTAAGTTATTTTTACAGGATAATACACCCGTGGCATCGTAACTTGTAACATAATATTACTTGATAAAGTTGAAAGTTGATTATCACTCTCAAAAAACTTCTCTTATTGACTTAATGTACAAATTATTTTTATTTTAAATTGGTACAGAGTCGATTTATTATTACATGAGGTGATGAGGAGTAATTAATTTGCTAAATATAGTCTCATCATAATGCATTTCTGTTCTGGTCGATTTTCTTGCTAATTGCTAAAAATAGATATGATTGATTAAATTAATATTATGCCTTATTGATATCTTCCCTCATACTAGGAAAGGTTGTTCCTACATAATAAAATGATAATAATAACAATGAAAATTTAAAGATTAATAATAATGATATAAATATTTGTATTAAGTACACGTATAGTATAGTAAATATAACAATTGTCTTAAACAAACTGCTCACATGGATTTGTAAATAAAAGGCAATATCACCGTGTCTAGCATACTCTGCAAGTCCTCGTCTAAAAGGTAATAAAACTGCCAACACAGGTCTCCAAAATTTAAATTCACACTTTGCTTTTAAATTTTACTAATCACAGTCACGTAGATATGTTGGTAGTTGGTGGTTTGACTGAACTAAATACAACATCTTTATTTTCAGTTTTAACGCTTTGTATATTTGGTATTTTTGCAGGTCCTTGCCATCATTTTAAGGGCAAATCCTCCACCTGTACCATTTAAATATTTGTAAACATATGTCAACAACAACAACTGTCAACAAATAGTCCATTGAAATAGTCAAAGTGAAAGATTTGAAAGAGTTCAAAAAAATTTTCACCTCTATAAATGGGGCGCAATCACAGACTTGATTATAAACCTAGACATGACACTATATGGATATTGAGGCACTGAGGGACTTAATTGTGGGCAACGTAACGTCATAGGAAGGTGTAGAAGCAATGATGTGATGATTGATTTTCTGTCCACAATCCAGGTTTTTTGTTCAATAACTCGATGAATTTTGATCGGATTTTGAGTTTGAAAAATACAATAGATTAAGCAGCTTATCTCATTTACGGCAAGAAAAGATTTGGAGCTCAGACGATTATATGGATTTTGTAGTTCAATAGCTGTATGAATCATCATCTCCTTATTTGTATAAATATTTAAACCAGAGTTGCTACCCCACAAATTTGATATACGTATAGTAAGTCCTTTGTTCTGCTAAACAAAATCCACAATAAATTTAGCAGGATAGAAACAAACGACATTGGATATTCTAGTTTGTATCAACCGATGTGTCTTTGATTGAAAGGCCAGCAGTTTTGAATTTGACACCCTATGATAGAATTAAATGTAAATGCTTATTTCATGTATCCAATTTGGCCCTCAAATCGAGTCCACACCGAGATATGGAAACATAGTGATTTCGAAATAAAAGTTCAATGGGCAAAAAATGTTGCTAAACTGAACTAATACTAAGCAAAAGTAATGACTAAAATTTTATGCAGCAGCAGTGAATTTTTGTCAATTGTAACTTTAATAACATCCAATAATTAACAATTAAATTTTATTTTGATTCTGCAAGGTTTTGGTAGCTTTGGTCTTAGCCTTGTATGATATTTTTAAATATGCCTATCGTATACCATGCTCACTGTGCTAGAACTTTATCGACAGAGCAGCAGCATTTCACTCAGGATGGCAGCATAAGAGCTGCAACAATTTAGTATCCAACAGTTTCCTCTATTCTTTTTTCTCCATGATACTTTTGAATTTCTTGCCACAAGCTGGTATTGCTGGTATGTCGGGTAGATTAAGTAGTGAATTCGCCCATAAGGGCTAGGGGACTTGACTCTACCAATTTTCAGCTTGTCAAGTTTGAAAAACCTCTCGTTTTTAATTACCAGGTGCCCAGAGGGCCTCATTGTGAGATTGGTTGGAATTATGAATGGATTACGCTGGTTTACTTGGTGCAATAGACAATTACAATAATTTTCCCCTTTGACTGACCTTAAAAGAGGATTGCATCATGATATTCCTGTGACGTAGAATAATCTGTAATGTATTTCCTATGTTTTTGCCTACAATCTGAGCAATTGACTATAGCCAACGTCACTAGGCACTGATTTTCTTCATCCTTGATTTGGGTACACCAATCTACACATATTTAAAATTAAGACCAATAAAACGATGGTCTTTTATAAAAGACTCAGGCAATCAAATTTGAGTCCATAATTGCAAACAATATGATATGGTCTTCTACTATATAGCTCATCTGCAGGAGTGAACTCTCACTGCAGGAGCCATCGAATATTCTCAGGGTTGACAATAACAGGATAATCTCATTTATTGAACCCACCATACACAGACCATTTATAAGAGATTTTATAAAGGAACATTACACTGGACAATTTTTTGTGTAAATACCTGAGATGATAATCAGCCTTCACTCTATTGTTTCTCTGGGGATTAGGCATAACATCCATTGTAAATTTAAAGTAAATGAAATTATTCTAAGAAGACAGGAGATACCTATATTTGTTTAGGTGAAAAAACTCAGAGTAGTTCTCACAAGATGATGTCTCAATAACAATAACAAACCCAGGTGAAATCACCAAGCAGGGTTTATGGTTATGGTTAATCTATCACATTGGGCCTATTCTAAAACTGGCGATACACAGTATACAAAACATGTATAAAATTTGTATTTCAGTGTTAACAGCTGAGAAGAAATGTGTTTCCCTGATCTGACAAAAAACTAGAGTCTAGAAGTTATGAAATATTCCAACGTAACGCAGTGGAATTGCTGTGTGTGCCCCTGTGCGATGCAAGATGGTTGAGATACAATGCTTGGATGCTGCTTGAAATTACTACTCTGTGACGGGGATTTGCAATATCTAGTTTCTATTATCAGTGCTAATAGTGTTGCTTGATGTGTAAATTTGCTGTAAGGTTATGATCTGGGCAAGATACTGAAACCTGGTGGCCTAAAGTTAGAAGAGGCAGGCTCAAAAGACTTTACAAGTTATCTTATAGGTATTAAAATAATTAAGAGTGTACTGTGATCACATTAACTCCCCTCTTGTGTACTGACATGCCTTAGGTAAAATAATGAATAAATCTGCCGGTCCCTGTTTTAGAATCCCAATATTTCTGTCATGTGGAGGTTTTATAAAATTACTGGTTCTTCTATCATACCTAGGTATTTTTTATATTCTGCTTTCACAATTAAATATGGGTTTCATTTTCATATTAGGAACAATTATCTAAGTCGGCATTCAATACTCATAATCTGATATTATTTTAAGTGATGTCATGTTAGAAGACAAGACTACAGGTTCACATCAAACCTTCATTGTGATATTAATATTGTATCATTGTATTATGCTGAGTGTCAGGCCTCTATACAATACAATTCTATTCATTGTTTCAACTTTAAGTAAACAAAAGAATCCATTATATGCTGTGCCCTATTCTTTTCAATAGAGGATAAATGTAGCATGTCAGCTTGCATCCAAAGTTAATATGAGAAAACTGAGAATAAATTTGAAGAAATGCTGCTTTAAATGAAGGAAAAATACGATAGAGTGACCCTAAATGATTCATCTATTGATAACGTCACAGCGAGGTCACAAGAAAATTTGACGCTTTTAGCATTTGTAGAAGTGCATTTTAATTGAGTCATCTGGTTAATAAAAGATAATTTTTTGCCAACTTTCCATCATGTTTTATGAAACTCATAATTTTTTGCTTTCCTTCGTGGATTAAATAGTAACTAAACCATTAAGCCTGGACAATGACTTTCGATCATTTTGTGATTATTTCTGCATCAAATTATAAAAATGTAGGGGGAGATAAAGAGGAAACTATATAAGTAATGAACATAAAACCTGAATTGTTGACAGTAAATCAATGATAATATCATTGCTTATTACACCTTCCAATGACGTTGCGTTGCCCACAATTGAGTGTCTCTTTTCAGCTAAATGTAGTGTCATGCCTAGGTTTATAATTAAGTCTATGGGTGCAATTGAATATGTTACAAAAATTATTAAAAATTTGTTATCGTATTTCAATTAAGGTGCAATAATCTAGTATTAACCCTAAAATAGACTGCCTATGTCTTGTTCATTAAATTGGTCACAGCTTTAGAGTGTCACAACACACAAATTAGTAATATTTACTTCTAAACTTATCCGTGATAATTTATAATCATTAAATTGAGGGACAAAAAATCATGCTGCTAGATACTTTGTTATCACTCGCACATACAAATCTTCTGCTAAAAAGTGTAGGTATTTTTACCAGTGTGGGATGATCTAATGACATCATTTGCCGAACAACCAAGTAGGGATATTGAAATTTTAAATTTCGGAATATTTTTCCATAATGTAATTGTTTTTATTATAATTACCTAACTATGGATTTAATTACTTCTTTTTATGAGAATAATACGCAATCTTCAGGTGGAAGATGTGGGATGAAAGTCAACAAAAGTATTTTAATATAGAAAAAAATATTATTGCGATATGGTTATTGGAGTAGTTTGAGCAATAGTAGGGGTGTCGGTTAGAGGATGTGTCTTTGTCCATTTAAGCCTGCATTACAAGACTATAATCCATGTTTTACAGCACAATTGGAGCAATTGAATTTGTAAGAAGATAATTCCTAATTTAGCAATATGTTGGTGTAGACTTGTGAAACAGATAGTGGTGTGAACTTGATCAGTGCTGCTAAAAAAAATGAATTTATAATGGCATTCATCGTATATATGTAGCAAATTTAATTATTCTCAGTAGCTAGCCTGTCTGCCAGCATGTCTGACAATCAACAAAACCAATAAATTGGTAACAACTTTGAAAATTATTGCACAGGGTAAATTAGTCCAAGGATTGAATATTCCACTCAATTTCCTCATTGCTCCAATGAATATATTTAAAATAGTCCTAAGAGTGGATAACAAATGCTTTAACATCCTAAATCTTATTTGACTTAAAACTGTCACAAGGCATATCAATTCTATCATCAAGCGGTACGTTATTTATACCTTGAACAGTATTCAAATGTATATAAGTGATGATGTAATAATTGTTTGAAATAAGGTTGTATCCCTAACCATGTGGATTCATATTTCTTGGGTGGCTCTGAGGCTGTTATTAGAGATTACTGTAATGTTGTTAGTGTGCACACCTAATTCAACCTATTGAAGGCGAGAATTTGGCTATTATTCAAATTGTGTAGCTTGCTGTATGGTCATTACCTTTGTGTGTGATACTACTATGGTTATGATGATTGTGTATACATTTTGGTTTCTTATATTTGCATATATTTTTTTATTTACGTGTTCTGCAGCTAGCTGCCTACCAAATCTGTTTCTCGGTTTGTACCTAACTTTGAGAAGCCTAGGTGATGACTGTGTCTGTTGTCAGGGGAACACCACAGCCACTGGGATTATTAATAAAAAATTGAAAAGCAATAAAGCTATTACAGAATAGGTACTCAATTAGTATGTGTCCCAATCTCTTACAACTCAGATGTTTCTGTCCAATGACCAGCAATGCATTGTAAGTAACACCAGACAATACTTAATAACTCTGTCAAGGTATGTAGGCCTATTACGTTACAATACAATTCATTCTATATAATAATATCAGAAAATATATATTGAATAATATCAGAAAATATGACTGCGTATACAGAAGCTTACTGTATTAGCCGAAGGATTACTGAAAATAAGCGAAGGCTGTCAGCAAATCGGCTCTCAAAAATTATTGATCCTAATAATCTATGACTTTCTCTTGCTCAAAGACAGCTAGAGCTCGATAGTTGTATCATCACAAGAGGCAGCGGTGTTTCATAGACCAAAAAATCATCGATATACAGGCAACTGAACAGAGTGCTATATGGTGGATTTGAGGTGGATTGTATGATGAGATAGATCATGACAAACAACTTCCTGGGGAAATTTCCACCTCGAGAGGTAATTCTCAATTAATCCTAATTAAAAGATGTTTCATTGGGCTTAGCGAAATATTAAGAGAAAGAAAAGAGAATTAAAATGGAATGGTTGCCAAGAAATTCACATGTGAAGTTCATTCATGCAAAAGCTTAAATGTGAAAGTAAGCCAACGACTAGCTGAGTACTAAATTGTGAGTTTGTTACTCGCAACAGGGCCAAGTTGCACTACAGCTGCAATCTCTGCAAATTTAATAAAAAATTAACTCTTCTTGATTCTGTAATGTAACATGTTGAGTTATTTTGTTTTTTCAGTTACCGCTTTTGTTGTGTCAGCTCATGCCCGCCTATTTAATTGTTTATTGTTTCATTCCTTTGATAATTTGCTCAACTAGTTTCACCTAAAACACGCCTCCAAGACCCAGTTAATTTATTAATTTTTAAGGTCTTACATTGTTCCTTAGGCTTTGGAGACGGGGCTTCGCCCTGAATCCAGTTGGGGGAGGAGGGGGGCATACAGCACCTCTCTCAAACCAAAAAACTTTATCTCTCAAACCCAAGAGTCTATTTGGTGTGACCCTGCGCTGCACAGGATAGGCACCTATGACAGGATCACATCTGAAAGCTAGAAGTCCCCCCTGATTGGGAAGCCCTAACATGAGCAAACTTGATTATCACAATAAACAACATTTTAAATGAATTAGGGAGATATAATTATAATGTTTGCAATCATATAAGTTGTGCCCATTTCGTATTTTCTTAAAAATTAGTAATTGATAGATCATTGAACTGGTGAAATTCTAAGTTGAGTTCCTTGCAGGAAACGATGTCAAGTAAATCTATTTTCGGGGACAAGTTTTCGTATCTGATAGGAATCGGCTACATTTTAATTATCACTACAGGATAATACACCCTTAGCATCGTACTTCTGAACCTAATAAAACTAGATGGTATTGGAAATCTCAGATTATTTAAATCTTCACCAGAAAGGGATGACGTATTTGGTTTGGCAGATCAAGCAAAATCAAGCTGTGAATATCATCCTGAAACTTGATTTGAACCCTGCTGGCCAAGTCATACCTAGGGGATATCGCTATGTAGGCCTATAGAGATTTTCAATGGAAAATTATTTCTTGCCAAAGAAGTTTGTTATTATTTTAATTACCAAATTATGGATTTACTTAGTTGTTTTTATATATACAGAATTTTTAAGTGGGAGATGTGGAGTGGAGGTCAACACAAATATTTTCCTGAATTGATATTGAAAACAATATTATTGTGCTATGGTTATTAGAGTAATGTACGGCTTTCGGTTAGGAAATGTGTCGTTCCCTTAATGAAGCCTGGATGACAAGAATAATAATACCATTTTTAACAGCATGATTAGATCGTTGGAATTAGTATGAACACAATTCCTAATTCAACATTGTGTGGGTGTAGACTTGTGATACAGATAATGGTGTGATATGTGCTGCCCAAAATTATATTCACATTTATTATAATTTTTATTTATCGTGTAATTCATTGTTTATTTAAGCCAATTGTTACATATTAAATGCAATAATTTTCAGTTACATATATTATGAGCCTGCCTGTCAGCATGTCCGACAATCAACAAACCTAATCAGGTGGTAACAACTGTGACAATGTTTAATTTCCTATTTTTTTACGGTATATACTTTTGAGAAATAATCTTTTTAGCTCATATAATCGAGAAAGTGTAGCCTCGTATCTGACAGTGTATTTTGCAATGAAAAATAGAGCTGTATTGATACCTTCAGCAGGTACTGATTTTTGTATTTGATCACTCACTCACTGCAGCCGATGGAGTTCCAAATTATCCACCTGTGTTCATGCGCCCTGTGCCCGTCTGTTAGACATTGTTGGTGGGACAACCTGTACTGGACGGGTGTGGGCTGACGGGCAATATGTTTTAATGGATGGACAGGTTTTTGCTGGATGGATAGACAAATAAGTATGGCCAATTTTTTCAGCAAAGTGTTTTTGGACTGATCAATTTAGCAAGCCATCTGGGGTAGAGGTGTGTGTTGTGTAGTGCCCCTATACTATGAGCTGGTTACATTGTTATAGACACAAAGGAGCGACAAAAAATTACATAGTATACCACCTGTATTATTGGACCTTATCAAAAAAGACCTAAATAGACGGAGATGAAAATGATTGCAATGGCTGCTTCATGCCACAATCTTAAAACTAAAAATGATCATTGCATCCTCATATTAACTATATGGTACTTAGATGTTCTTCTTGTGTCACACTTAATTAGAGAATAATAGATGAATGATTGACAATAACAGCAGATACTCCCATTGATATGTCATAGGGCTGATCGGTTTAAACATTCCTTCATCTCTTGTCAACATTTTGGGAAGCTCACATCTTTTTGCAGTCATTGATTTAAGTTTTAAATATTGCCAATGCAATTTTTATCGAACCAAATCACAATATATTGAAGCAGTCTTTTAGAAAAAAGTCTTTGATTTGGTCAATCACTTTTCTCTTGACATACTCATTCGAGAACAAGCTACTGCAGCCTGTCTAGCAATCCTGTATAAGGAGAGCAAGTTGTGATACTGTTGAGACATTTGAATACTAGATGCATAAAAATGACAAAAAGAGAAGGTAATATTAATCTTAAAATGTCCAGTTATGTCTTTTCTCTTTTACATGAAAGCTCCAATTCAGTGTCAATCAATGGAAGTTAACAGATGGCCAACTTTGAACTGTGTGCATGATAAATATTGTTATAAAATAAATAGACTAGGTAGTTCAGATCATAATCCTATCCTGCTGATTCCTAAATATAAACCTATTAGTAAACAGATATCTGAGAAAGTCAAGGTTCCAGTCAGAGTATGGAGTGGGGAGAACACCGAAAAGCTGCTTTGTGCAATCGAAACGACTGACTGGAAAGTGTTGACGAGCCAAGTCAGTAATGTGTCTGAACATGCTGAAATCGTCACAGACTACCTAGCCTTCTGCCGCCCTAGACGATTGTATACCAACTGTCAACAGGGTCATTTCTAATGACAAATCTTGGGTGACTGGTAAAATCAGGTCTCTCTTCAATGCTCGGTCTGCTGCACTCAAAGATCGAGATTTATACAAACTCCAATCCCTAAAAGCTGAGATCCAGAGAGAAATAAGAGCTGCAAAAAAATCTCATGCTAAGTACGTAGCCGAAGAATTTAAACCTAGCAATACACGATCATGGCAGCAGCTGAAAAAGCTTCAAACAATAAACAACTTCAAACTTCAAACAACTTCAACATCAAACAGACAAACCAATAAACAACTAGCGAAAGAGTGTAACGTTGATCCAGACATTCTCAATGAGTTTTATCTACGCTTTGAGTAGGTACTGCCACCTCCAGTATAACCACCAGGGGAAAGTGACGGGTGTCCTGAGATACGCGTAGATGAGGTCATCAAATGTCTACGTCAAACAGACCCAAAGAAAAGTCCGGGGCCAGATGGTATTCCTGGCAGGGTGCTCAAGATGGCGGCATATTCTCTGAGTCAACCTCTCTGTGATCTATTCAACAGCTGCATCAAGCTGGGTGAGTTTCCACTAATATTAAAAAAACCGCTATAATAAAACCTATTCCTAAATCAAACACTGCCAACGTAGCCAAGGATTATCGACCAGTGGCCCTTATGTCTATCGTGGCTAAAATATTTGAGAGGGTCACCAAATCTATGATATCTGGCTGTATGACGGACGAGTCCCAGTTAGCCTACAGAGAGCGCAGGTCTACAGAGAGCGCAGGTCTACAGAGGATGCACTAGCGATGTTACTTGATATATTTATTAACCATCTTGACTCCAACTCCAAAAACTATGTACGCTGCTTGTTTGTTGATTTTACAAGTGCTTTTAACACCATTACCCCCAATACGCTGATGGACCAACTTGTAAATTCCCCCGACACGACGACATCAACCTTATATACAACTTCCTGACAGATAGGAGACATAAGGTCAAAGTTAAAGGTCAATCCTCTGCTGTCAAAACAACATCCACTGGCAGTCAACAGGGATGCGTCTGGAGCCACTGCTATTCTTCATATATGTCAAGAATATGCCTGTACCACCATATGGTAACTACCACCTGATCAAGTTATGCAGATGACACTATCCTATTAGAGCTCTGCACACCTAAGACACCATCAACACTGGACTCAGCTGCGGAATTCCTCACTGACTGGTTTGTGCCAATGACCTCATACTAAATGGCACAAAAACAAAGGAAATGATTATTAGTAACAAACGTGATAATCAAAGCTGTGATAGCATCATCATTAAGGGTACCGAGGTTCAACGAATCAATCAATTTGTGTACCTTGGCACTTCTATTGACTCAAAGCTCACTTTTAAAGATCATGCCCAGTCTGTCAGTCTGTCAAGCTAGAAAACGGCTTATTATTATGAAACATCTATCATTCCTCAAAGTGCCTAAACCAATCAGATTGAGATGCTATGTCACGTTCATTGAGTGCGTATTTATTTGCCGTCTGTGCACTGTTTATGGTCATATTATGTCCAATTCATATGAAAAATCTATTGACAATGTGACCTCCACAGCAGGTTATCTAGCAGAATGCAGATTCTCCGACGTATCTGATATCTATGAACGTTGTTTTCACAATAAGTGCCTTAGAATGTATGCCACTGAGAATGAGCCTCTTTTTGAGCTAGATAAGCTACCTTCAGGGCGCTACCGTGCCTTGAAGTGTAGAGTTGATATTCGTAAAAACTGTTATAGAGCACAATGCATCAAACTTTTAATTAAAACATATTTCTAAGTATCATTTTATAATGGTACAACACTGCAACATTTTCATATTATACAGTATTTTAATATTTTTATTATGAGCTCAACAGAGGCTTTTATTTCGCAACAACTTGGCAGAGACAGAATAAATTATCCTAATATTGTTAAATTGTTAATATCGAATCGTAATATAATTGCAAATGTATGTGCTTTCATTTCCCTTGCGCCTAATTAAATCGATGATGCACCAACTAAATTATTTGCACTTAAAACCAGAGTTCCCAATTTTAAGTTTTCCTCAAAGGAAAGTTAGTGTAATGGGGTCAGACCAATGTTGTCCTGACCTCTTTTAGCGCCACTGTAGGGAAGCGCATCTCGTTTACTCAAAGGTACTACTGATGCAAGCATCTGACTCACAACTTTGTTTCAGATATTCATAGGTGTTTCTAGTGATGCAAGTTACGTGATTCAGATGTGAAACTCAATCTATAATTGCTGACTTAATATATAAATATAAATGCTTAATTAAACTTGTTTTCTAGCGATTTATGTTATGCGATTAAATTTATCAATCCACAGTGACATTTCACTCAATCCATAAAAAATGTGGAATATTCACTAGCCTTAGATTCTGACTGGTATAATTGTGATGCATTGATACTTGACGCATCAAAGACAGATGTTATGACAGTCTCCTAATTTGATTTTGAGTTGATTTTCTCTAACTAATTGTTCAGGGCATGTTGTCCTCAAACATTCTGACAAATTTAGATATTTAGGAGTAATTTTAGATAAATTACCATTTTGTAAAAAAGGGACTTTTTAGATTAATATTGTCTGTGTATTTATGAGCTGGCTTCTAATGGTTAATGAGGCTTTCCTCACAGCTTGGTTGTTGAAGCAACTCTGAATTCTGATAGGCTGAACATCAGGATATTTAATGTTGGGCTAAGGTCATTAGCTTCCCTTTCATTTCTTTGCCTCAGACAAGGTAGCACTGTACTCTTGAGTTTTTGAAACCCTCCATCCCCCTCCTATCACCTTGTATTTGTTACTCACATGATGTTCTTTCTAGTTTTAGAACGTGTTAGAAGAGTGTCACATGATTACCTGTTACAGTAGAGCACTCAAGTTTTCGAATCAGAGACCGACGCTTGCACAGATTTAGACCGATCATTCTCACGATCTGAATATTTCTGTTTGCGTTTGGAGACTAATCGTGGACTGGTGACTAACCATCACCCAAAGTTCAAACTGTCAGAGCTGGGATGAGTCGGCATTCACCAACCCGTTGGCGTCCTATTCTTCGGCAAAACTTTTATTGCCAGGAATGAAATTTGTTCTTTATACCTGAAGTCTATTTCACGCATTGCGTAAATAAAAGTATAAAGCAATTTTTAAAGTTGCAGCCATTTGATTGTGTAGCAATTATTGAAATGAGAAAAAAAATATGACTTTCAAATCCCATGTCAATGATAATAAACAAAACCTAACCCAGTCATAGCAAACTTTAAGAGAAATCACCATACTCAGAGGGAACAAACTAATTGTACAACAAGTCTGATATACTACTGTTGCAAGCATCTGACTCACCTGTCTGGAAGGCTGGTCAAGCCACAGTTCATAGCCACTACACTCTTCAATGATTGAATTTCCCCCAATCTCGCAGGTAATGTCTGTAGACCCTCATTCCAACCAACCTCTAACGACTCCAGTCTTGGCAGTTTGCAGATGCTGTGGTGGATAAATAACAGAATGTTAAAATACCATGTAATACTGCTTGTTATTTGGTGGAGCAAACACAATTGAACAACGCATTCTATTAATAGGAGAAAGTTTCAGATTGATCAATTACCCATATAAGTTGTAACTATCAGTTATAGATAAATGTACGAATTTTAAATCCCATGTCAAAGAGATTAAATGGAACCCAGTCAAAGCAAACTTTGAGAGAAAAGGTAAGTTTTTGAATGAACCCTTAGCTGCCGTCGTGTACACAAGGTAAATAAATCCAAAGATTGAATATAACCTTATTGCTCTAATTAATATATCTAAAAGAGTCCTAAGAGTCGATAGCAGATGTTTAAACATCATAAATCCAAATTAACTTAAAACTAGACAAGGCAAAAGCATATCAATTTGATCATCAAGCGGTACCATTATTTATACATTTTAACAGTTTTCAAACTGAATTGAATTGGTCTCACTAGTGAAAATTGGTGCCAAGTTATTTAATGACTTGCCTCTGACCATAAAGCTGTGCCCTGATCTCAAATTATTCTAGTTAGACGTCATAAGCCACCTTTTTGGTGGAGAATTATTAAACTTTTCTACTTCATAATACTTGTATTTTTATTTTTCTTCTTCTAAAAAATTTAGCTGTAATCTCTGTATTTTTATGTTTTGGTGTTCCTAGTAGTTCAAACACACTTTCATTATTTATTCTTTTAAAATAAATCCTTGCTACCCCAGTTATCGACCATATTCCTTTGACTTATTAATACTACCAGAATGAATATGGAGTATATACATATACGTGATTATGTGAGCATTGTTTTAATTAAGGTTTTATCCCTGTTTGTTCATATTACTTGTCACAGGTTGCCAGATTATACATTACAAAGTTAGAAGGTTGGTTGTCCCAAATGCCAATAATATTGATAAACCTATGGCATAAAATAATTAAATTAAAATTGGCAATCAGTTGCCACAACTCTGGAAATTGGTATTGCATATCTTTTTCAACATACACTCTGAATCATAAAAATGAAAAATATAGTCTGCTGTGGCTGGCCGATGGCTTCATTTTTGTGTGCCTAATGCTGTTTGCTGACAAAACACTAGAGTCTATAAGTTTTGAAATATTACAATTTAACGCAGTGGAATTGCTGTGTGTGCCCCTGTGCGATTTAAGATGGTTGAGATACAATGCTTGGATGGAGCTTGAATTTGCTACTCTGTGACAGGGATTTGCGAGATCTGGTTTCTATTATCAGCGCTAATAGTGATGATGTGTAAATTTGCTGTAAGGTATGATATGGGCAAGATACTGAAACCTGGTGGCCTGAAGTTAGGAGAGGCAAGCTCATAAGACTTATAGGTATTAAAATAATTAAGAGTGTACTGTGATCACATTTACCCCCTTCATGGGTACTGAAATGACTTAGGTAAAATAATGAATAAATCTGCCAGTCCTTGTTTTAGAATCCCAATATTTCTTTATCATGTGGAGGGTTCTAAAATTACTGGTTCCTCTATCATACCTAGGTACTTTATATATTCTGCTTTCACAATTGAATATGGGTTCCATTTTCATATTAGGAACAATAATCTAAGTCGGCATTCAATACTCATAATCTGATATTATAAGTGATGTCATGATAGAAGACAAGACTACAGGTTCACATCAAATCTTCATTGTGATATGAATATTGTATCATTGTATTGTGCTGATTGTGAGGCCTCTATAGAATTCAATGCTTTTCATTGTTTCAACTTTTGGTAAACAAAAGAATCCTTTATATGCTGAGCCTGATACTTTTCAATAGAGAATAAATATAGCATGTCAGCTTGCATCCAAGTTTATATGAGAAAACTGAGAATAAATTTCTAGAAATGCTGCATTAAATGAATGGAAAATACGATAGAGTGACCCTAAATGATTCTTCTATTTGCAACGTCACAACGAGGTCATACAAAAAAGTGGACGCTTTTAGCATTTGTAGAAGTGCATTTTAATTGAGTCATCTGGTTAATAAAAGATAACATTTTGCCAACATTTCATCACGTTGTATGAAATTAATGATTTTTTTCATTCATTTTGTCGATTAAATAGTAATTACACCGCTAAGCCTGGATAGTAACTTTCAATCATTTTGTGATGGTTTCAGCATCAAATTTAAAAAAATGTAGGGGGAGATAAAGAGGAAATCATATAAGTCACTTAGAAGCAGAAATAACATCAAGTTGATAACAAGATGCTGCTGTTTGTAAAGCAATTTTGAAACTCCAAATCCGATCAAAAATGATTGAGTTATGTTGACTGTAAACCGATGATAATATTATCATTGCTTACAACACCTTCCAATGACGTTGTGTTGCCCACAATTGAGTGCCTCATTTCAGCTATATGTAGTGTCCTGTCTAGGTTGATAATCAAGGCTATGGGTGCAATTGATTATGTTACAAAAATTAATAAAAGTTTGTTATCATATTTAAATTAAGGTGAGATAATCTAGTATTTACCCTAAAATATACAGCCTATATCTTGCTCATGAAATTGGTCACAGCTTTAGAGTGTCACAATACACAAATTAGTAATATTTACTTCTAAACTTATAACTATTGATAACTTATAATCGTTTAGTTGAGGGACGAAAAATCATGCTGCTAGATATTTTGTCATCACTCGCACATACAAATCTTCTGCAAGTAAGTATAGCTATACTCTTAATATTTACAAGTAGGGGATGATCTAATGAAGTCATTTGCCGAACAATCAAGCAGGCCTATTGAGATTTTCAATCTTGGAATATTTTTCCATAAAGTAATTGTTATTATTATAATTACCTAACTATGGATTTAATTACTTCTTTTTATAAGAATAATACGGAATCTTCAAGTGGGAGATGTGTGATGGAAGTCAACAAAAGTATTTGATATAGAAAAACATATTATTGTTATATGGTTAGTAGGGCTTTCGGTTAGAAGATGTGTCTTTGCCCATTTAAGCCTGCATTACCAGACTAAAATCCATTTTTTACAGCACAATTGGTGTGAACTTAATTAGTGCTGCCACAAAAAATGAATTTACTATGATATTCAAGAGCCTGTCTGCAAACATGTCTGATAAACAACAAAACCGATAAGGTGGTAACAACAGTAATTATTTTGTCTTTTTGTCCTGTGACGGTAATTATTTTCTCCTTTTTGTTTTTGTAAATACTTTTGAGAGAGAAACTGCTTTAGTTCATAACATTAAGAAAGTTTCGACTGCTTGCTGAACAACGAAAACAAGAAAAAGGAGTTACCAGTAATGCTGCCAGTAGAAGGTCCCATAAATGAAATCAGTGAAACAGAAGTCAAGATCCAGCTAGAGAAGATGAAAGCACACAAAGCCACAGGACCTGACCAACTACCAATAGAGGTTGTGAAACTGCTCAAAGAGAGAAGGATATAATGGATGACGGCATGTTTGAATAACATCATTTCAGACAGGATACCACAAGAATGGAGAGAAAGTGTGATAACACCTATATACAAAGAAAAAGAAGACCCCTTGGAATGCGGAAACTATCGCGGTATATAGCTTCTGAGCCACTGTTTGAAGCTTCTGGAGAGGACTATAGAGCAAAGAATAAGAGGACTGGTAAAAATCAAGGAAAATCAGTATGGTTTTCAGAAAGACAAGTCTACAACAGAGCCAATGTTCTGCCTCAGAATTCTCCAAGAAAAATTCAGAAAACGAAACAGAGACCTACACCTGGTGTTCGTAGGTCTTGAAAAAGCATACAACACTATCCCGAGGGAGCTGATTTGGTTCTGCTTGAGAAAGCGACAAGTTCCAGTGTCCTATATAAAAATCATAATGGACATGTATGAAAACTGAACGACTGAAGTAAAAACTAACTCTGGCAATACAGAAAGAATCCACATAGAAGTTGGACTACACCAAGGATCTGCGCTGAGCCCGTTGCTCTTCATAATAATCATGGACGTGATAACGGAGGACATTGACGAGGACCCACCGTGGGCAATGCTATTTGCCGACGACCTGGTTCTATGCGATCAAGATAGAGGGAGCCTAGAGAGGAGGTTAGAGATCTGGAGGGAGAAAATGGATAGTGTCGGAATCAAGCTAAGCAGAATGAAGACGGAGTACCTACAATCTGAAGGAAACCAAGGAGACATCTATTTGAAGAAGTATGCAGTGAGGAGAGGGTTCCATTGCCAAAGTGTTCTTAATTTAAATACTTGGGGACCACTATTCATCAAGAGGGAGGATGCCGCAAGGAAGTGGAGCTGAGGATATCGAAGGCATGGAACAAATGGAGAGAGCTCACAGGGGTATTATGTGACAAAAAGATGCCATGCAAACTGAAAGTTCTAATCTACAAAACATCAATACGACCAACTCTTCTCTATGGAAACGAAACATGGCCAATAACGGGACATCTGTCAGATAAGATGGCCTCATGCGAAATTCGCATGGTCCGGTACTGTCTTGGGATCAGCCTTGAGGAACATAGGAGGAATGAAGATATTTTACAAGAAGCAAAAGTGGTGCCAATTAAAGACCTGATGAGAAGTAAGAGAATGCAGTGGTTTGGACATGTTCAAAGACGAGATAGTCAGGAAGACATCAGAAAAGTATGTGAGATGGAGATAGATGGCAATAGACCTAGAGGCCGCCCTAAGCAGAGATGGAGTGATACAATAAATGCGGACCTCAGATGGCTGGATCTTGATAGCAGCGATGTGGAAGACCGGAGCAGATGGGGAAGTCTGGTTGAGCTTGGTATCAAGCAATAACCCGCCACCCGTACAGGACAAAGGCGGTGAAAGGTGAAAGGTGAAATTAAGAAAGTTTAGCGGCACATCTGGCAGTTCAATGATTCAATGAAAAAGAAGCTGTGTTGATACCTTTAGTCGGCGTTGATTTTTATTTTTAAGCACTCACCACCAGGTAAGTGGCTGACAGGATACCCGACCGTTAGCCTGTGTCCATGCGGACACAGTTGGGGGACAACCTGTACTGGACCGGTACAGTCGGAAGGGCAACTTGTTTTATTGGACAGACCAATTTTGCTGAATAGGCATGGGCGGATAATCAAAACGGAATGCCCAACTGCTTCAGCTTGATCTGAAGCCTTTACCGACTGGCCCCTAGTGAAATTACATTATTGCTAGCAAGGTACTTAGTTGACATTATGCTGAGAACAGCTTAAGTTAAGAGAATGTATGTGCCAGTTAAAAGTCTTCATCCACAAGAAGAGATGTTAGGGCCCGTGTAAAATTTACACAAATTTGGAGCAGTCCAGTGCTCTAAATCACAAGATTGCTCTTGTATGATGACTGTAATGACTGAATAATTCAAAACACAACCTGTGTTACTGACCCTTATTTGAGCAGACCAGAATAGACCTAGATGAGCGTGCATGCAATGACTGGTTCATGTTCTAGCTTGAATTTAAAAAAACAAGCAAGCATTTTCACATTTACTACACGGCACTTAGACGTACTTCTTGTGTTACACTTGTTTAGACAAAGAGGGGAATAAGTGACAATAACAGCAGGTACTCCCATTATTATGTCATAAAACTGATCAGTGTAAACATCCCTCAATCTCTAGCCCGCATTTGGTGATGCTCACTTCCTTTTGCCATAAATTTATCTAAGCAATGGATCTTGCCAATGCGACGCCCATCGAATTAAGTGACAATATATTGAAACAGTCTTGTAGAAACCAGTCTGCTGGTATCCAGTCATTATGAAGTGCAGTGAAGTGAAAAAGTTATGTTTGTCATCTTACATGTCAGCTCTTTGTTGTTTGAGTATGCAGTACATGCTTGGCACTGAGAACTTTACTCTGAATAATATAAGAAAATATGGCTGTGTATACAGAAACTTACTGTATTAGCCGCATGATTACTGAAAATAAGCGAAGGCTCTCAAAAAATTATTGAACCTACTAATCTGTGCCTTTCCCTTGTACAGAGACAGCTAGAGATTGATAGTTGTATCATCAAAGAATGCAGCAGTGTTTCTGTTGGAGGGGAGGGGAGCGGGGCGCCTCACAGCGCCTCTGTCAAACCAAAAAAGCTTTATCTCTTTAACCCAAGAGTTCATTTGGTGTTCCACTGCACAGGATAGTCAATGATGACAGGATCACATCTGAAGGCTAAAACTCCATCCTGATTAGGAAGCCCTAACCTGAGCAACCCTGATTATCACAATAAACAACATTTTAAATGATTTAGATTTAGATATGTTTATAATCTTAGCAATCTTAGAAGCTGTGCCCATTTCATATTTTCATAAGGATGTCAAATAACTCTATTTTAGTAAAAAATCTTTTCGTACTTGATAGTACGTTTTAGTAATTACTACATCGTAATTTTGAACTTAATTTAACTAATTGGTATTGGAAATCTCAGATTATCTTAATCTTTACCAGAAAGTGATGACGTAACGGAGTCATTTGCCCAATAATCAAGTTATGGATGTTCCTAAACTGGTTTGGCAGATCAAGCAACATTTATCAAGCTGGTCTACATTGCCATACAGAGCAGCGCCAACCTTTCTTGCACTAATTAACAACAGTCCAAGGCTGGAATATCATCCTAAAACTCTGTTGATTTGATGACTGCTGGCCTGATTCTTACCTGGGGTGTATTGCTATGTAGGCGAATTGAGATTTTCAATCCAAGAATAATTCTTGCCAAAGTAATTGTTATTATTATAATTACGAAATAATAGATTCACTTGGTTGTTTTATAAATACAGGATTTTCAAGTGGGAGATATGGAGTTAAAGTTATCACAAATATTTTCCTGAATTAATATCACACAACATATTATTGTGATAAAATTATGGTTATTAATGTACTGTACAACTATTGGTTAGAAACTGTGTCGTTTGCTTATTTAAGCCTGCATGACAAGAATAAGTACCACTTTTAACAGCATGAGAAGAGCGTTTGAATTTGTAAGAACAGGATTCCTAATTTGGCAATATGTGGGCGTAGACTTGTGAAACAGATAGTAGTTTGAACTTGAACTGTGCTGCCCAAAATTGCTTATTATTGTTATGATTGATTATGATATTGATTGATTATTTGAGCCAGTTGTTACATATTAAATGAAATTATATTCAGTTGCATAGACTATGAGCCAGCCTGCCAGCGTGTCAGACAAAAAACAAAACTAATTAAGGAAGTATAGCCTCATATCTGACTGTGCATTGATACAATGGTAAATCGTTGATTTTTATTTTTAAACACCCACCCGAGGTGTGTGGCTGATGGGATTCGAAACGTTCCACATGTGTCCATGTGCCCCTTGACCATCTGTTGGACAAATCTAACGGGACAACCTGTACTAAAAAGGCATAAGCAGATGGAAAATTTGTTTTAATGGACATACAGTTTTAGCTGAATGGATAAACCAAATTGAATGGCGAATCTTTTTCAGCTCAATGACCTCCTCCCACTTGCCCTAAATGAAATTACACTGGCGGCAGAGCGTTTTTGGACTGATCAATCCAACAAGCCACCTGGGAAAGAGGTATGTGTTGGGTATACCATGAATTGGCTACATTTTTTTAATAGAAAGAGAGGGGCAACAAAAAATTACAAAGTATACAACATGTATTATTGAACCTCATCGGGACAGACCTAAATAGACCAAGATGAACATGCATGCTTTGGCTGGTTCATGCCACGAAGTTAAAATTAAAAAACCGCTCAATTCATCCTTATATTAACTGATATGGCACTTGTATGCACTTCTAGTGACACGCCTATTAAGACAATAATAGGGGAATGAGTGGCAAAACAGCAGACTGATCAGTTTAATTGTTCCTTTATCTCCAGCCCACATTTTGTGAAACTCACTTCATTTTGCAATCATTGATTTAAGTTTCATGAATTGCCAATGCAACGTCAATCTTGAAATAATCCCTTGAAAGTATCAAGTTAAACTTCCTCGCATTCAATCCAATTAAAATATTGTTTTGAGCCAATGCACATATTCTAATTGACCACATGACCAGAGCAACACTTGCATCTATTAGACATGAACTGAACAAAGTTTCAAAACTCTTCTTTCCTGTAAAATTCTAATTAGGTTAGTTTTGAAACCATGGTCAACAAATTAAAAAAAGAGTTTACTTTTATTTATTTCTCAATGTAATGTAAAATAATAAATCATTCTTTCGTTTGTTATTTATCACTTCTGTTGTGACAACTCATGCCAACCCTATTAATTTGATCAAAATTTTTAGCGCTTCTTTTTTTTTTCATTCTTTTGCTAATCTGCTAATCAATTTCAACCTAAGACCACCTCCAGTATGCAGTAAATTTATTACTTTGTGAGGCCTTACGTTGTTCTCTAGGCTTTGAAAGTCGAGGTTCCACCCTGAACCCTATATCGGGAGGTTGTGGGTGGGGGGGGGGGGGGGCTTACAGCTGAGAATAATTGATATGACACTGCGCTGCATAGGATAGTCAATGATGGCAGGTTCACATTTTAAAGCTAGAAGTCTGTTTAGGGAGCTCAAATCTGAGCAACCCTGATTGTCACAATGAACAACATGGAAAATGAATTATGGTGATCTATTAATAATAATAGTAAAACTAGTAATTGAAAGATTATTGAACTGAGGAAATTTTAAGTTTGATACGCCACATTATCATGAAAACAGCGTCATTTTGCTCTATTTTTCAGTAACAAAGTTTTCTTATGCAATGGTAATCGGCTACATTTAGTTACTTTTACAGGATAATACACCCTTGGCATCATATCTTTTAACATAATTCTACTTGATAGAGTTGAAAGTCTCAGATTATGACTATCAATAAACTTGTCTTATTGACTTACTGTACAAATTATGTTTATTTTTAATTGGTACAGAGTTGATTTGTTATTAGATGAGGTGATGAGGACTAATTAATTTGCTAAAAATAGTCTCATCATGCTGCATTTTTGTTCTGGTCGATTATCTTGCAAATTGCCAAAAATAGATATAATTCATTAAATTAATATTATGCCTTATTGATAACTTCCCTCATACTAGGAAAGGTTGCTCCAACATAATAAAATGATAATAATGATAATGGAAATTTAAATAATGATAGTAATGATATATGTTTGTATTATGCACACGTATAGTCAGTCAGTTTGGCGCAGTGGTTAGAGTGTCTGTCACTTGACCAGAAGGTTGTGGGTTCAAACCCAGGCCGGACCTTTGACTGATCACTTTGACTGATCACACAGTCCCTTCGGATCAGGTCTACAAATAATGGAGGTCTTCTGTATGTACAACACCATCGTGCATGCAGATTAGAGAACCCTCCTGTATGGTATAGCTCTAGACAGGAGGATGCTGTCATCAACCACTGCAGCTCTGGCCCTGTAGCGCTATGCTTCACGCAGGGTTAAAGCTGTCAGTGGTTGAAAAGTGGCACTAATGAGTCAGAAACTTAGTCGTCACTATAAACCTCTTCCTATGCCGCACCTCGGTGCAGTCATTGTCTACCTAGACGGACAGCAAAATATAAAACACATGAATCTCATTGGATTAATGAGTATTGCCCCTCATGTTAATGGAAGAAGACAACGACTTAATTGAGCGATCAAGGTGTAAGGTCATTGATATAATATCTGATAGTTATATTTTGTACCAAGTTTGCCCTGTATACTTAACAAAGTTTGAAAAGGTTACAGTCCCGTAGATCTAGAATAGGTCAGATGTATTCCATCATAGAAAGCTAAGTAAAGTAGATATTTCATGTCAGCTTGGAAAAGCTCCATTGGGCTATGTACTGAAATGCCGATAAACTGCAAACCCAACATTAGGAGCATAGAGCACCATTGAAAAGTGCTGCTTTGCACCCTCAGGGATTATTACTTTCCCTATATTTTTTTTAGATCAGTTTTTGAGAATTGGCACCGGTATTGTGATATTTCAGATAGTTTAAGTGTCACACAATATTATATCAAACGTAATTTTAATTCGGTAAATTGCAATTCAAATCTGTATGCAGCATTACTTTGAAGAGTATTAAGAAATCACATCATTTGCTGGTGTCTTGCTGAACATTGATCCAGTTATGCATCTTCCAAAACACTATTTCCAAGGTGGTATAGAAACATTGCGGCAGCAGAAATCATATCCCATTACACTCATGCTATCTTTTGACAGGACAATCCAATGCTCTAATAGCATTGGAATGAAAAGTACCACCATTATGATGAGAGGAAGAACCGAACGTTGTGACAGTTTTATGAAAAAACATTACCACAATGCATCTCATTTTGAACATTATCAGTGGCTATGAGGTGGTTGTCACATTATTATAAAACAAACTTCATGAGATGGTCATAAAAAAATGCTGTAGTGATGGAAGAACTGCTATAACATTGTTAATTTTTGATAGCATGATCATAACATCATTAAAGTGCTAATAATTTATAAGCTGTTTTCTCACATTTAACAGTGATGTATCATCATGTCAAAAATAATGTTTGACTAATACTTAGAACCAAAGAATCTGCTATAACTGAATCTGAACATTGTGATTACCATTCTGTATCCAATTAGACAATAACCCAATCCTATCATTTTCACAGCATGTATTAATTAATAAATTTGTATGCAAAACATTGTTACAATGTTCACCGTTTGCTGGGTTTCTGACCTTCATTTGTAACAAGAAGTCAAACAGTTTTTAGGTTATGGAATATAGGGATCACAAAAATTCCCAGGGATCAATATATTACTAGCATTTATAAACTTGGATTGTCCGCTTTTTGATAGGTAAACCATAAAGAATTATTCATATATTTGATTATAAACCTAGACATGACATTCTATGGATATTGAGGCACTGAGGGACTTCATTGTGGGCAACAAACATCATTGGAAGGTGTAGAAGCAATGATGCTATCATTGATTTTCTGTCCACAATCCACATTTTTTGATCATAACTCGATCAATTTTGATCGGATTTTGAGTTTGAAAATTTCAATAGGTTTAGCAGCTTATCTCATTTACGGCAAAACAGATTTGGAAGTCAGTGACTTGTTACCCCACAAACTTGATATACATATAGAAAGTCTTTCGTTCTGCTAAACAAAATCCACAAGAAATTCAGAAGAATAGAAACAAAAGACAGTGGATATTCTAGTTTGTATCAACTGATGTGTCTTTTGATTGAAAGCCCAGCAGTTTTGAATTCGACACCCTATACTAAAATTAAAGGTAAATGCTAATTTCATGTATCAAATTTGGCCCTCAAATCGATTCCACACCGAGATATGGAAAGGTAGTGACTTTGAAAAAGAATTTCAATGTGCAAAAAATTTTGCTAAACTGAACTAATACTAAGCAAAAGTAATGGATAAAAATTCATGCAGCAGCAGTGAATTTTTGTCAATTCTAACTTCAATAACATCCGAAAATTAATAAGTTTTATTATTAATACACACAATTAAATTTTATTTTGATTCTGTAAGGTTTTGGTAGCTTTGGTCTTAGCCTTGTATAATATGTATAAAGTTTCCTCTTTTTTCTCTATGATACTTTTGAATTTCTTGCCACAAGCTGGTATTGTTGGTATGTCGGGTAGATTCAGTAGGCTAGTGAATTCGCCATAAGGGCTAGGGGACTTGACCCTACCAATTTTCAGCGTGTCAATTTTGAAAAACCTCTTGTTTTTAATTACCGGGTGCCCAGAGGGCCTCATTGTGAGATTATTTGGAATTATGAATGAATTACGCTAGTTTACTTGGTGCAATAGCCAATTACCATGATTTTCCCCATTGACTGCCCTTAAAAGACGATATCATCATGATATACTTGTGACGTAGAAAAGATGTCTTTTATATGTTCGTGCCTACAATCTGAGCGAATAACTATAGCCAACGTCGCTAGGCACTGATTTTCTTCATCCTTGATTTGGGTACACCAATCTACACATATTTACAATTAAGACCAATAAAACGATGGTCTTTTATAAAAGACTCAGGAAATCAAATTTGAGTCCACAGTTGCAAACAATTTGATATGGTCTTCTACTATATAGCTAATCTGCAGGAGTGAACTCTCACTGCAGGAGCCATTGAATATTCTCAGAGTTGACAATAACAGGATAATTTCATTTATTGAACCCACCATGCACAGACCATTTATAAGAGATTTTTATAAAGGAACATTACACGGGACACTTTTTTGTGTAAATACCTAGAGATAATAATCAGCCATCACTCTATTGTTTCTTGGGGGATTAGGCATCACATCCATTGTAAAATTAATGTAATTGAAATTATTCTAAGGAGACAGGAGACACCTATACTATTGTTTAGGTGAACAAGCTGAGAGTTGTTCTCACAAGATGTCTCAATAACAATAACAAACCGAGGTGAAATCACCAAGCAGGGTTTATGGTTATGGTTAATCTATCACATTGGGCCTATTTTAAAATTGGCAATACACAGTATACAAAACATATTAAAAAAATTTATTTAAGTGTTAACAGCTGAGAAGAAATGTCTTTCCCTGATCTGACAAGACACTAGAGTCTAGAAGTTTTGAAATATTACAACAGAACGCAGTGGAATTGCTGTGTGTGCCCCTGTGCGATGTAAGATGGTTGAGATACAATGCTTGGATGCTGCTCGAATTTGCTACTCTGTGACAGGAATTACGAGATCTAGTTTCTATTATCAGTGCTTATAGTGTTGCTTGATGTGTAAATTTGCTGTAAATTTATGATCTGAAGAAGATACTGAAACTTGGTGGCCTGAAGTTAGAAGAGGGATTCTCATAAGACTTAACAAGTTATCTTATAGGTATTAAAAAATTAAGAGTGTACTGTGATCACATTAACCCCCTTCATGTGTACTGAAATGACTTATGTAAAATAATAAATAAATCTGCCGGTCCCTGATTTAGAATCCCAATATTTCCCGGTCATGTGGAGGTTTCTAAGATTACTGGTTCTTCTATCATACCTAGGTACTTTTTGTATTCTGCTTTCAAAATTAAATTTGGGTTCCATTTTCATATTAGGAACAATAATCTAAGTCAGCATTCAACACTCATAATCTGATATTATTTTAAGTGATGCCATGTTAGAAAACAAGACTACAGGTTCACATCAAATCTTCATTGCGATATTTATATTGTATCATTGTATTGTGCTGAGTGTGAGGCCTCTACACGATTCAATGCTTTTCATTGTTTAAAATTTGGAAAACAAAAGAATCCTTTATATGCTGTTCATGATTCTTTTCAATAGAGGATAAATGTAACATGTCAGCTTGCATCCAAAGTTTATATGGGAAAACTGAGAATAAATTTTAAGAAATGCTGCATTAAATGAAGGGAAAATACGATAGAGTGACCATTAATGATTCATCTATGGGCAACGTCACAACGAGGACACACAAAAAATAATTTTTTGCTAACATTCCGTTATGTTTTATGAAATTCATGATTTTTCGCATTCATTTCGTGGAATAAATAGTAATCAAACCACCAAGCCTGGACAATAACTTTCAATCATTTTGTGATGGTTTCTGCATCAAATTTAAAAAATGTAGGGGGAGATAAAGAGGAAACCATATAAGTCACTGAGAAGCAGAAATAACTTCAAGTTGATAACAAGATGCTGCTGATTGTAAAGTGATTTTGAAACTCGAAATCCAATCAAAATTGATTGAGTTAGGAACATAAAAACCTGAATTGTTGACAGTGAACCAATGATTATATCATTGCTTACTACACATTCCAATAATGTTGCGTTGCCCACAATTGAGTGCCTCACTTCAGCTATATGTAGTGTCCTGTCTGGGTTTATAATTAAGTCTATGGGTGCAATGGATTATGTTAAAAAAATTAATAAAAAATTGTTATCATATTTAAATTAAGGTGCAATAAATAATCTAGTATTTACCCTAAAATATACAGCCTATATCTTGCTCATGAAATTGGTCACAGCTTTAGAGTATCACCATAGACAAAATTAGTAATATTTACTTCTAAACTTATCCGTGATAATTATTAATCATTTAGTTGAGGGACAAAAAATCATGCTGCTAGATATTTTGTTATCACTCTCACATACAAATCTTCTGTAAATAAGAGTAGGTATACTCTTAATCTTTACCAGTAGGGGATGATCTAATGAAGTCATATGGCAAACAATCAAGTAGGCCTATTGAGATTTTCAATCTTGGAATATTTTTCCTTAAAGTAATTGTTATTATTATAGTTGCCTAACTATGGATTTAATTACTTCTTTTTATAAAAATAATACAAAATCTTCAAATGGGAGATGTGGGATGGAAGTCAACAAATTTATTTTGATATAGAAAAACATATTATTGTGATATGTTTAGTAGGGCTTTCGGTTAGAAGATGTGTCTTTGCCCATTTAAGCCTGCATTACAAGACTAAAATCCATTTTTTACAGCACAATTGGTGTGAACTTGATCAGTGCTGCCAAATAAATGAATTTACTATGGAATTCATGAGCCTGTCTGCAAACATGTCTGACAAACAACAAAATCGATAAGGTGGTAACAACAGTAATTGTTTTGTCTTTTTGTCCTGTGACAGTAATTCTTTTCTCCTTTTGTTTTTGTAAATTCTTTTGAGAGAGAAACTGCATTACTTCATAAAATTAAGAAAGTTTAGCGGCATATCTGGCAGTTCAATGATTCAATGAAAAAAAAATAAAGCTGTGTTGATACCTTTAGTCAGTGTCGATTTTTATTTTTAGGCACTCACCACCAGTTAAGGTAATGTCAAAGACCGATCCCAATATCAACATATCATATACTGTTGGAAAGGTGCCGAGCTACTGAAAATGAATAATTGAACAAAAACTTGATTCAATGACGTTGTGTCATTTTAGGGAGGAAATGAGGCAGAAAACGCTGTTTTTGTCAAAGCAGATGGAGTAGTCAAATTAAATGCAAGAAATTTCAAACCAGGTGGAATATATACTTAGAGATTGCGTTCATCGTAAAATTTGATTTTCTTTGATATATGACTAGTCTAAACTGACTTTTTACGTCACGCCATAAAACGCATTTTTTTTTGTGAAGCCGTGAAAATATGTGAAATTTCAATCATTAATTCGGAACAGATCATAGGCTCGAAACAAAATCAATTATGATTTTTCCCTAGAGTACACTTCAAATGTCATACCTATTAACTTTCAACAAATTAGCTTGCATATTGCAAAAACAGTAGACTCTTGAACACAGCTAATATTTTTTGCAACTTTTGCATAACATCAAATGTGCTGTCCAAATGACCATTATTGTGGCCAAACAAAGTTTTTTTGAAAGATCTCACATACGAAGCCGCTTTCATTAGCCATGGTGCACACAGGAAATGCCAAAAGATTTTTTCCCTGCATCTTTCTTTTTCTTGAATTTGACGCAAAAGAATGCCAAAAAACAGCTATTCTTTAGGTTTTTTGAGGTGTTTTTGGCCATTCTTTTGCGTTAAATTCAAGAAATACGAAGATGCAGTGAAAAAATCTGTTGGCATTTCCTGCTTTCACCATGGGTAATGAAAGCGGCTTCGTATGTGAGAACTTTCAAAAAAACTTTGTTTGGCCACAATAATGGTCATTTGGACAGCACATTTGACATTATGCAAAAGTTACGAAAAATACCAGGTGTATTCGAGAGTCTACTGTTTTCGCAATATGCAAGCTAATTTCTTGAAAGTCAATATGTATGACATTTGAAGTGTACTCTAAGGGAAAATCATAATTAATTTTGTTTCTAGCCTATGATCTGTTCTGAATTAATGATTGAAATTTCACATATTTTCACGGCTTCACCAAAAAAAATGCATTGTATGGCGTGACGTAAAAAGTCAGTTTAGACTAGTCATATATCAAAGAAAATCAAATTTTACTATGAACTCAATCTCTAAGTATGCATTCCACCTGTTTTGAATTTTCTTGCAATTAATTTGACTCCTCCATCTGCTTTGACAAAAACAGCATTTTCTGCCTCATTTCCTCCCTTTAATGACACAACGTCATCGAATCAAGTTTTTGTTCAGGTATTCATTTTCAGTAGCTCGGCAGCTTTCCAACAGTATATGATATGTTGATATTCGGATCGGTCTTTGACATTACCTTAAGTGGCTGACAGGATACCTGACTGTCAGCCTTACATTGTTGCTAGCATGGTGCCATTATGCTGAGAACAGCTTAAATTAAGAGATTGTATGTGCCAGTTAAAAGTCTTCATCCACAAGAAGAGATGTTAGAGCTCGTGTAAAATTTACACAAATTTGGAGCAGTCAAGTGCTCTAAATAGCAAGATTGCTCTTGTATGATGACTGTAATGACTAAATACTTTAAAACACCACCTGTATTACTGACCCTTATTTGAGCAGACCTAAATAGACCTAGATGAGCATGCATGCAATGACTGGTTCGTTTTCTAGCTTGACTGATCAGTGTAAACATCCCTCAATATCTAGCCCACATTTGGTGATGCTCACTTCCTTTTGCCATCATTGATCTAAGCCAAGATCTTATCAATGCGACGCCTATCGAATTAAGTCACAATATATCGAAACAGTCTTTTAGAAACCAATCTGATCAAACACCTATTTTCTCTTGACATACTCATTCGAGAACAATCTACAGCAGCCTGTCTAGCTATCCTGTATAAGGAGAGCAAGTTGTGATACTGTTGAGATATTTGAATACTAGATGTATAAAAATGACAAAAAGAGAAGGTAGTAAAAATTTTAAAATGTCCAGTTATGTCTTTTCTCTTTCCATGAGATCTTCAATTCAGAGTCGATCAATGAAACTTAATAGATGACCAATTTTGAATTGTGTGCATGATAAATATTGCTAATATTGTTAAATTGTTAATAGTTAATCGTAATATAATTGCATATGTATGTGCTTTCATTTTCCTTACGCCTAATTAAATTGATGATGCGACAACTAAATTATTTGCACTTAAAACCGGAGTTCCCAATTTTAAGTTTTCCTCAAAGGAAAGTTATTGTAATGGGGTTAGACCAATGTTTTCCTGACCTCTTTTAGCGTCGCTGTAGGGAAGCGCATCTCGGATAATCAGAGGTACTACTGTTGACTCACATGTTTGTCTCAGATATTCATAGGTATTTCTAGTGATGTGAGTTACGTGATTCAGATGTGAAACTCAATCTATAATTGCTTACAAAAAATATAGACTTAATATGTAAATATAATGCTTAAATAAAAACTTGTTTTCTAGTGATGCATGCTATGCGATTTAATTTATCAATCCATAGTGACCTTTCACTCCATCCATAAAAAATGTGGAATAATCACTAGCCTTAGCTTCTGACTGGTATAATTTTCATGCATTGATACTCAATGCATCAAAGACAGAAGGTGTAGAAGCAATGATGCGATGATTGATTTTCTGTCCACAATCCAGGTTTTTTGTTCATTAACTCGATGAATTTTGATCGAATTTTGAGTTTGAAAAATACAATAGATTAAGCAGCTTATCTCATTTACGGCAAGAAAAGATTTGGAACTCAGAGGTTTATATGGATTTTGTAGTTCAATAGCTGTAGGAATCATCATCTCCTTATTTGTATACATATTTAAACCAGAGTTGCTACCCCACAAATTTGATATACATATAGTAAGTCTTTTGTTCTGCTAAACAAAATCAACAATAACTTTAGCAGGATAGAGGCAAACGACATTGGATATTCTAGTTTGTATCAACCGATGTGTCTTTGTTTGAAAGGCCAGCAGTTTTGAATTTAACACCCTATGATAGAATTAAATGTAAATGCTAATTTCATGTATCCAATTTGACAATTTAGTATCCAACAGTTTCCTCTATTCTTTTTCCTCCATGATAGTTTTGAATTTCTTGCCACAAGCTTGTACAGCTGGTATGTCGGGTAGATTAAGTAGTGAATTCGCCCATAAGGGCTAGGGGACTTGACTCTACCAATTTTCAGCGTGTCAATTTTGAAAAACGTCTCGTTTTTAATTACCAGGTGCCCAGAGGGCCTCATTGTGAGATTGGTTGGAATTATGAATGGAATACGCTGGTTTACTTGGTGCAATAGCCAATTACAATAATTTTCCCCTTTGACTGACCTTAAAAGAGGATTGCACCATGATATTCCTGTGACTTAGAATAATCTGTAATGTATATCCTATGTTTTTGCCTACAATCTGATCAATTGACTATAGCCAACGTCACTAAGCACTGATTTTCTTCATCCTTGATTTGGGTACACCAATCTACACATTTTTAAAATTAAGACCAATAAAACGATGGTCTTTTATAAAAGACTCAGGCAATCAAATTTGAGTCCATAATTGCAAACAATATGATATGGTCTTCTACTATATAGCTCATCTGCAGGAGTGAACTCTCACTGCAGGAGCCATCGAATATTCTCAGGGTTGACAATAACAGGATAATCTCATTTATTTAACCCACCATACACAGACCATTTATAAGAGATTTTATAAAGGAACATTACACAGGACACTTTTTGTGTAAATACCTAGAGATAATAATCAGCCTTCACTCTATTGTTTCTTGGGGGATTAGGCATCACATCCATTGTAAATTTAATGTAAATGAAACTATTCTAAGAAGACAAGAGACACCTATACTCGTTTAGGTGAACAAACTCAGAGTAGTTCTCACAAGATGATGTCTCAATAACAAAAACAAACCCATGTGAAATCACCAAGCAGGGTTTATGGTTATGGTTAATTTATCATATCGGGCCTATTTTAAAACTGGAAATACACAGTGTACGAAAAATGTATAAAATTTGTATTCAAATGTTAACAGCTGAGAAGAAACGTGTTTCCCTGATCTGACAAAAAACTAGAGTCTAGAAGTTTTGAAATATTCGAACATAACGCAGTGGAATTGCTGTGTGTGCCCCTGCGCGATGAGATACAACGTGCTTATAGTGTTGCCTGATGTGTAAATTTGCTGTAAGGTTATGATCTGGGCAAGATACTGAAACTTGGTGGCCTGAAGTTAGAAGAGGCAAGCTCATAAGACTTGACAAGTTATCTTACAGGTATTAACGTAATTAAGAGTGTACTGTGATCACATTAACCCCCTTCATGTGTACTGACATGCTTTAGGTAAAATAATGAATAAATCTGCTGGTCCCTGTTTTAGAATCCCAATAATTCTCTGCCATGTGGAGGTAATTGTATCATTGTATTATGCTGAGTGTGAGGCCTCTGTACAATTCAATTCTTTTCATTGTTTCAACTTTTGGTAAACAAAAGAATCCTTTATATGCTGTGCCTGATTCTTATCAATAGAGAATAAATGTAGCATGTCAGCTTGCATCCAAAGTTTATATGAGAAAACTGAGAATAAATGTTAAGAAATGCTGCTATAAATGAAGGGAAAATACAATAGAGTGACCCTAAATGATTTATCTATTCGCAACGTCACAACGAGGCAGAGAAAAAAATTTGACGCTTCTACCATTTTTAGAAGTGCAATTTAATTGAGTCATCTGGTTAATAAAAGATAATATTTTGCGAACATTTCATGTCTTATGAAATTCATGATTTTTTGCATTCATTTAGTGGATTAAATAGTAATTAAACCACCAAGCCTGGACAATAACTTTCAATCATTTTGTGATGGTTTCTGCATCAAATTTTAAAAAATGTACGGGGAGATAAAGATGAAACCATAAAAGTCACTGAGAAGCAGAAATAACATCAAGTTGATAACAAGATGCTGCTGTTTGTTAAGTAATTTCGAAACTCGAAATCCGATTAAAATTGATTGGGTTATGAACATAAAACCTGAATTGTTAACAGTAAACCAATGATAATATCATTGCTTACTACACCTTCCAATGACGTTGAGTCGCCCACAATTGTGTGCCTCACTTCAGCTATATGTAGTGTCCTGTCTAGATTTATAATTAAGTCTATGGGTGCAATTGATTATGTTACAAAAATAAATAAAAATTTGTTATCATATTTAAATTAAGGCGCATTAGTCTAGTATTAACCCTAAAATAGACAGCCTATATCTTGCTCATAAAATTGGTCACAGCTTAAGAGTGTCACAACACACAAATTAGTAATATTTACTTCCAGACTTATCCGTGATAATTTATAATCATTAAATTGAGGGACAAAATAGCATGCTGCTAGATACTTTGTTATCACTCACACATACACATCTTCTGCTAAAAAGTGTAGGTATCTTTACCAGTAGGGGATGATCTAATGACGTCATTTGCCGAACAATCATGTAGGGTTATTGAGATTTTAAATTTCGGAATATTTTTCCTTAATGTTATTGTTATTATTATAATTACCTAACTATGGTTTTAATTACTTCTTTTTATGAGAATAATACAGAATCTTCAGGTGGAAGATGTGGGATGAAAGTCAACAAAAGTATTTTAATATAGAAAAAAATATTATTGCGATATGGTTATTGGAGTAGTTTGAGCAATAGTAGGGGTGTCGGTTAGAGGATGTGTCTTTGTCCATTTAAGCCTGCATTACAAGACTAAAATCCATTTTTTACAGCACAATTGGAGCAATTGAATTTGTAAGAAGATAATTCCTAATTTAGCGATATGTTGGTGTAGCATTGTGAAACAGATAGTGGTGTGAACTTGATCAGTGCTGCCAAAAAAATGAATTTATAATGGCATTCATCGCATATATGTAGCAAATTTAATTATTCTCAGTAGCGAGCCTGTCTGCCAGCATGTCTGACAATCAACAAAACCAATAAATTGGTAACAACTGTGAAAATTATTACATAGGGTAAATCAGTCCAAGGATTGAATATTCCACTTGATTTCCTCATTGCTCCAATGAATATATTTAAAATAGTCCTAAGAGTGGATAACAACTGCTTAAACATCCTAAATCTTATTTGACTTAAAACTGTCACAAGGCAAAGGCATATCAATTCCTTCATCAAGCGGTACCGTTATTTATACCTAGATCAGTATTCAAATGTATATAAGTGATGATGTAATAATTGTTTGAAATAAGGTTGTATCCCTATGCTCTAAGGAAATTTGCGTGTTACTAGATAGTTGTTGGGGTGTTTTTATCGTGCCGAAGTGCTCTTCATGTATTGTATTGTATGTCAAGTTGTGTTCTTTGATCTTATAGTTAGCGTGAAAGAGTGCTTTGTGAGTTGGATCGTAAGATGGTGAGATGGAAATAATGGAAAGAGCGAGCTGTTGTTAATGCTTCTATTCTTCTCTATTCCACGTTCACAACTGACAGTTAAAATGATGTGGCAAAAATACATTAATGATGAATCATCTATTAGTTAGAAATGCTGGGTTCCTGGTCTTTGATTGAAAAGGAATGGTTACCATAGTAATATCTCATCACAACCAGTGTAATTAAAAAAATGTCAACGTGGTTACATTTAGGAAACCAATAATGTCATTTTACGGATATAACACCTAACCATGTGGATTCATATTCCTTGGGTGGCTCTGAGGCTGTTATTTGAGATTACCGTAATGTTGTTAGTGTGCACACCTAATTCAACATGTTGAAGGCGAGAATTTGGCTATTATTCATAATGTGTAGCTTGCTGTATGGTCATAACCTTTGTGTGTCATACTACCATGGCTATGATGATTGTGTATACATTTTGGTTTCTTATTTGTACATATTTTTTTATTTACGTGTACTGCAGCTAGCTGCCTATCAAATCTGTTTCTCAGCTTGTACCTAACTTTGAGAAGCCTAGGTGATGACAGTGATATGAAGAGTTGCTTCTTCTAAAATCTTTCATTCAAGTAAGTTTTAGCAGAGAGCAAGTGTCGTTATTAATGACTACTTAATAAATACTAATTTTTGTGATGTTTTTATTACGTTCTCTCAAGCGAAGTTTTCCTTGTTTTACTCTTTCACTTCAGCTTTTGAGCAGGAAATCTGAGAGTAGCAACATCTTTGCGTCTTGATCTTGAATAGCTTTCACAGCACAAGAAGTTCCTAATTCATAATAAATAAGCTATAATCAATAAATTGGCTTGGCCATAAACGGAAGTCAAACTTATCCCTGTTGTCAGGGGAACACCACGGCCACTGGGATTTAATAAAAAATTGAAAAGCAATCAAACTATTACAGAATAGGTGCTCAATTAGTCTGTGTCCCAATCTCTTACAACTCAGATGTTTTTGTCCAATGACCAGTAATCTATTATAAGTGACACCAAACAATACTTAATAACTCTGTCAAGGGATGTAGGCCTATTACGATACAATACAACTCATTCTGTATATGTGTGGTACCCCGTCATTACAAAGTGCAATGAAGTTGAAATGTTATGCTTATCAGCTGACATGTCAACTCTTTGTTGTTTGATCTCGACCAAATTTGTATGCAGAACATGCTTGTCACTGAGGATATTACTCTGAATAATATCAGAAAATATGACTGTGTATACAGAAGCTTACTGTATTAGCCGAAGGATTACTGAAAATAAGCGAAGGCTGTCAACAAACCGGCTCTCAAAAATTATTGATCCTACTAATCTGTGACTTTCTCTTGTTCAAAGACTAGAGCTCGATAGTTGTATCATCACGAGATGCCGCGGTGTTTCATAGATCAATAAATCATTGAAATACAGGCAGCTGAACAGAATGCTATATTGTGGATTTAAGGTGGATTGTATGATGAGAAGTTTATCCCCGCAACTTACGAAATTATGCTCATTTTCTACCTCAACTGGTATTTTTCCATTAATCCTAATTAAAAGTGGTTTCATTTGGCTTCGCGACATATTAAGAGAATGAAAACAGATTTAAAATGGAATCACTGTGTGCCAAGAAATTCACATGTGAAGTTCATTCATGCACAAGTTTACACAATCACTTTGCAGTGAACGTACGCCAAAGACTAACTGAGTACTAAAATGTGAGTTTGCTACTTGCAACAGGGCCGACTGGTACCAAGTTGCACTACAGCTGTTATCTCTACAAACTCAATAAAAATTTAACTCAACGTGATTTTGTTTCAGGCATGACCTCATATTGGCCGACAACTGTATTGTAAAATGATAAGTTATTCTTCTCTGTCAGTTATCAGCTCATGCCCGCCAATTTAATTGTTGATTGTTTTATACCTTTGATAATTTGACAATCAAGTTAATTTATCAAATTGTAGGGTCTTACATTGTTATCTAGGCTTTGGGGAAGGGGCTCTGTCCTGAACCCCATTGGAGAGGAGGGGGGCTTACAGCGCCTCTCTCAAACAAAGGAGCTTTATCTCAAACCAAGGAGCTTTATCTCTCAAACCCAAGAGTTTATTTGGTGTGACGCTGCGCTGCACAGGATAGTAAACTATGACAGGATCACATCTGAAAGTTGGAAATCCCCCCTGATTGGGAAGCCCTAACCTGAGCAACCCTGATTATCACAATAAACAACATTTAAATGAATTAGGGAGATATGTTTATAATCTTAGCAATCTTAGAAGTTGTGCCCATTTCGTATTTTCTTAACAATTAGTCATTGATAGATCATTGAACTGAGGAAATTCTAAGTTGGGTTCCTTGTAGAAAAGGATGTCAAATAACTCTATTTTGGTGTACAAGCTCTCGTATTTGATAGTAATATGCTACATTTTTATTATTACTAAGGGATAATACACCCTTTGCATCGTACTTTTCAACTTAATATAACTAGATGGTATTGGAAATCTCAGATTATCTTAATCTTCACCTGAAAGGGATGACGTAATTAATTTGGCACATCAAGCAAAATCAAGCTGGCTTACATTGCCATACAGAACAGTACCAACTTTTCTTGCACCAAAAAACAACGGCAAAAGGCAAATATCATCCTGAAACTCTATTGGTTTGATGACTGCTGGCCAAGTCATACCTAGGGTATATCGCTATGTAGGCCTATTGAGATTTTTAATCAAAAAATATTTCTTGCCAAAGAAATTTGTTATTATTTAAATTACCAAATTATATATTTACTTAGTTGTTTTTATAAATACAGAATTTTCAAGTGGGAGATGTGGAGTGGAGGTCAACACAAATATTTTCCTGAATTGATATTGAAAACAATATTATTGTGCTATGGTTATTAGAGTAATGTACGGCTTTCGGTTAGAAAATGTGTCGTTCCCTTATTTAAGCCTGCATGACAAGAATATTAATACAATTCTCAACAGCATTATTAGATTGATGGAACACAATTCCTATTTCAGCAACATGTGGGTGTAGACTTGTGATACAGATAGTGGTGTAAACTTAATATGTGCTGCCCAAAATTATATTCATATCTATTATTATTTTTGTTTATCGTGATATTCGTTGATTTTTTAAGCCAATTGTTATATATTAAATGCAATTATTTTCAGTTACATAGATTATGAGCCTGCCTGCCAGCATGTCCGGCAATCAACAAACCTAATCAGGTGGTAACAACTGTGACAATATTGGATTCATAGTGGATTCATAATTCTTAGGTGGACCTGTGGCCGTTATTGAGATTACTGTAATATTGGAAGTCTGGAAACCTAATTCAGCCAGTTGAAGGCGAGAATTTTGCTTTTGTTCAAATTGTGTAGCTTGCTGTATGGTCATAACCTTTATGTGTTATGCTACCATGGTTATGATAATTGTGTATACATTTTCGTTTCTTATTAGGATATATTTTCTTATTTACGTGTTCAGCAGCTAGCTGCGTACCAAATCTGGTTCTCGGTTAGCACCTAACTTTGAGAAGCCTAGGTGATGACTGTGAGATATAGAGTTGTTTCTTTTAAAATCTTTCATTCAAGTAAGTGGTAGCAGAGAGCAAGTGCCGTTATAAATGACATTAATTTTTGTGATGTTTTCATTACATTCCCTAAGCAAAATTTTACTTGTTTTACTTTCTCACTTGAGCTTTTGAGCAGGAAATCTGAGAGTAGCCACATCTTTGCGTCTTGATCTTGAATATCTTTCACAGAACAAGAAGTTCCTAATTCATAATAAATAAGCTATAATCAATAAATTTGCTTGCGCCATAAACAGAAGTCAAATTTATCCCTGTTGTTAGGGGAACACCACGGCCACTGGGATTTAATAAAACATTGAAAATCAATAAATCTATTACAGAATAGGCGCTCAATTAGTCTGTGTCCCAATCTCTTACAACTCAGATGTTTCTGTCCAGTGACCAGCAATGCAAACAAACAATAATTAATAACTCTGTCACGGTATGTAGGCTTATTAGGATACAATACAATTCATTTAATATATATGTGGTACCCAGTCATTACGAAGTGCAGTGAAGTGAACAAGTTATGTTTGTCATCTCATATGTCAGCTCTTTGTTGTTTGATCTCAACCAAAGTTTTTACGCAGAACAAGCTTGGCACTGAGAGTTTTACTCTGAATAATAAAAGAATATATGACTGTGCATACAAAAGCTTACAGTATCAGCCGAATGATTACTGAAAATAAGCGACGGCTCTCAAAAAATATTGATCCTACTAATCTGTGACTTTACCTTGTACACAGACAGCTAGAGCTTGATAGTTTTATCATCACTAAATGCAGCGGTGTTTCTTAGATTCATTAATCATTGATATACAGGCAGCTGAATAGAGTGCTATATTGTGGATTTAAGGTTGATTGTATGATGAGATAGATCTTGACGATGAACTTCCTGGGAAATTTATCCCCCTTGTTTGACAAAATTGTGCCCATTTTCTACCTCAACAGGTATTTTTCAATTAATTCTTATTCATAAATGTCTTACCAGGCTTCGTGAAATATTAAGAGAATGAAAACAGAATATACCTGGAATCACTGGTTGCCAAGAGATTCACATGTGAAGTTAGTTCATGCGAAAGTTTACGAGTTCACTTTGCAGTGAAAGTAAGTCAATGACTAACTGAGTACTAAATGGTGAGTTCATTACATGCAACAGGGCCAACTGACACCACATGTCACTACAGCTACTATCCCTACAAATTCAAGACAAACTTAACTCGACTTGATCTTTTTGCAGGCATGACCTCATCTTGGCCGACAACTGTAATGTAAAATGATAAGTTATTCTATTTTTTCAGTTATTGCTTTTGTTGTGACTGCTCATGCCCGCCCAATTAATTATTGATTGTCGTATTCGTTTGATAATTTTCTAATCAAGTTTTACCTAAAACACGCCTCCAAGACCCGGTTTATTTATTAATTTGTAAGGCCCGTTGGAGGGGAGGGGGGTGGCTTACAGCGCCTCTGTCAAATCAAAAAAGCTTTATCGCTTTAACCCTAGAGTTTATTTGGTGTTCCACTGGATCACATCTGAAAGCGAGAAATCCCCCCTGATTAGGAAGCCCTAACCTGAGCATATGTTTATTATCTTTGCAATCTTAGAAGTTGGGCCCATTTCATATTTTCCTAAAAATTAGTAATTGATAGATCATTGAACTGAGGAAGTTCGAGTTCCTTGTAGAAAAGCATGTCAAATTACTCTATTTAAGTAAACAAGTTTTCGTATTTTATAGTATTCGGCTACATTTTAGTTATTGCTACGGGATAATACACCCTGAGCATCGTACTTTTTAATCTAATATACCTTGATGGTATTGGAAATCTCATAGTATCTTAATCTTTACCAGAAAGGGATGACGTAATTGAGTCATTTGCCCAATAATCAAGTTATTGATTTTCCGAAACTGGTTTGGCAGATCGGACAAAATTTATCAAGCTTGCCTACGTTGCCATACAGAGCAGCATCAACTATTCCTGTACTATTTATCAAGGGTCAATGGTTGTGAACATCATCCTGAAACTCTTCTGATTTGATGACTGCTGGCCTGATTCATACCTGGGCTATGTAGGCCTATTGAGATTTTCAATCCAAGAATATTTCTTGCCAAAGTAATCGTTATCATTATAGTTACCGTATTGTGGATTGTGGTTGTTATTATTAATACAGAATTTTCAAGTGGGAGATGTGGAGTGGAAGTCAACACAAATTCATGAATTGATATCGGAAATAATATTATTGTGTTATGGTTGATAGAGTACTGTACGGCTTTCGGTTAGAAAATGTGTCGTTCCTTATTTATTATGACTGGTATTATTGTAATAAATTGATACCCAATGCATAAAATAGAGATGTTATAACCGTTTCCAATTTCAATAGCACAAATTGTCCCAAATCGAATTTTTAGGGCAAGTCATTCAAGCAGTCAGACAAATTATAACATTTAGGACTAATTTTAGATAAAAATATGAATTTTAACACCCATATCAACAAGGTTAAACGAAAACTATACCAAATCAAAGCATATTTTGAGAGACATTGTGAGGTTCTGAATAAAACCTTAGTTGCAGTCTGATAGACACAGTTAAACAGACCAAACATTGAATATTTTGCTTCAATACTTCATTGCTCTAATGAATATTATTGAAAGAGAGTTGATAACCGATGTTTAGAAATCATAAATCTACATTGCCCAAAAGTTGAGATAAGGCAAAAGAAATCACCAAGGGATATTATGATTTATTCTTTTGACATTTTTTCAACTGAAAAACAGATCGGTCTCAATTATTGATGCCAGTTTTATGACTGTAAACTTAGAAAGACATATATTAGGACTTGGTAAGAGTGAGGGTGTGATGCAGGTTCTCCCTTATGAATTTTGGTGCTGGTATCAGGATTATATTTTACATCATCAGAAGATATCCATAGTGTGGTCATGTTGGTTGTCTAAATGCCAATAATATTGATAAGACTAAGGGAGGAAGTAATTAAATTAAAAATGATTAACTGTTGCCAAAGAACTCTGGAAATTGATAATGCATATTTTATACAGCATATTAACAAAACTCTGGATCATCAAATATCTGCTCTGGCTGGCTGGTGGCTTCAATTTTGGGTGCCTTTGTTGTTTGGTACATAGCTTTTTGTGAGTGTTTGCTGTATTCACCTGTGGTTTGATACAGGGATTGTCAAATTATCTAAGATACTCAGAATAACCTAAAAATGAATTGTGAGGAGGGGGCAGAATCAGTAAAAAAATATCATCTTTAAAATCAATCGGAATGAAAATTGCCATTGCAAATATGGATTATCTTGAATGAATTATTTTATTGGCATCAGTTCATACTCAAATGTTTCATTCATGTATTTGGATTTATACATTTGTTGCAATGTTACCAAACCAATTCTAGATTAATCTGATTGTCAAATTTAAACTTAGGAAGACATCCTCCGACCTGCTTTCAAATTTTATGCAATGTTTGTTATGTGTGCCTTTTGGACTGTCCATAAGCATTCCCAAAACATAAAAATAGTGAGCATATAAATAAAATGAGGGAATCACAATCAAATCAAAGTGCACATATCTCTAGACTACATTGAGTTCAGACTGTGAAAGACCCCAAAATGAATCAAGCTCGAGCTTAATTATTCTTTCGACCTTTTATTTTCCACGGCTAGCACCGCTTTCCCTCCAAAAATCTATGGTCAGCTTTTATAACCACTGTCCTCACTTTGCTGTCAACACACACTTTTGCCCTTGACCTTGTACCTTGTAATTGCATAAAATTGGCGGGATTGATGGTGTCACAACTGTGGTTTAATTGCTTAACACTTTGAATCCCAGCCACGAGATAATTCGTTCAGAGTTGTCTTCTCTGTGTCCCCTGCCATGAGATAACTCATGCTAATGTTTATTATGATTGTGGAGCCTCTCCCATTGGCTGACAACATCTAAACACCTTCCAATCAGCTAGCCTGATATGTTAACTTGGAGTTTATGATTGGTCAACTCAATTGAACTGAGAGGGGGATCTGTATAATTGAAAACTTTCAACCATATCAAAATCAGCTGAAAATAGTCAAAATCAAAGATGGCAGCCCCCAGGCCAAGAAGCAGAATCTCAGTAGATGATGATTTTGAAGAGATTATGAATGACAGTGACAGTGAAGTAGATTCTTCTGGTTCAGATGATGAAGGTGAGTTGTTACTCATTTCATGTTGGAAGTTTTTATCAAACTAGCACTCTTTACAGCCAAGATACAGCCTGTGAAGAGGGTGTCTCAAAAATCAGATTTATTTTGCTGATTTATTGGTGTCAATGTAAACAACACTCACAGCCCTCACCTCCTACCTCAGTGACAACCTAAATATACTTCACTCATGCTAAACTGTCAGACCATCATTCTGGTGTATTGTAACTGACCATGAGTACCTTTTTTCTGTACATTAGATCTCTTAGAAAATGATGGGATTCCCAAGATCTGATAATGCATTGAGTCAGTTGAGTCATACTTGGGTGACTCACTAGGCTTACCAGGACTTGTCTCTAAATGCATTCATTTGTACATTATTTTGTTTAGGTTTAGTGATCCAAATTACATAGATGCTACTGGTGACTCAGATAATGAGAGTAGAGTGGGAGATGGCCCAGGGAGTGATGCTGGAGAAGGTAGTGATGGTGCAGGTGGTGAACCAGGTCACATTGGCAGAGATATGATTGATCAACAACTATCATCTGATGAGGAGGAACCAGGTATGTTCACTGTGCTAATTATGTCCAATGCAATATCATACTACAATGTGATATAGATATATACATATATGATATATATATATACTCCATTACGGTTGTGGCGTTTATTTTATAAAAAGCCTTCTATCACTAGACTTACATGCGTCAGATAGAGTTGTTTATTGAAACATGCGAGCCATTGAGACATGAATGTTTATATGAACACTGGTGCAAGGGTTACATGTTATAGCCTCACTTCATGCATAGGCCTACAATATGAACTATTTTTGCTTGAATAGAACCCGCTTGTAGGGGACATGGTGGTAGGGGACGTGGTGGTAGAGGAGGTGTTGGTAGGGGAGGTGGTGGTAGAGGACGTGGTGGTCGAGGTGGTCGTGGTGCTGCTGGTAGAGGTGCTGGTGTTAGAGGTGCTTATGGTCGTGTACGGGGTGGGAGAGGACGTGGTCCTGGTGTGAGACGGAATAGACCTGATGGAGGTATGATGTTGAAAATTTTGTTTTTTGGCTTTTTATCTTTTTCACCTACGAATGCAACTGCTCATCACACTGAGCAGAAAAAACTTTGTAACTCTGAATATAGAACATGTATTCATAAGTTTATGTCTATTTATCTATCTCTATGCGGTTTCTTACCTTCACGTTTATATACATGTAGATAAGATACCACAGTGACGCCATGCGGAGAGCACTTACCTTCACGTTTATATATATGAAGATAAGTGCTCTTTGCATGGTGACACATGATAATATGTAGTTATGTTATAAATCAAGACAGAGCATTGTTTTGTTTTTCTAGATGAATTCGTCTGGCTGATGGCTACTGACGCAGCTCGTCAGGTACCTGACTGTACTGCTCAGCATGGTGTAAATACAACAAAACTTCCAGCAGGATGTAGTGAGATAGATGCATTCTCTGTAATTTTCGATCGTACCTTTTACACTACCGTCAAATCTGAGACCAACCGCTACGCTCGAAGTAACATGTACACGCACAGGCCGAATCATGGAAAACTGTAACACTGTCATGCATGTACCGATTCTTCGCCATAATCATTCACATATGTATCGTGAAAAAACCAACCATAGCGGACTATTTATCCACAGATCCTGTACTGCATAGTAGCTTCGCTAGTTCAACTGGCATGGGCCGCAACCGATTCCAGCAGATACTTAGGTACTAGCACCTGAATGACAATGCCAATCATGTACGCCATGATCAGGATGGTCATGACCCACTTTTCAAAGTACGGCCGATATTTGACAGTCTGTTAGCTAAGCTTTGAGAGTTGTATACTCTTTGGTCAAATCTAACTGTCGATGAAGCGATGTGCCCATTTCGTGGTAGGGTAGGATTTCGGGTTAACATGAAAAATAAACCAAACAAGTATGGAATGCGAGTAGAGTGTGTATGCGAATCTAACAGTGGCTACGTATGTCAGATGGAAGTCTACACAGCCACAGGAGACAACAACGTAAATAGCCTGGTCACCCGTATACTCAATCCCTTTGAAAATAAAAACTACAGAGTTTACATGGATAGACGCTACTCATCTCCTATTCTATTCCGTGAGTTACCGACTAAAGGCATTTATGCAGTTGGTACTTGTATGTCAAATCGTCGAAATTTGCCAGGTGACTTTGCACAAAATCTGCAGAAGGGTGAGAGGGTAGCTAGGCAGTGTGGTGATATTCGGGCTACTAAGTGGAAGGACAAGAGAGACGTAATAACTTTGTCCACCGTAGATGCTGACGTAATGATCGACACATCAAATCCCAGGTCTAGATTTCACAATCACCAGGTAATGAAGCCGCATACTGTCCTAACTTACAACAGCAATAAAGCTGGTGTTGACAAGCACGACCAGATGGCGAGCTACTACCCCATGTGCCGAAAGTCGCTCAAATGGTGGAAGAAGCTCTTCTTCTGGCTGTACGTCATGGGAGTTGTAAACTCATTCAAAATCTACAAATTCTCAAATCCAACATCCAAACTCAGACTATCACAATACATCATAACATTGGCCAAAGAACTATTGAAAGAAGCTGGTATCGAAGAGCGAAATCAACCCCCGAATGCTGCAGCTGAACCACGCAGGCACGTAACTGGCAATCACTTTCCCGTCTCTATACCACCGAACCCTGTAAAGCAGAACCCCACTCGACTTTGTGTGAACTGTTCATCCAAGCCCGGCCCTAATGGCAAGAAACCTAGACATGAATCAAGATACATATTATATTGGAATGCCAGGTAGCTCTTTGCGTGTTATGCTTTCATCTATATCACCGTCCTCATAGCAGACAATCTTTAGGTAATCTTTGACCTTTGCTGACATTCATTTACATATTACGCTTAGCTTCATTGATATTACATTTCAGAACTTGTCATGCATGGTATATAACATATTTTATTATACAATCATGTTTCAATATATTACTTCATGGCTTTTGTCTTTTGAAATGCTCGTAAACTTTCCACAAACTTCTCATACATCGAATATAGATTTTTCTAACAGTCTGACGCTCTTTTATACCTGTATTTCTTTTGTTTTTTACCGTCTCTCACAATTAAAAAGAAATAGAGATGTCACCACAGCATTTTTGATCCCTCCTGACAAGAAACCAGTGATAATCTTTGGTTTAGACTTGAGATTTAGCATGAATTCAAGCATACACGACCAGTCAATCGGGGAAAAAAAATTATGTTCTCAGCTGTTTACGGCCTCCACTTTACCCCTACCCTAGCATGCTATATATTTCTCTGCCCTGGAAAATTTGTGCTCATTGGAACGATCATGAGCTGGGCATTCCGATGATATGCATGATAACAGGGCTACTATCAGCTGTGTTTCGGTTATGCTGCATTGAAAATCCCTGAAAGCGCCCGGTCACAGCATGTATTGTTATATAATAGGCGGTCCGTAGTCAAAGTGTTAATCATGTATTTGTAAGTAATCTGAGTTGGATTATGATTATGAAGTAATTTTGTATCAGAATGATAGGATTTCTATACCGCTAAGCAGCCTGAAACTTATTATATTGCATACCTACATACATTCATGAGTGGGCATCTATGTAAAATTCATGTTTCATGGTGTGTCTAAATGTCTGAGGTAATATAGACAGCTTGCCCTTTCTTGTGTAAGGGATATAGTATTGAACAATAGCAGGTATAAACAAATAGAAGTGACAATATTTGATACGGCCCTATACATAATAGCTATCAATTGATTGGATTCTATAGCATTTTGGGACGATAACTATTCCTTGTTTGCTGTGAACAAAATTTGAGTGTTGGTAGCTTAGGAGAACACATCTAGATGAACTTGGCGATGTCTCTAGAGAAAATTAACACTTTTTGTTTGACCATAGGAACAGTAAGAATCGCAACGCAACGCAACTCAACGCAATGCATCGCAATTGGATATATATTATTTGCAGATGACACTAATAATTTATGCTCAGACCCACCAGCTTCAAAATAACATCTTTGTAATGATGAAGAGTGCAGGTCCGCAGCAAATCACTTCAGACTAAACACCAACAAAACTTTTAAGCTCGTTTTTAAAGCTCACAATAAAATAAGATGATGAACCTCTAATACAGATTGTTTTACCTACACATTATAAATGGCCTGGATTTTTTGGACTACGCATCACTCAAGTTCACTGACATGTAAAAAATGTGTATTAGTACTGGCCTGTGGCTTTTCTTTTCGGTGCCTTTGGCAACTTTGCTGAAGTTGATGTGGTATACTGTTAGCACTTGTAACCTAGGATTGGCATTATCTTTGCGTTAGGCCGAGTTTAGAGAGAAATTTGAATGAATTGGAAGGAGGAAATATAGCCCAACTGACATGGATACCGATAATTTTCAGAGATGCTCATCATTTCATGGTGAGATTGACACACTGTCCGGATTTGCCAATTCTTCATTCCAATTATATTATGAAAAGTTCAGAATGTGATCCACTACTGAGTACTTTACCACGAGCTTGCAAGAGCCAGCAGTAGGCACCCCTGTGCTATATCTTATGCTATGCGCTCTGGTGATGGAGTTAGTTATACAGAATTCACAAGGCAGTGTGAATGGGATTTAGGTTGCGATTAACCAAATACTTCTGCCAATGAGGGCATTTATGGACAAGGCTCAGGTTGTGGCTTCAATCTTTAGACTGTATGAGTTGATAAAGAGATGTGCGATGCGATTTAAACCTAGCTAGAGCCAGTCCCTGCCTTTGTGTTGAGGCAAACTTGTACCAAATACCTAGGAACTGAGCTTATTCCCACGCCTGCAGAGAAGCCGGCGAAGTGCTTACGAAGATGTTATAGCTTGCTGATCACAGACAGGTTCCGCTGTCACATTTTTATCCTGCACACAGTATTGGTTGTTGCTAGGCAGACCATTAATTCAAGACATAAAATGGGCAAGAACTTGACTTACTCAGTTCATTAAAAGTATTTTGGCTTCAAGTTGCTGTAAAGTTATCTTCTCATTTTCATGAAATGTTGTACCAAGCACCTATTATGAATTAGAAGTTATCTCACTATGCCTAATTTATCATATCCGGTCCTTGTATCCGGCTAAACATACAAACTTAAATGAGAGAATCCTTTAAAGAAGAAGAATCTAGGATCAAAATCAAGCACCAAGCGGAACAATCAATTGTGTCAATCTGGTTAGATAACTCTTCATAAACCCCTTATACTTGCGTGATAGCAATAGAATAGAATAGATAGCGATATAGCGATTTACTATTTCCAATCTAAATTCAATACAACTGGTTTTAAATTTTGCTGGACCAGGTCAAAGTTTTTGAGTGGGTGTATTAAATGAGGTGGCATGATTTTTCTACTGGTACTTGAATCAACCCACCTTATGCAGCGATATGAATAAAATCTGAGCAAGAGATACCCAACCAAAAATTATGAAAGTATGGATTCGGCAGTGTGTCTGATTTGAGCAAAAATAAGTGTCACATTCAGATCCGAAATCCTTCCCTCAAAAAAGCCTAATGGTAGTAGTATTGCTATTATGAAGGCATTTTATATCAGATATAAAATACTTCTAGTTTCTAGTTACTAGTTGATTATGATCAGGTAAACACCAGAGAAGGCATGACAGTTTACAATCTTTGGTATCAACAGTATTAGGCTACCTGTAGCAGATTGTAACTGAACTTGTTGTATTAGGGACATAGGATCATTGTGCCTCATACATTGATTGAATTGAAAGCTTGTTATAGAACGGGTTTTGTTTAGACAAAGAGAGTATATCAAAGGCTAAGGTCTCTGGTGTATTGCGCGCTCGTAAGCATACATCAGGCATACTTTTAAAAAACAGATATGCATGTTACGTTTTGTTTGCATGCAACTTACAATGATGCAAATATTGGCACATCTGGACAGCCCTATTCTGAATAACCAAAAACATGTTTTGAAGAAATCGGACTACTGGAAATAGGCCTGTGATACATTTGTTGGTAAAGGCCGTTTTTTGTAGATTTCTTTGAGAAATAATATATTTCTAAATATTATTGTGGGTCATCGGGTTTATATTGGTATAATGCATAATTAGATGTGGGTTAAATTCACCGATGATAAATACACTTCTGTAGAGTGAAGTTCAAATTTTGGTCAGGAGGAGATAATCACCAAATTGAGCCCATACTTTTGATGAACTGAGTAAGTTAGATTAAAGCCCTAAATAATTATTCAACAAGTTATATTTGATCTAAAGTTTGCATTTTTATCCGTGTTATGTCCTCAGGTCAGTTTACAATTCGGTGATTCACTTTTAAACATTTTTTGGCTAACTTTTCTGAGTTGTATAAGGATGTATGACGAAAGGTCTTGAATTTCTTGACCTTGTCTGAGTACCAAATTTTAGAGAACGGTGGTCACCAACATTGTGTTCCACAGTCAATCTATGTCACATTATCATCCTGCGCACAGGATTGATTGTTACTAGGCAGACCATCAATCGAATCATAAAATCAACAAAAAATTTGCCTAAGTTAGATTCAAATACAGGAGCAAATTTTCACATTGGCCTATACCACCATATATAATAAGTGATAAATGGATTCATGTAGAATGTAATGTGTATTGTTTTACAATAAAGTATACCTAGCGTGCTGACTTATGATGAATTGCAACACATTGGAGTATGCTTATTGTTGTAAGGTTAAGGCAAAATCTGTAAGTGAGATACATAATGGTCAGCTGCAACAAATCCTAGACAAAATGAACGAGAAAAAGAGGTCAGCTGACAACCAGCACAAGGCCTTAATGACAGCAGCAAGCAAGATCAACACTTGTCTGAATGCCATCGAGTCTGATTAAAGAGGTTTCTTCACTTCACTGGAATATGCACAATGAGATGTAACTGGTGTAAAAGCAAGGTTTGAAGAACTCAACAAATACAACAACTACAAGCTTATGATGAAGACAAATCAGAAAAAGCTTTGGCCGTCATCCACACTGTCGATAAAATCAACGAACGCTGTAAATAGCTAATATCCCGGAGAGCCGCAATGAAGCACATCAAAAATTGTTCTATCACTAGCAAGTCACCTGGATACTACCATCTCACCAAGTGACATAGATGCCTCGTAAGCCTTTCATTATATTTAAATAATTGGTCTGGTATGCTATAAATTTGAAATCCTTTGTAGACCATTGTTCATCGGACAATATTTAGCTTTGTATCGGCAATATATTTTGGTAATGAACTTTCATGGGGGATCTGGTCAATTTATGATTCACCAGTAGTTGATAAAAACTGAGGAAATCAGACAAAGGCGATTAGAGTAAAACAAATATCCCTGAACCAAACTATTTTTTTATTTGAAAAACTGTAATAAAATGACATTCATCTCTGTTTGGAGTTGATAATCCAAGTTTAACTTTCGAGCTGCACTTTCTAAGGGATTTGTTCTGGAACCTCCACTTCCCAAAACCTTCTCAAACTGATGAATAAAATATGATGTATATCATCTCAAGATATTCCTTTTCAAATTTAAAACCTTGCTGCACTGGACATCAAGAAATTTGTTGACTGTGTAAACCATATACTGTTGGTAACCGAATTTACTCAAAGATTCAACAGTAAATTATCGGTAGCATCCTTCATAGAAAATAGTTTATCAAAGTTCTTAAACCATGAACTTAAACAGGTCTTAAACCATGAAGGTTAACGCTATTTTTTATCAATAATCTAACTAAATTGTTTTCTGTTCGCCAATGACTGTCTCAACTACTCTTGAACAAGATAATGGCAGTGGCATTGAACTACTGGGTGAAGAGCAGGATAAATTTGTATTCATCATAATTTGTTTGGTTATTTTGTTAGAGTTATGCAATGGTGTTGGCATGATGCTCTGTAAGATTGACAGAAACGCTGGGTTGTGTTTTTATGATCTCATATTCCCAAGTATTTCATGCCTAACCTAATCAATAGAACAACATCATCATTTATGTTGCCATATCAACCTTACAACAACAGTGATAATGATGATTGTGTATTGACAAGAAAAAAAACAAAAAACCTCACATCTAACGCTTGTTCAAAATCTCATAACAGTACATGTACATTCTATCAAATTTGAGAATAATTCACCCTTCCTACACATGAAGATGAACCTCAGAAGCATTTAAAACATTTTCACCAGGATTGTCAAAAATAGCGCTAATTCAACAGTTAGAAACATTTTATCTTGGAAATCAAAATTTCATCTGATTTATCAGCAATAGAGCATGATTTTGGTCCAGTTTCACACAATTGAACGATACATTGGGGATCAGCTCAACCTGCAAGATCAAATTTGTAATACAATGTGTAGGCACTCAGTTATACATAAAACATAATACGGCGTTATACACACTCAATCATATATATTTGAACTCTTACCTCTGTAGCTGATCTACATGTGGTGTGTCCCAGAGCTTGAGCTCTTTCAGGTGAGGAGCTATCTCATGAAGATTAGGAGGAATATTACCCATGACAATCATATGTGTGATAGAGAGACATTTAGCTTCTGCTGTAAGTTCTGATAATTTCAGAGATCTTAGTGTCAACTCATGATAGGAAGGTATTTCATCTATCTCAGGTTCTCCAGCATGCCGGTACCAGACTTTATACCCTAGACAGCATGTAAAGAATAAGAATAAAACAAAATGTTATAGGACTTACTTAAGAGGGACTAACTGGTTGAGCTGTAGTCATCAATTAATAATATTTGGTTATGGGATCAGATACCTGATTGTCATAGTACGAACCATGTCCTCAACTTAGCATTCGTCCAATAAAAATCTCAAAATCCAGATTATAGTCCAGTCAGATGAATTACACAACACTGCACTTAGGACTATCATTTGTTTCTCATTAACAAATTTGCTTTTCATCGGTTTTGTGCTAAAACTCCTACCTTGGGTCTCATCAGCTCTTGTATGGCTGTCTCTTGAGATACTTGAACCAGCCCCGAGCCTAGGTTTTTTATCCTGTGTCCTGATCTTAGGGGGCTTTCTTTTATTGTTTTCCATGATTATCCCTCGGCACCTACAAGCTAAAAGAGGTATAATAAATAACACACTGATATAAATGCGTATGTATACTGATTTTTTACTCTGTTGCCCAACCATGCATTATGAACATGAAGGGGATCTGTTTGAGATGAAACACCAATGACTACGAGACAATTGAGCATGTACGACTAGAAATCGTAATAAGAAAATATCAATCAATCCAGTTGCAAAACCGTAATCCTATAGAAATTTTCATTACAATATTCATCTTCTGTTGCAGGTGACCAAATTTCATTTAATTAATACACTAACCTGTACCACAATTTTTAATTTTCAAAATCTAACAACAACATAACATGTTTACAATTAACACCGGCAATGCTTCCCTAACTCGCCGCAAACATGGACGCCACCTCGGCCGCTCACTCTATAGCCACCATTCTGGGGCCCACACTCAGTCGCCACAAATCATTTATGGAGGCAATGCCCCCCTCTAAGATGTTGAACTATGGACATACTTCTGAGTTTTAATTTGAGACTTTCTTCGGAGTTGTCATCTCTCCAGTTTAGTGCTTTTATCCAACGGGAGTCAAAGAAACATAAAGATCTGATAGGGATATAGTTTGCGAAATAATTTTGGTATACGGATCGTCATTTATATCAATTTCTGCCTGTTTTTCGGACAAATTTCTTGGATATTTTCATGAATTTTGTCACTAAAATCAAGATTTATCAGCTTCCAAGTCCCCTGTTGATTTTAAAACTTTGTCCCACAGGGTTTTCACTAATGCCTATGATGAATCAATACATAAATTTATCCTAACATAAGCGGTTTTTCAAGATAACCCTCTTTCATCTCCTTTTTTTCCAAGCGAGGTAGGTTAAACACGAGCCACTAGCAGACTATAACATTTGCACGTATGTTGAGAGAATTTATAGCAATGAGAAACCAAGCGTAAATCCTCTTCTACCCTGTCAGACCAGAAATAATCTTCACTCTGATAGCCAGCCGCCAGCTGCCACACTCAGCCACAAACCTCAGCAACAACACCCAGTAGCAATACTCAGCTGCTGAGTTGTTCCCAGCCTGCATTTGAGATATACATTTAGGCTGTCAAGACCTCTAAAACAAGCGTGATACATGGGTGGAACTTCAATCCATAAATCTACCCTCTGCTGAAAGAACCTTTGTTGGCTTGAAATCATCTCAAAGTATCATTTCTAGTATTATGCAACTAGGCTGAAAGAAAAATTGGTAACCGAAATCAAGTAATCAAACCTAGTCAACCTCATAGCCAACTGGAACTTAGATGAAGTACGATCCACTTCCCTGCCCGTGAAGTTTCTCCCCCTGTCGAGCAGGCAGTCGCTTACCGTTACAGTTGGAGCATGATTAATTGTTCGATTACTTAGCGATTGACTTTCTTAGAAGTAGCTGGGCTAGCTTGAATATCCTGCAACAATAGTTGCACATAATACAAGCTATCACTACAGCAGAAAGAAGCCACTAGCAGACCAAGAAAGTTACCTAGGGTGAAAGCACTTACAGCAAAATGTCAAAAGTCAAACATGTGACAAACTGATTGTCTTTCCCCTCATGACTATGTTAACATGAGTTGCCTTACCTTGTTAATGTTCAGTAGAAAACTCTTTACACAATCTCTCTGTCTGAATAACTTCTCTGAAATGGGGTTATATCCCCAGTATGGTAGTAGACCGTCTACACCTCTTGATTCTCTAAGGTGCGGAATTATCTACATTGAAAAGAACAATAAGATATAAATAATTATGTTTCATTTTCCTGGTCAGAGCTCAGGAATAATGAATGAACTCTGCTACATATTCTGGTAATAAATAGTTATCCCCTTGTGGTCCCAAAAATCGTTTTCCAGATATTTAGAACGCTACGTAATGTTAACCGGTATGTTACAGGGGTGTACATGAATCACCAAGCAGCCCGAGTTGTGAGTGAGATAAGTACAGTCGTCTATTTCAGGATTCAAGAAATTCTTGGCATTGAAGCAATAAAACATTTTCATGCAACAACATTGTAGCATTCCGAAAAATCAAACAGTGTAATTCACAAATCGCTTCATTATATCACCATTTTCTGAAGGAATGGATGTTTATACATCTCTGACTAACACTATCAACATAAGATCAGATACGTATGTGGTAGGCTCGGAGTGAGAGCTCAAAATTCTACACAAAACATGAGTACATGCCACTATCACTAACACTGCCTGTAATCTTGTTATAGGCCTACTTGAACTTGTACTTTAGTACGATAGAGTCAAGTCAATACTGGGCCCTTATTATTGCCAATGAAAAGTTAAGTTAGATTTATGTCCTTATCGACAATGGATGGACAACTTCCAATCTTAAAGTTACATGTATTGGCTAAGAAGCGTTGCAAATAGAACAGTAAGGGCCAAGGTAAATAATTTCTAGCTAACCCAAATTAGACCAATTTTATGTCATTTATAGAATCATATGTGCTGTCCCACTCTGTAATCATTGTATCATATGTCAGATCTTACCGAGTATTTGGAGATACTCCCCCTGTCAAGCTGGTAGTGGCTTACCAGTAAAATGGGAGCAAATGAGTATACAGGCATATCGTATCAAAGTTGATTAACTGGCGGCTGACTTCATAGGAAGTAGTCAGGCCTCATGCTTGAAAACCCTGCGATCATCGCATAAAATCAAGTTGCCGCCTCTGCAGCGTGCAACCGCTAAAGAGATCAAATAAATTGTCTTTAATCAACCTTCCGCCCAAACGATTTTGCAGACCTAACAAATGTGATAGCGAGTTTTCTGCTTACCTCCAAGGGCCAAATTTGACAGCTACGGTAACCTGAACATGTATGTAACAGGGGTGTATCAACATTAATATCCAGCCCTGCGGACGAAACACCGTTCTCATTTTCAGGATTAGGGTTTTCTTAGTAATGAGGCGATAAAAAAGTGTCAGTTCCATTAAATAATCTTGTTACTTTCCAAAAAATCAAACACTGTAAAGATTTTACCTCATCATCATATCACCATTATTCTATATGAAACTTTATACACCCCACACTAACGTTATCAACATGAGATAAGCTAAGTATGTGGTAGAAGGCTGAGAATGAAAACTTAAGCGTGTAAACCAAACATGAGTACATGTCACTGCCTAACACTGCCCGTTATCTATAGCTGCCAGTCTACACTGGTATTTTAGTCCTATCTTCAGTCATAGATGACTGAATATTTCTGTAATGATATGCTGACCTGAACCATAACTTAAATTTGCCGTGTGAAGTTTAATAATCCTAATACCAGCTACCAAATCATCGCCAAAAATGCCCTCATTTATGCCATCAAATAAACTTCTGACCACTTTGAAAATAACCTGTGTAGGTTAAAATCATCGCAAATAGCATCGTTAGGGCCAGGGTGTACAAATTCTAGATATCACAAATCATCAAGTTTAAGCCAACTGCCAACTCTAATGCCCTGTATTTGGAGTTGTTCCCATGTAGAATGCGAGCATGATGACGACCTTAATATTATGAGTTGCCCCACCTTATTGCTGATCAGTATACTGCTCCTCATATGATCACTCTGGCTGATCGACTTGTCTCTAAGTTGTCGGGAGTAGAACGTCTAAGACTCCTGATTCTCCAACTTTTTATTGAATTTTCTGCAAGTAAAATAATAAATAACATGAGTATATGATTGATTGCACTGTTCCGGGCTCAAAAGGATACATTCTGTCGTATTCTTTTACTGCATGTTTATTCACCTCATACAGTCCTTACAGCTGTGATATAGAGTTTTCCGCTTGAGTGCAGGGGCTATATTTAACGGTTACTGCAACCTTAACAGTATGTGACAGGGGTGTATACAAAAACCAATCCAGCCCCGAGGATGAAAGATAAAACACACAGCCAGCCCTTAATGGCGTTCGGCCACGCTCGCCATTTAGGGCAGGCCGTGTACTAGGGGTTTGATTTATTTGTGTATACACTGAACACCAATATCTTCATCAGGATTGCAGGAATTCTTAGAGTGAAATAATAAAACATTTCCTTGAAGGAATCATGCTGAATTCCAACAAATCTACCACTGTAAAACCTTAATCACGTCATTATATCACCATTTTATATGGGTACCTTAATACACCCCTTGGGTAACGCATTATCAACATGATATATGCTTAGTAAGTGGTAGAAGGCCGGGAATGAAAACTCAAATATCCAAACCAAATATAGTACATGACACTGCCTAACACTGCCTGCTATCTAAGGTTGCTTGTTAAAGCTGATATTTAGTATTACATCTTACAGATTTTTATGAATATACTCAACAGGGTCCTCACTTATTAATGCCGATGTAATGTTCAAATTTGATTTATGTCCCTATTGACAAAGGATGGACAACTTCTAATCTTGAAATTTCAAATGATGTTTCAAGGGTGATTTATTGACTAATGATCCTATAATAATTTTTGAGAATCAAAGAAGAAATTTGTGACTTCAAGTAAGAATATTTTGTTTACCACCAAAGAAGGATTTATCGATCACTTTGTGAACCCTCACTACAACACTACAACACTGCAACTTAAAAATATCATGCAGAATTTTATGGGGCAGGTCGAACAACTTACTCACATAAATTACGAATTCAAACCTTGTTTATGACATTTATAGTATATTGTGCGATCTTATTCTCACCAGTCAGAGTTAGTATATTGTGCGATGTTATTCTCTGCATTTGGAGTTACTCTCCCATTGAGCTGGTACAGGCTAACCAGTAAATTGGAACCAACCAAAAATGCAGAAGTATTCGATAAACCTAGTCCAACTGGCCACTGTCCTTTTCAGAAGTACCCAGACCTAACGCTTGAAAACTCTGCTAGTATTGCGTACAATTAAGGTGCCGGCACAGCACCGCTAACAATCCACTAACAGACCATGATCTGTCTTGTACTGGGATAGGATTTACAAAATGAAACTAGTTAATAGATTGATTGCCTTCTCGGCCTATTGGCTATGATCAAAGCGTCATGGCCAATGGCTGACTAGTGCCTGTTTCAGTTTTTGGCATCTTGCTGCACACCCAAGATGAGGAGGTCCACCATGGCCTCACATCTAGGATGCATTCTAGTTTACTAGGATGTATCACACTCTCAGTACGAGGACTTCGGGCAACTTGCGTCCCTCTTTAGGGGCAGCCCATCCTCTGTTTTTCACCCAAATGATTAGTTTCACCTGTGTAGTCTTACCTTACTTCTGTTCAGTAGCCACCTCTTCATATGATCTCTTCGTCTGAACAACTTTTATGTTCTTGATATTGGAGCAGACCGTCTACGCCTTCTGATTCTCTGACTGTCTGCGGTATTGTCTGCATTGAAAAGTACAATAAGATATGGATATATGATTAATTTGGCTGGTCAGAGCTCAGATATAATAAAGCAACTCTGTCATATGTACTGGTACTGAACGGTTATTTGTCTCTTGCAGTCCATACCGTCAATTTCCGCTCAGTTAAAGGGCTACAGTTTGTAACAGGGGTGTGTTAATATCAAAGCAGCCCGGATTAAGAAAGTAGAGCGATCTTTTACAGGATTCAAGAAATTATTGGTATTGAAACAATGAAATATTTCCCTCAAATAATCTTTGCTGCATCCCAAAAAAATCTAACACTGTAAAACTCTTACATCTTCATTATATCACCATTTTTTAAAGAAACCTTTATACACCCCTGACTAACATTAAGCCAACTGACAACTCTAATGCCTTGTATTTGGAGTTGCTCGCCACATAGAATGGGAGCCCTTTATATCATGAGTTGCCCCACCTTATTGGGGTTAAGTAGACTCCTCTCGACATCGACCTCTCAGTTTGATCTCTCTGATATCTCTGTCTGATCTCTGTCTGTCTGTTAAAGTGTTGTAGGAGCAGTCAACACACACACACACCTCCTGATTCTCTGTTTATGGAATTATCTGCAATAAATAAAATAATCGATGACAGTATATGTTGCGTTGGCTGTGTCATGGCCTCGCTTCTCGGCCTATTGGCTAAGATCAAAGTGTCACTGCCAATGGCTGATTAGTGCCTGTTTCAGTTTCTGGCAGCTTGCTGCACACTTACAATTAGGAGGTCCACCATGGCCTGCCGCTAACATATACATGCCAACGCAGCAGTCTACATCGAGTTAGAACCAACTAGCCTGCATACTGACCTGAGCACTTTTTGCTGATAAACCAATTAAGGGAGCACTTCAAAGTTCAGGACAACTGGATCAAACTAAATCTAACTGCAGCAGGAACAATCAACGAAAAAAACGAAAGTGGCTTGCTTGATGAAAAGAGTTACAGGAAAAACAAATTGCCTTCTTTACCCCCTCTGACCGGGTGCCTTTATCTTCTTGTGTAGCCTTACCTTATAACTGTTCAGTAGAAACCTCTCCACATGATCTCTCTGATTGGTTCAATCTCTGTATCCAGGTTACATCTTACGGAGCACAGACAGGCTGAGACTAACACCTACACCTTTCTCCTGATTTGCCAGTTGCTTATGTAACTTTCTGCATGCAAAAGAACAAGTGGATATGAATGGATGATTGATGGTGGTGGTCACAGCTCAGGAGTATATATTCTGTTATATACTCTTCTTCTGGCTGCTATTTTACCCTTACAGTTCTCCCGATTGTGTAAAAGTGATATCAGCTAAATTAATTGGCTATGGTAACCGTCGTCGTCAAAATGTGACATAGGTTTAAATCACAAAGCATCTCATAGGAAATGTACACCTTCAGCGTTTCCTAAGAGCTATCCATTAAGGATAGCTGAGTAGAATAAGATTGAGCATTGTCAAGCTTGATTTGATGTAAGAATGAGGAAGCATATCATCCCCTAGGCTATGCTAACCGATTGATATGAACTGTAATGAGATTTATGACTCATTAAAACTGATTACAGCAACCTTACTAATACTGTTGCCTAGAGCTCAGTTTTAGATATAAATTCCTGTGCCTGCATGAATACAAAATTTGGCACACCAACCTCTACTGTTTAATTTTGTCGTACGCGTCGGCATTACGATGAAAGAAAACTGTCAAACGCCTATGAAATTTGTCCTTATCGTCATGGTGTGCCTATAATGCACTTCAAAATCAGTGTAACACTGCCTTGCAAGCGGCAGCAAATCTCAAGCGTTTATATCAAGTGCTGGGGCCAGTTTTGTGCTGCAATACCAACTAGCTATCGGAGTACTTGAGTGACCTCTGTACCACACCATTTTAGCGTGTAGGCTATATTATTGTGACAGTGTTCTGTATAAAAAAGTATGAGGTTGTTGTTCGAACTGCACCACTGGCACTGACACTGGCCCTAGCACTGGCACTAGCACTAGCACTAGTACTGGCAATGGCAATAGCGATAGCGATAGCGATAGCAATAGCAATAGCAATAGCACTTAATACATGAACCCAATCTAGACACCAGCTTTCTATTACTCATACACATTCATCTTTGTGTAGCAATATGTCATCTAGACAATATAAATTGGTCTTTCAGTTAAGATTGTAGCTTGATACATTTTTGAGCACCATCGAGACAAGCACCATGTAGGATTATAGTGTATAGGCTCTAGATGTCATGTCATCTATTGGGAGAGTGTACAATTGTGGTTATTAATGGTGGAAGAGTAATCATCTATAATCTCCTATGTAAAAAAACAAGGAAGTTATTTTGCTTGCTATCCAAGCTAGTTGTTATCCACTGTATGATCTGTGGCAATTTTAAAACTCACAGCAACAATACTAAAACAGTTGCCTAGAGGTCATACTAATCAATCTAAATTCCTGCGGTATAATGAATACAATAATTGGCAATGCACCCTTCACTGTTCAGTTTCGTGGTCAATGATTGTCATAAAGATGAAAATTAACTGTGAAATAACAAGGAAGAAACTACGTAAGTTGATTACTGCAGTAGATGAATCCATTTTAATAATACTTTATCATCACTTGCGGACAAACACAAACTAAGGATGTTTATCTTTGCACTTCCATTGCGAAAGCTTCAAGTCTTCCGACAGTATGCAAATGTACTTTGGGGGTGATATCGTAATGCGTTGTGCCACAAAATTCCTTCCGACCTCGGGAAGTTCCCCATCACGTGAGAATGAGGATGTTTTTGCTATATTGGATAACAACGCTGCAGTGCTGGCTCGTGAAAAACTAACTAACTTGCAATCTCATCTTTGGTCTGCTAGATTATGTAAAATTCAGTGCCGATAATGGTTATTGAGGTTGGCAGAGCCTTCAGCCATTCATGTTGTGTGATAATGCCACTCCGATGAAAAGCACTCGAATCAAGATTATATTGGTCTGTATGAGTATAAATATTAATAAGCTCTGCTATGGGTATTTGAATATTCCTGTTATAATGTAGAGTGACCACTATCCTGGTGACAGCATTGATAAGATAAGCTTACCTTGTATCTGCAGTCAGACGACAGAAATGAAGGTGATCAGCGTAATCCTCTCTGTCTCTACCAGTAATATAAGTCTGTATCAGTGGTCACCATCCTATGATTTCTGGTTTTCAAGCACTACCAGTACATGTATACACAGGGTATCCAGCTTTGAGAAGATAATGTCTGTTTTCTAGTGATGTAGACTGCTTGATTCTATATGATATAAACACAGAGTAACAATATATCCTTCCTCTGGCCTTGACTTGTTGTTATACAATGGCAGGCAGTGCAGATATTAACACTGCATTGTGTCTCTAATTCATCATCTCTGGCGACCTCTGAATTGCCCAATAAGATGAGATATGAATGAGCAAGCGCATACCAAGGGGCGTAAAGAAGTTACAAACCTCCCCTTGTTTGCAAACAGTTCATGATGAGTTTAATAATATGTCTACGTTTGATAGTGTAATTCTCTATTGTGCATTGACAAGGACTGCTCTATCAAGTATTGTCTCATTCAATATGTTGTACCGTGAGTGCAACCAGTAATCTGTATTGATGTTTTCTTTTATATTACTACACCTGCTGCTTGTATAACTATAACTATAGCAGAAACATTTGTGACAGACGTTAATCAAACATTGATTCTGGTATCAGTTTACATCGAAATCAGTCATGGAATAGCAAACCCTACTGGATCTGAGCCAAACTATGTTAGCTGTTGTATAACAGAAGTCCCAAAGAGGATATTTTGGTTGTAAATTCAAAGCTACAGATATTATTCAATTGATATGCTATGACAAACTTGTCTCAATGATGTAGTTGGGGGACAAGTTAAGCTAGTTGAATTAAACAGGAAGTGAGTTTCAACCATAAGGCTAGTTTTAGGGATTACAAAGTGTCGGGAGGCCTGGTAGTAGCATTGGCAAAGTGGTTGATAAAGAAATGCTACTACCAGCTCTCCGGACCCCGTTCAAGCTGATGTTATGTTCATGTGTTGTGCTTGATTTGCTGTCAGTATATTGTTTGAGTTAGCGATCTAACACCCAGGCTCAGCTCAGGTACCCTGTGTCAGGGTGGTTACCCTGTAAACTCCTCCCACATTGTAAGGCAAAGGATATGGTTAAATATGTCTAGGGCTACTCATCCTTGCCATTGCAAACCTTCCATCATGTAACTAGAAACAAACGATGTTAGAATAGGTTTGGATTTGGTATTTTTTGCGGTGACAGAGTTGTAATATAACGCCTTTATAATGGTAATATTTTATTTTCTTGTCAAAATCACAGGAGACGGCAGGTTAATGCATATTTCAAGAGAACTCAAACGCTAGCTATTGCTAATGGTAATCATATCATTAGGAAAGTCACTATTGGGAAGGATGGGGAGGCATGGTGGCAATTGTATTGTTATTTGAGACCGGTTTTAGAGGTGGAAGGCTGGCTAAACAGATAAAAACTCATTTTGTGTGTGGATGGTGTGACGGCGAGATGGAGCACTCTGTTAGCACGCTTGCCGCTCACTGCCAACGGTCGGTGCGACAGTAGATTTTAGTTTTGAGCCCTGTTAGGAGGTATTTTCTGGTCGATCGTTCTATATCAGCTCCCTGTAATCTCGGTGTCTCTCTCCTGACTCGATGCATGTTGATGAGGTGTAGAATACTTACAGAAATGAGATTAGCTGGCCGTTTCTATGTAATGCAACTGATTAGATGTCATGATGATCTGATAGCTCTGTTTTCATATAAGTAATACAATACCAAATACATCAAGGTCGACCTGTAAGATGTTGGTTAAGTCTTTTTCTTCAGCCCGACATACCAACTGGAATGCAGAGCAAACAGTATATACTTTTATTTGGCCATTGATGGTATTTCCAACTGAACTGAAATATATAATTATTCTAATTTATCTTCCTAATTTGGTAAACCACTTTATGTGAGGTGATGTACGCTGTAACTTGATGATTTCAATGGAATAGAAAGCAGGTGAAGAATCAAGGGCAATGCCTCAGGCGGAGGACACCTTCATTTAGATTGTTGTCGAATGTTTCTAAATTTATTTTTTTCATATTTACAAATTAGAGAGAGTGTTGTTGGCTGTGACAAAATAGTGGCTATCTAAAACACCACCCAATGATGCACACCAGGCCTAAATAAAACAATATAATAAATTAAGTATGTCTATTGGTAATGGTAAGTGGTAAGTGTAGGACAGGAAACTTCAGTGTATAACATTTACATAGAATTGTGAAGGTCATGACCTCATTCAAGCTCCACCAAACTTGATATCCCAAACAGTATGGGGCAAGAGGTAAGCAGATTCCTGTCTTGTCACAATTGGGTGATTGCAGACTGGATCAGTCTCATCGTTACTGTAAGTATAACGCAATATTGGAGCATCCAGACATCTGGCCTTCAATTTTTTAGTTGTAGCCCCGTGCTCAAAAAGAGGACAAGTCCGAAAAGAAAGTGTGATATATTTGGGTTTGATGGATTTCTCCGTTGAGTTAAAAAGATAATTTGCCCAATATATTCTTCTTCTGGCCTTGACTTGTTGCTATACAATGGCAGGCGGTGCAGATATTAACACTGCATTGTGTCTCTAATTCATCATCTCTGGCGACCTCTGAATTGCGCAATAAATGATGAAATATAAATGAACAAGCGCATACCAAGGGGCGTAAAGAAATTACAAACCTCTCCTTGTTTGCAAACAGTTCATGATGAGATTAATATGTCTATGTTTGATTGTGTAATTCTCTATTGTGCATTGACAAGGGCTGCTCTATCAAGTATTGTCTCATTCATTATGTTGTACGGTGAGTGCAACCAGTAATCTGTATTGATGTTTTCTTTTATAATACTACACCTGTTGCTTGCATCACTAGCCAAAACATTTGTGACAGATGTCAATCAACCATTGATATTGTTGATATCGGTTTACATCGAAATCAGTCATGGAATACAGACCCTACTGGATCTGAGCCAAATTATGTTAGTTGTTGTATAACAATGCGGATATTTTGGCTGTAAATTCAAAGCTACAGATATTATTCAATTGATATGCTATGACAAACTTGTCTCAATGATGTAGTGGGGGGGGAAAGTCAAGTTTTAATGTCAAGTTAGTTGGATTAAACAGGAAGTGAGTTTTAACCATGAGGCTAGTTTTAGCACTTAAAAGGTGTCGAGAGAGCTGGTAGTAGCATTGGCATTGGCATTGGCAAAGTGGTTGATTATGAAATGCTACCACCAGCACTCCCGACATCATTTAAGCGCTTAAAATACTATTAGGCTGATCATGTGTTGTGCTTGATTCACTGCCAGAATTTTGTCTGAGTGAGCGATTTAACAACCAGGCTCAGCTCAGGTGCCTGTGTCAGGATGGTTACCCTGTACAATCCTCCACCATTATCAGGCAAATGATATTGTTAAATATGTCTTGGGCTACACATCCTTGCCATTGCAAACCTTCCATCATGTAACTAGAGAAAAACGTTGTTAAAATAGGTTTGATTTTGGTTTTTTTTGCGGTGACAGAGTTGTAATAAAATGCCTTTATAATGGTAATATTTTATTTTCATGTCAAAATCGCAGGAGGAGGCAGTTTAATGCATATTCAAGAGAACTCAAATGCTAGATATTGGTAATCAAATTTTTAATAAAATCACTCCTGGGAATGATGGGGAGGGAGGGTGGCAATTGTAATGTCATTTGAGACTGATTTTAGAGGTGGAAGGCTGGCTAAACAGATAAAAACTAATTTTGTGTGTGGATGGTGTGACTACGAGATTGAGCGCTCTGTTAGCATGCTTACCGCTCACTGCCAGCAGTTGGTGCCACAGGAGCTATTAGTTTTGAGTCGTGTTAGGAGATCTTTTCAGGTCAATTGTTCTATATCCAGCCCCCTGTATCTTCGGTATCTCTCTCCTGACTCGAAGATCACATACTGACGAGATGCGTGCAGAATACTTACAGAAATAAGATTAGCTGGCCGTTTCTATGTAATGCAACCAAATAGACGTCATGATGATCTGATAGCTCTGTTTTAATATAAGGATTACAATACCAAATACATGGAGGTCGACCTGTAAGATGTTAGCTAAGTCTTTTTCCTAAGCCTGACAGGACAACTGGAATGCAGAGCAACCAGTAATACTTTTATTGGGCAATTGTTTGTATTTCGAATTCAACTGAAATATATACTATTCTAATTTATCTTCCTTATTTGGTAAACCACTATGTGAGATGATATACGTTTAAGTCGACGATTTCAGTTGAATAGAGAGCAGGTGAAGAATCAAGAGCGATGCCTCTGGCGGAGGACACCTTCATTTAGATTGCTGTCGAGTGTTTCTAAATTTGTTTTTTTCATATTTACAAATTAGAGAGAGTGTTACTGGCTGTGACAAAGTAGTGGCTATCTAAAGCACCACCCACCCAATGATGCACTCCAGGCCTATATAAACCAATATAATAAATTAATTATGTCTATTGGTAATGTTCAATGGTAAGTGTAATACAGGAAACTTCAGTGTATAACATTTACATAGAATTGTGAAGGTCATGAACCTCATTCAAGCTCCACCAAACTTGATATCCCAAACAGTATGGGGTAAGAGGTAAGCAGATTCCTGTCTTGGCACAATTGGGTGATTGCAGACTGGATCAGTCTCATCGTTACTGTACGTATAATGAGATATTGGAGCATCCAGACATATGGCCTTCAATTTGGAGTTGTAACCCCGTGCTCAAAAAGAGGACAAGTCCGAAAAGAAACTGTGATATATTTGTGTTTGATGGATTTCTCCGTTGAGGTAAAAAGATAATTTGTGAGTTATTATAAATTATATATGATGTGTGTTATGAAAAGTTCTAAGTTCAACATTCTTACAATCAGAATATCTACGCAGTCACACCTGACATCACCAAAAATTGATTTAAGTGAAAGCGATATATTTTGTATATACTCTGCTATCTCCTTCCAAATTAGGCTATCAAAAATGGAGGTGTTGATATCTGTAGTAAACCACACCCTCTTATATATTTATGATAGAATAACCAAGAACGGCAACAACGTGAGAGGTGCTGTAGAGAATATATGGAAGGTAATAGCAGTAGAACTTGGAAATAGAGGTAATCCTTACATGACATCAATAGTATGGCATCTGAAAATCAATTTTACAATAGACCGAAATTGTATTTGGTAAAGATCAAGATGGAGAGCACATTCAACATGGCCTTTGTTTGCCCTTAAAATCTCTTTGATCAATCTAGGCACCTGACCCATAACCCAATTTAAATCAACAGACTGGCTGTTTCGTACAATTAATATGGCTGTCTAGTTGTGAGATCGGTCGATCCTCCGATACTGGGCGTCGACCTGTAATAAAATCACTGTGTATAGTCACAGCTTCATTGCTGAGAAGAACATACAGAGTTTAAAAAACCAGCTAGCCATGTACTTGTGATTAAGAGGTCGGATTTGCGTTTAAAATTGGCTTATTTTTATAGGAAAAACAAAATTGAGTCCACTGACTGCCAGTGAGTTTTTCTTGCAAGCGACCAACATGGTGTCACATGAACAATTTCCCGAAAAATAGCAATATTTACTGAAATTTCATGCTTAAGGTAGAGCCACGTGGGTCAGCATATATGTATTGACTTTCTATATGCTGTTGGAAAGCTCTCGAGACAAGGAAATGTGAATCCAAATTAAAGTATAGCTGCTTCATTTGACCTTGCGCTATTCACCAAAGCAATGACATTTTGTGTCAATAGTTCGGGTGATTGAAGCAATATGGTTGTGGTATGGTGGAGATTGATGGCCTGAAACTGCAGTTACAGGCGAGTTCGTCTTACTACAAGATGAGACAAATCGAGGAATTCTATTGATGAGAAGAATCACAAAATCTCGACTAAAAACACAGTTTTCTACAACCTTTGAAAATTGATGTCTGTCTATAACATAGTATAAGTGCTCACACTCTGTCAGAGTAGCCTAAAATGAAACTCAAGGGCAGACTTTCAGCACTTCAACTTTGCCATTACTTAACTAACACCTACATCATTAACACACCTATTATGTCAAAATACCAAAGCTGATAATATACATTGAGGGCTGGAAGTGTTTGAATGAGATGCTCGTCAACACACAGGGGTGGCTTCACGTTGTGGGGCCGGCCATGAGGAGGTTGCACTAGAGAACGCCTCAAAATAGCGCTTGACTCAAGGTTTCTAGCTGAAGAACTGTGTATTGTGCAGTGGTATGTGCACTGCTGTATGTATGTTGTATGTATGAATGAGAATACAACGTAAACAGCAGTCATACAGGTCAAGGCAAAGACCTCATGCTGCATAAGAGTGTTAATACCATGACCATGGAAAGAAAACTCCTGAAAACATCTATAGAGAATAAAATTGCATTTATCAAAAAATTTGCAGAATAGTAAAAACGTTGAACCTATGATTGCAAAACTGAATTGAGCTCGGCATCCAAGCGACCACAATACTCTAATCGCTTAAAAAGTGTTTAACCCATATGATATTTCTATGCCAAAACTGGAAAGACATCTCATACATACACTTAATAATATACTATTCTAAAAAACTTTTTATACAACAGAGATCTGATTTTTCCATGTTTTTCTTTCTTGTCAGTATTAACAACGTATTTCGTGACAAATTTTTGTCTATGATAGTAATAAATCCATCCATCCATCCATATAATAAGAGTAATATATAATAACATTTTGTCATCTTACACGCCGGGAACCTCAGGTTGAGACAGAACGTCACACAATTTATCAGTGATTGTCTTTACTTCTGCCATAGCCCCATTTCCTTTATCTCCACAGGCTAACAGTTTGGATACAGTAGGTATCTCAGTGTACCCCCAACTTATAAGAGTGTCTATATGAGGTTTTGTTATTGGGTGCTCCAGCATACGAGTGTTCATAGCTGCAGCAAACAGGAGAGGCTTGTTAATATCCCACGCTCTAACTGTACAAGTCTATAAACACAAAAATTAAATTAAGTTAAAAAAACATAAAACTGTGATTTCACATCGACCAGAAAGTAGGCTATAGATTAAATATTGGAGCCTCAAAATCGCAGTCAGTTCTGCAAGCATTTTCGAAGATACAGGATCGCTCGTAAAGATGGAGATAGGTTTCCTGCTGACCATAAAAGACTAGAGAAACTTTATATCAATGATACTTGAAAGTAAATCCAAGGATATACAAATTCAGATCTAGCCATGTTGCATATCATAGCAAAGAGCATGCTGTGCTTAATGGTTGTCACGGGAACAAGATGCTAAAACACACCATGTCAAGAGCTCCAGTGACCCATACTGATGCTTTCCGATGGATTTACAAAACAACTTCTTGACTGCACAAAATGAAATAGAAGATTATTAGTGCCATATCACTCGGGCATTTGGGACATTTGGAAGTTTTGGGAAAGTTTTGTCCCGAAATATCCTAGCACCTGAGATATGAATAATCACCGTGATGAATCGTGAGTAATGTGCTGTGCATTAAAGCTCGGACAATTTCAAAAACTACCAACATTTCCTAAAATTTTGAGACACTCCTTAGATACATACATATAGTGTGGAATCTGGTTTTGAATTTACTTTGGTCATTATAAAGAACTTTAAATTTTGACGTATCATATATTACATCATAAGACTACCCGACAGGCAGAAAGGTTGCCATTGAATCATTGATTTTTCTAATGGAAAAATATTACCTCCATTATTCATAAGGTATTCCTCTACCGTAATCCCTGACCTATAGATAGAGCGATTTATAAGTGAAGGCGGCTGTAAGAGAGTAGCATATAGACGCGACTATCATTTGAAGCATTTTTATATTTAGCTTGGATTAAAACCTCTTGTAACCACCGAAGCTGAATAGCTCAGTGGTAAAGTGTGCGACTGTACAAAATTCAAAATTTTCAACAATCGGCATATCATATCTCTCTCACAGTCTTTCAAAATAAATAAAACATGCCAAGAACCTCATACACCACTCAGCAGAAACTGGAAGTATTGAGAACAGTTGAAAAGAATAACAACCTTGACAAGACTGCAAGGGAAATGAACATTAATAGACGCTTAATTCAAAGATGGAGAGCTTCCAAACATCAACTACTGATATGATTCACTTATAAGACACGGTGACTTATAGCTGTGGGGTGTCTTATAGCTGTGGGGTGTCTTATAGCTGTGGGGTGTCTTATAGCTGTGGGGTGTCTTATAGCTGTGGGGTGTCTTATAGCTGTGGGGTGTCTTATAGCTGTGGGGTGTCTTATAGCTGTGGGGTGTCTTATAACTGGAGCATTTTTATTTTTTCTGAGGGGGGTGATTCACTTACAAGTCCGGTGACATATAGGTGAGGGATTACAGTATAAACAAATCCTCAAAGCCACAGAAGTTAAAACTTACAAATTTTATAATTTTCGCACAGTCACTTAATACAACTTTCTAAATGTTTTTACCCTGTGAGTTATCAGGGCGGGGGAGGGGGGGAGACTGTAGGGATATCTGGGGGAGACTGTGGGGATATCAGCGGGTGGGGGGATCGAGACTGGGGGTTTTAGAAAGTTTCACTCACCAGTAGATTGTCACAGAGGCCATTAGCTATCTTTGCTAGAGTGTTAGCGCTCAGGGGAGCGATCAACATTACATCCGCCCATTTACCGAGCTCTATGTGCAGAACGTCATCACCAAGTTTACTCCAGGCCTGCAACAAATATAAATATCAGTATCTGCAGGGTCGAATATCTACTTTTATTCATATGTGAAATGTTAGGTCTTCAACAATTGTAGTGTGGAGCCTGGGTGCTAAGTTGACGTGCAAGAATCTCTAGCTGACTGTATCAATTCAGTCACAACTCTGTGATCTATATACAGACAACTAATTGCGATTATTAAACTGTTAAGATCATAGCCTTGGAAAGGGTTACATAAAAATAAATTTAGAGAGAACATAGATCAAGTTTGATCCATTTTTCCAGTGTTAGAATAGCCCCCCCCCCCCCCCACTGGCACATGTGATCTCAGTGTTGCACAACAGCATATTTTACCAAGGAGACATGTATAGAGATGAAAACATAAAAAAATCTGCTGTCACCTAGACTTGAACCACGGCCATGCCAATGTTCTTTGATGCTATCCGCTCGGCCGGGTGGTATTTCGATGGCTTGAGTCCTGAAAAAAATGTCAGGTCGATCCTTTGAACTGAATTGATACTCACGGCCCATTCATCAGCGTCTGTGTAATACTGTACAGCCTCGGTGCATTCTCTGACTGCTGTGAAGTGCTGAGCTGACTCCGTAAGAATAACTTTGATGAAGGCATTTTCCAACCAACTCTTGATTGAGGCAACAAGAGGTTCAAGTTTTACTGAGGCAACGCTTCCACTACACCCGATCAAGACATTCTTACTCTTAGATGTGGTAGCCATTTCTGTATCTTGTTTTCTTCAATAGGCTGGAATAGAAAAACAATTTTTTGTTAAAAAGAAGCAAAGGGGACACAACTGCTGGCCAACACCTAGCTCTGCAATAAATAAATATTAATCAAATTTTCCTGTTTTCTGGTTGATCCCATTTTACTGGTCAGCTACGGGCTGTTCGAATGAGGCAACTCCGAACGCAGGCAAAACGGAGAATACATGATCAAGCTATCATGGCGTGAAATAGATATGAACATTTGTAAGGGATTTTTCATAGATTCAAAACACACCACTTATCTTAAAACGAGTTAAAACAATGGCTACCCTAATGTGGAATTTATTATAATGATAAATGCATATGTTGACACTTCAAGGCTATATAAAACCCATACAATGTAAATCGGTTATATCATACATATTTTGACGTTGGGTAGAATGATAAATTAAATACTACCCAAAAGACCGATGCAAAAACGTGGGAAGCATGTCAGCACCGAGCAACGACATCACCTCATGAGCATCAATGCCCATATACAAGAACAGAGCCGCAAACTTGGCATCCTTACTGAAGCCAGGCAATCTCATTACTTCATAGTAAGCAAAACTAGTTATATCACCAGTGCAGTGGTGGCCACTTCTTTCAACGACTTGATGATTATCCGATTTAAATTGAATTAATTCTGAAATTCATGACTTACTTACAGTATACACAAACTTGACAACTCCTAAATTCATGTACAAAGTGAATGTATGACATATATGCACCCTCCTAGCCTGTCTTGACAAGCTTAGTTCGAACAAAGCTTGTCAAGACAGCCTTACACCCTCCCTGATGACAGCAACATCAAGACTTCAGACCTAGAATAGCCCTAAGGAGGGACTCAGGAGTCCTTGATTGAATGTAGCCTACTCACTGTAACACTAACTATTGATAGAAATACTATACATAAACATATGGCAAATACGTTAGCAGATCAATCATCTGCAAGACAGTTACCCATAACTCATGTCATACAAATTCCGAATAGAACAAATTCTCACTTACATGTACATCTGTGAAGTCTGGACAGTACGAAAAATAGAAAATTTGTTACAACAACAACAGTTACCATGCTGTATCCGGTGTAGACTGAGACTCTTTTCAATTCATAAGATATATGCTGTCTGGCTTTTGAAACCCCCACACTCTAGTTGATTACAAGGTCCACTGGCGCCAGACTGTCTGGCCCCTAATTTGTATCACTACTCTGAAATTAACACACTTTGACTTTGTTCACTTCACAAGATTTGTTGATAAAATACTAATTTCGGAGTTAAAATTGAGGATTCTTATTCTCAAATGTATTAAGATTTGATTCATTATTTATAATTGGTAATCTGGGAAGGTGAAAAGAGCATTTATAGGTTTGCGCATCAATATCCTGGGCAAATCACTAAAGTGCAATGAGATGAAGTGATTCACTCATTTTGCCAAATTTATCAACCCAAAAAAACAGTGAATGTGCTGCATAATAGACTGTAGTGACTGACAATAGCAAATGAAATCCAATTGTGACTCAGTGTTAAAGGTCACACTCTTGTGATTGGTGTAACAGATTGAGATTGCTCAAAAAGTGTTTGGTAAGTCATAAAAGTTGCTTGCTGAAATTTTTTTCATTTCATTTCTTTATTTTTATATATATATTTCTGTAAATTCACAATTATTGTTGTTTGTTGATCACTCATGGTGTGGCGGTGGTGGATTGTATTGATGTTGATCCAGTGGCTGTGTTTATTGAGTGGAATCCAGTCATGTATACATTATAATAATCATTATAACTTGGTTTGTTTGTTTCACATTGGCCTGAATCATTTTTTTATTCATAAATTTTGTAAATGGGACTAACCTAACTCTAAGACTAAGTTAGTTAAAGTTAGTGTAGTCGTTCTGTTCTGAGATAGTCAGCTGACAACAGAGTAGTAGTGTAATACTTACTCCATTTGCCTGAGTCTTACTAGACCTAGTAAAGTGAGGACGATAATAATTTACATGAATGACACTGTGACCGTCTGTCTGATCACCAGGAACCCTGTTTGTGTACGAGTTAAAAAAAAGAACAAACGGTACTTGGTACTTGCCGGCATGATCACCGCTTCATAGATTTGAATGCTCAGGTAATGTGGCACTCTGTTTGTATGTAATCCGTTCCAAGTTCAGGATACCGGTTTCACCACCATGGTGAGAGTCAGGGTTTGCAAGCCAGTGGGACAGAGTAGTTCGGCCTGTGGTGCCTGTACCTACTCTGTAGGCTTCTACAAAGAATTTAGAGGCTCCCAAGCAAACCAATGCCAGATGGTGATGGAATTCATTTAGTTAATGGACCAGATTGGAGGAGAAAATGTATCGCTACAGTCACATGGGCTGCTACTACTATCTATCAAGTTAGGCTTCCAAACCATCAATTGAAATCCATTTCTTTTGATTCTGACCATGTATGTTTGATGGTAGAATATACATATTTTTGTGCGTTTGAGCAGATAGGGTTCTCTCAAATAATCAAAATTAACGATCTTGTGATGTGCTTTCCAAGAGGACAATGAGTCATCACCTAAGCTACGTGATGATTTGGTTCCATATGTATGTCATTGTAGATCTAAACTGATGCGAACTTTTACAATATCTTACCCAATTCGGTCTAAAGGGCATAATGACTAGGAAGGTTTGGCTCACCTTGATCCCTGATGATATTAACATATTTCTCATCTTTAGGGTATTTCCAGCAGCCTTTGCTGGAAAATCAAGTTGGTGGAGTCTAGCGTGTTGCAAAGTGGTTCAATGCATAGCTTTCTGGGACATCAATATCCGTTTAGTTTCATTTGATCGTTGCTCTTTGTTCATCAAGTAGCCTATATACTTGGGATTCAGCTATTTTTCGTTATTTTGTCATACATTTTTAGATTTCACAATGGTAGCAGGTTGTTCTTAATTTGAATAGCAGATTTCAATTTAGTGCCCTAGCTCCATTCATATATGGTGGGGTCAGTAGAAGAATTATTTGTTTTTTTTGCTGATTGTTTGGATAGGAGTGAGAAACAAGGAAGAATTAATTATACCACACTTGCGCTGATATATGCAAATATGGTGGTGGTCTCTATTCATAGAATCCAAGTTGGTAATATTCATTCTGTGAGATTTGGAATCATGATCATGCACTCCGTACATTACTGGTGATGGTAGCCATCTTCAAGCCATTGCTATGGATATCAGATTCAAGATTCAGCTCTATTTAAATTCACGGCTGAAAATTATCGTGGTGTCTCGTTCCTCTTGCTCCATGTAATGCAATACCTCTGATGCCGTTACTAAAAAAGACCCATGAACCACAAAATTTTCATATCTTCACTTTTGGTTGAAAGTCCTACAGACAGACCATTGTATATGCTGCAAATATGTTGCTGCCAGGTGGCTTGGAATCTATAGCATTGATATGATTTCTAACCAAAATGCCCAAGTTTAGCTGATTGCTAGTCGACACTGTTGCTGATGTGATTCAGTCCATGTGCTCACGAAGTAAGGATATATCAGGTCGACTGGCACAGATTAATTACTTGTCTCATGATCTCGCTGGTCTCAGATTTGGTATGCATGTCATGATTATTTTCAACTAAAAGCTAGTGGTGTCTCACCATGAAGCCAGGAGTTGCCAGTTCAGTAACCTTAGACATGGTCAAAAGATTCTGTCAATACATAAGGCTTAACTACGTTGGTACCCTACACTCCTCAAGTGAATTCTGAAAGAACAGCCACGTTTGAGTTGTAGTCTGGGTTATCGTTTCGTTATAACTTTTTTAAAGTCATTATAATATAATTTCTTAAAAATAGATGTTGGAGGTTTTATGCTCAATTGTTTCTCTTCATGTGCAAACTATTTAAATATTCTCAGCAAAGGACTCCCTCTAAGCACAAGACCTGAGTACTTTGAAAGAAGGGGATATCACCGCAATTTCTTGCTAATTTTAGCGATTGAGATCACCCAGGTTTTGCCACCTTGTAGCAGAGGCAAAATTTTCTATGTTTGCTACAGTGAGCATACTAGCTGCATTGCGTATGATGTGTAATATTGCCCTGGGAGTCTGTCAAGACTTTTATTTGAGTGGATTAGACTGTATGTCGGCATCTGTGTTTTGATTTGAGACTAGATTTTTATAGATTTCTTTGTATGAAATTATTTGAACAATCAATGAATAAGGGAGCCTACTTCACTTTGAACATTGTGTACTTTCTTGTGTCTCTTTATGGCTGAGATCTTGTAATTCTATTGTTTTGCCACTTTGTGAGTTGCCTTGTAATCTTAAATCCTCAAGACTCATGAAGTGATGATTAATTTTTATTTCACTGACCATAAAAGTGTGGATGATAGTATTTGACAGTTTGAATGCCAGCCATTTCTATTATTCAGCAGATATATTTGTGTGGATGCACAATTATGAGTATCATTTATGATTTGCCTCAATTTCATAACATCAGCAAATGGACAGGTTGCTACTAGATCAAGTTGAATTCAACTGCCTGCATTCCAGTTGCTCCATGCCACTGGTCAAGCCGCAGATGACCAGTGGACCGGCAGCAACTCCCAATGGTCTAGGTTGCTACTGACCAACAGTCACTTGATGCCCCGACCTTCTGGCCCCACCGGTCACACATCTGGATTATGACATTAATAAATCATTTATCATATTTCCAATAGTGTCGGTGACATTTGAAGTGGCCTACATGAGTCATCAATCTTATGGAAGAAGCACACTCTACCCTTTTGTCTGTCAGATTTTGCTAACATTGTTCAGCGTGTAATTTGAAAGTTAATGATCAGTTAGAGCTTACAGACTGTCTGCAGCATTATCAACGGTTACTGTTGGAGACATGCTTGTATTTAAGGTATGCAACATACAGTCAGGGTGTATGCAGTTTCCTGGTTCCGTGCTGTCTGGATCTGATGATCAATCAGACCCTATATCACTGTATTAATGTAGTGATTATGAACAGCAGTTCTCAAACGCATTTCATTTAAGCATTTCATTTGGCGCTGTGCAAGATAATGCCCTGAATTTATGTCCTATGTGCACTGTTGAGCACTTTGGATACAAATTGTACCCAATTAAAGAACTACAGTGCTTTCTTCCAAGCTTGGGTACTCTACACTTTTTGGTGAGAGACTGTTGGGGGTACTAGGTGTTGTCCCACATACAACCCCCAACATGCATCTTGAGCGCAAAAGCTATCCACACTGATACTCATTAGTGGCACTTAATGATGTTTCATTAGTGATTCTGTGATCTATTTGAGCTAGTTTTTGGGAGTTTTTTTTAGAGATTGTAGCTCATGATTTCATTGTTTGACTCTTCGTTCATTGTTGATTGCTTAGGGTGGTGTCAGGGTATTCCACCCTAATCTGTTCTTTGACCACAATTTCATCCTCAATGTCTGTCTGATTTTCATATCTGCACAGCTGGACTATTGTTTTAATATCTTTATCTTGACTGTCAGGGTTTGGTTATTGCCACCAGGTCTTGCCCTGTGTTTATGAGTTGACCTTGCCCTTTGTGAGCTCGCTTCAGTTTAAGACTAGGCCGCTGTCACATTTAGACAGGCTTACATAATGTCACGGCATACTCTTGATGCTCTGAGATGAGCACCTAGAAAAAGTTTGTCGGCCTGGAATGATTTAATTTCCTCTCGACATCGTGTGAGGTTTGTCGCTCAAAATCACCTGAAGACGTGATTAGGGAATTACTCAATGGGCTGCAGGAATTTCATTTCCTTGCAAAGCATGGCTTTTGTTTAGACGGCTGAGCGTTTTGTGTTGGCTTGAGGCTAGACACTACACCTGGGACCTTAATACTTCCAGATTTAGCTGCCAGTAGCTGCCAAGAATAAGACCAGTGTGTGTGACCTGATCTGAAAGTGACCTAGACATGTTTTATGGATAGTGTTGGTTTGCCACAAGTCTGGTTATTGCGGTGATCAACTAATTGGCCCACTTTCTTCTTGTTCCTGTTGTTGAGAAAAGGCAATGTTCTGCTGGAACTTCATAGGACTTCTTGGTTTCATGGAGATCTAGCTGCCCGTAGCATCTTGATTTTTTGTTGTTTCTCTACGACTGCACTTCGCTGAGTTTGTGCTCATCACCTTGCTTCCTTTGTACAGGAGCTCATTATAAGCTTTTTATTTGATAACCATCTCACATTATAATCCCTTACTTCAATGGCTTTGTCATAAAGAGTTTTAACTTTGGCTGCAGGCTATCACTCATTCTTTTTAGCTCGGTGCAAAACGATAAATTTACACCATTAGCCAACTATGTCACTGTTTGGTGCAATAAAAAGCTTCAGTTTACAAATGGATTTTAGAGTTGGAAGTATTTCAACGCTATTTGATGCTGTCCTCTTTGGCATTCTGCAAATAGTCTGATGTGTTCTGTAAAGGGATTCTGTGTAGCTAGTTTAGTTTAGTCTAGTTGATTGTTCTGACAGATTTGAGTATTGACAGATTATTCTTGCAGGCTTTTAAATTTGTCATTTTTTGCCTTTTTAATCTGATATGCCAAGGATTGGTGGACTGCAGCTGTTTGTGATTCACCATTAACCGAGTTGCAGGATCAGTAAGCTCTTCTATTGTTGACAGCTCTGTTGAATAGGGAGGGGGAAGACCATCCATTGACCACGCACAAGTCAGCTAGGCCCTTCCAGATCTTGCAGCATTGATAATCATGAGCTGCGGTTCGTGGTGTGGATGATGGTGATTACTACCGTATCACCCCTATAGCTTGTTTGAGGAGGACACATTATCATCTAAAAGAATATATAAATCTTTTGGCGGAAAAGTTCTGTGTTGACTGTAAACAAAGTTGGAACATTTAATACTATTAAGACTTACAGTTGTAATTTCATTTTCTCACTGCACAAACCACAGAACAACAGTCCCAGCAAATCATCACCCTCTTGGTCTTTCAATTAGACAAGACCGCTCCCAAATCGTTCACTCAGAATGCGGATAGTTCCATCAATGAGTGAACGATGCTTGAACGAGACCCTAGCAGCTATCACTCACTCATTGCGTGAGCAATCTGACTGCAACTATGGCTTTTTTTAATTTAAAGACCCCTGGTAATATGATTTAGGCTGTGACTACACACGCCGTATTTTCCATCGGGCACTTTCAGTACGATCAGTGGCACTTTCAGTACGATAAGGATTGGGCAGCTAATTTCATGTTTCCTAATGCTATGGAAAATAGGGCATGTGTAGCCAGACTTTTAAGCTAGGCTGGTAGTATAAAACTTATTTTCGTTTCTCCAACAGGCTGAGGTTATAAGGTCAGAGTTTTGAGGCAGCAGCAGCACTTGAAGAGGCAGCAGCAGGATGAGTACCGGACTGTCCAGTCTCAACTCTCTCTTCTCCTTCACATCTCCAGCTGTTAAGAAACTCCTCGGCTGGAAGCAGGGAGACGAGGAGGAGAAATGGGCGGAGAAAGCTGTCGACTCGCTCGTCAAAAAGCTTAAAAAAGAAAAAGGTAAGTGAGGAAGTATGTCTAGTCACAGAGTTATATAGTAGACTATATTCTATTTCTAATATATTCTGTTTAACACATAGAGTGTTTACATAGTCTATTATATAAACTCAAATAAAAAATGGACATGAGTTTATATAATAGAGTGTAATAATAATTCTATGTGTTTGATAGATGGACGTTGTAATCGTTTGAACGTTAGATAATCCCATTGCTTTAGTTATCAGCGCTGTTGCAAGGTCACACCCTGGCTATGAAATTTTTTGCAAGAAGGCTTATAATGTTGAATCTATGCTACGTCAAATTTCAGTATGCCTGTTTTATTTTGGGAGTTATCTCCATACCACGTAGCTAGTTCATTGGCTAGGTCCTACATTATACCATGCTATATTGGCCGGGGCGGAGAGCTTGTCCCCCTTCTCTAGAATATGAGTTCGGAGGTGAGCTGAATGGTTAACAGGCTGTTGTTCAATGCAATGAATTATTGTTTCAGAATGTTTATGTGGGTGCATTGACCCCTTTAAGACTAGATGGAGCGGGTCTAGTCGGTCTAGCCCGTCTTGTAGACGAATTCGTGTCATGGCCTACCCTGACCAGTAGCTATTTCTTGATCCGTGTAGATGGTGTGGTGGTACCAATATCTACACAACACCATTAATTATGTAATCCTTAAGCCCACATGTTTAAAGACCACCCAAAGACCGAAGCATGTTATAATCAGGCAGTTAGTTACTTGGGCTATGATAAAATATTGTCAGATATTCAATGATTTTCAAAAATTCAATGCTGTACATGACATGGATTATTGATGGTAAATCCCATTCTCTGCATAATGATGTCACAGTTACCAGGAAGTGCAATACAAGAAACAAGCACTTCCAAGAGACTGACATCATAATGCAGAGAATGAGAGTTACCCTCCATTATAGGAGGCACTTTTTCCACCATTAATATTCATGCCAAGTAGGCCATTGAATTTTTTACCAAGCAAATCTGTCAAAACTTTATCATAAGTAACTGCCTGACTATAACATGCCTTGGTCTTTGGGTAGCCTTTAATTATTACAAGTATTTCACATATTTCATTTATTTTAGGTGCATTGGAGGATTTGGAGAAGGCTCTGAGTCGACCAGGAGAGCCCAGTAAATGTGTGTGTATACCTCGATCACTAGATGGAAGGCTTCAGGTTAGTGCATATACGAAATGGACCTATATAATCTCCCCTTAAAAAGTGGCAATATGGTTTTTTTTCTGATGTTTTTTTTATGATTAGGAATAGTCATTTTCCTCCATAGACATAATATGTTTATGTTTTCCTCATACTCTCTGTGAAAGTTGCACTAAATGTCTATGATGAGGAAATGTGTGTCTACTGGAACTTGCTGGGGATAATCACTGTTTATGAAAAGAAAATTCATGCCACATGCGATGCATCTTTCGCAAGTTTGCTTCTTTATACTTGAAATAAACAAGACTAAGGGTAAAATTTCGGCCGCTGCACAACATGTGGAAAATACTTACTGTGTGTAGATTCTTGGGATTCAGCAGCTTGTCTGAGCATGATTCTCATGGTGAATTATCTCTGTATTGAAATGCCATCCTATTTTGTTGACTGGAAGTTCTGGTAGGAGCATCAATGTATATTGCTAGATCAAGCTTGATCAAATTTGCCTGCATTTGGAGTTTCCCCTAGGCAGGCAAATTGGATCGAAGTTGATGTTGTGTATTGCAGCTGGGTGTCTCATTAAAAAGACTTACAACATGCCAACAAGACGTCTTGTCATTTGTATATTACATTGCAGCTCACTTAATTCAAACCTCTGGAGCAACAAAAATTTCTTCTAATTAAAGATAGTCTGAATTAAGTGACATTAGAATGCATTGAGATCCTGCCTGAATGGACCAATTTTCCTTGTCTGAATTAAAAGGAGTTTTGCATTATTAATTCTGAATTAACCAGCTTACACTGTATATAACTATATGACATATTCTCTTTTATATTGTCAGGTATCTCATCGTAAAGGCTTACCCCATGTGATATACTGTCGAGTATGGAGATGGCCCGACTTACAGTCTCACCACGAGCTCAAACCGTTAGAGTGCTGTAAATTCTCCTTCAATAACAAGGAGAATAAGAGCGTCTGTATAAACCCCTACCACTACAAGAGGGTAGAGAGTCCAGGTAAGTCCTCGACATCGCAATGGGGATACAGTGTACTGTTCTAGACATCACAATGGGGATATGGTGTACTGTTCTAGACATCACAATGGGGATATAGTGTACTGGCCTAGACATCACAATGGGGATATAGTGTACTGTTCTAGACATCGCGATGGGGCTATAGGGTTCTGTTCTAGAGATCACAATGGGGATACAAAGTACTGTTCTGGCCATCGCAATACGGATACTGTGTACTTTTCTAGACATTGCAATACGGATATAGTGTACTGTTCTAGACATACAAACTCCTGTTCGATTTCAAATTGGAGGGTGTAACCAGGAAGTGGTCCTTGATGTCGCAACGGGGATATAATTTACCAGCTTAATTCAACCAAAACTTCTGATAAATTCCAAATTGGAGGTTAGAGTGTCCAAGAAGTTAAAGACTTGGAGTGTCCAGGTAGTGGTCCTTGGTGTCTCAATAACGATGTCAGTGTACTCACACATTGACATTGAGACTACACTATTTACATGTCAATTTCTGATCATTATAGTCACTTTAATATTAGTACCTAACGGGTACCCACCCCTATTTGTTAAAATTGAACACGGGCCTTTACACCAAATTTCTCGTGATGGTACTCCTACTAAATGATTTACTTCACCCTCTATCGATCAGAGATATACATACACTTCTAGTATATCACGTCATCAGTGTAGTCTTCTCGGCTTAATTCCGAACTCTTGTAAAATTAACACGAGAGGGTGCAGAGCCCAGGCATACCAAGCCAAACATGAGTGAAATATTCACAGGTCTGAATGGAGCAACCTGTCCAAGAAATTGTCAAATTGAATCGATAGCTTGTTTCAAGCATGTTTAGCACTGCAGTGGTAGTTTTTCATTGACATATTAAAACCGTCATGAATAAGTTAAAAATTCATTCAATTTGGATTACCTCAACATATGGGACCCTGTTGAATCATGACTTGCTCAACTCACAAAAATGCTGTTTGTGTTTATATGATGTATACATGTATAGGCCTATATACAACATGTATGTAGACATGAGATGCATACAATGTGTATCCATTTAAAATGCAGTATTTGTCTTCAGTGTGTATATACATGTAAATATATATATACATATGAGTCAGCAATTGAGGTTACCTCCGCTGTCGTAGGATGACTGGTTTGTGTACTTTTAAACTAAAGGGTCCTGACAGTCAATTGATCAGTACAAAAAAAAATCTGGCAAATATATACTGTCAGGGCAAGGAGTTAAAGTCTGTAACTCCTTGGGCAGGGAAAATTTACATATCTATGGGGAGTTTACAAAAAAAAAGTTTTTTCGTTTAGGGAACCATGTTTCCTCCCGCTGTTACAGGATGACTGATTGATGTGTACTTTTAAAATTTGTGTTAGTCAACAGTGCAATACGGATCTCCTTACTAGCTAGTGGCAGTTTAACAAAACAAAATTCCAACCGTTTGGTTTTTTTTCTGATCAGGAAGTATATGACTATTTGTTGTTACTTTTCGCTGTCAGGCCGGGCCTGTTTTTGAGATAAACATGGTGCTATGACAAATCAACAAATCAACAGAAAATGTTGGAATATGAATTTTGTTTCGTTAATAATACACCACCTTACCTCCGTTTTACCTCCCCTTGGGCCGTGCCAGTGGCGGAGTCAATAATCTTGAGTTTTTGAAGAGTCTAAATCCAATTTTCCACCTGTTTGTCTAAGCTATAACAAATTAATCAGGGATTCTACAGTTGGCAACGAGGTGGTGGCATAAATGCCACCTTACCTCCGTTTTACCTCCCCTTGGGCCGTGCCAGTGGCGGAGTCAATAATCTTGAGTTTTTGAAGAGTCTAAATCCAATTTTCCACCTGTTTGTCTAAGCTATAACAAATTAATCAGGGATTCTACAGTTGGCAACGAGGTGGTGGCATAAATGCGTTAAATATCAGTCTATACCTGTCAAATATTTTTGAATAAATGGCACATAAAATTAAATGTCAAACTTATGGATTAAGTCTGGTATCCTGTGTTTAATTGGTCACAGATGAAGACAGCCTCCACTTGAGAAAAATACCAAACTTTGCTGGTACTGACAGAAATAATTAAATGTTAAATTCGCAGACTGTTATGCTCCTATGCTCAAGCCATACAGCCAGTGGGTATTTCATGTGATTTCCTGGAATGTCTCACAAATTCAGTTATTTCTTGGAAGATTGACCAATTTGAGTTGCATATCCCTGTATTGACTGAACCATATCCTCGATTTGCAATTTGCCAAAGCAAAATTTTGATGTTCTACATTTTATCATGTTGGGACTTGTTAACATAGACCATATAATATCCTATTTGGATGTCGTGGAAGATTGCCGCAAAAATAAAGAATTTTGGGGTGAATTAACGTCAGCTAGCCTCAATTTTCACTAGCTATGGTTGGAGTTTATAATACTATGTAAGATAGCCATAAATTTCGCTATTTCAAGCCTCTGAAATGGCTAACCTCCTGCATTTTTATTGTTTTCTTATCTAACATTATATCCTATACATTATTCTTATAATTTATTGTATATTGTGGTTTTACCGCTGGTGTTGTTTTATATTGTAGTTTTACCGCCAGTGTTGTTTATTGTAGTTTTGTCGCCGATGTAGTTGTATATTATTGTAGCTTTACGGCAGGTGTTGATTATTTTTGTAGTTTTACCGCCGGTGTTGGTGCCTCGTTACTCAGAGTATCCAGCTAACCCACCACCACACTCACTTCTACCATACCAACAGGTGCAGGAGCCATCTATGCCTCATAATGTCAGCTATCCACACGGCTTCCCACAGAGTCCAGCTACTGCTAACAGTCCAGGTCCGGCCAGCCCCAACAGTCAATACTCAAACTTACCAGGTATGTGGAACTTCACTATATCAGCCTTTAACTAAAGGTTGCCTGTAAGGTTGTCCATAAGGTTGCCTATAAGGTTGCCTATAAGGTTGCCTCTAAGGTTGTCCATAACGTTGTCTATAACGTTGTCTATAACGTTGTCTATAACGTTGTCTATAACGTTGTCTATAACGTTGTCTATAACGTTGTCTATAACGTTGTCTATAAGGCTGCCTAATGCAGTATTTGAAAGCTTGCTGCATTCTCTAGGGGGTTTATTTATAGCCTCACACTCCTCAGTTGCTTTCTAGTCTCTAGGATGTATGAGTAATTTAGGGAAACTTGCGAACTTCATTTTAGCCAGCTCGATCCTTATACAGTTATCCATTATACTGGAGGATGAGACTAGAACAAATTTGCCAAGTTCAGTAAAACGTGGAACTAACATTATCAGTGGTTTTTCAATAATCAAAATGGCAAAATTTCATTCCAATGACAATTTTTATATTGCAGAGTACCAACACTTTAAGATCAAGAACTTGTTGTTAGCAATGATTCTCACTTACCTCTTGTTTTCTTTGCTTTTACAGCTGATTCCCCTCCACCTGGCTATCAGGTGATAGATGATAGATCTATGATAGGCTCTCCAGCCTCAGTCCCCTCACCACAGGCTAGCAGCAGTAACGGGGGCGGACCCCCAAACTCCAACGAGGATATGGATCATCAACAGACCGGCCCATCGGCCTCACAAGGAGCCGCCTCTCCAGGGCTACCATCGTCCGTCTCCTCAAATACGGTAAGTTAATAAAAAAGGCCACAATGTTTGCGGATCGACTCTGTAATACGAGCCTCTCCGCACCATACGGACAGTGCTAAAACCAGCCCAATTGAGCTATTTATATTTGCCCATGAAAGCTTATCTTTTTCCAGTGCAGGTGGGGCGACTTTTCAGTTTAAGAACTCAAGCACGTTTGAATAAGTGCTGTTGCTACGGTACCAAGATAACCAACCTGAATTTATTGATGCCCGTAAGCAAAGCGTCAAATGTCAGCGCTTCTAAGACACTTACACACGGGGTGCTCTGCTATTCTCCTGTAATATATATGAGCTAATTTTGTGATTTTCACGGCGCGGTGGTTAAGATTACTCTTTACAGATAAGACAATTGTTGAAACAAGACCTTTACAAACATAATATATATGTATATGCTTTTTTTTGCATAAATATCATTCGTTTGTAATGTTTTGGAGAATAAGCCAAAAATAAAAAGCTCTGAAAAAACAAAGCAATAATTAGTCAAACAAAAGTGAAAAATGACAATTTAGACTGCGTTTTGAAAACATTAAACATTCAATGATGAATGAGCATGTATTGGTATGTCATTGAAAGTGGAAGCAATGATATTGTCTAGCATGATACAGTTAGTTTTGTGGATATGTGGAGTTCATTGCCTCTCCCTTTATGTATATACAAGGGCGGTAGCATATATCTGCCCGACGGTATTACCAAAGATGGAGTTGTTTGCTCTTTGAATGTTACAACCTTAGGGAGGATAACTCCAAGATACAATGGTGAACTCTTATGTGAACATTTTATTTAATTTTTAATCATTATCATTATTTTAATCATGCTGACAGTTGTTTACTTTATGTTGACAGGAAGTACAACCTGTGAGCTACCAGGAGCCGATACATTGGTGTTCTATAGTCTATTATGAGCTCAATAACCGCGTGGGAGAACTATACCAGGTACAGTGACTGATCTGTTTAATTAATTATTGATTAATTCCTTTTTTTTGTATTTCTTTTGGAACTCCGTTAGGAAAGTTTGATTATTTCAAAGTCTAGTGCTGTATCAGCGCACAACTCTACCACATCAGTTAAAAATAAAAAAAAATATTTTCAGTGTCAGAACATGGTACAATAGATATAACTTAGTCCATTAACCTTTACAGTAAGGTTCCCTAAAATAGATACAAGTGGTAGCGTATTGTGGACAAGATTTCCATTTGAAATGATAGTTGCCAATAAAAAGTGTCAAAGAAAGGTCCCGGTCTCAATATTATGAAGACTACCAATCAACTCTGTCAATGTTGAGAATGAGCAAAGCATAACAAACACATCTCGGAAAAAGCATCCTTATATGCACATCTCTTGACTTATACATATTCAGACTTGTTATGTGAACTATACATGTACCTTTTTGCTGTGGCACAGATTTAATATGATACACTAATGGCGGGGAATGTTCATTGTGAGAGGAGTTATCTTTCGTTTTTGCCAATGGGAATTAAGTTAAGATGTTGTTATTTGTGAAATTATTCAAATCTTTCAATGAAGACATGCAGATGGACAACATGTTGATATCGATACTACATTATTATCATGTGAATCTCTGATCATTAGAGTCTATTCAGTGTGAGTACCTAACATGTACCTGCACCTAATTAACAAAAGGTCATCACACCAAATTCCTTGTGATGGTACTCATGCTAAGTGAATAAGTTCACTCTCTATTGCTCTGAGATATACATGCAGTATTATATCACAGAGTAAGGATAAACAGAGGGGACACTTCAATGATCGTTATAGTGCCTGCGGTTTGTATCCACTGGGGGAAATTCATCAACCTGGCCACCTGCCAATTTCAGAATATATATAAGTTACAGTGGAGTTTTGTCATGCAGACATAGCCACCTTTGATAGGTCATAATTCATTCTGTATTTATCCTAAAGACTGATTTCTAACTTTTCTGAAATGTCCAATCTTCAAGCTATACACCATATTGTTGTCATTTTTTGCTAGGATACATAGGCTATGCGTAATCCAGGTTTTTAAAATGAGTTTTATCATATAGATTTACAAAGGGCTTAGGTCAATGCACGGACATTTCCTAATTTTGATGACCAGCCGTCTATCAATTGTCACATGTAAATCTATATGACAAAACTCATTTCAAAAACCTGGTTTACTCTCAGCCTATGAATCCTAGCAAAAAATGACAATAATATGGTGTATAGCTTGAAGCTTGGACATTCCAACAAATTTGGAAATCAGTCTTTAGGATAAATACAGAATGAATTATGGCCCATCAAAGGTAGGGATGTCTGCAAGAAAAATGAGTTTTTGGCATCCAGCTGTGCACAATTTTCCCCCAGTGAATCAAAAACCCGCAGGCACTATAACTATCATTGAACTGTCCGCTCTGTATATCCTTACTCTGTGATTATATCACTGCTCAGTGCGCTGATTAATTATGTCCCTCTATTTTAATTTCTTTTGGCACTCTACGGACAAAATATCCATTAGAAATGGTAGTTGCCAATAAAAATGATCAAGGAAAGTTCCCGTTCCCAATATTAAAATCTCTCCCGATCGACTCTGGAAATATCAGGAATGAGCAAAGCATTACAAACACAAAAATTCCCTCCCTTGACTTTTAAGCAAATTCATCCTTGTTTTGTGAACTATGCATGCACCTTTTCGCTGTTTAGCACATATTTGATAAGACTCCCAACAGGCTGAGAACGATCATAATGAAAGGAGCTATTTTTCAATTTTCCCCATGCTAACCTAAATTTAGATTAAATGTTGCTGTTTGTGAAATTATTCAAATCCTCCAATGAAGACTTGACATGCAAATGGACAACACACTGACATCCCGACTACACTATTATCATGTGTATCTCTGATCGTTAGAGTCAATTTATTATGAGTACCTCGCATGTATCCATCCTTAATTAGTACAACTGAACTCAGGTCGTCACACCGAATTCCTTGTAATGGTACTCGCGCTAAGTGAATTAATTCACTTGCTAATGATCAGAGATATACATGTATGTACATGCAATAGTATATCAAGTGAACTTGAGACGCAGTGATGGACAAGCTTATTTCACCGTTAATACAGTGCAGTTCACTTAATTCAAACCTCTGGGGACCACCAAAATTTGTTCTAATTAAGCAAGTTAGAATTATGTGAAATTAGAATGCATTGAGATCTGGCTGAAGGGACCAAATTTCCTTGTATGAACTAACAGGAATTTTGAATTATCAAGTTTAAATTAACCAGTTTACACTGAATATTCGTTTCAGGCGCGCAGTAACTCGGTGACCATAGATGGGTTCACAGACCCAAGTAACAACAGCAGGTTCTGTCTGGGTCTGCTCAGTAACGTCAACAGAAACTCAACTATAGAGAATACACGACGTCATATAGGCAGAGGTTAGTTAGCTTGTGGTTTATTGTCACTAGTATTGGTTGGAGGCGCCACCTCACCTCCCTCTTATCAATGACTTTGTCAGCCTTCACTAAATTCGTTTTCGTGCTATGCACTTAGACCCAGGATTCAGTATCAATAGATATAGTTCTGGCATATGCAATCCGAGTTAGATTGTGAGCTAATTCACAATTTGAAAAAGTTACCACTATAAACTCTTAACCCAAATTATATACAAATTTAACGATGCCTCACACAAAGTGTATTCTCCTGAGATTCACATATACACTTTGCTGACTTTGTGATTATTTAGTTCCAGCGAAGGTACTGTCAATGTAATGGATTTTACATGTTATCAATTATGTTGTGATGTGATGTTTGTTTTTGAAGTTGAGCTTCTTTGCAGTTGTCCTTCCATGAAACTCTAATGTATTACAATGGTATTAAATTGCCAATTGGAAAAAACTAAATCCAATCCTCTTTTTTATGGCGTCCCATAAGGAAGAGAACCCATAGTTTCAGAGTTTTTGCCTCAAATCCGATTCAAAATACGTCATAAAAACAGATGGAACCATGAATTTGCAATTTTTTTATATATTCTATCATTGGAGCAGATCCCAAATTTTGGTCTGGCAAATTTTGAGAAGTTATGGTCTCATCTGTGAGTGATCAAGGGGGATTACTCCGAAAAGCAACCCCATACTGTAATAATTACTAGAACTAACCACACTGATATGGAGATTACACTATTAACATGTGTATCTCTGATCGTTAGAGTCAATTGAGTAGCAGTACCCAACATGTACCCACCCGTAATGGAAAAGAATTAAACATGGGTCGTCACACCGAATTCCTTGTGATGGTACTACTACTAAGTGAATTAATTAACCCTCTATTGATCAGAGATATACATGCAATAGTATATCACATGATCAGTGTGAGAACTAACTGTTTGTTTTACGCAATCCTCGATTATAAAAACTCATATTATCTCCCCCTGATGGAATGTTACTTTATGTTTGTCTATTGTTATTGTTAATGTTTGTTTGCTTGTTGTTATTGTTGATGTTTGTTTGCTCGTTGTTACAGGAGCACAGCTGTATTACGTAGGAGGAGAGGTGTACGCTGAGTGTCTAAGTGATACCAGTATATTCATACAAAGTAGAAACTGTAATTATCATCATAACTTTCACCCAACAACAGTCTGTAAAATACCACCAGGTACGTTCACCTACTACTGTCCATCTGCGCACCAATCCATTCAGCTCGGCGGTTATTTTTTACACCTTAGCGGTATAATAAATTCAAATGGGAATGAGTTCCTAAAGGTGAGTTTACACTAGGACGTTTTTTGGTTGTTTTAAGCAATGCTGACAATTTTTGGATGATATCAGAGAGTGTCTTACCATCGCAATGTTTTTGATTATGCCCTGCCCCACATATGCTTGAAAAAAAGGGGCGTGTCCTTTTTAAGAAATACAAACAGGTCATTTGGCCTTCTTTGTGGCAGTGGCAGTGGCATAAATACTCATAGGCCAGGGTTAATCTCCGATCAATTCATATGGTGCTGTGCATGATTAAACTTGGCCTTAAAGGGCAACCAAGGTTTCAAACAACTTCTCATTGATGGCCATTGATTAATAGCAGATTGCACCTTCTGCATGGGGAAAAAGACAAAATATAATTCGGATGATTATTCAGCCAGAATTCTCGTGAAACATTTCTTCCATCAGGTACTCAAACTCAGCTAAAAGAGAATACCACATAGCAGTTTTCTGTTCCTGTTATTATTTAGCCTGTGCTCTATAATTATTACAGCAAAGTCTTGGAACCTCCCCTAAACTGAAGTGTTACCCAGCTTAGGGTCAGCAACTACTTTGAGTTTTGCATCGCATGATGCACAAAGCTGATGCTGCCCAGCACATTATTTGCTACCCATTAATGCCTTGCTGCGAAACCTTGGTTGCCCTTTAATGGATTCACACGTCGTGTTTGATTGCAGATATACTGCATTGTGTACTTGTGTTTTTATTAATTTTAATTGTGAGGATTGACCACGGCTTTTCTTATGAACTGTTTTGAATTTCATTATACATACGCGGTACCAAAGAACATCGCTTTGTATTTAATCAGAAGACTCCTATAACTTTATCTGGGACTGTGAAAGATCGAACAAAGTTTGCAACATTGTCATATTTTGTTTCTTCAACAGGTTGCAGTTTAAAGATATTTAACTATCAGGAGTTTGCCGCCCTTCTCGCTCGATCAGTAAATCATGGATTTGAGGCTGTCTATGAGCTCACAAAGATGTGTACCATCAGAATGAGCTTTGTCAAGGTGTGTACCAGGCTAGCGTCGAGTTAAAACTATTTGCATAAATTTGCCCCCCCCCCCCTGGGATGCAATGTGTACCCACCTGTAACTTCGAAATTTGACTTCAGTCCGTCACACCAAATACTCTCTAAAATCTAAAATTACTTTGGCTACCTAAATTACTAATTAGGTTGTCGATCAGAAACATACACATGATTAGTTTTGTTTGTACACCTCAAACTTTCATTTTCAATATTTAATTTTACTGTTTAACTCATTTTACTTTTGGCAATTGTAATACTGCAGCTAAAACACACTATTTCAGAGCGTGTTGACACATTTTTGATTTGGACAACTTCCGGCCATGATGGATAAGATAAATCTTTCTGTGCTTACTGAAATGTAGAGTAATGATTTGGAGTTAGTGTTAGCATGAAGCTGTGCTAGCAAAAATTTCAAGCCTGTGTGAAATGGGGCACTTTTCCTCTTACGAAACCACTTTAGGTTCTCTAGGACACCATGTACGTGACCAATTTTATAATACTTAAATCCAGTTTTATTCGTATTAGAAAATTGAATATATTACCCCAGTAAATCACATATTGTGAGTTCGTAAAGCAAATGAAAAATTAGGAAAATAAAAATTGTAGAAAATAAAATTTTATGTTTTTTTTTTATTAATATATTAGCAAGGATCATAGTGGAACATATTGGTCAGGTGAAGCAATAAATCACTATGATCCAGTATGATCCCAATTTTCATACTTTGCAGCAGTTTTACTGCAATTAGGTTCACAGGCTGTTTTATTACATATGCCTTAATGACTTTTCAGCCTGAGATCTATCAAACCATACCAAACATGGCCTAGTAGGTCTGACACTAATATTTTAATTCTTTATCGAATGATTGTTGTAAGGGATGGGGAGCAGAGTACCACAGACAGGACGTTACCAATACGCCATGTTGGATAGAGATACATCTAAACGGACCTTTACAGTGGTTAGATAAAGTACTAACAGAGATGGGACCATCAAACCTCGCCATAACCAGTGTATCATGATCTGATAGGACCAGTCACTCACCTACTGCTACTATAAGTTACTATGTAAGTTCGAGTAATCTAGTTTGCCTCTCACTCACTTACTTACTACTACTAGGCCTATTAGTTATAATGCGAATTACTAACCTCTCCATAACCAGTGTATCATGATCTGATTGGGCCAGTCACTCACCTACTGCTACTATAGGTTACTACATAAGTTCTAGTAAACTAGTTCGGCTCTCACTCACCTACTTACTACTACTAGGCCTATTAGGTATAATGCGAATTACTAACCTCGCCATAACCAGTGTGTCATGATCTGATAGGGCCAGTCACTCACCTACTACTACTATAAGCTACTATGTAAGTTCTAGTGAGCCAGTTCGCCCCTCACTCACTTACTTACTACTACTAGGCCTATATGTTATAATGCGAATTACTAACCTCGCCATAACCAGTGTATCATGATCTGATTGGGCCAGTCACTCACCTACTGCTACTTTAAGTTACTATGTAAGTTCAAAATCTATCAGTGTCTCATGAAACTAGTTCGCCTCTCACTCACCTACTTACTACTACTAGCCCTATATGTTATAATGCGAATTACAAACCTCTCCATAACCAGTGTATCATGATCTGATTGGTCCAGTCACTCACTTACTGCTACTATAAGTTCACACTGATGACGTGATATACTATTGCATGTATATCTCTGATCGATAGAGAGTGAATTAATTCACTTAGCTTGAGTGCAGCTGAAATTCAGTATTAAGAAGACGTATGGATGATTACCCAAACTCTTGGATATAAACTTATCATTTACTCATTCTTTGTTAGAATATTCTAATTTATATTTAGAAAATCTTATATCACCTTTTAACAGTTTTAGAAGAGCATTTAGCACATGTTTTTGACAAGAAAAGTGACATCGAAACTGTGTATTGCTAGCCTAAGCTCAGAAAAGAGAACTAATAATGCGGAGCTCGGTAACTGTAAATTGCTGAACAGGCTGAACAGCTGAACAGAATTTCTCAGACTAATATTATTTTTTGTATTATTTTCAGTGGCTGACTATAACTTCTCAAACACATTCCTCTCAGCCAAATGATTTAATGAGTATAATGAATTAATCCTAAGTTCCTGCTGGCACCTAAAATATTTGTTTTAGAGCATCACTGATATATATTACACGAACGTGGGGTACATATCTAACCCTTAGGAGGCGTATGGCTATTTCATGTGTGGTTGCTGGACAGCATTTCTCATCTTTAAATGGTCCACAAGTTCAGAATCTGTTATAGCTGACACTCGTAAACTTTTGTCAAGCAGCGCTTGCCTGAGTTTTATAAATGAGGGAAAACAAATGAAGCAATTAATCTACCAAATCTGAAAATTTTAGGAAACAAGAAACACTATTCAGCACAATGCCATCCTTTCATCTAGGCAGTCTTTACAAGCTTTGTTGGGGGGGGGGGGTGGGTGTTGTTGGTTCCTTCCATCCATTCACTAAGTGTAACACCCAAATACTTACTGTGGATAAGATAATAGAAAGAAACAAAGGCAATTGCAAACTTAATATAAGTATTCAGCAGAATATAAGGAGTTGTCCAGGCTTGTACATAATTAGTAGTCTGAGAAATTCTGTTCAGCTGTTCAGCATGTTCGGCCTGTTCAGCAATTTACAGTTACCGCATCAAGTTACTTAGTTCAAAGTTTGACTGTGATTGATGTGTCTGTAATCTGACAAAGTCCAAACAACATGTGTATGTATGTGTACTTTTATTTTACAGCCTGTATGATTAAGAAGGAGCATTTTAGAGATTAACCAGAGATAAGCCATAGGAATGATATGCAATCAACACCAGGCTGAGTTAATCTTTGATCACTGTAAACCTCAACATGTATCAGGATTGCATTGGTAAGACAGTGGCTGGTTCACTTAGCTGGATTTAAGATGCTGAGACTTCGCCAAGTTAGAGTATTTTCCAATGAACAACGAGAGGTCAAGGAGATCTTATACACAATAATAATGCTGTCGCACAGCTCATCTCCTAGTCCTGCCACATCTCACTGTAAGTGCTTCATCTACCCTTGTAACATGGCTGTAGTATGTAGATGATAAATCAATGTCAAGCTGTGGACTTCAGTTGGTATTCAATACTGTTGATGGTGATACCTAGAGAGTTTTTGCGGTATCAGATAAATGAACAAACTTCAGCAGGGTGCTTGGTCACTGGGTGCAGGCCCCAGGGAACTGAAAAGAAGGTTCATTGCGTAAGGCAGTCCTCGCACCCTGCTATACTCTGCTTAAATCTATCAATAGTAACAAGATCGAATGATTCACAGTGTATTGTGCTTTTAATTTTCAGGTACATCGAATATAATATGCATAACAGCGACAGGTATTCTGGCTCGTAGTCATATTGATCCAACTTTTTTGGGTCAAACCAAACGCCTATCCTTACTCCAACTTTGGATTGATTGATTGGTTTATTTGTCACTCACATATAAGTATGTTGCGAAATTTGTTGCTTGATACACTGCTGTCCACATAGAGCAAAGAAAAAAATACGTGAAAAAAAGCTGACATCTCATCGTGGATTTGGTTATAATAATATTATTGAGGGATAAAATCATGTTGCTTAAAAAACTGTCTTTCCCCCAAGAAGATCGATATTTTAATGTCCTGAATCTTCCTGATGGAAGCTTTGGTAAAAATTCATTCATAAAATGTTCATCATCATGTATGTAATTTAGTATCAGGTTTTTAGTTCAATTATCTATAATGGCATCAAGGACACTTATGTTTTGAATATTCAGATTATTAGCGTCTTTGAAAAACTTTCTCAGTCGTTTCTTATCTTTAGCATAAATAGAGGTGAACAAAATAGGCAGACAGATGTAGGAGAGTGATAGCAAGTCCTTGGGTGAACTACAGATATCAGGGAGTATGTATGATCAGGGAGTTGGGGACACAATATAACATTTGTCCCAAACTCCCTGGTATGATTGTATCAGACATATGGGTTGTCCTACCATAGTTCTTGTAAACACGGCTCCAAGTTCTCTCAGCAAAAATCAATCTTTCTCCCAAGGTAGTCTGGTCACTTGGCTCAATTAGACAATTCGTGCACAAGGCATTTACTCAGAATGCATAGGTATAGTTCTATCTATGAGAGAGTGATTTGGGGACGAGACCTAAGTAGGGCACCTAAGCTGTTTTTTATTCAAAGAACTTTCAGTCACTGTTGACAAATTCGCATCTATCTATACGTTATTCTGTAGACTTTCCTAGGCATAGTATAATTATTATTATGCTTAAAATACGTTACACAAAACAGATAATGAAAAAAGAAATAAAGGAACCATTTATGTCAGCTTCTCATCAACAAACAAACATGGTATGTAAGAAAAAAAAATTTAAATCCGACCAGAGAGAAAACTTTGAAATAATTTGGTACCCACTTACAGATTACAGTTGTCAAGTCAGTTCACCGATGTCTTTGTTGTCTATTAGAACTCACGATTGATTTGAATAAGCTTATCAGTGGCACTTTGGGCATTTACAATTCAAATGTGCTTGACTGGTTGAGTTCCTAAACTGAAAACCTGACCCACAAGCAATTAAAAAATGCATAGATACTAAGACCAAGGAGTTAGACTTATGTAAAGAGGTCATTTGACCTTCTTTGTGGCACTACGTTGCAGACTCGTATCTCATAGTTGATCGGCAAGTTGTTTGTCGGCATATTGATGATCCAGATGACTTTATTTCCAACAATATTATGATAGACCACTGGGCCATAGGCTGGTTTTAATTTTGTTGTCATCACCTTGTCTTCAACCGTTCTGAAAAGGGAAAATGATAATTTGATCAATCAATGCAGAAACCATATGAGATGCTCAACTTTGAAAAAAAGTTTATATTCCTGTGTTAGCGATAGAACTATGAGGTCATTGAATGAAAGAATTGAACGTAATACGACTGTCAAACACTGCCACAGACCCAGACAGGTTTTGGATTAGGAGGACCATTGGGTCATAAATAGATAGTCTGCCAGTGAGGGTGCTACTGCTGCATCGTCAACAACATTCCACCAATTCTTTGACTCCGATTCACTGTAACAATGACAAAAATTAACTATATACATACATACATACATAGATTCTACAGATTGGTCCAGGAGCTGTCTGTAGTGAAAGCAATGAACTAAACCTTAGTTCATTGATTGGTGAAAGGAGTACTCCTAGCTAGTCTTTGCCAGTCCTTGGTAAGATAGATATTGGTTGGTTGGGTGGTGACAACAATGAACTAAACTAAAGTTAGTTCATTGGTGACAATCAGAACAGTTCACATGACAGACACCTCTCCTCTGCATATATATTTTCCAAGGTGGCTCTATGTTGAGAGCGACTGATAGTGATAACATTAAAAAGGTCACCTTTCAGTGCTCAGGCCAGTGAGTGATCCTCTAACCTCAAAGTCAGGCCTAGGACCAAGGGCATGATGGGCATTATAAGACTCAGCTATCAAGATGGTGCAGACTTAGTTGTTAACAATCATACCTCCAAAACCCAATTTGACTCCAACTTTTTTTCCGACTGAGTAGTAGTCTGTGCATGTGCGAACTGTTGAGGCATACGTTCGTCTCTGCAGCATAGGGCTTGAACTAATTCACTAGTCTGAGTACCAAAATTGGGAAAACAATGGAAACCCATAATTTGGAAATATTTTGGCCTAAATGGAACACTTGTTTTGATATCTCATAACCTTGAACCCTGGGAGTTGCCTTTCTTGATGGAAGGCAGCGCCACCACTGCTGTGTTGCAGAGATAGACTAGTAGTGTCAGACTATTAAATTCATGAGTTGTGTTCTCATGGCTTTAAAATTTGAAACTAGCCGAGCTGCGCCACACATAAACTGCCTCTAGCCGAGCTGCGCCACATGTAAATTGCATGTAGCCGAGCTGCGCCATTCCCAATTTATTTTCACATGTGGCGCAGCTCGTCTGCCGTAGACACCCATATCATACCGTCAGAAGAAGTCTGGCTCACAAACTGCGTAAACTACATGAACACCAATACCATACGCTACTCTCAGAACTCAGGTTAATCTCAGAAACAAACAAACTACACTGACGCCCATAGCATGAGCTACTGTCAAAACTCACGCTAATCTCACGAACAGCCTAAACCACACTGACGCCCATAGCATAAGCTACTGTCAGAACTCAGGCTAATCTCACAAACAGCCTAAACTTCACTGACGCCCATAGCATGAGCTACCGTCAGAACTCAGGCTAATCTCGCAGACAGCCTAAACTACACTGTAGCCCATAGCATAAGCTACTGTCAGAACTCAGGCTTATCTCACAAACAGCCTAAACTACACTGGCGCCCATGGCATAAGCTAATATCAGAACTCAGGCTACTCTCACAAACAGCCTAAACTACACTGACGCCCATAGCATAAGCTACTGTCAGAACTTAGGCTCATCTCACAAACAGCCTAAACTACACTGACGCCCATATCATTCCGTCAGAAGAAGTCGGGCTCACTAACTGTCTAAACTATACGGACACCAATACCATACGCTACTCTCAGAACTCAGGTTAATCTCACAAACAAACAAAATACACTGACGCCCATAGCATGAGCTACTGTCAGAACTCACGCTAATCTCACAAACAGCCTAAACCACACTGACACCCATAGCATGAGCTATTGTCAGAACTCACGCTAATCTCACAAACAGCCTATACCACACTGACGCCCATAGCATAAGCTACTGTCAGAACTCAGGCTAATCTCACAAACAAACAAACTACACTGACGCCCATAGCATGAGCTACTGTCAGAACTCACGCTAGTCTCACAAACAGCCTAAACCACACTGACGCCCATACCATACGCTACTGTCAGAACTCAGGCTTACCTCACGCACTGCCTTAACCGCACTGACATCCATGCCATACGGTCAGAAGAAGTCTGGCTCACAAACTGCCTAAACTACACTGACGCCCATATCATACTCTACTGTCAGAACTCAGGCTAACCCCACGCACTGCCTTAACCACAATGACACCAATATCATACTGTCAGAAGAATTTGGGATCACAAACAGCCTAAACTACACTGACACCCATATCATACTGTCAGAAGAAGTCTGGCTCACAAACTGCCTAAACTACACTGACGCCCATATCATACGCTACTGTCAGAACTCAGGCTAACCTCACGCACTGCCTTAACCACACTGACACCAATATCATACTGTCAGAAGAATTTGGGATCACAAACAGCCTAAACTACACTGACGCCCATAGCATAAGCTACTGTCAGAACTCAGGTTAATCTCACAAATAGCCTAAACTACACTGACGCCCATAGCATGAGCTACTCTCAGAACTCACGCTAATCTCACAAACAGCCTAAACTACACGGACACCCATATCATACCGTCAGAAGAAGTCGGGCTCACTAACTGTCTAAACTATACGGACACCAATACCATACGCTACTCTCAGAACTCAGGCTAATCTCACAAACAAACAAACTACACTGACACCCATAGCATGAGCTACTGTCAGAACTCAGGCTACTCTAACAAACAGCCTTAACCACACTGGCGCCCAACGCATAAGCTACTGTCAGAACTCAGGCTAAGCTCACAAAGTGCCTAAACTATACTGACGCCCATATCATACGCTACTTTCAGAACTCAGGCTAATCTCACGAACAAACTACACTGACACCCATAGCATGAGCTACTGTCAGAACTCAGGCTAATCTTACAAGCAGCCTAAACTACACTGACTACAGCAGCTCGGCTAGAGGCACTTTACATGTGGTGCAGCTCGGCTAGAGGCGATTTATGGTTCACTTAGCCGGATTTAAGATGCTGAGACTTCGTCAAGTAAAAGTATTTTCCAATGAACAACTAGAGATCTATGAGAATTTATGCTGTTGATGGTGATACCTAGGGAGTTTTTGCGGTATCAATTAGAGAACAAACTTCATCAGGGTGCTTGCTCACTGGATGCAGGCCCCAGAGAACTGAGATGAAGGTTCATTGCGTAAGGCAGTCCTCGCACCCTGCTATACTCTGCTTAAATCTATCAATAATAACCAGATCAAATGATTCACAGTGTTTTGTGCTGATCATTTTTATTTTTAGTTACATTGAATATAATAATATGTATAACGGCCACAGGTATTCTGGCTCGTAGTCACATTGATCCAACTTTTTTGGGTCAAACCAAACGCATATCCTTACTCCAACTTTGTAGAGTGATAGTAAGTCCTTGGGTGAACAAAAGGTATCAGGGACTATGTATGATCTAGGAGTTGGGGACAAAATAAAACATTTGTCCCTAACTCCCTGGTATGATTGTATCAGACATATGAGTTGTCCTCTCAACTAAAATCAATCCTCCTCCCAAGGTAGTCTGGTCATTTAGCTCAATTAGACAATTTGTGCACAAATCGTTTACTCAGAATGCATAGGTATAGTTTTATCTATGAGAGAGTGATTTGGGAACGAGACCTAAGTAGGGCACCTAAGCTGTTTTTATTCAAAGAACTTTCAGTCACTCTTGACAAAATTCTCATCTATCTATGCATTATTCTGTAGACTAAACAGCCAAGTCATATCATCCCTGCATAAATATAGATGGTAATACAGCTGTCACAAAAATGCCTCAAGTGAACTTTCTTAGGCATAGTATAATTATTATTGTGCTTAAATTACGTTACACAAATCAAATAACGAAAAAAGAAATAAAGGAGCCAGTTATGTCAGCTCAACAACAAACAAACATGGTATGTAAGAAGAAAAAATAAAAATCCGACCAGAGAGAAAACTTTGATAATAATTTGGTACCCACTTACAGATTACAGTTGTCAAGTCAGTTCACCGATGTCTTTGTTGTCTATTAGAACTCACGATTGATTTGAATCAGCTTATCAGTGGCACTTTGGGCATTTACAATTCTAATGTGCTTGACTGCTTGAGGTCCTAAACTGAAAACCTAACCCACAAGCAATCAAAAAAATCAATAGATATTAAGACCGAGGAGTTAGACTTCTGTAAAGAGGTCATCTGGGCTTCTTTGTGGCACTACGTTGCGGACTCGTATCTCATAGTTGATCGGCAAGTTGCGTGTCGGCATATTGATCATCCAGATGAATTTATTTCCAACAATATTATGTTAGACCACTGGGCCATAGGCTGGTTTTAATTTTGTGGTCATCACCTTTTCTTCAACCGTTCTGAAAGGGAAAATTATAATATGATCAATTAATGCAGAAACCAAATGAGATGCTCAACTGTGAAAAAAAGATCATATTCCTGGGTTAGAGATAGAACTAAGAGGTCATTGAATGAAAGAATTGAATGTAATATGAAAGTCAAACATTGCTACATACCCAGACAGGTTTTTGAGTAGGACCATGGGGTCATAGATAGATAAGATAGTAGTCTCCCAGTGAGGGTGCTGCTGCATCATTATCGACATTCATACCAATTCTTTGACTCCCATTCACTGTAACAATGAGTGATTCAATGACAAAAATTAAATACATGCATACATAGATTCTACAGATTGGTCCAGGAACTGTCTGTAGTAAAAGATCAAGGAGTGCTCCTAGCTAGTCCCTGCTGGTCCGACTCCTTGGTAAGATAGATTGGTTGGTGACAATCAGAACAGTTCACCTGACACCTCTCCTCTGCATATATCTTTTCTAAGGTGGCTCTATGTTGAGAATATCTGATAGTGATAACATTAAAAAGGTCACCTTTCAGTGATCAGGCCAGTGTGTGATGCTCCAACCTCAGAGTCAGGCCTAGGACCCAATTATCAGACTCAGCTATCAAGATGGTGCAGACTTAGTTGTTAACAATCATACCTCCAAAACCCAAGTTGACTCTAACTTTTTCCGACAGAGTAGTGACAGACTATCATATTCATTAGTTGTGTTCTCATGGCTTCAAAATTTGAAACTAGCCGAGCTGCGCCACACATAAATTGCCTCTAGCCGAGCTGCGCCACATGTAAATTGCATGTAGCCGAGCTGGGCCGTTCCGAATTATTTTTACCACATGGCGCAGCTCGTCTGCCGTAGACGCCCATAGCATAAGCTACTGTCAGAACACACGCTAATCTCACAAACAGCCTAAACTACACTATGATTTCTGACAATATGATATGGGTGTCCGTGTAGTTTAGGCAGTTTGAGATCCCGAATTCTTCTGATGGTATAATATGGGTGTCAGTTTGGTGAAGGCAGTACCTGAGGTTAGCCTGAGTTCTGACAGTAGCCTATGATATGGGCGTCACTGTAGTTTAAGCAGTTTGTGGGCCAGACTTCTTCTGACCGTATGATATGGATGTCAGTGCGGTTAAGGCAGTGCGTGAGGTTAGCCTGAGTTCTGACAGTAGCTTATGGTATGGGCGTCAGTTCGTTTAGGCTGTTTGTGATATTAGCCTGAGTTCTGACAGTAGCTCGTGCTATGGGTGTCAGTGTAGTTTGTTTGTGAGATTAGCCTGAGTTCTGAGAGTAGCGTATGGTATTGGTGTCCGTGTAGTTTACGCAGTTTGTGAGCCAGAGTTCTTCTGACGGAATGATAAATGGGTGTCCGTGTAGTTTAAACACTTTGTGAGATTAGCCTGAGTTCTGACAGTAGCTCATACTATAGGCGTCAGTGTAGTTTGTTTGTTTAAAAGATTAGCCTGAGTTCTGAGAGTAGCGCAAGGTATTGGTGTCCGTATAGTTTAGACAGGAAGTGAGCCCGACTTCTTTTGACGGTATGATAATGGTGTCCGTGCAGTTTAGGCTGTTTGTGAGATAAGCATGTGTTCTGACAGTAGCTCATGCTATGGGTGTCAGTGTAGTTTAGGCCGTTTGTGAGATAAGCCTGAGTTCTGAGAGTAGCGTATGGTATTGGTGTCCAAATAGTTTAGACAGTTTGTGAGCCCGAGTTCTTCTGACGGTATGATATGGGTGTCAGTTTGGTTAAGGCAGTACATGAGGTTAGCCTGAGTTCTGACAGTAGCCTATGATATGGGCATCAGTGTAGTTTAGGCAGTTTGTGAGCCAGACTTCTTCTGACCGTATCATATGGATGTCAGTGGGGTTAAGGCAGTGCGTGAGGTTAGCCTGAGTTCTGACAGTAGCACATGGTATTGGTGTCCGTGTAGTTTACGCAGTTTGTGAGCCAGGCTTCTTCTGACGGTATGATACGTTTGTCCATGTAGTTTAGGCACTTTGTGATCCCGAATTCTTTTGACGGTATGATAATATGGGTGTCGGTTTGGTTAAGGCAGTACGTGAGGTTAGCCTGAGTTCTGACAGTAGCTTATGGTATTGGTGTCCATGTAGATTACGCAGTTTGTGAGCCAGACATCTTCTGATGGAATGATATATGGGTGTCCGTGTAGTTTAGGCACTTTGTGAGATTAGCCTGAGTTCTGACAGTAGCTCTTGCTATGGATGTCAGTGTAGTTTGTTTGTTTGTGAGATTAGCCTGAGTTCTGAGAGTAGCGTAAGGTATTGGTGTCCGTATAGTTTAGACAGTAAGTGAGCCCGACTTCTTCTGACGGTATGATATTGGTGTCCGTGTAGTTTAGGCTGTTCGTGAGATTAGCGTGTGTTCCGACAGTAGCTCATGCTATGGGCGTCAGTGTAGTTTAGGCCGTTTGTGAGATAAGCCTGAGCTCTGAGAGTAGCGTATGGTATTGGTGTCCAAGTAGTTTAGACAGTTTGTGAGCACGAGCACTTCTGACGGTATGATTATGGGTGTCAGTTTGGTTAAGGCAGTACATGAGGTAAGCCTGAGTTCTGACAGTAGCCTATGATATGGGCGTCTGTGTAGTTTACGCAGTTTGTGAGCCAGACTTCTTCTGACGGAATGATAAATGGGTGTCCGTGTAGTTTAAACACTTTGTGAGATTAGCCTGTTTGTGAGCCAGGGGGGTCTTTCAATTAGAAACAGCCAAAATCGCAATATTATCGCTCACTCACTGAGTGAGCGATACCTGCTAGGGGTCTCGCTTTCAGATCGCTTAGTCACTTGATGGAACTATATACATTCTGAGTGAGCGATTTGGGAGCGATTTTCTCTAATTGAAACACCAAGTGAGTAATAATTTTGAGCGATGTGATAGTGATGTGATAGTGATAACTTGCTTTAGTAAAGGATCACTCTTTCTAATTGAAAGACCCCCCTGACTTCTTCTGACGGTATGATACGTTTGTCTGTGTAGTTTAGGCACGTTGTGATCCCGAATTCTTCTGACGGTACGATATGGGTGTCGGTTTGGTTGAGGCAGTACGTGAGGTAAGCCTGAGTTCTGACAGTAGCTTATGGTATTGGTGTCCGTGTAGTTTACGCAGTTTGTGAGCCAGACTTCTTCTGACGGAATGATAAATGGATGTCCGTGTAGTTTAGGCACTTTGTGATCCCGAATTCTTCTGACGGTATGATATGGGTGTCGGTTTGGTTAAGGCAGTACGTGAGGTTAGCCTGAGTTCTGACAGTAGCTTATGGTATTGGTGTGCGTGTAGTTTACGCAGTTTGTGAGCCAGACTTCTTCTGACGGAATGATAAATGGGTGTCCATGTAGTTTAGGCACTTTGTGAGATTAGTCTGGGTTATGACAGTAGCTTATGCTATGGACGTCAGTGCCGTTTAGGCTGTTTGTGAGAGGAGCCTGAGTTCTGACAGCAGCTTATGCCATGGGCGGAATGATAAATGGGTGTCCGTGTAGTTTAGGCACTTTGTGAGATTAGCCTGAGTTCTGACAGTAGCTCATGCTATGGGTGTCAGTGTAGTTTGTTTGTTTGTGAGATTAGCCTGAGTTCTGAGAGTAGCATAAGGTATTGGTGTCCGTATAGTTTAGACAGTTAGTGAGCCCGACTTCTTCTGACGGTATGATATTGGTGCCCGTGTAGTTTAGGCACTATGTGAGATAAGCCTGAGTTCTGACAGTAGCTTATGCCATGGGCGGAATGATAAATGGGTGTCCGTTTAGTTTAGGCACTTTGTGAGCCCGACTTCTTCTGACGGTATGATATTGGTGCCCGTGTAGCTTAGGCACTATGTGAGATTAGCCTGAGTTCTAACAGTAGCTCATGCTATGGGCGTCAGTGTAGTTTGTTGGTTTGTGAGATTAGCCTGAGTTCTGAGAGTAGCGTAAGATATTGGTGTCCGTATAGTTTAGACAGGAAGTGAGCGCGACTTCTTCTGACGGTATGATATTGGTGTCCATGTGGTTTAGGCTGTTTGTGAGATTAGCGTGTGTTCTGACAGTAGCTCGTGCTATGGGCGTCAGTGTAGTTTAGGCCGTTTGTGAGATAAGCCTGAGTTCTGAGAGTAGCGTATGGTATCGGTGTCCGAAGAGTTTAGACAGTTTGTGAGCCCGAGTTCTTCTGACGGTATGATATAGGTGTCAGTTTGGTTAAGGCAGTACATGAGGTTAGCCTGAGTTCTGACAGTAGCCTATGATATGGGCGTCAGTGTAGTTTATTTGTTTGAGAGATTAGCCTGAGTTCTGAGAGTAGCGTAAGGTATTGGTGTCCGTATAGTTTAGACAGGAAGTGAGCCCGACTTCTTTTGACGGTGTGATATTGGTGTCCGTGTAGTTTAGACTGTTTGTGAGATTAGCATGTGTTCTGACAGTAGCTCATGCTATGGGCTTCAGTGTAGTTTAGGCCGTTTGTGAGATAAGCCTGAGTTCTGACAGTAGCTCATGCTATGGGCGTCAGTGAAGTTTAGGCTGTTTGTGTTCCCAAATTCTTCTGACAGTATGATATGGGTGTCAGTGTGGTTAAGGCAGTGCGTGAGGTTCGCCTGAGTTCTGACAGTAGCGTATGGTATTGGTGTCCGTGTAGTTTACGCAGTTTTTGAGCCAGATTTCTTCTGACGGTATAATACGTTTGTCCGTGTAGTTTAGGCACTTTGTGATCCCGACTTCTTCTGACGGTATGATATGGGTGTCGGTTTGGTTAAGGCAGTACGTGAGGTTAGCCTGAGTTCTGACAGTAGCTTATGGTATTGGTGTCCGTGTAGATTACGCAGTTTGTGAGCCAGACATCTTCTGATGGAATGATAAATGGGTGTCCGTGTAGTTTAGGCACTTTGTGAGATTAGTCTGGGTTATGACAGTAGCTTATGCTATGGACGTCAGTGCCGTTTAGGCTGTTTGTGAGAGTAGCCTGAGTTCTGACAGTAGCTTATGCCATGGGCGGAATGATAAATGGGTGTCCGTGTAGTTTAGGCATTTTGTGAGATTAGCCTGAGTTCTGACAGTTGCTCATGCTATGGGCGTCAGTGTAGTTTGTTTGTGAGATTAGCCTGAGGTCTGAGAGTAGCGTAAGGTATTGGTGTCCGTATAGTTTAGACAGTTAGTGAGCCCGACTTCTTCTGACGGTATGATATTGGTGCCCGTGTAGTTTAGGCACTATGTGAGATTAGCGTGTGTTCTGACAGTAGCTCGTGCTATGGGCGTCAGTGTAGTTTAGGCCGTTTGTGAGATAAGCCTGAGTTCTGAGAGTAGCGTATGGTATCGGTGTCCGAAGAGTTTAGACAGTTTGTGAGCCCGAGTTCTTCTGACGGTATGATATAGTTGTCAGTTTGGTTAAGGCAGTACATGAGGTTAGCCTGAGTTCTGACAGTAGCCTATGATATGGGCGTCAGTGTAGTTTATTTCTTTGAGAGATTAGCCTGAGTTCTGAGAGTAGCGTAAGGTATTGGTGTCCGTATAGTTTAGACAGGAAGTGAGCCTGACTTCTTTTGACGGTGTGATATTGGTGTCCGTGTAGTTTAGACTGTTTGTGAGATTAGCATGTGTTCTGACAGTAGCTCATGCTATGGGCTTCAGTGTAGTTTAGGCCGTTTGTGAGATAAGCCTGAGTTCTGACAGTAGCTCATGCTATGGGCGTCAGTGAAGTTTAGGCTGTTTGTGTTCCCAAATTCTTCTGACCGTATGATATGGGTGTCAGTGTGGTTAAGGCAGTGCGTGAGGTTCGCCTGAGTTCTGACAGTAGCGTATGGTATTGGTGTCCGTGTAGTTTACGCAGTTTTTGAGCCAGATTTCTTCTGACGGTATAATACGTTTGTCCGTGTAGTTTAGGCACTTTGTGATCCCGACTTCTTCTGACGGTATGATATGGGTGTCGGTTTGGTTAAGGCAGTACGTGAGGTTAGCCTGAGTTCTGACAGTAGCTTATGGTATTGGTGTCCGTGTAGATTACGCAGTTTGTGAGCCAGACATCTTCTGATGGAATGATAAATGGGTGTCCGTGTAGTTTAGGCACTTTGTGAGATTAGTCTGGGTTATGACAGTAGCTTATGCTATGGACGTCAGTGCCGTTTAGGCTGTTTGTGAGAGTAGCCTGAGTTCTGACAGTAGCTTATGCCATGGGCGGAATGATAAATGGGTGTCCGTGTAGTTTAGGCATTTTGTGAGATTAGCCTGAGTTCTGAGTTCTCCCGTTTTTATAAGCCGCCCTCTTATTCGCTCATTTGCTAATTTTCCGAATGGAATCAGTTTTGAAAAATCCTCAACCAGGACATGTGATTATTTGGATTAGTCAGTTCACTAGCCCCAAAAATTATTTCCTCATGCAATGTTCAAAATTGTGAAGCAAAATATTTGTTATGGGGCCTCCTAGCGACTATCAATAATCACCAAGCATAACTACTCTTGGCCCACGGACATTTTCTAAACAGCGAATATGACCCATGGTAGGACAAATTTGGGAACCTATGTTGTAGTGATCACTATTGTTTATTGTTGGTTTGCCTGCAAACTATTTCTACCCTGACTGCCTTCAGGTTAAATCTAGCCATAGTGGTCAATCAGGATTGTGCCCTTCTCAGAGTTTTCTCCTCACAATAGATCAAGAAAAGCTTCGAGCATCGCTTTTTTTTATATATAATTTCCACTTATTCAGACAACACCAGGCCCTAAAAGTGCCCAATGAGCAATCCCTCACGTGATGAACAATTATTGCATGGTGTGGAATCCTTGAACCTTAGGAATTTATTCGAACAATGTATAAATGTGATTTTTTATGCAAGTGGGAGCAACTCTTTGTTAAGCGTGTGCATAAAATTGTTTACAATAGTTTTTCTCCTAATTCAAGGATTTGTATTCTACAGTTATTTATGTTGAAGCAAGCAAAGCAATTTATTAAATATAGGGCAGTTGCTGTGCCCACGTGTACGGGTGTAATTTTGTGTTATTAAATGTATGGCTGATTGTCTTTGTGACATCAGATTTTAAACCTTGAAACAGAAATAGCGGTAGTTCTCAAACTTGATACGCTGCTGTGCACATTCCTGCATAGTCAACAAAAAGTCATATTGTATGATTCCTATCTTCCAATTCAAAGCAGCTAATATTATTGTACATGATCTTCCTACATGAAGTTAAAATTCCGATGGCATGTGGTCCAACCAGTTTGCGTACGGAATTGTAGCATCTGTGTTTAATTCCTGGGTTATGCTTAGATGATAAACGTAATGCAGTCCCAATGACATTATGGTTCATGAGAGAACAACTCCCAATTCATCATCGGATGTTAATTTTGCATAAGCCCATGTGACATACGCATAAAATGAGGGTTAGAAATGTCAATTTTTCAGAAGAAATTAGAACTGGTATGGTGGTTATTATTCGCACTGCTTGTGGACATATGGTAGACGGTGAACATGATATGAACTCGCAACACAAACATAAAACCTCGTTAAACTCAGCTGCGTGCCTTGCAGCAAAATACAGCCAATCGTCAAAGCCCAGCATGATGGGCCGCAGCATGACTATCAACCTTTCACAAAAAGTTGTTCAATCATGTAAACCACACTCAACCGGACGTTGACCCAAGCCTCATTAGCCTAAAATCCTCCCACAACTAAAAATATGCTATTCAAATGGTGGAAACCACTTATTCACTCACAAGTTGCAGTCAGAATAAATGTTTCTAAACAGATAAAATGAAAGATAATAAAATATACTATCTGTAATATATATTGATAAAATTTTGCAAAGCTCTGAGACACAGTAATCATATGATTACTGATGATTATTCATTGATATTGTTTTGATCAGGTTACAAAATGATTTTGAGAGAACAATTTTACACCTGTTTTGCCATGATGTTATTGCTGGATAAGCTTCAAGAAGTTGTAGTGATGTCATTCCACGAAGTCATTCAGAACATTAACAGAGTGTCATGAAAGCATTTTTGTCAAATTCCATATAGTCAATTCCACTAGATGTTACAGTAACAGTCGGTGCACCTTGTTACAACAAGGACATGGCATATCAATCATGCTGGATATTATATCGGAGTTATCATAGCATTTTGGAAAACTTCTCGTTAGAACGTTATGTCACAACAGGTGGATAATGTTACACAAAATTGTTAAAACAAAGACATTGTATATCAATATTGCTAGATATTATATTGGAGTTATGGGAACATTTTGGATAGCTTGTCGTTAGAGCGTTATGTCAAAACTTGCTGATAATGTTACAAAAAATAATTTTGTGAGGTGATGGGAATAACATTTTGAGGCGATGTTTTAAACACAATAATATGATATCTCCAATGAGCTGCGTTTCAGCCAGTCAACCCGATATCATACAACAATATCAGGGAGTATGCTCTTGAATGCAATTGCCCGATCACAACATTATCACGAGGTACAAAACATTTTAAAAACATTTTGCGTTTGCTGGGTAAGCCTGAGTTCTGAGAGTAGCGTATGGTATTGGTGTCCGAATAGTTTAGACAGTTGTGAGCCCGAGTTCTTCTGACGGTATGATATGGGTGCCAGTGTGGTTAAGGCTGTTTGTGAGATTAGCGTGTGTTCTGACAGTAGCTTATGCTATGGGCGTCAGTGTAGTTAAGGCTGTTTGTGAGATGAGACTGAGTTCTGACAGTCGCTCTTGCTATGGGCATCAGTGTTATTTAGGCTGTTTGTGAGATTAGCCTGAGTTCTGACAGTAGCTTATGCTATGGGCGTCAGTGTGGTTTAGGCTGTTTGTGAGATTAGCGTGTGTTCTGTCAGTAGCTTATGCTATGAGCGTCAGTGTAGTTTAGGCTGTTTGTGAGATTAGCCTGAGTTCTGACAGTAGCTCATGCTATGGGCGTCAGTGTAATTTAGGCTGTTTGTGAGATTAGCCTGAGTTCTGACAGTAGCTTATGCTATGGGCGTCAGTGTGGTTTAGGCTGTTGGTGAGATTAGCCTGAGTTCTGACAGCACTGACGCCCATAGCATAAGCTACTGTCAGAACTCAGGCTAAGCTCACAAACTGCCTAAACTATTCTGACGCCCATGTGTTTACTGATGAGTGTCAGCAGTTTTTTAATGGGTTTGGAACCATGCTATATAAGAACATGGTTCACCAATGGAAAGGCCTCTTCGTTTGAAACTTCATTTGGAGAGAGGTCAGTTTTTAAACATGGAAGTTTTACAGTTTTTATCATAATAATTTCATTTTACATTAGTTATATTTATAGGGAAATAGAACTTGTCTTATTTTTGATAATGGCACAGTATAACACTTGGTTGGATTATTTGTATCATCAATTAATTTAGTTAAATGAATTAAATTTAGCATGCATGGCATCATCAACTAGAAAGAATAACTTGTTGAAATCAGACATGTACTGTTAAGTTGAATTGCGCTTGATTCTAAACTTGAACGAACTAAAAGACACGCTCTTAAGTCAAGTGTTTAATCGCAAAATCAAATAAGATCACATCTAAATAGTAAAGTCAGTGTCGCATAGTGAGAATCATCATGCCAAGCTCATGAGCACAGATCTCAGTAGCGGAGAGTTAATGTGGTGACTCCATAACCCGGAATCCCACAGCTTCTACAAAATTCACAAAACCTGAGTACGCTGAAATGGCTGCATGAGTATTGACATCCCCACATGATTACTGTACTTATTTTTTATTTCACTAAATTGGTTTTTTTTACACTCATATATGAGTTCTAAATTATATTCGTTAATTTTTAAGCTACTAATAAACTATGAGAAACCATATATGAGTATAAAAAGAACCAATTTAGTGAAATAAAAAAAAAGTACAATAATCATGTGGGGATGTCAATACTCATGCAGTCATTTCAGCCTACTCAGATTTTGTGAATTTTGTAGAGGCATCTTTTTTCTCTGCTCCATAAAGTCAGCTCCGTTTGTGCTAGAAACTTCAAACCTGAAGGAGGAGTGAGTTAGAGTGAGAGAGTTCAAGGTGGGTTGTAAAAAAGTTCTTTTTGTGTCTTACCCTGTTTGGTGTTTTTGGGTGGTTGATAGTGGACATTGGCAAAGTAAAGACATGTAAGTCCCAGGGGCCCATGGCTATTATCCATTTGTGCATATAAGTTACATCGTGTGAATAAACTTGGTCATATTTGAATAATCTAATCCATTGAGCCCAAAACACATATCATATCCTTGTTCATCATTTATTGCATTATTGTTATCGCCCTCCTCGCATTCTCTCATAATAAGTTTATCAACTGGTGGAGCGTATGTAGTGCATTGCACCAACTTGTGCGCAGCAGACCAAAGCGAAGCGTTGATCCTTGATTTCTCTTGGTAATCTCAGTCTAAGTATGGATGACATTTCAGCCTTAAAATCCAAATGTAGGTTTAGAGGCATTGATTTTAATGGTGAAAAGAGCACCTTGCTATCTCGGCTACAGCAGTTACTTGAAAAGGAGTCTTTCGCACCGGTGCCATCTCAGAGTCAGCAAATCCAAACTCTGGCAGCAACTGACTGCACATACATGTCTGTAGGTGCGGAGCACAAGTCAGGAAGCGCTGATTAGATACAGCCTGAACAATATAACAGAAGCCTATCAACAGGACAGCACTCACTACTAGATGGAGACCAGCCAAGATATCAACATTCAGGAATACATTTGTATCAACACCCAGCACAAGTCAGCTTAGCAGAAGCAGATTCTCTAGAAGGCTCTATTCTTTAATATGATAACCAGAGATTATCTTATTACCAGATTATCTAGCATTAGCTCATTATGCATGAGGTTCACAATTTACTCAACTTCTCTAGGTTATCAAACCACATCAAGTACTAGGCACACCATCACTAACACCACGGCAACTAGACCATCAGATTTGCAGGCGACAGTTAATTGATCACCAGGAGTGTAACACCAGCCCCTCGATCTCCAGGTTTGCAAGCATCATCTCCACTACAAAGTCATCACTTAAAGGGATAATACACTTCTGATCTCTGTTTTGCAGCCAATGGAGCACAGAAAAATGCATGTACATACATAAACTCCTTATTTGTAATTCAAAACCCCTTGTTCTGCTCAAATCATGCTGATATAATAAGTTCTTAAAAAAACAGTTGAGTCACTGTCACACCTGGCACATGAGCAGCCCCTCAACGGTAATCACTAAGGGGTTGATCTTATGAAATACCACATCGGCAACAACCCTCTCCTCCCTTACACAGTGGCGTATATTAGCACTCACGGTCCACGGATTTCCGTGAGTGGCTGAATAGATCAGTGTGTAGAGCGTCTGCCTTATAATCACTGTAATAAGATTGTTGTGGGTTCGAATCCCATCAAGGTCAGTTTTTTTTTCAAATGGGTGCATTATAACTGGAGCATTTTTACCGTAATCTTCTACTGCTATTGAGTTGTTTTCTGAAAGTACCCAACAGCTCAGTGAGCTATTGAAATACCTCTCTGCTTGCACTATTTTGCTACCGATATGCAAAAATTTCCGTGGTGGGAGGGCACTTAAGCGCCCCTCCCACACCCTTCCCGCCACGCCTACGGCGTGTGGATCGGGCTGCGCCCGCTTATTATGCTCATCTCTGAAAAGTCAGTGAGTGAAATTTTTTAGAATATACGCCCCTGCCCTTACATGCTAGTTATTTCATTTGTAGGAATATAAGTAGTATGTCAAAGATAAATCAGGTAGGCCTAAAGTTAAATCTAGTAAGAATTCCATTTCTGTAGCATACATCTTTTGGGGTGGCAAACCATTTCCAGCTTTAGATGACAAGGCTAATCACTGGCTTTCTTGGACCCTCTCATGATAGTATAGATGGGTAGTATAGAGGAGAGAAGGTAGTTAATAGAGAGCTGACATTTAAACCTTGGAATGAGTGAGAGTTAGTTTTTGTGCTTGTCTAGCCAAACTGCTTGTGACATGTTCCAAAAGCTCAAGTTTCTGTTTTCTCCTAATGTGATGCAAATTGGAGATTAGCTTCTAACACTAACAATCATTGTACTATGACAGGCACTGACGATGTTTACCCACCATTCAAACACCCTTTCAGCAAAATGTCATTATCATTTGGAGTTGTGGATCCCCGTACACTTTGCGCATGCATGTGCATCAATCAGTTCAGGTTGGTTACCTTTGCGACTGAACTAATTCGAATGTGCTTGAGTTATCAAACTAAAAGGCCATCCCACCCGTACTGGGAAAAAATTAGCTTTTTATGGGCAAAATGAAAATAGGTCATTCGGGCCAGTTTGTGGCACTGTAGCTACATTGCAGAGAGACTCGTATCACAGAGTTGATCTGAAAGAAGTGCGGACAGACAGGTTATGACTTGTTCTAATTATCTTGTTTATTAGATATAACAGGGCTGAGATCTATGGCATATAGTCATGTTTCTGGAGTAGATAATTTACCTGATATGATGGGTCTGTATACCACTCATCTAATGAAGACTTTAACGAATCAGTACAGACTATCACCACACATCAAACTGGATATACAGATGAGCAACAGGAATCGGAATATCAAGGTTTGTGATTGTTGCGGCTTTGAATAGTGTTCCATGTTCCCTGCATTGGTGGTGGACATTTTACAGTTCAGAGATATGTAACTTGCATCATATTCGAACAGAAAGTGGATCTGATATTCATATGCAGTATCAAGTTCAATAATCATACATGACATCGTCGGGTTGGGAATCGGAATATCAAGGTGAATGATTGTAACAGTTATATCCATAGTACACGGGTTCTAAGGGTCTGTTTAATTGTCCCCTGCATTGGATGTGTCGGAATATCAAGGTGAGTGATTGTAGCTGATAGTTGATTAATATTGCAAGGTATAGTCACTCACCACATTTCGAAGAATGAGCAGTGAAATAGTGGGCGCCTTAGGGGCTAGGCCGTGATGTCTGCGCCATTTTGCTCTCAGTTTGTAGGGAGGTCGGAGCACACCTGGGGGTCCAACAAGTCCCAGTTGTCAGTGGACTGCAGTGGGACTCGAAACCCACGACCTTCAACATTACGTGTTGAAGGGACAGCGCTCTAACAAACTGAGCCACCTCCTACTCCTTGTGATTGTAGCGGTTATATCAATAGTAGTGAGTTCTCAGTGTCTGCTATAGCTGTCTCCCTGTATTGGAGGCAGAAGTATGTAACTTGTTGTCATTCTGCCCGGGGATTTAGATAGAACTCTTTGTTCCACCCACTATATTATTGGAACGCAAGGCGAATCTGGACATCACTTTGCAGTCTCCATTTCAGTATACATACAAGACATCCAGGTTTTTCGACCTGGCCATTGCCAGGGGTCCCATAGTGGGATGGGAGTAGACCTTCAAGCATGCAGTTGCGAAGAAACAGCTCCTGTCCAGAAGGTGTTACTGCTCAAACATCCCATCTTCGTTTTGTTGAAAGTCATCCTACCCCCAGGAGATATAAATATAACAAACCCACTGTGACTGGTCTTTCAATGCTGCACTTCAACAGTATATGACCATTATATCAGCAAAAAATGAGATTCTTTTCACATAAACTAGTTGTTTAGAGTTTAGACAAAGGAATATGTACCTGGCAATGATTATGTTGAGAGACCATCTGACACCATGTTTTAGAATATCAACAGCATGCAAACTTGACAATTGATGCGATTCATACCATGTGGAAGAACCATTTGATGGCATTGTCAAACCATTGTTTTCATTAGATTGAGATAGATATTTTATTGCCTTGATTTTATTTTTGTTGTATTATCTTGATTTTGGTGTTTTTCGCACATCAGGGAGAGCATCTTTCGATGATGGTAGCTGCAAATAGTAATGTATATATGTATATTAAAAGTGAAGTGTCCCTTGAACAACATTCATCGATAAGTTGTTCATATATTTTTTAGATTCTTTAGAGGGGTCACCAGCATATGATGGCAGCTTTTACGAGGATGATATCCACCAAGCCATGGGTAGGCTAAAATATACATGTAAAAGTCCATATTTGCTGGATAAGCTAACGGGGCACAATACAAATGAGACTCAACATCTTACCAACAGGTAATTATTGCAATGTCACCATCTTTCTGTCACTCTTGGTTTGGTTTGGTTTCTCTTTCATCGAACAAGTTAAAATATAAGAAACTAAAAATATTAGGCGAAGTGGTGTTGAGGCCTACATGCGCAATAGCTTTGACAATGTTGCGGCTAGTAGAGGCGCAGAGCCTAATTGTCGTAAAAGATGCGGCAATAGAATTCAATTATATTACGATGAAGCAAGTTCCAACCTCAAAGCCAAGAGGTGACACTCTAGCCCTCGTCTGTATAATCAGGAGTAACCACTGTAAGTTTCTCTATGTCTCTTTTCCTCAATTTTAAGTTATTTGTTCTGTCACTGCATGAAAAATATTCAAAAATATGATTGCAGATTGCCAATAAAAGTATATGTATATATATATATATATATATATATATATATATAAGTCTCTATCCACAATAATACCGCTTTATTCAGCTTACTATCCAAATTCTCTTCTCGAAAAAAATACAGGCTGTTTACAGTGATGCCTGTTCAGATATAACAATAATATGATAATTTTCTGTTCATGCTAATGACTAAGACAAAACAGATTTCCAAAGACCATATATTTACCATTGTAGTCAATGATATTCATGGATTGGGAAAACATATCTGACCCTGGACAAGCATATGGCAGTTTATCTATGAATGCTGGAAACAATTTCTCATCTCTGATTGGTCCCAAAGCTCCCTAATGCTATAGCTGACCCTGGTACTCATTTGTCAAGTAGCTTGTCCGAGTTTTTAAAGGTTGTTTCTGGGACGTCAGTCAATGCATAACGTTAAAGCTGCCAAAATTTTAGCTAGCTCCCATTACTTATTTTCTTATATACTGATGTAATTTCTCCATAAATAGCCGTACTGTGTATTTTACCACTTATCCATGAACTCATATCAATGATTGTAGTAGCTGCGATGAAGCTCACTCTCGGAGCGTGGCGTACTCTCTGACAGCAGACATCACCCACGCTTCGACTATATACAACGATGTGACGCTGCAGTGTGTTCCCTACGTTAGATCTGATCCCGAGTCACATCATGAACCATCTCTTCATCCTTACAGACCTGCCATATACAGCTGTAAATCACCTCTAGTCCTCGAGGTATGTGGACTGTATCCCCGCACTGAACTTGCGATATTCTATCGCATGATGATCTCAAATCAGATCATGAATCAATTCATTTGCCCCTCAATTTTGGTGATTTTGGCTGGAAATCAGATAATAGAAGTCCAGGACATAAGAGGTACTTTGATCAAATTGACTCTAACTATCAAAGACACAGATTCTTAAAGTGTGATTTTGAGATCAAGGTGAACACATCGTAAGCTGCAGCTTTTTTGCTCAGAAACTCAATTACCAATATCCGTATGACTGCGCTAAACCAATTACTGGCATCTCATAGATTAAGTCAGCCTTGGTCTCGTGCCTTGTTCCTTTTATGTGTTTTTTAAAATAAACAACCCTCCACAATCCACTACCTGTCATTGTTTTGCTGTTAAACATTCTAATGATATTATTAGAATTACTATGAAGGTGATGATGATGATATCGACAGGCGGACTCGTACCACAACTACAGGTAATAAATATAACACAAATACTACAGGTTATATTACCACAGCTGCAACATGATCCATTCAGCAGACAATTGTTACAGGTTATTTACATGCTACATACTTGAAATAAAATTCATCTCAAAATACTGAGTTGTCTGCTTAATGTCAAGGAGCAGACAACTTTTTACTACCAAGTTGATGTTCACGTTGGAGTTTTTAACTACAGTATAAAATTTCCTTTATGAAAATCAAGGTGCGATTAATCTGCCTGCTATAAAACTGACTTCTTATGCGATGTTTGATTATATATAACCACTAACATATATTCATATCAGTATATCTAACATTATATTATATTGTTTATATTATATATATAATACAAAATATATAAATTGATATATTATTTCTGCTTTGCAGGTACATTGAGCCGTAGATCTTACAGTAGAGTATCAGGGGTAGATAACTTAGCAGACAGTCATACTGTAGTATATAATGAGGAAACTGACTACGAGAATACTACAGATGAAGAGGAGGGACAGGAGGGGGACAACTCAGTATATCACTCATCTAATGAAGACATGCAGAGTACCTCCGCCTACTCTCATCACTCTGAGCCGACTACTGATGCAGGTAACAGTTAGATCAAGTATAGTTTAGTTTATTATCAGATCTGATATTATCATGTGATAACAAAAATGGATCACAGGGTGCTCTGGGTAAAAACTGCACTGGAAATTTATCAGCTTACATAATAATAGTTGGCACGGTATGACGTAAAAAGATTAAAAAAGCTCCGAGGTCTCTTCTCAGTGCAATATCGCTTTAGTATAAAATTACTGACTGTCCAAGAAGATTTTGTGAGGAGTCATTATAAATATTTTATTACGTAACGGGTGGGTAGGATCATTTGAAACTTCACTAAAGTATGACCTAATTTGCCTGCAATTTGGGTTCGCGCCTCACTAGTAGACTGGGAACAACTGGAATGCAGGCAAGTTGGATGAAAATTGATCTAGGTAATAATATTATGAAACCTATATGTGGGAGCTTGGAAGGGAGAGGACAAACACAGGAGATTTGATGTTTGTACAATGTATATTATAGGTAGCAAGGGTGCAGCCTGGTTGATAAAGGTTAAGGCTTGGGATCTTTATTAAAATGCACCGGCAACTGCCCCCTAAAAACTCACTAGCAAATGTGACTGCTAGATTTCTTGGTCCAAAAACCTGGATACAAAGGATCAGGTTTTCAGAAGCCAGTGAGGGGATCTTTTAAAGCTGCAGGCATGATAATACAGTAATTTGGTCAGTTTTAACGTGTAAAGAGTTCTGAGTGTGCCGGAAATGGATGCATATCGCATAAGTTTATTTCTCGTGATTCACAATAGTAACATATCATTTCTTCGACTTCCGGGTGGTGCGGTTTCTCATTTTTATAAAATATATTTTCATGAAATGATACTAGCTAGAGCTATTATCCTAAAATCACCACTGCTTGATAGGCCAAATATATATATTTTTAGTGATCAATTCAGGATTGATTTCACCTGGAGGTTAGACCACAGAAGAGAAAAGGAGCAACTGGCTCTAAAACCCTCACTAATTCTGATTGAATGACACCGCCCTTCCCTCCTGGACTAGCTTTTACTCACTGTTGTTAATTCCACTCACAGTTATTATTGAAATATACTTTTAATAGGCGATCAAGATGATGCAACCAGTCTTTGTTGCACAGCAGATGAGGATGAGGTTTCTGCACCCGAAGCGCTAGCTCCTTTTTCCCAATTCGGTTAGTAAATCTGTGTTTGGCAAATTGCCAGGGGTTGCCAAGTGCACAAAATGGGCTATGAAAATAAAACTCTTTGAGATTTGCTGTTTAGTAGGAAACAGAAGATTGGGCTGCCCCTAAAGAGGGACGCAAGGTGCCCTAAATCCTCATACTGAAAATGTGATACATCCTAGAAAACTAGAATACATCTTAGAGGTGAGGCCATAGAAGACCTAATCATGGGTGTGCAGCGAGCTGCCAAAACTGAACTTGCACTAATCGGCCATTGGTAATGACACTTTGATCTTAGCCAATAGGCTGAGATTTGCATGTATCTTCATTATCATCATCTTAAATCTTTCTCAGTTTGTAATGTAAACCATTATCTGCTTGGTTAACGTTTAAATGTAGTTCATACATATTTAGTAATACAATAGTTATAGATAATAAAATAGTTTGATGAGACAACTCTGAAACAGAAGAATAGTCTATATTCACCTTTCTCTTACTCTGACATGATTAGGAGGGGTGATAGTTGGAGGTATGATTAGACAGAGGAGACAAACCTATTCCTGTAACAGCCCGCTTCGATATAATGCTTAATTAACCATAGAGCAGAACAAAGACTCACTCATCACCTAAGCCTTTTGGCTTCATTCCTGTGATCTTTGAGTGTAGTGGGTATCTACTGTTGATAAGACTGCTGATAAGTCTGTCAGGCACAGTATTACACCTTCTGTGAACACATAAATAAAAGTGTAACAATATTCCTCAACTCTTTTAGTAAGATATATCTACTGATAAGTTACTATCATCACAGTCTGGAATCAATATTACACCGATTGATAACACAACAATGGTCCCTGTTTTTATCTGTAACCTCTTCACTGTGGCTCATTTCTAGTTAGGTGACATAACAATCATTATACCTCTCCTTACTTTGTGTGTTGTAGCTTGGCAGGGTTTAGCCGGTTGAGACTCCAGTCCAGAGAGATGCTCTATTTGGATACAAATGAGATGTTAGTCCTTCCATCAACTGTTGGTAAGCCTGCTGACCAGGTGATCCCTGAGAACCACCTGGAACAGCCGTTACTCGCCACAGAACATAATCAGTCAGAACGATCATATCTTCAGGTGAAGAGAACTGCACATTGCTCATCAGATACTAGAATTAATATAGACATGAATGGTCTTGAAGCAGGTATTGTTAGCTACTGTATTGTTAGCTACTGTGTTGTTGGCTACTTGTATTGTTAGCTATTTTCACCTACACTTAGCCAATGTTTTGGCACTGATTGGCTGGTGGGAGAGGGAGATTCAATGCTAGGTCAGATGGTACTTTCCTGAAAGAACCTATTAGTGTTATAGTGACATGTAATAGTAATTCATTTTCACTTTCACTGTATTTCACTTGTTATATTTTGTGAGCTAGCAGTGGCTCTCTCTCCCACCCAAAAGTCGATCAGATAAGAGCCCTCACTTTGGCTACCTACCTTGTGGGAAAAATTAAATTGAAGCCAACTTGATAAGCTTGTAAAACTCATAATTTATCTAACAGACTCTCTGTGTATACACCAAGTGGTGAAGTGACACAAAAACTTGGACACAGTTGTAACGAGCTGTTAAAGATTGGCAGTTGGTGAATCTTTTGAACGTACTTTTAACTTCAGACTCTACAGACTCTGAGGCAGAGAAGCAGTCTCAGAGTATAGGTGAACGTTTACTGAAGCAGGCCAGTCCCCATATAGCAGAGTATCTCAATACTCAGTCAGAACAGTATAACAACAAATCTACCGCTGAGACAGGGGAGCTTAGTCATCGGTCGGCAGACCCGGCTCATCATCAGTCGGCAGACCCGGCTCATCATCAGTCCGCAGACCCAGCTCCTAACATGGAGGGTTTGGTGGAAGGTGAAAGCGATCAACTTCCTGAGGAGTATACTGCGGGTAAATCTCCCAATGAAGCTCATCTAGCAAGACTACGCAATGAATCTGTAAGTTTAGGGTAAAATAATATGTAAATAGGCGTTGGGTAATTTCTACTAGCTCTATGTTCAAAATATTTAAGAGCCAAACATTACAACAATGATATGGTGGACACAAAGTTAATCTGACCGCGCTGACACTCATCAACAGGCTCACGGAGAGAGACTCATACACAATAAGATTAAAAAATCAGTAAATACATGCTGCTTTGCTGCTGTTATTCTTTTTGTAAGCTCTTTATTGGCTGTCTATATCATTACAACATTGAAATGATTTCAAAATAGTGCGGGAAAAAAGGTGAAAAGTAAAAAATAGCAAAAATGTTAGAGTGAGAATATAGTAACGTAAGAATGAAATCTGAATGTATCTTTACTTCCTATCATATGAATATATAAACTTTTATTGGCAACCAAAGTCATCTCATTAGAAATGTTTTGCATTCAGTGCAAGAAAAAAAATTGAAAATAAAACAGAATAGAGTAGCATTAACATTGTCGATTAATTTGATAAAATTTGGTTGAATAGCAATGCTCTGAATAATCTGAACTCCTATTTGTACAGACACCGAGGAAATCTGACCGCGCTGACCTCGCTGACCCTGATCGGCAGCTGAGGCAGCAGGCCGGTAGTCTAGTAGATATGGAGAGAGAAGAAGCCCACATGACTACAGAGACAGGAGCTGCTATATTAGACGAGATTAGAGATATGCAGTTTATACTAGATCAAGCACAAGGTATGAAAGGTATATAATATGAAATATAATTGCTATAAAGTATGAAGTTTCAAAAAAGGCAAAAAAGGTCAATAATTATTACTTATTCAAATATAGTACCCTCAAGGAGATAAGTATCCGCAAGAAACAGCAATAAAAAACTGCTCTGACATTGTTTTTAGTAAAACCTATACTAGCAATATTTTAACAAATGATAAAAAATTTTCACCGAGCGTGGAAAAAGCATAGCAATGACTTAGACTCGGATAGTACTTCATCTTCCTCTGAACCTACACTGGTTTTCACAATGAAGCCTAATTCAACTGAGGGACATTTTAACCAAGTGCCATATTATCTGGACAAGATAAATGCCATTCAGAAGAAGCTGGATATTACCTTTAACCAAACATCAACTATAGAAGTTGAGGGCACTACCAAAAACCCGCAGATAGTGATTGTTATGTAACACCGCTGCATTCGAGTGGATCAAAACTTCACTAACAACTTTCTCAAAACTAAAGACATTGAAGGTGTGTGTTCTAAGTTAACTCTTGATAAAAGTGGAGCATGCATAATTGTTTCAAAAAAGCTAAAAAAAAAGGAAAAAAAAGTTTATACTATCAACTTTTTTCATACGACATCCGCTATTTTGGTGAACGGAAATTCAGATATTAACTTTTTCATTGCTCACTACGAGGAACTAATGTCTAAGATACCTTATCACGTTGTTGATGCTGCCAACCAGGATTATCAATCGATCTGCCACACAGCTCTGGCTAGTGTAGAAAACTATGAAAGAGATAGCTTCTCAGACGAAAATAATATGGATACATCAATCAATAGTCCATCTTTCACACATAGCAAAGATGAAGCTACTGAGCCATCGCTCCCAACTCACCCTGTCCCATCAACTTCATCAAACATTGAAAGTGAGTCATCAAAGAGTTTGCCTTCCCATCCCACCACCCCTTCCCTACAGAGCCCAGTCAAAAACCAGAGCCCAATCAACAATACCGCCAGTCCTATATCACCCATCCCCAACACCTCATCTCCTATTATCCAGTCTGACATAGATATCACTCATGTTCGAACCGCTATAACAAATTCCTCTCCCATTAACCAACAGCTTAAATCTGCAACAGGAGACAAGCTGAGACAGGAATACATGACCAACTCACTCCACCAGAGAAATCAAGAGAAAAATCAAGATCAAGATCAAGATCTCCTCTCAATAAATCGATCCCTCCACCAATCTCTGACATAAGTTCTTACCCACCAATTTCTTCACCACCTACCAAAATTCAAGACTGCAGTCTAGATATGTGCAAGGATTTGAACAAGTCACTGCAGTCAAGAATTCAAGAACTGGAAGAGGTAGTCAATAACCAGGCCAAGATCATCCAACAAATGCAGGAGAGCAAAAACATCGGACCATTAACCAATGACACATTACGTGCTCACCTGAGCCATTTCTCAGAAACTATGGAGCAGAAATTTAACCATCAACTGTTCTGTGTAAAACAACAACTGGAATCTTCCATCAACCAGAAATTTGGAACGTATGCAGAGGTTGCTGGAAAAACACAAAGTCACGACACTGGTGCTCATGTTTCCCCCTCCATAACAACACCACACACTTCCACTCAACAAAACCAGTTAAACCCTTTATCCCGACCACTATCCTTCCAATCCCACGACCGGCCTTCCCATTCACCACACAATAGTGGATCACCAAACATTAATACCCTTCACAGCAGAAAGTCAAAACTCAAATCATCCAGTAAGGACCAACACAGCTCAGACCATCCACAGTCAACGCATAGAGAACCATTTGCACCTGAAAGAAACATTATCGTTAATATTGAGAAAGACTCAGCTTTCCATTTAAATTACAACCAAGATATTACTCGACAAGAGATCTGCAAACATTATGGTCTAGTGATTGTAGAAAAAATAACGCCATATAAGTTTAAGTCAGATCATCCAAAACTGGCCAGTCAATTTAGAGATACTGCTGCAGCTATAAGAATTGTAACGGAATGGAATTGTCTCCTCTTTGGTGGATCGACTGCAAGGAGACCACAAGACCCCAAGACTCAGAATTTAAACTGTGCCATGATGTACAATGTCCCTAAAGAAGGCAGTAACAATGATATAGAGCGAGATGTCAAAGCAGTTTATCCGGAGGCCACTATTGAGAGACATGAAACACGCTATGCACAATGGTATACCACTCAAATCTTTATTCATATATTGCCACCTATCAGAAATTCAAATGTCAAGTTATTTTACTCAAGGCATGAAAATAGCTCATCTAAATATTAGAGGGCTTACAAGCAAAATTGATGAAGTTAAAAAGATCTTACATGAAAATGATCTTGATATTTTTTGTTTATCTGAGACTTTTCTAAATGAGTCTAAATCAAATAGTTTTTTCCATATATTGAACTATAATATTGTAAGACAGGATAGGAATACTGGTCAAGGAGGGGGTTTGCTATGCTGCATACGTGTTGGTATTTCATTCGAAGAGATCAATGTTGCGAACCATTCAATGCCTGAGTCAATTACTTTGAAAATCTCCCAAACCCACTCACAATCTTTTTTAACATGCTTCGTTTATCGCCCACCTAGCGCACTTGTTGATTGGAACCATGTCTTCACTCATTACATCGAGAACATTGTATCAATTTGCAGGGAAGTAATCATTTTGGGTGATTTTAATGTTGACCTCAGTCATAACAGCACATTGGTCAGGTGGTTTAGAAATGCCATAAATCCACTTGGACGTACACAACTAATAAAGGATTTTACAAGAATTGCAGAACATTCTGAATCTATCATTGATCTCATATACACCAACCAGCCAATGTTCGTTCTAGCTTAGTTCTGAAATACTCTTTAAGTGATCATTTTTTGGTTATGGCAATACGAAAAAAGGGTGTTGTAAAATCAGAGAAAAGAATTAAGATAAATTTCAACGATTATAGCAAATTTACCGATGAAAATATACACAAATATTTCAGCAATGTTGACTGGCACCAATCTCTATGTTACAGCAACATCAACCATGTCATAGAGAATTTCAATGAAACTTTCTTAAATTTAACATCAAAACTTATAAAACGGAGGACTCGCTATGTCAAATCTGAGGTCCTTCCTATGTGGATTGATGATGAAGTGCGTGATCATATGAGACTAAGAGACCAGTATAAATCTCAAAAGTTATGGGATTTTTATAAAACTGAAAGAAACTTAGTCACTAACATGATAAAAAGAAAAAAGAAGAAGTATATGACAAAACTGGTTGAAAATTCCGAAGGCCATAATACCAAATCATTGTGGAATGCGCTAAATATCAGAAACAAAACTAAAACTTATATTGACAAGGCTGCTGATATTTCTAGCAGTAATTTGAACGAGCATTTTACATCTATCGCTGCGAAGCTATCAAAAGATTTTTCTTTGATTTCTGATTTTTCTAGTACTTTACCAAATTACCACCACAAAGGTTTGAAACAATTTCCAAAATTTACAACAGTCTCATTGCATAAGCTTCTAAAATCAATACCCATAGGCAAAAGCACTGGTCCTGACCAGATTTCAGTTCGGATGTTAAACAAAACATTTCCCTACATAGGTCCAGTGCTCACAGATATTTTCAATAGAATTTTAGATGTAGGAGTATTTCCAAAAGTCTGGAAAATTGCTCGCGTAACCCCTATTTTTAAGTCAGGGTCAAAAGATGACCCAGGAAATTATAGACCTATATCAGTTTTACCTGTTCTTTCGAAGATATTTGAAAAACATTTAAATATTAATATTCAGATATTTTTGAATGAAAACCATCTCATATCTTCATCGCAGTCCGGTTTTCGCACTGCACATTCATGCAGCGACGCCGTTCACAAAATTATTTCTGACTATTCTTCTGAGAAATTCAAACAACGGAAGAGTATTTTTCTGTTTATTGATTTCTGCAAGGCATTTGATTGTGTTGATCACCAAATATTAAAAAATAAACTACAGAACTTTTATTTTGAGAACAAGGCATTTTTGTTGCTATCATCATTTCTACAGGACAGGTCTCAGTATGTTCATTTTAATGGTTCAGTGTCACCAATACTTGACATCAATATTGGGGTTCCGCAAGGTTCAATACTGGCACCAACTTTATTTCAGATTTATATAAATCTACCTCTCTCCTCGAACTCTTATGCATATGCTGATTACACGGTTTTTGTAGCAAACCATTCTGTTCCCTCTATGTTAGTTCAAATTTGTAATCGAGATTTGGTTTCAATCAACAAGTGGTGCAAAAATAATCACATGACAATAAATTATAAAAAATCACACTTTTTAAGTTCTTTTGGGGAGGATTCATCAATAAATTTAAAAATTGAAAATAACCAAATATTTCAAAGGGATGAAACTGAACTTCTTGGCTTTAAAATATCTGATTCATTTTCATTGAATGGCCATTGTGAGACTGTTTTGGATAAGGTGTCAAAAAATACAAACTTACTTAAGCTATGCAGACCCTACTTGACCACGCATTCTGCTAAACAATTTTATTTTCAATTTATTCACTGTTATCTCATTTATGGTATCCATATATATTACAACTTATGTGCATCAAATATCACAAACCCTTTTTTCACTCAGCAAAAAAGAGCCTTGAGAATTGTGGCCAATGTTCAACATATACCTTTTTATTTGTCACCTACTAATGACCTATGTACATCACTTAAAATTTTACCCCTTCCAATACTGAGCAATTATTTTACTTGTATTACGGGATTTAAGGCTCGGAATAATTTATCACCTCCATACATCTCTGATTTTTTTGTTACCACACCACACCGATTTCCAAGAAGAGATACACACTTACTTAAACCTCCATTAGACAACCTAAACCACAAAATAGCAACAAACTTTAATATTTTACCATCTTCATTGAGAAGCACTCTTACTTTGAATATGTTTAAGAAAAGGCTAATGCAACATTTTTTCAGTTTATTGGCATAGTCTTATTTTTTGTTGAATCTTTGTTTGTATCATTTTTCTTTTTTGCCATTTATGTCACATCATGAAAAACATTTGAAATAATGAATTGTTGCTGACAATAAAAGTATATATAAGACATCAAGTTTGCTTATATTCACAGTTTTATAACAGCAAAATTTGTGGCTAGCTGAAATTCATAAACCTTATAACATTACGCTTAGCTTCTGGTAAGTGCAGGCTAACATTGAATCACCCAAGACTTGCTGAACTGAACTCTAACCCATATTTCCTCTCTTAGGATTTGCTTACTCAATAAATACAAGCTGAAGGAATAAGATTGTAGAGTCACTACTAGTGACCTGTTTTTTTTTTTAATACTTTATTTGCAATCTAAATCATTTTGCCGAAACAGAAGAAAAAAAGACAATGGAAAGAAACCCTAATGGTTTTACCAGAAAAACTGTATTTTATTCAATCTCATAATAATAGCTCATGAAAATTTGCAAAAGGCCTTAAACCCCAGTCAAGTTTATCTACCTTCAGGTCATACAACTATAGAGTGTAAATTAAATGCTTTAACAAATTTTGCACGTTTGCTTAAGATTAAGATTAAGGCTTAGTGATGATTTTGATGTGCAAATTAATAATCACCCTCCCCATCCCAATAACTACAGGAAAAACTTTTGTATACGATAAAATCTTTTTTTTGTGTGAATAAAGTAAACGGAAATAAGTAAAATTCGGGTGTGCATAAAACAACTTAGGAAAAACCAGATAATTCAAATGAGCAGAATAATTTTGTTGTATCTTAGAAGCCAGAGAGTATGAGATGTCATCAGCAGCAGCAGTGTTGTATGAAGAGCCAGCGGAGATTGGCAGCAGCTCACAGATTTATAATTACCCACTACCAGATTATTCAGTACCAGATTACTCTGTACCGCAGGCCTGTTCACTATCTCCCGCTGAGGGTGAGTCATAGCTACACTGATTAAAGGTTGATTTAAATCTAGCTGTTGCACGCCACATCGTCAAGTGTGTGTAGAGAAATTTGAATTGCCTTAAGGTTGGTCGTAGTTTGTAGGTAAGTCGGAGCACACCTGGGGGCCAACCAAACCCAGTGGTCGGTGGAATGCAGTGGGTATCGAACCCACGACCTTCAGCATTTGCATGCTGAAGGACCAGTGTTCTAACCGACTGAGCCACCTTCTAATGATATACGAGTTGATCCACACAAAGCGACAATGCCACAAAGAAGACCAATAAACAATATTTTGCTGAGGAAGCTGATATTTTCCAAAGGCAGATAGATCAGTTTCAAGTTCAGGCTGAGTTATGTTAAGTTCCCTATCTCTTGCTGAGGGTAACACCCACTGCTGGTCTATCTATCTCTGAGATGCAAGTCTCTCTGCAGCATAGTGACGTACATATAAGAAGACCTACTGGTTTACGTTTTGTTTATCTGTCTGGTTTTAAGTTTAGGAACTCCAGCACATTTGAATCAATTCAGTAGCTACTGCAATGTGAATATAACCAACAGTAATTGATAGCTTGCATATGCGCAAAGTTGGTGAGCGGCTGAGACTCTTAGTACCCTGTTGCTTTTCTGCGATTAACAAAACCAAAATGTTACGAAATGATCCATCAGAAGAAGTGAGGTTAAAGTGGCAGCACACCATCTGACCCTCCTGTTGTACGCAAGATGTTCCGTTGACTGACCTCTCCAGAGGCACGCTGATATCAGTCATATTACAGGAAGACACAATCAGGCATCAATACATTTCGATGAGAGAGATTTCATTTCTGTTGTGTTGATTACATAGTCATGGGTTCAAGCCCATGAATTGTACAATGATAATCGAATGTCCCATGCGCAACACATTTTGGTCTATCTAATTTCTACATGTTGAAAGCAGAGATTTCTTTTGTTTGTTTTGTTAGTTATGAGACATCAGTTATGTCAGCTATTTTGTCCGTATCTTCTGTCTGCCTATAACCCTTATATTTCGAGCTCTGAGTCATTATACCTACATTGATTTAGTTAGTATTATATTTTGTGGCAAGAGTTTTCATCTGTTATGGCATTGGTTGTCAGATCTCAGCTAGGTCATTTACTAAGTCCGTACTTCCTGTTTGTTCAGTGCCATGATCCCACGAGCCTGAGAGTTATGATACTACTATACCTACAATGTATTAGTTAGTCCCATATGTTTATCATACATTACAAAGTCCATATACCCTGTTTGCTGAGTCTCCAGATCTGTAGAGTTATGAGTATCTCTAACCCTGTGACAGGTGGTAGTTACAATGATAGCAGTAGTCTCTCCAGTGAGCCGATAGTTAAGAGAAGAAGACGAGCAGCAGCAGGAGGAGGCAGAGTATGTAAGGGTAAACTATACTCTAGCTCTGACTGTAAGTAAACAATACAAACTTAAACGTATTTACTAAAACTACACAAGCCTCACGTGTTTATTCATTCACAAACAATGCAAACTTGAACCTCCTAATGTAAGCTACACATGATAATAAGTGACATTGTGTCGGGTTATTAGTATATTAGTGTAAACAAGATTCTCCCTGGTGTAGACTAGTGTAAACTAGTGTATTATGTTCCTTCAAGCAAGCTAAAATAAACTCTATCTACTGTTTACACACAATTTATTTGTCTATATACAAAAAATTTACCACAAATATTATAATATAGTATAGTAGTGCCTCGACCAGATTGCCATCTTGTTGGATGTAAAACAAACACATAATACCACCGAAAGATTTTGGTTCAACTTATCATCTTATTTTATACAATATTTGGCCAGTCTGATAATAGGATTGACTAAAGAGAAAAAAGTTATATATGGTATTGCCATAAACATATAAACGCTATATATATTTATATGTTAATGGCTATTGCATAACAAATTTGGCATTTGTCTTCTTAATGCCTTCTAAGTTTGGCTGTACATATTGAAGTTGATAGGTTCTCAAACTCATCCTGAGGGTAAACAATTTTCTAATTTTCTCATAGGAATTCATTTATATTTATCTACACACATACAATTTGTAGTTATTTTCATTTGGATAAAAGAAGGAAATACTCCGAATGAAAATTGCTAGATCTTTGTACTGTTGTTTACAGCTGAAGGAGAGGGAAGTTCTCAACAGAAAATGGTTGTCAGGACTAAGAAAACTAAGAGTAAGCTTTCCTCGCTACAGCATAATATTGGTTGCATTGCATTGCATTGGTTCATTGTTCACAGACCTTCCTGCTTTTTTTCGGAATTTCAAAAAAATGTGTTATGGGATATTTTTAAAAAACCTCCACGGATCATAAGCCCGCCCATTCTACTTGGGAATTCCAGAATGGTGCATCATGGGATATTCTTTGACATGCCCACAGTTTGCGTTATGGGGTATTCTTTAATACGCCCTCTTATTGGTATCCTGTTTTGACGACGCATAATCTGTACCAATCAATTTATAGAGAAGAAAAGAGTACAAAATAGCCGGAGAAATCTCTGGCGCTGTAAGGCTATAATATCTGATATCAGTAGTGAAAACAACCGAGACGTTCATTATCAGGGTGAGTGTGAACCATAGACGTAGAAGTAGGCGTAGACTTGGACTTGGACTTGGACTTGGACTTGGTATGAGATGTTACATGACTGCTGTTTCCATTTGAAGAGAAAAGCATATTGTTGTATCTTCAACTGTAAGATGTGTGTGTGTGTGCTTTTAACGGGTGTCAATCAGGACAGCCCAACCTGTAGTAGTCTACACCAAGTTTGGTCCATTTGCGGGCGTGATCAGTTGAAGAAAGTAACTGGAATGCAGGCAATTGGATTAAACATGATCTAGTAGTAGTCGGACTATCTGGCTGAGCCCTTGCTTTTGCTTTGCTAACTTTTTGCTTTATTCAACATCTAAATTAATGGCATAAATATTCAAAAAGAGAAGAAAAAATGCATTTTGGATATCGACAATGTCAGCTGACAGTTACTGATTGACTCCTTGCTTCTGTATTTTGTGCTGATTTGATCGTAAAATGAGTTTATGTTACTACTGCCAATTCTTTTAGATACTCATAGATACCTTATTGGAGAGCGTCAATTTTTCTTTTTAAATACTGGTTGGACTGAGTGATTGTACTTTTCTATTTTAGACAAGGGGGATGGAGACCAGTATACACCACCAGGTCAGAGTACCAGTAGTAGAATCTGCTCTGTGACTCCAAACCCATCTCACTCACTTAGTAAGTTAGTCTCTAAATCTCCGGCACAGCAAGTCATACATAGTGAAGATGGATCCTCTGGTGACATCAACCAATCATATGTCTACCCTGTAGCCGGCAGCCGATCAGATGACACCCCTGTAGCAGCAAACATTCCTCAGTATAAAGCCGAGAAAGATGTCAGCACAGCCGAAGCTTCCCAACATTCATCTAATGAAGAGCTTTCTGTCTCAAGAAAAAGAAACCGTGTACTGCCATTTCCCTCATCTCAATCTGGCAGTGATGTCTCTATTGATTATGGGGCTGCTGCAGCACAAGCTAAGCATTCTGTTGATTATGAGACCGCAGTATCAGGTTCTCCAACACCTGCTCAATCAACCGATGACGACTCAGTAGATGATGGAGTTGCTGTCCTCAGCGGAGCTCCCTCTATTGACTACGGGGCAGGAGTCAAACCAGCCCTGACCCTCCCTTCGTCTCAGGCAGTTAGCTGTGCGTCTGTTGACTATGGAGCTGAGGAAGAACTTGTAGAGAGAGGCACAAAGAAGAAAATGACAGTCGGGGGTACAGCCAGCGATGTTTCTGAGGACCACAGTCGTGTTCCTGCAGATTCTTGTAGAGTGTTACCTGAGCCCAAAGTTGACTGCACTCCTATTTTGATAGGTCCTAATCTGGAGATTAATATCCCAGTGCCAGAAGCCCCAAAATCTAGAAAGAGAAAGAAATCAGTGCCCAGACAACAGAAGACACCCCGCCCAAGGAGGCAAGCTGCTGCTAAAGCTCTACAAAGAATAAGTAGTGAGGTGAAGAACTATGAGGCTGTCAATAAAATGCCAGACAGATCAGACAACTTACCTGATGTTGTGATACAGCATACAACACCTGTACCTAACCTCTCATTTTCAGTAGCTCTAGCAGGTAGCACTGGGGGAAGACTGACACATTCCACTCCATGTCCCACGCTGGCTTTTAATGATGGCCTTAAATCATCCAATAAGTCACCTGGGTTCACACCTATTGCTAAAAAGAAGCGCATATCCAACATCCAACCAAAAAATAAAAAGATTTCTGAGCACAAGCAAGATCAGAATGAGCCCATACAACCACGTGAAAACACACAGCCAAGACGCTCATTCAGTCATGATAAAAGTATTGAGAGTGTCATTGGCTCAGTAACTTTACCATGGGAAGGAAGGAAAGTGTTCTCTCGAGTTAACCGCTCACAAAGCTCTCATAACTCGGCTAGATTAGCTACAAAAGAATCAACTGACCATGTTGTGGTTGATAGTGTGGAGAGCGAACGAATGAAGCCTATGCAGAAGCCCGTTAACATTGAAGGCACCTCACACTCTGGGCCTTCTCTGACCCTCAACTCTGTAATTAGTCGGCATCAAGAACCTGACGTCACACTGAAAGAAGGCGCAGCGATTGGGTTTGCTGCACCTGATAACGATATGATTCTCGCTGAGAATAAAACAAATTTGGAAGTCAAAACCAAACCATTTACACCCAAACAGTTTCAGAAAACAGTCAGTATCGAGCTGGATGACAGCCCAAGTATAACCTGGGATCAACAGCGATCAGATGAAATCAATGTTCAGGTTGACCCTGAGCCCGATGTTATGGGAAATCCCCTTTTGGAAAACCAAGGCGTAAGCGTAGCAAAAAAAGGAACAACATCAAAAATCATGAATTTCAAGAAGCCTGTTGCTAAGGCCGGCAGTCCCCCAGCGGTTTATATACGAGATCAGGTATGTGATAAGTTTGCTGATGTGAGCTTGTCGCAACAGATTGAAAGCTCCCCACAGGAACCTATTGATAGAAGACCCATCGTGAAACAGAACAAGCAAAAGATGAAAAAGAAGATCACAAAGAAAACATTTACTCTAAAGAAAATAGAGAATGATGAAGTTGTTACTAATAATTCATTAAATTCTAGTCGCATCAGGACAACCAGAAGTGGCCGATGGCGCAAAGTTTTGCCCTTACCAGTCGGTCCTGAGTCATCGATCCTGAGTGCAACAGAACCCGATCAAGTAACAACTCAAATGATACCTGCTGATATTAGTCATAATGTCTCAAAGGGACAAATGCATAAAAGTGCTTCAGGCATAGGTCGTTCCATGTCGGCTGCGAATGAACAAGGTGATGTGGAGGATGAGAAAAGGCGATGCGACAGAGCTTCACTTACAGCTGACATTGAAGTTACAGAAGTGAAGCACAGCCCTGGAGGTAATCAGAGTGTTCCTGGCATTAATCCCAGTTATAAAGACGATGATCTAAATATATCACCAGAAACTAGGCAAATATAAACACCACATTTACCGTTTGTGGACCAACTCATTCTAACAAGTCCTCCATATCTGTATATGAAGCAACGAGTGGTCAAAATAATTCAAGTAGCTCAAACAACAAAACACCCAACTCCCCACTTCATGAATCTACTGCAGTGAAGACCTATAATAATGAACTACATGTTAGTGTGGAATCCTCATATACAGAGAGTCCAAGTGTGTCATTCATAAGTCAGAAGCGCTTGTCACGCAGTTCGCTGAACCTCTCTGGAGGTTCCATACGTCAGCCTTCTCCCTCAGAATCAGATGAGCCTGAAACCCATGTTTCCTTGGCAGCTAAAGAATCCCTCCTCTCTGAGAATGTACCGGCTATGGATAACACTAACGAGATTATTGATGATATCATGAAGTCTTCTGATATGAACTCCATGGTTTATGATATGACCACTCTTCTGTCTGAACCTGGACAACCAGATCGGAGTCGATCCTTCCTCACCCCAACCGGAGACCCATCGGATCAGGTAGATCAGGGAAATGGTCAAGCAGACACGCGACCTCTAACACAATTAGTACCTGTAACCCCTTCCTCACCTTTACTGATTAAAATGGCTCAACCTTCAAAAACTAGGAAAGTGAAACGAGCTGACCCTGTAATGGATGCAGAAAAAAGCATGCAATTAAATGCCAGTTTGGCAGTTACTGGTCATTCTAACAATATTGCCTCAGCACTCATCTCAAACAAAGCACATGACAATGATGTCAAACCTTCTAGTACAGCCCTACATCACAGTTCAGCTCATAGAAATCCATCAGAGAAGCTCTGTGCTGTATCAGATATTACACCAATAGACAACGATATTGTGCCAGAAACACAAAATGCTCCTCTTGTTGCTACAGTTATGAGCGATGATGAAACAAAGTTTGAAACTGTACCTGAAACTCATCAGTCCACGCCGGAGACTGGCGGAGATGTTGAGGCTGAGGTGTCAAAAACACCATCACAAGTTCAGTGTGACAGCAATCATGTGACTAACAAAGAAAATGTGAATTCTCAGCCTATTGAGGGTAATACTGACCAGTCTCCAATCAGTGAGCGCCCTAAGCGCAGGAGACCTGCTATGAAAACCCGGACAAGAACACGATCAGAGCCTGCTAAACCAGCTACTACAACAAGAGCAGAAAGTAAGCGAACGAGGAGCCTATCAGAGCCACAACCCAGAGCACCTGCTGGTGATGAGGAAATCATAAGTGTGTCGACAAAACCTAGAGTATCATTTGCTGACATAGTGAAGTATGCCATGACGCCGCGCTCTAGAGGTAAAGCTATAGTAGCTATGTTTGACACGCCCGAGCCAAGTAGTGCCATCACACCTAAGTCTATACTGAAGTCAACTGGATCAACTCCAAGTAAAGAGTTACATGCAACCAGCTTTGATTGCTACAATGCTGTGGCCAGAGAGATAACTCCCAAGGCCATGCCAGCCAGTGATGGTTTGGTAAAGGAGACTAGAGATGAAGTATCATGCAATTCAGATGACACTACAGTGAAGGCCCATCGTATAGCAGCTGTCACAACAGGGAAGGCCCATAATATAGCAGATGACACCACTACAGTGAAGGCCCATAATATAGTGGATGACACTACAGTGAATTTCTGTAACCCATGTCCGACTCAACATGAAAACAGCAACAGCAGTCACTTCATGTTCATTCATCCACCTGTTGAGGTGAGTGATCAGAATGATTTAATCTAATTTTGGTTATGGATTTCTTATGTTTTATTGAATTCTGTGTCTTGTTGTCATCGACGTTTAACTATTTCCAAACAGAAATGATGATTAATGAGGGACTATCAGAATATGCCCCAATGATAGCTCACAGTTACAGATAAAAAGACACATACAACGAATAATTGCGTAAAGTAACAAGGTCTGTCATCAATATACTGCTATGGGATTTGGGCCCATTGCTTCATACGCTTGCGAGTTGCCCTAACCGTCAGAGCTACACTGCCTTCTGTTCTATTGTGTTGGAAGTACTGTCTTGAAGCCCTTCTGATTTGCAAGCATTCATCTGAACAATCACGAATTCGACAAGCTGACATGAAATCATTTCAAGTTCTTTCTCTTTGCTGCAGACAAAACCGAAGACTAAAAACAGGCGCAATAAGAGCAGTGTCCATGATGTCTCCTCAGCCTTTGATGAGTTTGATAATAAGCTGAGAAACTTTATACTTGATGAATCTATAAATGAGAATAAGAGAACTACCACACCTACGTCTCACCCTCATACACCCGGTAACTATACCTACATCTCAAAATCCCACAACCGGTAGTTATTTGTTTTTATATGTGTCGTATGAAGCGGGCATTGATTTTAGGAGATATCTGCTCACAAACGACAATTAATATTAATGTTTACTTGCTGCATTGCCTGCTTGGTAAGTTGTATAAGTAAATCGAATATAAAATAAATTGACTAACTGGAGGAATACAAGGTGGCTTGTACATGGTAATATGCCAAATGTTTAAGAAGGTGAATTCGTGACATGGATAGAGTGTTTCTGTGATTTTATTCATACTGATACCTTGACTCAGCAGAGAATGATGAGATGAGAGGTGGTAGTGACGGAGGATTGTTCTTCAGTCGACGGAGAAAAGAAAGAATCTCCAGATACAGCCTTCTATCAACATGTCACGGCAAGTTCAAGTCTGTCTGTACCAGACAATCTCTCAATACCAAAACCCCACAACAAAAACCAGCGCGTAAGTTGATAGTTTATTCTTGCAAGGATGAAAAGGAGATGAAATATTAGATGCCCAACCTTTTTGGCTTCCTGCTTCAAGATGTTTTCATTTGTACTGTTTTGGGTTATATTTGTCAAGAGAGCGTTCATATAGAATGAGCAAGATTTTCCGAACAAAGTCCCAAAAATATATGCGCTCAGGATTATCGCTATCTGTTATTGCTTCATGTTGTAAGATGTTATCTTTACCGCACGTTGGGCTCACATTTTGACAGCAGGGACTTTGAATTAATAACATTGAGATCGTTTCTTGCAATTGGGTTCAACCCTTTCCTAGTCATTTGCTCGGAATATATATTGGAGCTGAGTGATTTGGAAACAATACCTCTAGCAGCTCTCTGTCATCTAAGCAATGAACAACTGCAGGATCTCGATCCATTTAGCTCCCCACTTAAGATATAACTACATCATGCAGCCGCTGCTGTATCGTCTAAACTCTTCTTTACAGTGACGCTGAGTTCATCTCTGGGTAAAATAAGATCCAGATCAGCATCAATACCTCCGAGTAAGTCGAACTCTAACTCAATCACCACAACACCTCACAAACCTAGAGCGACTGTCTCCAAAACACGGAAATCTAGAGCTGACACTACAACACGAGGAAAGAGTAGTTCTGCAATAAATGCCAAATCTCTCAAGTATACTGGGCTGGCTCCTTCTGTGTCCGCCAAGTAAGTATCTCAGCTGTGTTAGCTATCAAATTGTCGACATAGAGAAGAGAAATGGAAGTGACTTTTTCGGCATGGTTATTCTCAACCTCTTCAGCATCATCAAACTAAATTTCTTGTTTAGTTGCTGTCTTTCCTAATGTGTGCAGATATTTGCTTGACCCCCTATCAACTAAACAGAATATGAAACTTTTCTTGTATGTTTCGATGTAATAGGCTTTTATCCAATACATAAATGCCACTACCATCACACTGGCATAGTCTGAGCATCCTATTTGCCGGTGAACAAGTCAGCAGGGGCAACTCCTAATACCGACAAAAATATCAGAGTTAATATCTAAGGTCTCCTTTAAGGTACTCCTTTTTTGTGTGGGTATATCTTAGCGAGATTTCGTTATATGAATTTGGTTGACTATGGAATGCAACTGCCAGCTACTCAGGTAGAGTTTCAGTACCTAAACCTTTGCCCCTTTGTTTTCTGCATTTCTTGGACAACAGTTCACTATTGAAATAAATCAAAGGTAATAAAATAATAGAAAGCACTAATAAAATATAATATAATAATAAAATAAATATTAATAAGTTATTTTTAAATCAAAGGATGAGACACAGCGCCGGAGGAGATGACCCATACAATATGAGCAGTGATAGTTCACTGATAGGGCAGGATACAGACACACTTAGACGTCAGTGTTTCTCTGGTGTAGATAGAGCTCATATACAGAGTGACCTTCAGATGACCTCGTCACTACTGGATATTAGTATTATATCGTCTGTAGAGAGCGAGCAATCTTATACTGATACACTCACAGCTCCTACTTATTTATATCATCAGGTATAATATGATCCTTTAAATCAGGGAGAATTGAAGGGGGAGGAACTTGCACTCCATGGGCCACGCCTCTTTTTATAACATGATCTAACTTTTGTTTTTGAGTTATGCCCCTTCGATTCTTCCTGTTTAAATGTACCAAATAAGTCCCTCATCATTACAGGAGAGGAAGATTTACCATAGGTCTAGAGGAGTTAGTTTCTTTGCAGGAGAAAAAAATTCATGCTTGAAAAAGCAGAATCTGTGGTTATCTTGCATTTAGGCGGTTATGTGAACCCCTACCTTAACTCGCGAAGAATTTGTGCTTGCTAACATCTAGTCAATCCAAGACTAGCTAATATTTACAACTCTAGGGTGGTAGTCTACTATTTGAGATTTACCATAGGTCTGGATTTTGTTCATGCTTACATGTTTTCAGCAACAGATCCTCCCTTGAATCGGACAACGAGACTTACAATATAAAGTAATAGATTCTAGTCTGCTTTGTGTCCCCTTAAATCATGAAATTGGTAAGAGTATGGGCGAGATACAGAAGTCATGTTGTCTAATCATAACATAATTGAATTAATTGTCACAGTGGGATTTTTCTTGGTTACCTGCCACTAAACTTCTCTCCAATGCAGAGAGGTTTGTCCCATCTAGAGTCTTGTGCTGGAAGCCATAATACTCATACAACACCCAGCTTCTCGGATTCCCGGATACACTGGCTTGTTGGAGTTTTAAGGCCAAAATCACAATCTGATTGTTCACTCAATGAATTAGCGATATCTGGTACGGTCTTTCTCAGAAATTGCTCCCTCATTGTTGGAACTATATACATTCTGAGTGAGCGAATTTAGGAGGGATTTTGTAGAATTGAAAGACCAAGTAAGTGCTACTTTTTTTATCAATGTAGTAGTGATAATTTGCTTCAGTAAAGTATCACTCATTCTAATTTAAGGACACTTTGGCTAGAATGATAGGCCTGCCACTACCAAATTATAATTAATTGCCGATGCCGTTTATTGAATCCTGACCTCAGGGGCGTATATTCTAAAAAATTTCACTCACTGACTTTTCAGAGATGAGCATAATAATCGGGCGCAGCCCGATCCACACGCCGTAGGCGTGGCGGGGAGGGTGTGGGAGGGGCGCCCAAGCGCCCTCCCACCACGGAAATTTTTGCATATCTGTAGCAAAATAGTGCAAGCAGAGAGGTATTTCAATAGCTCACTGGGCTGTTGGGTACTTTCAGAAAACAACTCAATAGCAGTAGAAGATTACGGTAAAAATGCTCCAGTTATAAAGCACCCATTTGAAAAAAAAAACTGTCCTTGATGGGATTCGAACCCACATCATTCTTATTTACAGTGATTACAAGGCGAACGCTCTACACACTGAGCTATTCAGCCACTCACGGAAATCTGTGGGCCGTGAGTGCTAATATACGCCACTGCCTGACCTTGGAGATCGCAGGTCCATGAAGTTAACAATTAGTAGACTATTCCTCACACTCAATATCCATGTAGCCGATGAATACTATCACATGTTCTTATCTTTAACAAGGATGGAGACATACCGTTAGTATATTATAATAAGGCTGCCCCTTATGACGATGATGATGATGAGAATTGTTCACCCAGGAGCTCAACAGATGTTATATCTAAAGGTAACCACAAAACAGTCAGCAAGTCAGCTGTCAAAACCGAGCGGCTGATTTATGCTTCTATGGACCACCCAGAAGTAGACCAACAAGAAGCAGACCACCCTGATATAGACCACCCTGATGTAGAACAAAAAGCTCTGATAAAGGCTGTCAGCTCTACTGTCAAAAGTAGGTGAAACATTTAAATCTAAACCGATGGTCAGTACTAAATCAAGTTTAATCCATATGCCTGCCTTCAGAGTTGCTCCCTTCTACTGGTCACTCCGGCGTGACCAGTGGAGGGGATGCAACTCCTAATGCAGGCAAATGGAACAAACTTGGTCTAGGCTCGTACCCACAACTCAACGTCAGGTTCTGAAAGATCTAGACAAACCGATATTTGAATATTATTGCTATGGAAGTGTTACTGGTTGTTTAGCAATCGCTTTTTTATTTTTAAATCATTTACATTATTGATTTATGGGGGGGGGGGGGGGCGTCTGACTGGGGCGAAGTCGATGGGGCTCAGACTAATGTCTCTTGTCCTTATCGTATATACAGGGGAGGCCAAAGATAATAACTTGACAGCTGATAATGTGACAGCATCCGAAGTTACCGTGGAGAAGAAAACTCCTAAAGTAGTGGATCCGAGCACAGCTAGTAGAGCTAAACAACCTGCCAAATCTAAAGCCATAAGAAAGTCAACAATAAGTGAGTCATGACCTGTCAATATTTAATGTGTATGGTTGTGCTTTAACCTTGAGCTATTATGATATTCATATTTCAACACGAATTGAGAGCCTTGTGGTAGGCTGAATAGCGACCTTAGGACACAGTTGATCCTTCAAGCTGAAAGAAAATTCTTCTCAATCTTCTTCAACCACCTGAGTTGTCCCCCATTATAGATTTACAGGTTATAATAAATTGTGACAAATAAACTTTTTTTTTAGCATATTCCCTGAATAGCCATAGAATATGTAGTATGAGATAAGTCACATTAAGTATTTGCCACAGTAAATATCTCAACCCTTAGGCGCAACTATTCCTTAAAAGTTGTTCTATATGTGTTTTGTTCAGTTGAAGTGAGTACAAGGCCATCTAAAAAGCGAGAAATCAAGGTGAAGGAATCCTCTGTGGAGATGATAACTCCTAGTGCAAAAACCTGCAGTCCCTCAGCTACAAGCAAAATGTCGACTGCAACAAGCAAGACTCCTAAAACTAAAACACCAGGTAATGAACTGTATTTTTTATGATAAGATAACAATTTATTGAAACTCTCGCAGAAACTATTCGGTAGTTTTGAACGAATAAAAGGAAAATAATTCAAAAATGGGCTTATTAAGAAAGGTATTGGGGCAGGGAGGGGAGGGGTCTTTGAAGACACTAATGCCATAATTGATATCAGATTGTTTCTGGCATGAAACCTGCCAAAAGTTCCGTTTCGATTTATTAGCTGGTGAGCCGTCATTTTCACAATTTTTAACATGATGTTTCAGATTCAGGTTATCGCTCAGTGAGGAAGCTGTACAACGCTAACTCAGGATACAGACTAGGTAGTGATGATGATCTGAGTCAGACTTCTACATGTAGTAGTTATCCTAATCAGGGTACGGGACGCGGGTGTAGAGCCCTCAAATATAACAAGAAATCCAACAAGCTCAGGTAATTATACACATTCTAGTCAAGGTATGGGACGTGGGTGTAGAACCCCCAAATATAACAAGAAATCCAACAAACTTAGGTAATTATACTTGTATTAGGCTGATTCCGCTATATAGTCGTTGAGCTCTCAAATATAACAGGAAATTCAACAAACTCAGGTAACCATACTTATTCTAGTTAAAGTACAGGACCCAGGTGTTGAGCCCTCAAATATAACAAGAGGATTAACAGACTCAGGGAATTGGAACTTCTTACAGTATGCTGTGCTCTTATAGGCTTGTATCACTACAATGTAAAATAAAGATATATCAATGTTAAAATAAAGATATATCAATGTCTCACAACGATATAATTTTACAGTGTTGAGTTGTCAATTAAATATTTTGAATGATGATCCAATGTAGCAGTGGCAAGTAAGTCTGATCACAAGAAACTTCGGTACAAATTATCAATGACTCAACACGTCTAATTATCGTCATGTCCTTAGCATGGGTCAGCATCTTTGATCTGTATGCTGGGTAGTGATATGGAGTTGTCTCCACACAAAACAAGGGAACCTAACTTCTAGTTATTATAAAATTTGAAATGTTTTACCTGCAAACTATATATACTCACTTTACAGTAAGAAAAGCAATCTGGCTACACCAACTAAACTGAAGGAGATTATGAATCTGATCAAGTTCTAAAGCCTGACTTCTACCATCAAGCTACGGCACTGGGTCATTATCAGTGTTAGCAGTTATTATCTTTTTGTTGATGACCCTGATTTACTATACCTTTTTTTCATACCTTGATGTCTGAGAAAGGGCACACAATCACAAACAAGTTTTTTTGATGTATTTTTTCATTGTTGACTTTTTTTTGTTATTCAAATTGTTTGTTGACTAGTTGACATATTTTTCGGCATTCGTAATTGGTAATTTGTATTCGGATAATAATATTTTTCCCTGTCCAAAAAATGTGGACAACTGTTGTTTCTAGTTTTTATCAACCTGTTTCAACTTAAAAATTATATTTGATAATACCATACAAATATCCAGGCATCCTATTAGGTGTACTGTAAAGTCTCTGATAGAGCAAACCCACCAAAGACTCAAGTACTTAGCATAAAACAATTTATCTGCAGTATGATGTATCTCCTGTTGTCATGGCTAATCCAGTGTGTTGCTATATCTGCGTCATATTTGACTGTAGTTTATTGATTTGCTGCCGCTTTCGCCACATCAGACATCTCTGTGTCCAAGGTGAAGCACCATAAGCTTGTAGTTGAGTAGCTTTTCATGGTTTTTAGTTGTACTTCGTTCAGATTGAGACTTGTTTGGAGTCGTGACCCCTTGAGATTGAGACTAGCTTTGAGTTGTGACACCATGAGATTGAGACTTGCTTGGAGTTGTGAAACCTTGTAATTGAGACTTGCCAGTTTGAGCAGGGAGTAGTGACATGGTTTGAGCAAGGAGTCTCAATGATGTAGTTTTTGAATGAGCGAGAGAGAGAGAGAGAGAGACGCTAGATGCCTCTGTAATCGCTCCTGATAATAACTCCATAAAAATCACAAATAAACATACGCAATAATGGTGACACAGACTGGTGAAAGTTTACTCAGACTATGAGAGAGGCATGCAGTATATGGAAGATGAACTAGAAGACAAATTCCTGGCAAACCTATACAATGAATACAGAGCACCTAAGAGAAACTGCTACAACATGTCAATAGGTAAGGTACCTGAATAAATGATTGTAAAGATAAAAAGCCAACGAGGCAACTGGGGCTGCTAAAAAGAAAAACATTGTTTTAACTGTGATTGGTAATGAAACTCTGAACTTACTTATAAGCTTGAGCGTCCAAATCAAAGTAAAGGATTCCACATTTGATGCTCTTGTTACATTACTGGATCTACATTTAGAGCTGGAGTCAATGCGGTGTCGGAAGCTCTTAGGCTTGACATAAGAAATCAATTGCCTAATGAATCTGTTTCAAATTATATTGTAGCTTTATCAAACTCAGCATGAATGCAGGGTTTGCTAAAGTAACTCTTCATACATCCTCTTCGTAATAAACTGATTTGTGACCTGCATGTTAGCCAAAATGAATTGTGAGGCATTGTTGAAAGAGGGTGATGCATTAACCTAAATTATTGTGACATCTATAGACATGACAATTGGGATGTTGCACATAAGCAACCCAGCTCAAACAATAACCATCCAGCAGCAAGCAGCTTGCATACTGGCGTGAATAGAATGCGTCTTGAAAAACCTCATGATAGTAAAGAAACACGCATTTGCTGGTCCCAACAAGGTTGATGACTGTCAAAATGAGCACATGGTGATGATATGTAGAAATTGTTCTAAAATAGGTCATTTCCTAAATGCTGATGACCATGGCAAAAGTGGTAACTTGTGTGCTGTAGAGATGGTCTTCACGCTAGAAATCAATATCATGGCTGATCGTCGCATACCAATCAATATACCAATGAATGTTGAAGGTAAATATGTCAATTAATAGTTGGATACGGGGTGTTGTTGGTGTCTTTTATCATAAGAAACGTATACCAGTCAAAATTCAGTCATTGTAAGTTCTCTGCTTGTTTTGACTTGACATTAAATGATTATAGTGGCAATCCATTGAAGGTTTTAGGTGAGCTTTCTTTGTTGGGTATCTATTTTGGGTTGTTGATCGAATCCCCAACCATTATTCTTAACTGACACTGTCCTTCTCTTCTACGGTTTCAAGCCAAAAACTGCATTAAGGTGAACTGATAACTCTAACAGAACATTTGCCTGTCACAGAGAATATCGTATCTACTGTTGAAGGCACAATAACAGTGAGCTTCCCAAAGTAAATAATCCGTCATTTCTGCATGTGGTTTGCCTCACATTGGGTCCTCATCCAGTTAACCAAAGGGACCTACTTGAGCTAAAAAGAAATGCATAAAAGATGATTTTGCTTCTGGTGCGCAATGTCCAAGAATATAGAAATTGCCCTTCATAGGTGTCTTTTAAACATTATTCAGGTATTCGTCCCAAAAAATCCTTCTCGAAGATGATTATCACTTTTAACAAAATAGCACAACGCCATGACATGACGTCACGCTGAAACCATGATCTTCAGAATCAGTGTTTGATCAAATTTCAAATGATATATAAAATGTTCAAATCGGTAAACATTGGAATCATAACCTTAACGCCACCGTGTTCTGCTCAAGTTATCCTCTAACTCTTACTTGAAACTACAGTGCAGTTCACTTAATTCAAATCTCTTGAGACCCAAAAAAATTTGTTCTAATTAAGCAGAGTTTTAAATAAGTGACATGAGAATGCATTGAGTTGAGATCTGACTATAGGGACCAATTTTCCTTGTCTGAATTGACAGGAATTTTGCATTACAAAGTTTGAATTAACCAGCTTACACTGAACTTTCTTTTTTTCTGACTCCTTGATATGTTTACAAAATTGACAGTCTAACAAAGTCCTTCCCTGACCATTGAATGTGTTGCAGGTAATATCCAGACTAAAGAATAATACTACAGAGACAAATTAACCCTGCCACCATTTATTTTGCATAATCTAGCTAGAGAAAAAGAAGAAGAATTAGAAATCGGAAAACATCATGTTTTAAAAAGAATCTAACTATTGTATATGGTTAATAAAAAGTGTTCAAATACTAAGTTTAAATACATATCTGAGTTCAAAACAACTAGAGAAAGGAACCCATCATAGAACTCTCCTTATCAAGTTAATGATAATAGTAATGTGTAGTAAGTAAAACCATAGTGGTTTGTAGAATGTCATGACAAACTTGTCATAGGGATGTCAGTCAATCCTTGAGCATCCTATTCAAAACAAGTCGCAAGTTTGTGACATTATGTGTTACCTGCGGATGTATAAATATAAATCAAGACATTAACTCAAAGTATCCAATATCTGATAGGGAAATAATCTAACCTTGTAAAATAACCTTAATCAAACTGAAGCATGATACACATGGGATTGCAGTGTAATATAGGAATGAAGCTCTACTGTCCACTCTAAGCATTATGTTGATAATAAGGTTCAGTGTGAACAGAAAATGCAAGGAGCAAAAAAACATGTGTAGACATTTACTATATTAGTCATTACACCAACTTGCTCCCTGAACTGATAGCAGCAGATTACTATAAAAATGGTAGAAAATATGTAGCATATGGGTGCCTTTTACGGTATAATGTTAGCTCATTGTAAGAATGTGATTGAATATGATGATGGCGCGCTATTACATTCACCAAGTACCCTTGTCTTGTTGTATGAGTGCAACCACTGTGAGAGGATGGTAGTTATGTATGTGTGACAGTCCACTTATAATACTCAGCAGACTGGACTACACGCCCCCCTCGTTTTATCTCTCTGACTTCTTTCTCTACAAGTAGAAAAAAATCTGATAACAACAGATAGAGATTATTAAATTAGCAGATCAATTCTACTGACAGCATTCAGGATTATTTTGGATATAATTATATACATTATGAAGTTATCGTCAGATGCCCTGCTCATCCATAATAATATCTTTAACTTGCCTCATTTATAGTACTAGTACATGAGTCAAAAATACAGTATCATATGAGCATCCAAATAAGAGGAGTGAGCTTACCTAGAAGTGGTTCAATCCTAGTAACCACCTGGTTTGGCACATTCGCAAACATCTCAGGTGAGTTCTGAATTTGGACTCCAGGTAGCAGATACAGTTTTCTCAGATTAGTGAATGTGCAGACAGTTTTAGGCATCTGAGAGACATAAGAGGCAGCAGTGGGAGCTGCAGCAGCACCTCTGTTCAGGTTCTGATCTGTTCTCTCCACTCCATATCTTGTCACTGATTCTCTTACCTGCAATTTTGATGGTTGAAAATGGTAATGCATCATCTGTAAGAGTTTGAATGACTTCATGATTGGTTAAATGATTTCAGAGAGTGTAAGGTTGAATTATATTTATGAAATATTAGAGGTGAGAATGACTCCGATCAAGAGATTTACTTCAATTGATGCATCAGTAGTTTAGAGTAAGTTGGGTTAGTCAGTTGCATTTATAGGCACTTAACCGTTTGTGTCCATGAAGAAATATCTCAATATAACAAGGAACTTATGCAAGACTTACTATTTCAGCCAGAGATACAACATCATGCCTATGTCCCAGGGTGTATAAGGTCGCCACCAAAGCCCTGATGAAGGGTGATCCAACGCCTGGGTTCCTTGGTGCAGCAAAAGCTACAATAGAAATTACTCTATGATACATAACAAATCCATTGACCCATTAATACCTAAGGTGGCTGTAGTTCTGCTGTAATTTTATTATGGAAGAATTCTTGAAATAATCTTCAAATGATAATACGAGGGATAGTCCCATCTAGTGCGATGGAATCATGACTGTACTGTACTGACTGTACTGTACAACCCCAAACAACTGCCACTTCTAAACTTATATTGCTGTTTAAGCTGAATTTTTCTGCTGTTGAATACTCACAATCAAAGCTGGACTGCATAATGATCATATCTGATACAGATATGTCTTGTGTATCATTGTCCACTTCAAAGTCATTAGAACTCGGCATTGTCACAACTTGAGTGCTGCTATCAGTTTGGGGAGCTCTAACAGCTGCTGTTCCAGTAGTGAGGTCGTCTCTCAACATTTCCCGATTACCTTTTTGAAAAAACGCGGATATGATCATCAGCTGCAAGACTTAGTAGATATACTATAAGCCTGTATTGTATTGTATCAATTTCTTGATTTTATAAGCTAACTGTCTTGTTGTTTATGTCCTTTCAGTTTCAACTTCAGACCCAATGTTATAAGCTACATTCTACTTAAAAACAAAATCTGTTGTTGCTGCCTGATATTATTTCTCATTCAAGTTTAACAATACTTACTGCCAGCACATGCTTGTATGATCACAATCTTTGGTCGGCCTCTCATCACCGAGAAGTTCCTAGGAGAGAGTAGATTGTAAATATCCGTTAGTCTGATGAAGACTCTGTCAGAGCCAATAATACAGCCCTCGTCTCCATGACTGGTCAGAACGAGTACAAACGCCCCCATATGCTTGTGTACTGATTGACCGACTTGATCTGTTAACTGTGTCTCGCAGTGTATGGCTTCGATGATTTCCTAGTAAAAAAAAACTTACGTAAGTCCTCCATAAAAGGTTTAGTTTCTCAAATTATTGACTGAGATAGTTTACTGCATTGATGTCATAGAGCAGTTACCTTGGAGCATGGTCTGATATTGTCAAGGAGGGATGATTCTAAAGCCGGGTCATTCGTCACAATCAATCGTACATGTAAACAATTCACAGATTGTAAATGTTCAGCTTACCCTTGCAGTGTAGGTTTTGTGTTCACCTACAGTAACAAACCCTAGTTTGTCAAGCATACACTTGATATTCTGATAGTCATGTTCAGAACCACTCCTTGTCTGGTTGTAGTCGTTAGAGACAATCAGAGCACGTCCTCGGCATTCTGTCATCTGGTAAACAGTCTGAAAATAATCAGAAAACGAAGCCTTGATGATATTTGAACTATTTTGTTGCCTCATAAGCTTTAAGATCTGAGAATTGTACCAAGGAACTTCCGAACCACAGCTGTAATTATTCACTTCATAGACACAGCCTTCTAAGTTTGTGTGAAGACATGAAAATATCGATCAAAATCATAACAAAGTAGCAGCTTTATAAACCTGGCTTTCAGGGATTAAACTCTGATCTGCTTGTTGTGGTTCCATATCTATCTGGGGTTGCCTTCTTTTCATGATCTCCACTACATCCTGAACTTCGGACATCTGGATCTCTGGTATGCTCTGGCCAGGATCATCTGCTGTGAGAACAGGAGGAGGGTCAGGTTTCACATAGTGCTTATTAGAATTTGAATTTTCTCTGCCTGTTTTCTTTTTACCGTAGAAACCAAGTTTCGTATGATTAATTCAGTAAAAGAGAGCTGTTGACTGACCTGATCCCGCAGTTGTCTCCTCCCTTCTTATGTAGTCATCAAGAATTCTGACTCCCTCCTCACTGATCTTAAGACCTGTTTGAAACAACAGCAAAAATGGCAAGGTTAGCACCCCTATTGAAACAATCACTTGGTTAACATGCAATCCCGAAAATTAATGCTACAAATGGTAACAAATGAATTAATCGGATCTGCTGAGGCAGATAATGATATTTTTCCATGAACTTACATGGATATCTGAGAGGTAGCGGGACACGCCTCCTCCCATCGTTGGTGTCACATGGACAAGTCTCCTCTCCAGTGTAGGTGGTATGACGGGGCTCTGGCAGTTTGTATCTGACACGCCTGTTGAACCACTCAGGATTGACAAATGTTGCTGGTGATGACTGTTTGGTCAGTAGGCAATGAGAGCAGTAGAAGACATGGTCATATCGAACTCCTTTCCACACAGAATCCAATTCAGATGTAAGCCGCTTCATTGTTTCTAGTTGGGTCTTCCAAGCATCGCTGATAAGCCTGGCCGGTGTTTGCGTGATGAGTGTCACTTGTTTTTCTTTCTCATTATGCAATAGATACCGCAAGACTCCGTCCATCTCTTGCACACTCGCTCCATTTATACCAGCTTCAGGTGTGTTGAATGGATTGACGCATATGTCTAGAAATCTTGCAGTGATTACATGATATACATATTGCGGAACGTTGAGGCCGTTCAGATACAGATCGACTCTCAGCTGAAGGTGATTTGTGCCTTCTGTTGGGTTTGGTATGTTCTTAGTGCTGAAGTAGGGAACGATGAACTTCTCACTGCCATCACTTTCTATAGGTCCACAGATCAGGTGAAATGTTTTCAGCAGCGTGATACCAACATCAACAGGTAGTTCCGATTCATTGCTGAGCAGATTGTGAAGTAATGCAGCTCTTATGATTCCTGTGGCTTTGAAATCATTGACCATGCTGACATACTCTCTTCTGTCCACAGGTCTTTCCTTATATCTGTAGGGTCTAAATTTGGTTATGCGATATTCCCATGCTTGAGCATCTGCATGATCGTAAAGTGTCCTTATGACATCAGCAAGAACTGAAGGGCGATGGAATAAATAGTCACTCAGCTTCTCAACGTCCTGAAACCACATTATTCTTCCTGCTTCTTTGACATACTGCAAAGCATGCTCACTGTTCTTACTGAAACGTTGTATGAATTCAGTAACAGAAACATAAGGCTTTTGCTCTTCAGCAGTAAGCTTATTCAGCACTTCATACCAACTACCGGGTATATCAGTGATCAGCTTAGCCCCTGCTTCCTTCAGTGCGCTCTTTAGTGATTTGATATCCATCTTGCTCGATGAAGCCGAGAGCTCTAGTATTGTTGTGATCAGGGGCTGTGCTGTGTCGATGAAACATGTCATAGAGAAAAATGAGCTGTCAGGCATAGCAACACCCTCTTCTGATTGAATTACATCTACACGCAGCTTCTCTGTTGCTGATAAAAGCTGGTTCTTCCTCAGTGTGAGGGTCTCGTTGCTAAGCAAATCACCATGAGTCAGTACGAGCACTGGTCTTCCTAGGTTTGGTTGTGATGTATATAGGTGCGCTATCCACTGGAAGCATACATCCTGAGCTGCAGCCTCTACTCCATGCGCAGGTACTAAACTGTCAAACTCTGCTATATCTACCACTAGAAGTGGTACAGATTGTACTTTGGCGTTCACTTGGTAGGCAAGGTGATACACCTCATGCCCTCCCAAATCAGTGAATACCAACTTCAATTTCTCATCAATGTCAGCCTCGCATACATTGAAGACACGTGTTGCCTCATCAAGCTTGATGTCGATATCGGAACGGGTTGTCAGCACACGCTGATCCTTCTGTACGCTCCTCACAATGCTTGTTTTTCCTGCTTTAGTCTTGCCTATGACTGTTACCGGAATGAGTCTGAAAATGTTATCTTTTTCAGCATGAAGATCATGCAGATACTTCCTTACAGCTTCTATACCCTGTCTGCAGACAGCATAGGGAGGAGATACTAGTGCTTCGCAGCCGCCACATTTGAAGGTCGTTAGCGTGCTGATATTGAAGATACTTTCAGGTATAGAGGAGAGTGACCTGTTTTCTCTAATATCAAGTACTTTCAGTTTGGCGAGTTGCCCCAGGCTGTTTAAAAGATAAAAATATATTTACTTTCAATCATAATGAGCGTTGCCGACATGGGGATGAACTTTTAGTCATGACTAGACAAGTGCAAGGTACAGTGAGTGGTATGGTGGGTTGGCCAAGGTTGCACAAGAAGATACAAATGTGTTGAAATTTGGGGAAAATGGCGCAGTCATTGCAGCCTCGCCCTCAAGGCACACACTATTTCGCCGCCACGATGTGGTGAGTGACTAACCCTTGTGATTTTAACCAACATTTTTAAAGCCAACTAATGACTTACTACTAAATTGTGAGTTTGTTACTTGCAACAGGGCCAAATGATATCCAGCATCACAACACCACTATCCCAGCAAATTAAAAAAAAAGTTTACTTTAATTTATTTTTCAATGTAATGCAATGTAATGTAGAATAATAAGTCATTCTTTCGTTTGTTATTTATCACTTCTGTTGTGACAGCTCATCCCCACCCTATTAATTTGATCGAAATTGTAGCGCTGATTGTTTTTCATCCTTTTGCTAATATGCTAATCAATTTCAACCTAAGACCACCTCCAGTATGCAGTAAATTTATTACTTTGTGAGGCCTTGTAGGCTTTGGGGGTCGGGGTTACTCCCTGAACCCTGAATGGGGGGTGTGGATGGGGGGGGGGGGGCTTACAGCGCTTCTCCCAAAGCTGAGATTAATTGATATTACTGTGCTGCACAGGATAGTCTACGATGGTGGCAGGTTCACATTCAAAAGCTAGAAGTCACTCCTGTTTAGGGAGCCCTGATCTGAGCAACCCTGATTGTCACAATAAACAACATGGAAAATGAATTATGGTGATCTATTGACAATATTAGTAAAATTAGTAATTCAAAGATCCTTGAACTGAGGAAATTTAAAATTTGTCAGGCCACATAATCATGATAACAGCGTTATTTCGCTCTTTATTTCAGTGACAAAGTTCTCTTATTCACTTGTAATCAGCTACATTTAGTTATTTTTACAGGATAATATACACTTGGCATCGTAACTTTCAACATAATCTTACTTGATAGAGTTGAAAGTCTCAGATTCTCACTATCAAAAAACTTGTCTTATTGACTTACTGTACAAATTATTTTTATTTTAAATTGGTACACAGTTGATTTATTATTACATGAGGTGATGAGGACTAATTAATTTGCTAAATATAGTCTCATCAAACTGCATTTTTGTTCTGGTCGATTTTCTTGCTAATTGCCAAAAATAGATATAATTAATCAAATTAATATTATGCCTTATTGATAACTTCCCTCATACTAGGAAAGGTTGCTCCAACATAATAAAATGATAATAATAATAATGAAAATTTCGCTAGTTATAATAATGATATATGTTTGTATTATGCATATGTATTATTGGATTAATAAGTATTGCCCCTCATGTGAATGGAAGGAGACAACTCAATAGAGCGATCAAGATTGATACAATATCTGATAGTTATTTTGTATCAAGTTTGCCCTGTAAACTTAACAAAGTTAGAAAAGGTTACAGTCCAGTAGACCTAGGATAGGTAAGATGTACTCCATCCCATAGAAAGCTAAGTAAAGTAGATATTTCATGTCAGCTTGGAAAAGCTCCTTTGGGGTATGTACTGAAATGCCGATAAACTGAAAACCCAACATTAGGAGCATAGGGCACCATTGAAAAGTGCTGCTTTGCACCCTCAAGGATTATTACTTTTCCTATATTATTTATAGATCAGTTTTTGACAATTTGCACCGGTATTGTAATATTTCGGATAGTTTAAATGACACATAATATTATATCAAACCTAATTTCAATTCGGTAAATTGCAATTCAAATCTGTATGCAGCATTAATTTGAAGAGTTTTAAGATATAACATCCTTTGCTGGTGTCTTACTGAACATTGTTCCAGTTATGCATCTTCCAAAATACTATTTCCAAGGTGGTAAAGAAACATTGCGGCAGCAGAAATCATATCCCATTACACTCATGCTATTTGTTGAGAGGACAATCCAATGCTCTAATATTATTGGAATGAAAAGTATCACCATTATAATGAGAAAAAGCACTGAACGTTGTGACAGTTTTATGAAAAAACATTACCACAATGCATCTCATTTTGAACATTATCAGTGGCTATGAGGTGGTTGTCACAGCATTATAAAACAAACTTCATGAGATGATCATAAAATAATGCTGTAGTGATGGAAGAACTGTGATGCTATAACATTGTTAAAATTGAATACTTTTTGATAGCATGATCATAACCTCATGAAAGTGCTAATTATAAGCTGTATTCTCACATTTAACAGTGATGTATCATCATGTCAAAAATAATTTTTGACTAATACTAAGAAGCAAAGATTCTGCTATAACTGAATCTGAACATTGTGATTACCATTCTGTATCCTATTAGACAATAACCCAATCCTATCATTTACACACCATGTAATACTTGAAAAATTTGTATGCGATACGATGTTACAATGTTCACCGTTTGCTGGGTTTTTGACCTTCATTTTTTAACAAGAAGTCAAACAGTTTTTAGGTTATGGAATATAGGGATCACAAAAATTCTCAGGGATCAATATATTATTAGCATTTATAAACTTGGATTGTCAGCATTGTGATAGGTAAACTATAAAAAAATCCTTTTCTTTTATATCTACTGGTAGGTACATATAACAATTGTCTTAAACAAACTGCTCACATGGATTTGTAAATAAAAGGCAATATCTCCTTGTCTAGCATACTCAGCAAGTCATCATGGAAAAGGTAATAAAACTGCCAACACAGGTCTCCAAAATTTAAATTCACACTTCCGCTTTTGAATTTTACTAATCGCAGTCACGTAGATATGTTGGTGGTTGGTTGTTTGACTGATCTAAATACAACAGCTTTATTTTCAGTTTTAACGCTTTGTATATTTGGTATTTATTACAAGTCATTGCCATCATCTTAAGGGCAAATCCTCCACCTGTACTATTTAAATATTTACAAACATATCCAACTGTCAACAAATAGTCCATTGAAATAATGAAAGTGAAAGATTTGAAAGAGTTCCAAAAAAGTCGCCACCTCCATAAATGGGGTGCAATCATAGACTTGATTATAAACCTAGACATGACACTATATGGATAGTGAGGCACTAAGGGACTTAATTGTGGGCAACAAACGTCATTGGAAGGTGTAGAAGCAATGATGCTATCATTGATTTTCCGTCCACAATCCAGGTTTTTTAATCATAACTAGATCAATTTCGATCGGATTTTGAGTTTGAAAATTACAATAGATTTAGCAGCTTATCTCATTTACGGCAAAACAGATTTGGAAGTCAGTGACCTGTTACCCCACAAACTTGATATACATATAGAAAGTCTTTTGTTCTGCTACACAAAATCCACAAGAAATTTAGAAGAATAGAAACAAAAGACAGTTGATATTCTAGTTTGTATCAACTGTTGTGTCATTTGATTGAAAACCCAGCAATTTTGAATTCGGCACCCTATACTAGAATTGAATGTAAATGCTAATTTCATGTATTTAATTTGGCCCTCAAATCGATTCCACACCGAGATATGGAAACATAGTGACTTTGAAATAGAATTTCAATGGGCAAAAAATGTTGCTAAACTGAACTAATACTAAGCAAAAGTAATGGATAAAAATTCATGCAGCAGCGTTGAATTTTTGTCAATTGTAACTTTGATAACATCCGAAAATTAACAAGTGTTATTATTAATACACACAATTAAATTTTATTTTGATTCTGATATTTTTAAATATACCTATCGTATACCATGATCACTGAGTTAGAACTTTATCGACATTGAGTGCCTCACTTCAGCTATATGTAGTGTCCTGTCTAGTTTTATAATTAAGTCTATGGGTAAGTGGCTGACAGGATACCTGACCGTCAGCCTGTGTCCATGCGGACACAGTTAGGGGGGGGACAACCTGTACTGTACTGGTACAGACGGAAAGGCAACTTGTTTTAATGATCAGAAAAATTTTGCTGAACAGGCATGGGCGGATAGTCAAAACGGAATGCCCAACTGCTTCAGCTTGATCTGAAGCCTTTACCGACTGGCCCCTAGTGTATTTACATTATTGCTAGCATGGTGCCTAGTTGACATTATGCTGAGAACAGCTTAAAATTAAGAGATTGTATGTGCCAGTCAAAAGTCTTCATCCAAAGGAACAGATGTTATAGCTCGTGTAAAATTTACACAAATTTGGAGCAGTCAAGTGCTCTAAAAAGCAAGATTGCTCTTGTATGATGACCGTAATGACTAAATACTTTAAAACACCACCTGTATTACTGACCCTTATTTGAGCAGACCTAAATAGACCTACATGAGCATGCATGCAATGACTTGTTCATGTTCTAGCTTGAAATTAAAAAATCCAATCAAAGGAAGCAAGCATTTCCACATTTACTACACGGCACTTAGACATACCTCTTGTGTTACACTTATTTAGTCTAAGAGGGGAATAAGTGACAAAAACAGCAGGTTCTCCCATTATTATGTCATAAGACTGATCAGTGTAAACATCCCTCAATCTCTAGCCCACATTTGGTGATGCTCACTTCCTTTTGCAATCATTGGTCTAAGCCAAGATCTTGCCAATGCGACGCCCATTGAACTAAGTCACAATATATCGAAACATTCTATTGGAAACCAATCTGATCAAACACCTGTTTTCTCTTGACATACTCATTCGAGAAAAAACTACTGCAGCTCGTCTAGCATTCCTGTTTAAGGAGAGCGAGTTGTGACGTTATGACAGTTTCTTATTTTGATTTTGATTTTATTTTCTCAAACTAATTTTTCAGAACATGTCCTTCATGCGGTTCGACAAATTTAAATATTTAGGAGAAATTTTGGTAAAAATTTAAATTTAAAATCCCATCTCATTGAGATAAAACCCACTCATAGCAAACTTTAAGAGAAATCATGTTAATCAAAGGTAGCAAAGTAATTGTACAAACAGTCTGATATACTACTGTTGCGAGCATCTGACTCACCTGTTTGGAAGGCTGGTCAAGCCACAGCCCCAAGCCTCTATAGTGTTCAATGATTGAATTTGCCCCAATCCTGCAGGTAGTTTCTTTAGGCCTTTATTGTGACGAACATCTAACGACTCCAGTCCTGGCAGTGTGCAGATGCTGTGGAGGAGAAATAATGTAACGTTAAAATACCATGCAATACTGCTTGTCAGTTGATGGAGTAAACACAGTTGAGCAACACATTTTATTAATGAGAGAAAGTTTTAGATTGATCAATTACCTAGGGAGAGTTGTACCCATCAGATTTAGACTTTTCTGTCTGAATAAATTTGGGTTTCCGTCTCATTGGATACTCCTGAGACAGGATCTAGACTAGTTCGCTTTAAATCAGTCAGCCAATAAAGAAAAATGGTTGACTACTAAACAAAATGGTTGGTTACATAAATGGTTGACCAATCTGAAGGGGTCTAATAGCGTGTGACATCCCAAAGCATGAGTGGAGTGTTATATTGGATGTCTTAAGGGCGATGCTTCAATTCCTGATGCCAGCGACCTCACTGTTTGTAGGCAGGTTAGAGCACATATATGGGCTACCCAAACCCATGACCGTCAATGCATGCTCGCTAAGTGAGTTACACTCTAAACCTATGCCACATTCTCCTAAATCCATCATATTTTTGTTAGCACTCCTAGCAAAGGCGTATACCCATTTGTGTTGGCTAAATAAATCATCACAATACAGAGTCCCTATATAAGGAAGATCTTTCAGGACCGACAGAGCCAGTATATCGTGGAGGCATGTGTCAAATGAGATCCACGGTTACACTAGCTTGATAAGCGCTTCTAGATAGCTGGACTCAGGAGGCTCTACTCGTCTTAGACCAACTTTCCTCAATTGAATAGTATAAAACCCATTCACTTTCCTGACAATCAGATATATGACAAAGTTCAAGATCCTGAGTTAAATTTTGTGTGGATCCAAACTTTATCCGCGGGTGATAAACATAATCTAGCTCAATATCTTGGGCATATACATTGAAATTACAACAATTATATACTTGAATAAACTTGTTAAGATATTAAACATTGAAATAAGATTGGAAACCAACCAAGACCAATTGTGGCTATTGTGCCAATTGAGCCCCACTGGGGGAGCTTTCATTGTTGATTGTTCCAGCCCCCAGCACCCTCGGGTGTATACCTCTCCTTAAACATTGAAATAAGATTGGAAACCAACCAAGGCCAATTGTGCCTAAGACTAATTTTCACTTTTGACTTTGCCTGTTGAGATTTTCTGGTAAATTACCACATTTGAATCGTCACCATTGATAATTTAGCTCTTGATCAGAATATTGTTTAAGATGTAGTATTAACAATGTTTAGTCTTTGGTAGTAACAGTATAAGGCTCCCTGTAGCGGATTATAATTGTACTTGTTGCATTTCGGACATAGGATTATTGTGCTCGACATCTTGATCGAATTGAAAGCTTGTCGTATAAGATGCTTTGTTTAGACAAAGAGAGTAATCAAAGGCTATGCTCTCTGATGTATTGCGCAATTGTAAGTCTTCTGCAGTCCATTGATAAACATGTTAAATGTCTGCTTTGTACAATTCACATTGTAGCAAAAAACAAAGCTTAATCAGGAAGTGATAATCACTAAATTTAGTCGATACTTAATAAAATGAGGGAGGAATTTGACATGCTGAGTCAAGCTTGGCGCTATCAATTCGTAAGGTTCAATGCTAAGGGTTTATATTTGTAAGATGAGTGATCAAATTGGTGCAAAGCTATAGTATTATTACATCGAGTGCAAAGACAGTTTTAACTAGATGTACGAGCGAATTTGTTGCCCTCAATTATTTGTTGATTAAGAACAGGCACAAGCTGGCCCAGGATAGCAAATTAAGGTGGAAAAATGATAATTTATTTGAGCATCATGTTATGTCATCATTATCAATGATTCTTCTACACATATGAGTTGTTGCAAAATACTCAATATTAAACTCAGCTCAACTTAAATATTCATTGTTAGAGCTGCGGTGTGAGATAACAATAGCAGCCCAATGGCAATGATATTATTATCATTGAAATGTATAGACAGACAATGCCCTAAGAATGAATGTTATGTGTATTCATTGAATTGTAAGCTTGTCAGTCCAAACTAGGCCTCAACTAGAAGTATAAACTTCTGGAATTTGAACTTCTAAACTTCTAAATTGCTATAAAAATGTACTTTTTTTGCGATAACCCTTCTAAAAGAATGCTGAATCTATTTTAGTAAAAATGTATACCCAGCATCAACATGACGAATAAGTCTGTGAATTTTCGAGTTAACACGGTTATTTTTGACCCTATATAACTTTGTTGAAAGTCAAAAAGTAATAAATGCATCAAAAAGTACTGTTTTTTTAGACTTTATGGTTATTTGTTTTAAGATTTTACAACATAAAACCAAAATAAACATAGTTGCAGGTTAATAGGAAGCTAAGTGAGTTTTTTGAAGAGTATAAGGCAAACTAAGTTTGAGGTAGGGAGAGATAACAAGGAAAGTGGGGAAGAAGTATAAGTCACTGAGTTATGATGCAAGTTATGCGATTCAATTGATCAGTTGATAGTGACATTTCACTCCATCCAAAAAAATATGGAACATTGACTAGCCTTTGCTTCTGACTGGTATAATTGTTATAAATTGTTACTCAATGCATCAAAGACAGATGTAATGACCTCATCCTATTTCGATACTGATTTGATTTTCTCAAACTTATTTTTCAGGGCATGATCTTCAAGCGGTCTGACAAACTGAAACATAAATCAGTTTGAGAAAAATGAGATAAAAGTATGAAATTTAAATCCAATGTCAATGAGATTGAACGAAACCTAACCCAATCAGAGCAAGCTTTGAGAGAAATCGTAAGTTTTTGAATGGAACGTTAGCTGCAGTCGTGTAAGCAGGGTAAATAAAACCGAAGATTGAATATTCCACTCCATTTCCTTGTTTCCCTAATTGATATTTTTAAAAGAGATGCTTAAACATCAGGAATCTAAATTGGCATAAACCTGAGACAAGACAAAGGCATATCAATTCCACCATCAAGTGGTTCCATTATTTATACCTCTCAACAGTTTTAAAATGTATATAAGTGATGATGAAATAATAGTTTGAATTAAGGTTGTATCCCTAACCATGTGGATTCATATTTCGCGGGTTGATCTGTGGCTGTTATTTGAGATTACTGTAATGTTGTAAGTGAGCACACCTAATTGAGCAGTTGAAGGCGATAATTTGGCTTTTATTCAAATTGTTAGCCTGCTATATGTTCATAACCTTTGTTTGGGATACCACCATGGTTAAGATAAGTGTGTATACATATTCAGTTCTAATTTATATCATATCGAAAACTTGTTGTAATAAATTGATACTTAATGCATCAACGACAGATTTTATGGCCTTGTCCTATTTCGATATTGATTTGAATTTCTCAAATTTTTTTTCAGTGAATGTCCTTCAAGCAGTCTGAAAAACTAAAACATAAAGCAATTTGGAGGAAAGTGAGATAAACGTATGAAATTTAAATCCAATGTCAATGAGATTGAACGTAACCTAACCCAATCAGAGCAAACTTTGAGAGAAATCGTAAGTTATGAATGGAACGTAAGCTGCAGTCGTGTAGGCAGGGTAAATAAAACCAAAGATTGAATATTCCACTCTAATTCCTTATTGCTCTAATAAATATAGTTGAAGTAGTCCTAAGAGTCGATAACAGATGTTTAAACATCATGAATCTAAATTGACATAAACCTGAGACAAGACAAATGTATATCGATTCCACCATCAAGTGGTACCATTAATTATACCTCTGAACAGTTTTAAAATGTATATAAGGGATGATGAAATAATAGCTGAATTAAGGTTGTATCCCTAACCATGTGGTTTCAAAATTCTTAGGTGGACCCAGTTTTTGAGATTAATGTAATGTTGTAAGTCCGGAAACCTAATTCAGCCAGTTGAATGCGAGAAATTGGCTTTCATTCAAATCGTGTAGCTTGCTGTATTGTCATAACTTTTGTGTGTGATGCTACCATGGTTATGATAATTGTGTATACATTTTTCGTTTTTTATTAGGATATATTTTCTTATTTACGTGTTCTGCGGCTAGCTGTGTACCAAACCTGTTTCTCGGTTTGAACCTAACTTTGAGAAGCCTAGGTGATGACAGTGATATATTGAGTTGTTTCTTCTAAAATCTTTCATTCAAGTAAGATTTTGCAGAGAGCAAGTGTCGTTATAAATGACTTCTTAATTTTTGTGATGTTTCTATTACGTCCTCTCAAGCAAAGTTTTATTTGTTTTACTCTTTCACTTGAGCTTTTAAGCAGGCAAATTGAGAGTAGCCACATCTTTGCGTCTTGATCTTAAATATATTTCACAGAGCAAGAAGGTCCTAATTCATAATAAAAAAGCTATAATCAATAATTTGGCTTGCGCCATAAACAGAATCAAATTTATCCCTGTTGTCAGGGGAACACCACGGCCACTTGGATTTAATAAAAAATTGAAAAGTAATAAATGTATTACAGAATAGGTGCTCAATTAGTCTGTGTCGCAATTTCTTACAATTCAGATGTTTCTGTCTAGTGACAAGCAATGTATTATAAGTAACACCAAGCAATACTTAATAACTCTGTCGAGGTATGTAGGCCTATTACCATACAATACAATTCATTTAATATATGTGTGTTACCCACTCATTACGAAGTGCAGTGAAGTGAAAAAGGTATGTTTGTCATCTAACATGTCAGCTCTTTGTTGTTTGATCTCAATCAAAATTTGAATGCAGTACATGCTTGGCACTTTTACTCTGAATAATATAAGAAAATATGACTGTGTATACAGAAGCTTACTATATCAGCCGAATGATTACTGAAAATAACACGAAGGCTCTCAAAAATGATTGATCCTACTAATCTGTGACTTCCACTTCTACAAAGACAGCCAGAGCTTGACAGTTGTATCATCACAAAATGCAGCGGTGTTTCTTATATCAATTAGTCATTGATATACAGGCAGCTGAATAGGGTGCTATATTGTGGATTTAAGGTTGATTGTATGATGAGACAGATCTTGACGAAAAACTTCCTGAGAAATTTATCCCCCTTGGTTTACAAGATTGTGCCAATTTTCTACCTCAACAGGTATTTTTCAATTAATCCTTATTAATAAATGTTTTATTGGGCTTCGTGAAATATTAAGAGAATGAAAACAGGATTAACATGGAATCACTGGTTGCCAAGAAATTCGCATGTGAAGAGTTTTCATGCAAAAGTTTACAAGATCACTTTGCAGTGAGGGTAAGCCAACGACTGACTGAGTACTAAATTGTGAGTTACTTGCAACAGGGTCAACTGGTACCAAGTTGCAGTACACCTCCCATCTCTACAAATTCAATAAAGATTTAGCTCGATTTGATTTTGATTCAGGCATGAACTGATTTTGGCCGACAACTGTAATGTAAAATGATGAGTTATTGGTTTTTTTTGAGATATCACTTTTGTTGTGGCAGCTCATGCCTGCCCATTTAATTGTTGATTGTTTTATTCCTTTGATAATTTTCAAATCAAGTTTTACCTAAAACACGCCTTCAAGACCCAGTAAATTTATTAATTTGTAGGGCCCCGTTGGAGGGAGGGGGGGGGGCTTACAGCGCCTCTGTCAAACCAAAAAAGCTTTATCTCTTTCACCCTAGAGTTTATTTGGTGTTCCACCGCGTTGCACAGGATAGTCAGTGATGACAGGATCACATCTGAAAGCTAAAAATCCCTCCTGATTTGGAAGCCCTAACCTGAGCAACCCTGATTATCACAATAAACAACATTTTAAATGATTTATATTTAGATATGTTTATAATCTTAGCAATCTAAGAAGTTGTACCCATTTGGTATTTTCTTAGAAAATAGTAATTGATAGATCATTGAACTGAGGAAGTTCTAAGTTGAATTCCTTGTTGAAAAGGATGTCAAATAACTCTATTTTAGTAAAAAGAGTTTTCGTACTTGATAGTTATCGGCTAAATTGTAGTAATTGCTACGGGATAATACACCCTAGGCATTTGTACTTTTGAACTTAATATAACTAAGTGGTGTTGGAAATCTCAGATTATCTTAATCTTTACCAGAAAGTCATGACGTAATGGAATCATTTGCCCATAATCAAGTTATTGATGTTGCTAAACTGGTTTGGCAGATCAAGCAATATTTATCAAGCTGGTCTACATTGCCATACAGAGCAGCACCAACCTTCCTTGGACTAATTAACAACAGTCCAAGGCTGTGAATATCATCCATAAACACTATTGATTTGATGACTGCTGGCCTGATTCATACCTGGGGTGTATTGCTATGTAGGCGAATTGAGCTTTTCAATCCAAGAATATTTCTTGCCAAAGTTATTGTTATTATTATAATTACCAAATTAGGTAAATTCGCGACCTTGGTATATATATTAGATAATCAATAAATAATCAATGGAAATCCCATTTTCATTGGGAAATCCAACTGAATCCAACTTGAATTCAAGTTGTCTCCCTATTACCGATGAGGAGATAATTCTAAGTTTCATGTCAATATCATCGAAAAACCGTATACCTAATCATAAAGTCTATTCAGTTGGGTTTCCCCATGAAAATGATTATAATTAATGATTATTTAATATAGATACCAAGGTCGCGAAGTTACCTATTATAGATTCACTTAGTTGTTTTTATAAATACAGGATATTTAAGTGAGAGTTGTGGAGTGAAAGTCATCACACATATTTTCCTGAATTAATATAACAAAATATATTATTGTGATAAAATTATTGTTATTAAAGTACTGTACAACCATCGGTTAGAAACTGTGTCGTTTGCTTATTTAAGCCTGCATAGCAAGAATAAGTACAATTTTTAACAGCCTGGTAAGAGCGCTTGAATTTGTAAGAACAGAATTCCTAATTTGGCAATACGTGGGCGTAGACTTGTGATACAGATAGTAGTTTGAACTTGATCTGTGCTGCTCAAAATTACTTATTATTATTATGATTTATTATGATATTAATTGTTTATTTGAGCCAATTGTTACATATTGAATGAAATTATTTACAGTTACAGAGACAATGAGCCAGCCTGCCAGCTTGTCCGACAATCAACAAAACTAATCAGGTGTTAACTGTTGACTGTTGACTGTGACAATAATTAATTTCCCTTTTTGTTTGCGGTATATACTTTTGAGAAATAAACTGCTTTATTTCATCAAATTAAGAAGGTATAGCCTCATATCTAACTGTGCATTAATACAATGCTAAGTCGTTGATTTTTATTTTTAAACACCCACCAGAGGTGTGGGGCTGATGGGATTCCAAACTGTCCACCTGTGTCCATGTGTCCTTTGCCCATCTGTTGGACATATTTGACGGGACAACCTGTACTGAAAAGGCATAAGCAGATGGAAACTTTGTTTTAATGGCCAGACAGTTTTATCTGGACGGATAGACCAAATTTTTTGGCTAATTTTTATCAGCTCAATGACCTCCTCCCACTTGCTCTAAATGAAATAACATTGGCAGCAGAGCGATTTTGGACTGATCAATTTAACAAGCCACCTGGGAAAGAGGTATGGGTTGGGTATACCATGGATTGGCTACATTTTTTTATAGAAGCAGAGGGGCAACAACAAATAACATAGTATACCACCTGTATTATTGAACCTTATCGGAACAGACCTAAATAGACCTAGATGAACATGCATGCAATGGCTGGTTTATGCCAATAAGTAAATATTAAAAAACCGCTCAATTCATCCTTATATTAACTAATATGGCACTTATATGTACTTCTTGTGACTCGCCTATTAAGACAATAATAGGGGAATGAGTGACAAAACAGCAGACTGATCAGTTAAAACATTCCTCCTTCTCTAGCTCACATTTTGTGAGACTCACTTCTTTTTGCAATCATTGATTTATGTTTCATATATTGCCAATGCAACGTCAATCGAACCAAGTCACAATTTATTAAAGCAGTCTTTTTGAAACCAGTCTTTGATTTGGCCAAACACTTATTTTCTCTTGACATACTCATTTGAGAACAATCTACTGCAGCCTGTCTAGCAATCCTGTATAAGAAGAGGAATTTGTGATACTGTTGAGATAGTTGAATACTAGATGCATAAAAATGACAAAAAGAGAAGGTAATGTTAATTTTAAAATGTCCAGTTATGTCTTTTTTCTTTACATGAGAGCTCCAATTCAGAGTCGATCAATGAAACTTAATAGATGACCAATTTTGAATTGTGTGCATGATAAACATTATTGCTAATATTGTTAAATTGTTAGTAGTGAATCGTAATATAATTGCATATGTATGTGCTTTTATTATCCTTACGCCTAATTAAACCGATGATGCGACAACTAAATCATTTGCACTAAAAACCGGAGTTCCCAATTTTAAGTTTTCCTCAAAGGAAAATTATTGTAATGGGGTCAGACCATTGTTTTCCTGACCTCTTTTTAGGGAAGCGCATCTCGCTTACTCAAAGTTACTACTGTTGCAAGCATCTGACTCACATGTATGTTTCAGATATTCATAGGTATTTGTAGTGATGCAAGTTACGTTCAATCTATAATTGCTTACAAAAAAATATAGACTTATTATGTAAATATAAATGCTTAATTAAACTTGTTTTCTAGTGATGCATGCCATGCGATTTAACTTATCAATCCATAGTGACATTTCACTCCATCCATAAAAAATGTGGAATATTCACTACCCTTAGCTTCTGACTAGTATAATTTTCATGCGTTGCTACTCAATGCATCAAAGATAGATGTTATGACAGTCTCATATTTTGATTTTGAGTTGATTTTCTCTAACTAATTTTTTAAGGCATGTTGTCCTTAAACATTCTGATAAACTTAATTATTTAGGATTAATTTTACTTAAAAATACGGCTTCAAATCCCATGTCAATTAGAATAAACAAATCCTAACCCAGTCATAGCAAACATAAAGAGAAATCACCATACTCAGAAGGAACAAACTAATTGTAAAAAAAGTCTGATATACTACTGTTGCAAGCATCTGACTCACCTGTCTGGAAGGCTGGTCAAGCCACAGTTAATCGCATATATACACTTCAATGATGGAATTTCCCCCAATCCTGCAGGTAATGTCTGTAGGCTATTATTGATACTAACATGCAAGAACTCCAGTCTTGGCAGTTTGCAGATGCTGTGGTGGATAAATAACAGAGTGTTAAAATACCATGCAGTACTGCTTGTCAGTTGATGGAGCAAACACAATCGAGCAACAAATTCGATTCATGAGAGAAAGTTCTAGACTGATCAATTACCCAGGAAGAATTGTACCTATCATATTTAGATTTTGCTGTCTGAATAGATTTTGATAAGTATCGGATGAGATAATAGTGACCATAAATCAATTGAATTGCAATCTGACGTTTCAGATATGAATAAGTATTTATAGTGATGCAAGTTATTTGATTCAATTTATCAATTGATAGTGACATTTCACTCCATCCATAAAAAAGTATGGAACATTGACTAGCCTTTGCTTCTGACTGGTCTATTTGTATTAACTTGTTACTCAATGCATCAAAGACAGATGATTTGACCTCGTCCTATTTCGATATTGATTTCATTTTCTCGAACTCATTTTTCAGGGCATGTCCTTCAAGCAGTCTAAAAAACTAAAACCTAAAGCAATTTGAGAAAAATGAGATCAATGTATGAATTTAAATCCAATTTCAATGAGATTGAACGAAACCTAACCCATCAAGAACAAACTTTGGGAGACTTTGTGAGTTTTTGAATGGAACGTTAGCTGCAGTCGTGTAGGCAGGGTAAATAAAACCAAAGATTGAATACATTCAATACTCATAATCTGATATTATTTTAAGTGATGTCATGTTAGAAGACAAGACTACAGGTTCACATCAAATCTTCAGTCTGATATTAATACTGTATCATTGTATTGTGCTTAGTGTGAGGCCTCCATACAATTCAATGCTTTTCATTGTTTCAACCTTTGGTAAACAAGGAATCCTTTATATTCTGTGCCTGATTCTTTTCAATAGAGGATAAATGTAGCCTGTCAGCTTGAATCCAAAGTTTATATGAGAAAACTAAGAATAAATTTTAAGAAATGCTGCATTAAATGAAGGGAAAATAGGATAGAGTGACCTTATGATTCATCTATTGGCAACGTCACAACGAGGTCACACAAAAATTTTGACGCTTCTAGCATTTGTAGTAGTGCATTTTAATTGAGTCATCTGGTTGATAAAAGATAATTTTTTGCCAATATTTCATCATATTTTATGAAATTCATGATTTGATGCATTCAATTCGTGGATTACATAGTAATTAAACCACCAAGCCTGGACAATAACTTTCATTCATTTTCTGATGGTTTCTGCATCAAATTTAAAGAAGGAGGGGGAGATAAAGAGGAAACCATATAAGTCACTGAGAAGCAGAAATAACATCAAGTTGATAACAAGATGCTGCTGTTTGTAAAGCAATTTTGAAACTCGAAATCCGAACAAAATTGATTAAGTTATGAACATAAAACTTGAATTGTTGACAGTAAATCAATGATAATATCATTGCCTACTACACAATCCAATGACGTTGCGTTGCCCACAATTGAGTGCCTCACTTCAGCTGTATGTAGTGGCCTGTCTAGGTTTATAATTAAGTCCATGGGTGCAATTGATTATGTTAAAAAAATTAATGAAAATTTGTTATCATATTTCAAGTAAGGTGCAATAATCTAATATTTACCCTAAAATATACAGCCTATATCTTGCTCAGAAAATTGGTCACAGCTTTAGAGTGTCACAATACACAAATTAGTAATATTTACTTCTAAACTTATCCGTGATAATCTATAATCATTTAGTTGAGGGACAAAAAATCAAGCTGCTAGATACTCTGTTATCACTCATCTCGCAAATACAAATCTTCTGGAAAAAAGTGTAGTTATCTTTACCAGTAGGGGATGATCTAATGACGTGATTTGCCGAACAATCAAGTAGGGTTATTGAGATTTTAAATTTCGGAATATTTTTCCATAAAGTAATTGTTATTATTATAATTACCTAACTATGGATGTAATTACTTCTTTTCATAAGAATAATACGGAATCTTCAGGTGGGAGATGTGTTATGAAAGTCAACAAAAGTATTTTAATATAGCAAAAAATATTATTGTGATATGGTTATTAGAGTATTTTGAGCAATCGTAGGGGTGCCAGTTAGAAGATGTTTCTTTGCCGATTTAAGCCTGCATTACAAGACTAAAATCCATTTTTTACAGCATAATTGGAGCAATTGAATTTGTAAGAAGATAATTCCTAATTAAGCGATATGTTGGTGTAGACTTGTGAAACAGATAGTGGTGTGAACTTGATCAGTGCTGCCAAAAAAAAGAATTTATAGTGACATTCATCGTATATATGTAGCAAATTTAATTATTCTCAGTAGCGAGCCTGTCTGCCAGCATGTCTGACAATCAACAAAACCAATAAATTGGTAAAACCTGTGAAAATTATTACACAGGGTAAATTAGTCCAAAGATTGAATATTGTGCTCCATTTCCTTATTGCTCCAATGAATATATTTAAAATAGTCCTAAGAGGGATAAAAAATGCTTAAACATCCTAAATCTAATTTGACTTAAAACTGTCACAAGGCAAAGGCATATCAATTTCATCATCAAGCGGTACCGTAATTTATATCTTGAACAGTTTTCAAATGTATATAAGTGATGATGTAATAATTGTTTGAAATAAGGTTGTATCCCTAACCATGTGGATTTTTATTTCTTGGGTGGCTCTGAGGCTGTTATTTGTGATTACTGTAATGTTCTAAGTGCGCACACCTACTTCAACATGTTGAAGGCAAGAATCTGGCTTTTATTCAAATTGTGTAGCTTGCTGTATGATCCTAACCTCTGTATGTGATACTACCATGGTTATGATGATTGTGTATACCTTTTGGTTTCTTATTTGTATATATTTTTTTGTTTACGTTTTCTGCAGCTAGCTGCCTACCAAATCTGTTTCTCGGTTTGTACCTAACTTTGAGAAGCCTAGGTGATGACTGTGAGATATAGAGTAGTTTCTTCTAAATTCTTTCATTCAACTAAGATTCAGCAGAGAGCAAGTGTCGTTATAAATGACATTAATATTTGTTATGTTTTTATTACGTCCTCTCAAGCAAAGTTTTACTTGTTTTACTCTTTCACTTTCACTTGAGCTTTACTTATGTTATTCTTTCACTTGAGCTTTTGAGCAGGAAATCTGAGAGTAGCCACATCTTTGCGTCTTGATCTTGAATATCTTTCACAGAACAAGAAGTTCCTAATTCATAATAAATAAGCTATAATCAATAAATTTGCTTGAGCCATAAACAGAAGTCAAAGTTATCCCTGTTGTTAGGGGAACACCACGGCCACTGGGCTTTAATAAAACATTGAAAATCAATAAATCTATTACAGAATAGGTGCTCAATTAGTCTGTGTCCCAATCTCTTACAACTCAGATGTTTCTGTCCAGTGACCAACAATGCATTATAACTGACACCAAACAATAATTAATAACTCTGTCAAGGTATGTAGGCTTATTACGATACAACACAATTCATTTAATATATATGTGGTACCCAGTCATTACGAAGCGAAGTGAAGTGAACAAGTTATGTTTGTCATCTAACATGTCAGCTCTAATATGGCTGTGCATACAAAAGCTTACTGTATCAGTCGAATGATTACTGAAAATAAGCGAAGGCTCTCAAAAAATATTGATCCTACTAATCTGTGACTTTACCTTGTACAGAGACAGCTAGAGCTTGATAGTTTTATCATCACTAAATGCAGCGGTGTTTCTTAGATCCATTAATCATTGATATACAGGCAGCTGAATAGAGTGCTATTTTGTTGATTTAAGGTTGATTGTATGATGAGATAGATCTTGACGATAAACTTCCTGGGAAATTTATCCCACTTGTTTGACAAAATTGTGCCCATTTTCTACCTCAACAGGTATTTTTCAATTAATTCTTTTTCATAACTGTCTTACCAGGCTTCGTAAAAAATTAAGAGAATGAAAACAGAATTAACCTGGAATCACTGGTTGCCAAGAAATTCATATGTGAAGTTTGTTCATGCGAAAGTTTACAAGATCACTTTGCAGTGAAAGTAAGCCAATGACTAACTGAGTACTAAATGGTGAGTTCATTACTTGCAACAGGGCCAACTGACACCAAGTGTCACTACAGCTGCTATCCCTACAAATTCAAAAAAAACTTAACTCGACTTGATTTTTTTCAGGCATGACCTCATATTGGCCGACAACTGAAATGTAAAATGAAAAGTTATTCTATTTTTTCAGTTATTGCTTTTGTTGTGACAGCTCATGCCCGCCCAACTAATTATTGATTGTCGTATTCGTTTGATAATTTTCTAATCAAGTTTTACCTAAAACATGCCTCAAAGACCCGGTTTATTTATTAATTTGTAAGGCCCGTTGGAGGGGAGAGGGGTGGCTTACAGCGCCTCTGTCAATTCAAAAAAGCTTTATCTCTTTAACCCTAGAGTTTATTTGGTTCATTGTCAGAAGATATCCATAGTGTGGTCATGTTGGTTGTCTAAATGCCAATAATACTGATAAGACTAAGGCAGGAAGTAATTTAATTAAAAATGATTATCTGTTGCCAGAGACCTTTGGAAATTAATAATGCATCTTTTATACAGCATATCAACACTACTCTGGATCATCAAAATTCTGCTGTGGCTGGCTGGTGGCTTCAATTTTGGGTGCCTCTGTTGTTTGGTACTTAGGATATGTATAATTGAAAACTTTCAACCATATCAAAATCAGCTGAAAATAGTCAAAATCAAAGACGGCAGCCCCCAGGCCAAGAAGCAGAATCTCAGTAGATGATGATTTTGATGAGATTATGAATGACAGTGACAGTGAAGTAGATTCTTCTGGATCAGATGATGAAGGTGAGTTGTTACTCATTTCATTTTGGAAGTTTTTATCAAACTAGCATTCTTTACAGCCAAGATACAGCCTGTGAAGAGGGTGTCTCAAAAATCAGATTTATTTTGTTGATTTATTGGTGTCAATGTAAACAACACTCACAGCCCTCACCTCCTACCTCAGTGACAACCTAAATATATAACGCCCATGCTAAACTGTCAGACCATCATTCTGGTGTATTGTAACTGACCATGAGTACCTTTTTTCTGTACATTAGATATCTTAGAAAATGATGGGATTCCCAAGATTTGATGATGCATTGAGTCAGTTGAGTCATACTTGTGTGACTCACTAGGCTTACTAGGACTTGTCTCTAAATGCATTCATTTGTATATTATTTTGTTTTAGACAGTGATCCAAATTACATAGATGCTACTGGTGACTCAGATAATGAAAGTAGAGTGGGAGATGGCCCAGGGAGTGATGCTGGAGAAGGTAGTGATGGTGCAGGTAGTGAACCAGGTCACATTGGCAGAGATATGATTGATCAACAACTATCATCTGAAGAGGAGGAACCAGGTATGTTCACCGTGCTAATTATGTCCAATGTGATATAGATATATACACATATATATGAAATATATATACTCCATTACGGTTGTGGCGTTTATTTTATAAAAAGCCTTCTATCGCTAGACTTACATGCGTCAGATAGAGTTGTTTATTGAAACATGCGAGCCATTGAGACATGAATGTTTATATGAACACTGGTGCAAGGGTTACAGGTTATAGCCTCACTTCATGCATAGGCCTATAATATGAACTATTTTTGCTTGAATAGAACCCGCTGGTAGGGGACGTGGTGGTAGGGGACGTGGTGGTCGAGGTGTTCGTGGTGGTCGAGGTGTTCGTGGTGCTGCTGGTAGAGGTGCTGGTGTTAGAGGTGCTTATGGTCGTGTACGGGGTCGGAGAGGACGTGGTCCTGGTGTGAGACGGAATAGACCTGATGGAGGTATGATGTCGACAATTTCGTTTTTGGCTTTTTATCTTTTTCACCTACGAATGCAACTGCTCATCACACTGAGCAGAAAAAACTTTGTACCCCTGAATATAGAACATGTATTCATAAGTTTATGTCTATTTATCTATCTCTATGCGGTTTCTTACCTTCACGTTTATATACATATAGATAAGATACCACAGTGACGCCATGCGGAGAGCACTTACCTCCACGTTTATATATATGAAGATAAGTGCTCTTTGCTTGGTGACACATGATAATATGTAGTTATGTTATGAATCAAAACAGATCATTGTTTTGTTTTTCTAGATGAATTCGTCTGACTGTACTGCTCAGCATGGTGTAAATACAACAAAACTTCCAGCAGGATGTAGTGAGATAGATGCATTCTCTGTAATTTTCGATCGTACCTTTTACACTACCGTCAAATCTGAGACCAACCGCTACGCTCGAAGTAACATGTCTGACCCACAGGCCGAATCATGGAAAACTGTAACACTGTCATGCATGTACCGATTCTTCGCCATAATCCTTCACATGTGTATCGTGAAAAAAACAACCATAGCAGACTATTTCTCCACAGATCCTGTACTGTATAGTAGCTTCGCTAGTTCAACTGGCATGGGCCGCAACCAATTCCAGCAGATACTTAGGTACTTGCACCTGAATGACAATGCCAATCACGTACCCCGTGATCAGGATGGCCATGACCCACTTTTCAAAGTACGGCTGATATTTGACAGTCTGTTAGCTAAGTTTTGAGAGTTGTATACTCCTTGGTCAAATCTAACTGTCGATGAAGCGATGTGCCCATTTCGTGGTAGGGTAGGATTTCGGGTTTACATAAAAAATAACCAAACAAGTATGGAATGCGAGTAGAGTGTGTATGCGAATCTAACAGTGGCTATGTATGTCAGGTGGAAGTCTACACAGCCACAGGAGACAACACCGTAAATGGCCTGGTCACCCATATACTCAATCCCTTTGAAAATAAAAACTACAGAGTTTACATGGACAGACGCTACTCATCTCCTATTCTATTCCGTGAGTTACCGACTAAAAGCATTTATGCAGTTGGTACTTGTATGTCAAATCGTTGAAATTTGCCAGGTGACTTTGCACAAAATCTGCAGAAGGGTGAGAGGGTAGCTAGGCAGTGTGGTGATATTCGGGCTACTAAGTGGAAGGACAAGAGAGACGTAATAACTTTGTCCACCGTAGATGCTGATGTAATGATCGACACAACAAATCCCAGGTCTAGATTTCACGATCACCAGGTAATGAAGCCGCAGACTGTCCTAACTTACAACAGCAATAAAGCTGGTGTTGACAAGCACGACCAGATGGCGAGCTACTACCCCATGTGCCGAAAGTTGCTCAAATGGGAGAAGACATCCAACATCCAAACTCAGACTATCACAATACATCATAACATTTGCCAAAGAACTATTGAAAGAAGCTGGTATCGAAGAGCGAAATCAACCCCCGAATGCTGCAGCTGAACCACGCAGGCATGTAACTGGCAATCACTTTCCCGTTTCTATACCACCAAACCCTGTAAAGCAGAACCCCACTCGACTTTGTGTGAACTGTTCATCCAAGCCCGGCCCTAATGGCAAGAAACCTAGACGTCAATCAAGATACATTTATGTCTGGAATGCCAGGTAGCTCTTTGCGTGTTATGCTTTCATCCATATCACCGCCCTCATAGCAGACACTCTTTAGGTAATCTTTGACCTTTGCTGACATTCATGTATATGTTATGCTTAGCTTCATTGATATTACATTTCAGCACTTGTCATGCATGGTTTATAACATATTTTATTATACAATCATATTTCAATATATTACTTCATGGCTTTTGTCTTTTGAAATGCTCGTAAACTTTCCACAAACTTCTCATACATCGAATATAGATTTTTCTAACAGTCTGACGCTCTTTTATACCTGTATTTCTTTTGTTTTTTACTGTCTCTCACAATTAAAAAGAAATAGAGATGTCACCACAGCATTTTTGATCCCTCCTGACAAAAAACCAGTGATAATCTTTGGTTCAGACTTGAGATTTAGCATGAATTCAAGCATACACGACCAGTCAATCAGGGAAAAAAAATTATCTTCTCAGCTGATTACGGCCTCCACTTTACCCCTAACCTAGCATGCTATATATTTCTCTAACCCTAGAAAATTTGTGCTCATTGGAACGATCATGAGCTGGGCATTCCGATGATATGCATGATAACAGGGCTTCTACCAGCTGTGTTCCGGTTATGCTGCATTGAAAATCCCTGAAAGCGCCCGGTCACAGCATGTATTGTTATATAATAGGCGGTCGGTCGTCAAAGTGTTAATCATGTATTTGTAAGTAATCTGAGTTGGTTTATGATTATGAAGTAATTTTGTATCAGAATGACAGGATTTCTATACCGCTAAGTAGCCTGAATCTTATTATATTGCATACCTACATACATTCATGAGTGGGCATCTATGTAAAATTCATGTTTCATGGTGTGTCTGAATGTCTGAGGTAATATAGACAGCTTGTCCTTTCCTGTGTAAGGGATATAGTATTGAACAATAGCAGGTATAAACAAATAGAAGTGACAATTGTCACTAGCCAGTGTTTTTTTTCTAATATTTGATACAGCCCTATACATAATAACTATCAATTGATTGGATTCTTTAGCATTTTGGGACGATAACTATTCCTTGTTCGCTGTGAACAAAATTTGAAGTGTTGGTAGCCTAGGAGAACAAATCTAGATGAACTTGGCGATGTCTCGAGAGAAAATTAACACTTTTTGTTTGACCATAGGAACAGTAAGAATCGCAACGCAACGCAATGCATCGCAACTGGATATATATTATTTGCAGATGACACTAATAATTTATGCTCAGACCCACCAACTTCAAAATAACATCTTTGTAATGATGAAGAGTGCAGGTCCGCAGCAAATCACTTCAGACTAAACACCAACAAAACTTTTAAGCTCGTTTCAAAGCTCACAATAAATTAGGATGATGAACCTCTAATACAGATTGTTTTACCTACACATTATAAATGGCCTGGAATTTTGGGACTACGCATCACTCAAGTTCACTGACATGTAAAAATTGTGTATTAGTACTGGCCTGTGGCTTTTCTTTTCGGTGCCTTTGGCAACTTTGCTGAAGTTGATGTGGTATACTGTTAGCAGTTGTAACCTAGGATTGGCATTATCTTTGCGTTAGGCTGATGTTAGAGAGAAATGAGAATGAATTGGAAGGAGGAAATATAGCCCAACTGACATGGATACCGATAATTTTCAGAGATGCTCATCATTTCATGGTGAGATTGACACACTGTCCAGATTTGCCAATTCTTCATTCCAATTATATTACGAAAAGTTCAGAATGTGATCAACTACTGAGTACTTTACCACGAGCTTGCAAGAGCCAGCAGTAGGCACCCCTGTGCTATATCTTATGCTATGCGCTATGGTGATGGAGATAGTTATACAGAATGCACAAGGCAGTGTGAATGGGATTTAGGTTGCGAATAACCAAATACTTCTGCCAATGAGGGCATTTATGGACAAGGCTCAGGTTGTGGCTTCAATCTTTAGACTGTATGAGTTGATAAAGAGATGTTCGATGCGATTCAAACCTAGCTAGAGCCAGTCCCTGCCTTTGTGTTGAGGCAAACCTGTACCAAATACCTAGGAACTGAGCTTATTCCCACGCCTGCAGAGCAGCCGGCGAAGTGCTTACGAAGATGTTATAGCTTGCTGATCACAGACAGGTTTCGCTGTCACATTTTTATCCTGCACACAGTATTGGTTGTTGATAGGCAGACCATTAATTCAAGACATAAAATGGGCAAGAACTTAACCTACTCAGTTCATTAAAAGTATTTTGGCTTCAAGTTGCTGTAGAGTTATCTTCTCATTTTCATAAAATGTCGTACCAGGCACCTATTATGAATTAGAAGTTATCTCACTATGCCTAATTTGTCATATCCCGTCCTTGTATCCGGCTAAACATACAAACTTAAATGAGAGAATTCTTTAAACAAGAAGAATCTAGGATCAAAATCAAGCACCAAGCGGAACAATCAATTGTGTCAATCTGGTTAGATAACTCTTCATAAACCCCTTATACTTGCATGATAGCAACAGAATAGAATAGATAGCGATATAGCGATCTACTATTTCCAATCTAAATTTAATACAACTGGTTTTAAATTTTGCTGGACCAGGTCAAAATTTTTGAGTGGGTGTATTGAATGAGGTGGCATGATTTTTCTACTGGTACTTGAATCAACCCACCTTATGCAGCGATATGAATAAAATCTGAGCAAGAGATACCCAACCAAAAATTATGAAATATTTTAATACACAAGAAGGCTTGACACTATCACATTTCAAACAAGGATTGATCGAGGAAACAATGTCAAATAAAAATGATTGAAGTTTATTAGGGTTGTTTCAAACATAAACTACTGTCTTTCAAGCCAAATATTTAAGTATGGATTCGGCAGTGTGTCTGATTTGAGCAAAAACAAGTGTCACATTCAGATCTGAAATCCTTCCCTCAAAAAAGCCCTAATGGTAGTAGTATTGCTATTATGAAGGCATTTTATATCAGATATAAAATACTTCTAGTTTTTAGTTACTATTCGATTATGATCAGGTAAACACAAGAGATGGCATGAGGGACTTTAATTTAGAAAATTTCCAAATGCAGTCACCAATAGCTCCGTGGCCATATGCCATCAACAGAAGTCAATATAGTTAGTTTGGTATCCAGATAAATCACAGTATGAAAGGTATTTACTATGGTATCTACCTGTCATGAGGATATTGCTCACTGTTTTAATGGCTTTGATCCCATACAGAGAGCAAGGAGTTACAGGGGCCCACCTGTATATAGGAGAGCAGTATAAAGCAAATCATTTGATTGTATGACTAAACAAGGAGACACTGCGACAACACAAACCAACACAACTATGAATCTTTTCACCAAACAATATCCCATTCCCTGTTTTTAAAAATAAGTTTAATTAGCCACACAATTACACAATATGTTATGAAAGGCAACACATGATAACACTCTATGAAAAGAATGCCTCTGCTTACAACTGAAACTGCTAGCATAATGAGTTACGCTGTGTTAAACACTGTCTAGCTCTTCCATCTCAATTTTAACTTATAAATCCCTATGCTCAGTACAAAGATATGCACAAATTTTGGTAACCTTCGATTTATCATAATAGGTAAACTGCAATTCGGTATTCATAGATAAGTTTCTTGCAAAAATCCGTAATCAAAGAGAAACCCGTGCCTCTCTATTGACAAGCCCTCGGGGCTTACCAAACCCATGACCTCCAACGCATGTGCGCTGAGCAACTGACACTCTTAACGTATGCCACCAACTCTTAAGTCCGTCTCATTCTTGATAGCAAGCTTCCTTCATTAAATAATCGAAGCCAATAATATCTATTCTATTTTACCCACAATTTCTAAATTGGAAGATGCATATCCGTTTGTGTTGACCAAATAAGCCATCATCAAATTACAAAGAAGATCTTTCTGAACACAAAGAGTGAGTATATTATTGTTAAGGCAGTGTAATATGAGATTAAAACATAATAATAACCATTAACGTCATGGTTACACTAGCTTGCCATGCACTTCTAGTAGCTTGGCTCTGGAGACTCTACTGGTCATGGAGCATGTCAATTGAGTAGTATAAAACACAAGTACTTTCTCGACAATCAGATGGTTGACAAGGTGAAAAAAACCTATATTTGGAAATTATAGCTAAACTACAAATGAATAAAATTCTTGTTGAGATATTAAACATCGAAATAAGATGGGAAACCAAACAAGACCAACTGTGCCTAAGACTAGTTTCCACATGTGATGTTGAATGATGCGATTTTCTGCTTTATTATTGATTTCGAATCGGCACCATCAATAATTTATTTCATGATGAGAATATTTTGTAAAATTTATTATTAACAGTTTATAATCTTTGGTATCAACAGTATTAGGCTACCTGTAGCAGATTGTAACTGAACTTGTTGTATAAGGGACATAGGATCATTGTGCCTCATACATTGATTGAATTGAAAGCTTGTTATAGAACGGGTTTTGTTTAGACAAAGAGAGTATATCAAAGGCTAAGGTCTCTGGTGTATTGCGCGCTCGTAAGCATACATCAGGCATACTTTTAAAAAACAGATAAGCATGTTACATTTTGCTTGCATGCAACTTACAATGATGCAAATATTGGCACGTTTGGACAGCCCTATTCTGAATAACCAAAAACATTTTTTAAGAAATCGGACTATTGGAAATAGGTTTGTGATACATTTGTTGGTAAAGGCCGTTTTTTTGTAGATTTTTTTGAGAAATAATATATTTCTAAATATTATTGTGGGTTTATATTGGTATAATGCATAATTAGATGTGGGTTAAATTCACCGATGATAAATACACTTCTGTAGAGTGAAGTTCAAAGTTTGGTCAGGAGGAGATAATCACCAAATTGAGCCCATACTTTTGATGAACTGAGTAAGTTAGATTAAAGCCCTAAATAATTATTCAACAAGTTATATTTGATCAAAAGTTTGCATTTTTAATCCGTGTTTTGTCCTCAGGCAGTTTACATTTCAGTGATTCACTTTTAAACATTTTTTGGATAACTTTTCTGAGTTGTATAAGGATGTATGAGGAAAGGTCTTGAATTTCTTGACCTTGTCTGTGTACCAAATTTTAGAGAACGATGGTCACCAACGTTGTGTTGCACAGTCAATCTATGTCACATTATTATCCTGTGCACAGTATTGATTGTTACTAGGCAAACCATCAATCGAATCATAAAATCAACAAAAAATTTGCCTAAGTTAGATTCAAATACAGGAGCAAATTTGCACATTGGCCTATACCACCATATATAATGAGTGATAAATGGATTCATGTAGAATGTAATGTGTATTGTTTTACAATAAAGTATACCTAGCGTGCTGACTTATGATGAATTACAACACATTGGAGTATGCTTATCGTGGTAAGGTTAAGGCAAAATCTGTAAGTGAGATACATAATGGTCAGCTGCTACAAATTCTCGACAAAATGAACGAGAACAAGAGGTCAGCTGACAACCAGCACAAGGCCTTAAAGGGATAATACACTTCTGATCTCTATTTGGCAGCTAATGGAGCACAGAAAAATGTATGTACATACATAAACTCCTTATTTGTAATTCAAAACCCCTTGTTCTGCTCAAATGTGCATTCTAAATTGTAGTTGTGCATCTCCAACAAGAAATAAGACAACTAACAGAATTGCTTGTGATCTGATAAAAGCTGATTTTGTGAGCAGTTGTGTGCTCCTACCTCTTGGTTGGTGTTTCAATTCTACAGATACTCAGAGTGCGCATGTGCAATAATTATGACCTTTGGACTTTAGCTTGTTATTTTCTAACAGCCCAGCTTAACACTTTTATTACCATAATGACAGCAGCAAGCAAGATCAACACTCGTCTGAATGCCATTGAGTCTGATTAAAGAGGTTTCTTCACTTCACTGGAATATGCACAATGAGATGTAACTGGTGTAAAAGCAAGGTTTGAAGAACTCAACAAATACAACAACTACAAGCTTATAATGAAGACGAATCAGAAAAAGCTTTGGCCGTCATCCACACTGTCGATAAAATCAACGAACGCTGTAAATAGCTAATATCCCGGAGAGCCGCAATGAAGCACATCAAAAATTGTTCTATCACTAGCAAGTCACCTGGATACTACCATCTCACCAAGTGACATAGATGCCTTGTAAGCCTTTCATTATATTTAAATAACTGGTCTGGTATGCTAGAAATTTGAAAATCTTTGTAGACCATTGTTCATCGGACAATATTTAGGTTTGTATCGGCAATATATTTTGGTAATGAACTTTCATGGGGGATGGGGTTGTGCGCGGATGTCATAACTGTGGTACATATTGGATGGTATCACATGTAAAATACCATATTAACAGCAGCCCAATATTTTGAATCTTGAATTCAATCAATCTAAAAGTCATGTCATATCCTCTACCTCCCATGTCAAACCTCATACCCAAACCATCATACTTGATGGAAATAATTTTGAACGGCCTGAAAAATGAGATACTTTCGTGTAATAGTGGATAAATGTAAAATGTTTCATGAGCATGTGCAATCTGTTTTTATCGGCATCAAGAAGAATGTATGTTATGGATGATTTTGTGTATCTAGCTCTAAACTTATAGCAACTATGTTTTTCAAAAGCCCCTGATCCATATTTGTTTACCTTGTATATTTACTGTAGCTACGCCAATTACCAATAAGGCTATCAGAAGAATATCAAAATTTCTCAATAGGCTGCAGCCCAAAAATTTCAATGGAATAGAGGCAAATCAAGGGAGTTGGGTATATCCTAAGCAACTGCTGTTATGAAATTAATTTTGTTGGTTCGTTCAGATGATCTGAGCCAATGCACTATGCCAGATGACTGCTTCACAGGTCCTCAAGATGTTCACCCAAACACCGCTGCTTGAAGTCTGAAAATACCTCACAGCTCATCGCGACTACCTGCAGGTTCTGCAAGGCATCCTATTGGCAAAGCGTTTGTGTATTGTGTTTTCATGCATCCAATTCAAATGACATGGCATGCTTACAAAAATCAATTGTCATTGGTACTCGTTTTCTGCATTGGGTGTGACCGTTCAAAAGCCAATGATGAGAGCAATTTTCTGTTAGTTTTCTCAACAACTTGAAGGTGTTATGTATTTGATTGTGTAGATAATTCCGTCGGGTGTATTCTGAATTCCTGCTCAGCAGTTGTGGCTAGAGGGTAGGGAAAATCAGGTGTATAGGGAAAAAATCCATTGCAATTCAACCTTGGTTCTTACTCTGCAACTCGGAGTATGCATTGCGGAGGAAGGAAAAAATTGTTACGATGGTGAAAATAATATGCGGAAAAGAATAGAATATAAGAGTAAAATTAAGTATTAATTTTATATTCCAATAACCTAAATGACAAAAAGTCAATATTATGCATTAATAGTAACTTTTAGCCAAACGGCGCAAAATTCAGCTCCCTGTACTCCTGTCAGCAATGTTGTGCTGCCAAAGGAGTAAACTTCAATTTTAAAACAGCCTCTTGAAGACCCCAAGTGGAAGATCCAAAATATCACAAGCATGCTATCCAAATAGGTTACAGGCCAGGTAGAATATTGGTGTCGCTCATCGCTGTTCTAACATCCGCTTGTTTCAATGGATCTTTTTCTACTCTTTCTTGTTTGAATTTCATACAGGTTGTCAATGATGTCACAGTTATCTTTTCTTGTGAGAATGGAAAATTGATTGAAATTTGAACTTTTCCATATTCTGCTAGCCATCCTTAAGATTCAGATCACTTTAACTGTTTTATTACAGTACCTCAACCCTTACAGTGTTACAATGTTGTGATGGGATATCTTTCCACGCAATTCCTGAATACATTTAGTTAGGCTTGAGAGTAAAATTGGCTTACTATTTAATATCAATTTTTAGCTTGGTATGATATGTGTAGTTGTATATCTTTGCCCAATTTTGTTTTTGGCAGCGTGTTATATTTTGTATTTTATTGAGGTGAGTTTGTGCGTGAGAAATTTCAATAATTTTAGATATTTGAACTGCATATCGAGTTACCAGCTTTTTAGCATAGTTATATTTGTGTTTTCCTTGGCTTTTATGTTTTGAACATCATCTCTATCAATGACAAACCATAGTTGTCATGACGTCAACTACTCCTCATTTGCGTTGCTGGTACTGTGCAGGAACTTATCCACTAATTCAAAGGTGAAACAGGATTGGGGTGCTCACCACCACTAAGCCCTGTTATATCCATGTCACTTATAACTATGAGATAATGGCCTGTCATGTCTCTAAATGCTGAGACATTATCAGTATTGTATTGTAGGGTGAAATGAGGAAAGTTAAATTATTCTCGCAATATTATCTACTTAAAAACATTTAAAATTTAGATAGTACAGTTGAACTTTGTATGGTCGAGGTAAACAGTAGCTGTTTGGTGTCAGTTATAGGGCACCAATTTGAGTACAATGATAAACACTTATCAGCTTTTCTAGGCTTTTAATATAGATATCTGCGATGAGATCAAACAGCAAATAAAATGAAATAGAACAGCTGTTACAACTACTACTAGTACTACTAGTACAGGAAGTGCGGATCTGACTTACCTCTCTGGTAGACAAGTGATGCCGCATCGGTACATGGTCAAGCGCTTTAGAGATTTCAGATCTCCTAACTCTGTGGGTAATGTCTGTAGCTTCCTGCTATTCCATATATATAACACCTCAAGTTCTTTCAGACTGCAGACACTGTGGTGGAAAAAACAACATGTGAAAAACCATAAATATAATACCATTGTAGGAAATAATCCGCAATAAAAAGCGACAAGAGAACTTCCAACGAAGTCAGAGTTTGATCATACTAGTATCATTGATATCTCAAACAAGAATATAGTAACCTTTGATAGTGAATCATATGTGAATCTAGACATAATAATATAAACATAATACATTGTTGTATGTAATTTCATGACTCGTGTAACTACACTCTGATATTAAGTTATATAAAGATAAACAAAGATAAGTTGTCTGTTTGCAAAGAGTGAATGGGCTAGCCGAAACAATTCATTTCATTGGCATCTATATCATTACTTGAGAAATTGTTTTTCAAAAGTGCCGAACAAGAAACCCAAAAAATCGATTGAGTGTTTATAGATTATTATTGTAACATGCAATATTTAATTATGGATTTCTTGAAAAAAGAAATGCTGCCTCACATTCTTAAAACGATGCCTCCAGGTACCTCGCTTTGCAGATGCTACCCTGGATAAAGTATATGCTATTTTCTTATTGAGTACTGTGCAATAGTGCTAGGAAATAATAAACAATATATTATTGGCAAAGATTCAATTCATCTAGATAATTATCGAGCTTTGGAGTTATCATACTGAAATATTATATATAAGGTTTTTATCAGAGTATTCTAGCCTACAGAATCGGAATTGGTTGATCTATCAACCTGGATAGGGATGGGAGAATGTGAATCTGAACTGAACTCCCTCATTGATGAGAGAAAGTTTTAGATTGATCAATTAACCATGTAACTTGTCATTTTTTCTGATTTAGATTTCGCTGTCCGGATAGATTTGCTTTCCTTGTAATGTAGGTATCGAAGGATATAATAGTAACAATGAATCAATGAATCTCAATCAGATGTTGCAGATAATAATATGAATTTCTGGTGTTGCAAGTTAGGTGATCCAGATGTGAAACTTAATCTATAAATGCTGACTTAAACCCACAGTGATGCTGGCTAGACAATGATTGAAATAAGAAAATATAGCCTCCCTCATATGAATGCCGCTATCTTGTAGAGATGTTAATCAATTTATAGTGAATTTTTTACACTCATTGAATATGCTAATCAATTCTTATAATTGATTCCTGGTCAATTTATGATTAACCAGTAGTTTATAAAAACTGAGGAAATCGGACAAAGGCGATTAGAGTAAAACAAATATCCCTGAACCAAACTATTTTGTTATTTTGAAAAACTGTAATAAAATGACATTCATCTCTGTTTGGAGTTGATAATCCAAGTTTAACTTTCAAGCTGCACTTTCTGAGGGATTTGTTCTGGAACCTCCACTTACCAAAACCTTCTCAAAATGGTGAATGAAATATGATGTATATCATCTCAAGATATTCCTTTTCAAATTTAAAACCTTGCTGCACTGGACATCAAGAAACTTGTTGACTGTGTAAATCATATACTGTTGGTAACTGAATTTACTCAAAGATTCAACAGTAAATTATTGGTAGCATCCTTTATAGAAAATAGTTTATCAAACAGGTCTTAAACCATGAAGGTTAACGCTATTTTTTATCAATGATCTAACTAAATTGTTTTCTGTTCGCAAATGACTGTCTCATTGTGACCAGTGGAAATGGCCCAAACCTATCCATAAACAATAAAGAGTATTCACTAGCCTTAACTTTTGACTGGTATAATTGTAATAAATTGATACTCAATGCGTCAAAGAGAGATGTTATGACCAACAACTTTTCCCAAAGCAAATCTTTAGGGCAAGTCATTCAAGCAGTCAGACAAATTAAAATATTTAGGAGCAATTTTAGATGAAAATATGAATTTTAAATCCCATGTCACAGATATTAAACAAAAAACTACACATTATCATAGAAAATTTTAAGAGAAATTGTAGGGTTCTGAATTAAACCTTAGCTGCAGTCTGGTACACACAGTTAACAAGATTAAACATTGAATATCCTGCTCAACTACTTTTTTGCTTTGATGACTATTATTGAACAAGAGTTGAAATGTTTAAAAATCATAAATTGCCCAAAAGTTGAGAAAAGGCATAGGAAATGAAATCACCAACGGGTATTATTATTTATCCCTTTTTACATTTTCAATTGATTGACGAATTGGTCTCAATTATCGATGCCAATTCATGACTGTAAAATTCGAAACACATACAAGACTTGGTAAAAGTGAGGGTTTGATGCTTTTTAAGAACAAATACAGGTTCTTCTTTGTGTAACTTTGTGCAAAATTATTTGATCACTTGCCCCTGACCGTTAATCTATGCTATGATCTCAAATCGTACAAGACGTCAAAAGCCACCTTTTAAGTGCATATATTTTTAACTTTTCTACTCCTCAATACTTGCATTTTTATTCTTCATTTACCCCATTAGATAGGAAATAGTTCATTGAAAATTTTCTGAATTTTCTCAATTGCCTGTAATCTCTGTATATTTAAACCTTTGTGTGTCCTAGTATTTCACCCACACTTTCATAATATACTTTTAATTTAATTTTAAAAGAAATTCTTTGGTTAATGAATAAAAGTTCCTGAACTTATTAATACTACCAGAACAAATATGCAATACATAATATATAAGTGATGATGTAATAATTGTTTGAAATAAGGTTATATCGCTAACCATGTGGATTCATTATTCTTAGGTGAATCTGTGGCTGTTATTTGAGATTACTGTAATGTTGTAAGTGAGCACACCTATAATCTAGCCAGTTGATGGCGATAAGTTGGGTTTTATTCAAATTGTGTAGCCTGCCGTATGGTCATAACCTTTGTTTGTGATACCACCATGGCTAAGATAATTGTGAATACATATTCGGTTCTAATTTATATCACTTCGAAAACTAAATCACATGTACGTAGTTTTGATTTTCATATTTTGGGAGTTTTGCTCACTCGCAAGCGAGAAGTGTCAGAATTACTCTCAAAGATAAACAAAGGCTAAAACAAAGGGATCTGAATACCCTAAAAATTTAAATATAAACTGTTTCCAATAACCCTGTTTCATCAATCAATGTGAAATTTCCCTAGATATCAATCTCAACTAGGAAAATTAGCGTAGAGTGCTATGAGATTAACATCACTATCAGAAATGGTCGAATGGACCTAGTTTTCCTTAAAAGTTTTCTATAACTCACTAAATTCCATAAATGCAGTGAAATCTTCTTTATTACAATAAAAATTTTAGATTAATCATCAAAGCAAATTTTGCCCTTGCCAAATATCAAATACATATAATATAAAGAAGACCAAATAGTGGAGTTGATATACAAGGTATCAGAGCTTTTATTATTATCATTAAAATCATCCTCTCCCGAAATAGGACAGCTGCCATACATTTGTGAATCATCATAAGGACTGCTGGCAATAGATCAGATGAGAAATCCCACTGCAAAGAAGCTATCCATTGTCAGGCAAAATTGTATTGCAACCCCACCAGAAACTTATTTAAATTGTCAGGAAATCTCTTGAATTATTTGCCCTCAAGATCAGGTTTCGTTATTTGAGTTTTTCTCAAAATAATGAAACAAAAACTCCTGTTTACTAGTTAATTTTATTTGCTTTTGGCCCCACATTTTGGAAAAACTTAGGGCTTTTTTAAAGGTTACAAACTTGCGAAGGAACAAACACGATTGGGCAATACATTCTAAAGATGAGAAAAGGTTTTCTTAAATACCCATACATAGTATCTCTGACATTATATTTCGCAGTCTAAATAGGTTTGGATGTCCTTGTGATGCATGTATTGCAGGAGGTAACATTTACCATAAATAAATTGACTCGATCTAATTTTTTTGGATATAATGGTTTATAGGTATTTCTTGTGATGCAAGTGTTGTAAAACAGATATGGAAGTTAATATATGAATGCTCGTTTAAACCCACAACTTTGCTTGCTTGAGGACCAATCGGTGTTGTTGAAATGTAGCCTACTTCCTATTTATGTTGATCATTCTCAATGTAGATTTATATTACCAGACTCAAAAACTCTTTGAATATTTGAATGCTTCATTCTTGCGAGCGATCCCATTTGAAGTTTTGGGTTATGCAAATTCAGGAACGCATTCAAATGTCAGCAGAGCAAAAAAATTTACCAAGCTTCAGACTATGGTATTAGCTGCTTGCCGTTGAGTGTTAAGAAAAGTGTTGAAAGTGAAAACTCCAGGGTAATAAGGTAACTGGTTTGGAATTGCCCTCTCACGTTAAAACCTTCAAAAATGAAGAGTTGCCCTCTCTCTTCGAATTTTCACAGGCTTTGATATGATTGGCCCATTACATCTTACTTTTTTCTTATTGGCCTGTTCAATAACTTTATACTGATTACAATATCTGTGTTGGGGAACACTGAGTTAGTTATCGATATTGCTAGTAGTCAACTTTCTGAACAGCAGTCAGACTCAGTGGCACCAATCAGTTACTTCACAGACACATAAGACCACGATGAAGAGATGATGAGCCAACTCAGCTTCACAAGAAGAAGAAGAATGAAATTAGAACAGCTGTGAATGGACTTGATTGAATCAATTTGTTGTAGCTCTCAGGTAAATAAATGTTATTTAGTATTTATTCGGTGCAATACTATTCTACTACTCAGTTGTGAGTGAAAAATGAGTAGACTAACTAAGAAGTCTAGCTAGTAACTGTTAGTTACTATCACTACTAGTAGCTTTCTGTAGTTTGCCAATGGTACCAGTCCAATGTACATGTGCAGTGTAATATCAAGCAATGAGAAGGACTCCTAAGAGTTGTAAGAGGGGGGGGGAGGCTCATACAAGTCCAAGGAGTTTACTCCTTACTCCTCGCTTTGTTGTTTGTTGGTGGTGGCATGTTTAGGTGGGCAACTCTCGTGCAACTAATTGTCTAGAACTGTTATTGCTAATCTACTATGGCTACATGTAGGCTTACATACTTTACATTGTAAGGAAATGCCCCCTCTCTTTACTACAACTACAGCCTATGTAGGCTGGGTCTTGTATTTGTATAAAGTGTGTGAATAGGCTTTGCCTCGGCGCAACTGACGGATCATTATTGCTTTATGTCAACCATTCCCAACTGTCTGAGACTGGTGGGGTCACCCTTAAATACAAACAGCAAAACTATATACATATTAGTATACACTTTATTTACTGATCAAGCATGCGCATATAAGACCAAGTGGTACATCATCATCTAGCTTAGTAGGCGAGACCTGCTTTTAGCTTCGTTTGAGAATTGGCCACTAATCAATTGAACTATGCTCACTCTTGTGTGAACTATTTGCGAACAAATTTATCTAAGGAGCGAGGATATTGAGCATTTAAGATGTAATGATCTTTTGGTTTACAAAGCACAGCTCATGCTAATTGAAATATTCCCTGGTCTATAATGTAATAAAGAATATACCAACCCCGATCACCAGAGGAAGGAAACCAGTGCAGACCTTGCCTTTTGCCGATGGTATTGAATTCAAATGATGTTGGCTGTACAGACTCTCAACTGCGTCACAGTGGTCATTTCATTATAATAAGCAGTGATCGGGGAGGGGGGCGGATTGCATATAATATTATATGTGTGGGCTCTTTGAGTTGCAAGCATGTACTTCGCCTTAATTCAGGGTCAACCACTGACAACCATTGGTTATAGTGGTCTGTAGTTGGAGAGTAGAGAAATTGGATACTGAGAGAAACTAGACCATTGCCAGCTTGCACACAATTGCAAAACTTTCCCAAATGTAAATCTTCATCAATAGAATGGTGTATTCAAGTGTTGTAGAGGTACTAGCTCTCTAGAGTATAACGCTGGTTTAATTATTCGTCTTGTTAATTTGGGAAAAAAGTAGATAGGCCTAGATACAAGAAATCACTCCTTTTGATTGCAGATACTTTTTGTATTTTAGTCTACATTGTAAAGCAACACAGACCGCAGAATAGTACTGAGAACAGTACAATGAAGAAGAGAGTGTTTGGGTGGTTTATAGCAGATGTGATACAACTCGTAGTATCAATAGTCATTCAGCTTACTCAATTCAAACAGGTAAGCAAACAATCAAATTTTCAATTTCGGTTGTAAAATTTGATTAAGTTGCAGCAGGGAACTGACCCAGAAAGGCTTGAGATGGCTAACGTTATAAGCATCGATATCTCCACTGTTACACTTGCATCGAGCATCGTTAGTAATATAATGATATAAATGTCAGGTGATATGTGTAGGCTAACTGATGATAATTGCGTCGGTGTAATCCTTGAAGTATCATGGCATAAATTTGGTAAAACTGCTTGAACACTGGCAGGCCTCAGCAAGATTTTTTCATTGAAGCCGGCCAGTTAGTGTAATTAGGAGTTCAGTGACTATCGGAGTTGTGCTCTTTTTTTCATGGAGGGAACAACTCATTCCATCTCGCAACATCAAGTCACCTCTTCCCTATATTCCATCCTCCTTGCCACAGCTCATTATCTTGAATGATCATTTTAGTTACAAATTTGCTGGCGTTATGTGCTGATCAAACCTATAGGTCGAGTGTTTCCATTCCAAGACACCAGATATAAAACTTCACAAACTTCTTCACCAACGGCTGGCAAATCTGTTTCCATCATAGGGATTGTAGATTTAACCAGGTCTTTAAGTGTTGTGTTATTTGTAATTTGGCAACATGCTAGAATCAGGCTCTCAATGCAGAGAAAATTGAAGGGTCCAGGGATGCAAAGCCTTGTTATAAGACTGCAAATAATTTGAATGCAAATAATGTACTTAGGACATTGGAATGTATTATATTCATACTTTATCACATCATCAACTAAATATTTGTTGCAGAGAATACAGGAGAAAGACTGATTCAGTATGGCATGATAATGGCAGAGTTACGCATCAGAACCTTTGGTGGTTTGAATTCTGTCCTGAGAAATCTTGATGTACCAAGTGAGTGTCTGAGTGTCAAATAGTTACATTATTATGATTCATGATGGGTCATGATATGCTCTTCGCTACCCTGACGCAGTGATCATTTGTATTTGATTGTCCAAATCAAGGATACCATCGGTAGCCTAATTGGTAACCATATCTCATACTCATTGAAAGACCCCCCTCCCTCCATCCCTTCACCTGCTATCTACCTTATCAACCTAATTAGTGGTTAACTAATTAGATTGATAAGGTAGATTGCAGGTGAAGGAAGGGGGGGGGGGGGTGAATGAAATGATAATGAAATCTGTCTCTTAAAGTATTGTCAATTGTTCGATTGTGGTTATCATGGGGCATTTAACTTCCCGACATATGTTGGTGTGTGGGTAATTCTAGGTCACAGGCCCTAAAAAAAATTAAACAGCATAAAACTTGTTTCTAATTTACAGTCAACTAAACGTATAGCCTTGGGAGTAAGTATTAGCTAAAGTTTAGTTTAGCTAGTCTTGAGATGACTTAATGTAAGCTAGCATTAAATTTTGGCTAGTGAAGGTTGAAGTCCATAAAAAGAAAAAAAGGGTGGGCGTATGTTTGCTACTCTTGAAGTTAGCTTTTTCAAGCCTGCGCAAAATGAAGAAAATTTCCTCTTATGAATACTTTACTCCTCTATGGAACTTTTTATGAACATTATATCTGCTTGATTTTGATTACTGTACCTTACATTTTAGAACGTAACTGAGGCATTGGATTAGCAGGTTGTTGGCATCTATTGACATTTGACTACCGCATCAAACAACTTGAACAACAACGCGTCAAACAACAACCGCGTCAACAACAGTTATTGTAGGAAGAACAAGTATTCATCAGATAAAGTGGTAAGCTACTCTCACACTACTCTGTAAGTCTACTCATTCTTCACGACTGAGTAGTAGAGTAGTACTCTACTACTCAGTCGTGAAGAATGAGTAGACTTACTAAGAAGTCTAGTTAGTAACTGTTAGTTATTATCACTACTAGTAGCCTTCTGTAGTTTGCCAATCAGGGGTGTCTTTCAATTAGAAAGAGCGATACTTTACTAAAGCAAATTATCACTATCGCATCACTCGAAATTATTGCCTACTTGGTCTTTCAATTAGACAACATCACTCCCAAATCGCTCGCTCGGAATGTATATAGTTCAATCATTGACTGAACGATTTGAAAGGGAGACCCCTAGCAGGTATTGCTCACTCACCTGGTGAGCGATCAGATTGTGATTTTGGTTTTTAAGTGTTGTGTTATTTGTTATTATTGTTAAAATGTTAGAATCCGGCTCCAAATGCAATGATCTCAGTGCCCTAACTTCATATCTAGAGAGGGTGAAAGAAAGAGGGCTTACACGGTTTTCATCAGTAATAATACATCTGGTAAAAAAATCCAGAACTAAGAATTGCGAAAAAAATTCATCCTCAGCCATTCATATTTGCTGAGCCGACCTCAGCTGTTTCAGGGGAAACAAATTTGGTCCATAGTCAATATATTATATAATATGTGCCGAAATGTGAGTGGCTGGCAGTCAATGTAACATTGTGTATACCCTAAGAGAGTTAAGTATTTGCAGCAGGGAAAATTCACAAATAGCTACATTTAAAGCAAGCTAACATTTGCTCTCATTTCTTCATATAGACTCCCACCTCCGCTAGAGGAGTAATTTACTGCAAATCATCTTTAGACAACTATCCTGAATATTATGTAATATCAAGTTTATCGTCCTATTGTATTTAGAGTGATATATGAATATCTCAAAAAACTCAATAGGCTATTCACACCCGTATATATATAATTTGTGGTTTTAGATCAGAAGATGATTTGATTGTATTCAGTAGCTAATAAACCATGGCTTCCCGCCAGAAATTGCCAGAAGATTAAAGCGTGAGTTACTTCAATACCATTGGACCCCACTTTCAATGATGGGATTACTCTAGTGGAGTAATGTTAGTTCAATAGGAAAAGTTTGCATTTCGAGAAAATGGCTTGAAGTAATAAAATTATGGCTAGCCAACATTTTCTCAACTCCGTCACTTTACATAAACTTCCAGTGGGTGACCTCACGTTCAAAGTTTTAAGATACTTGGGTTTTAATGAGCTCATCGGATGATTGTGACAGGGTTGTCACATCCAATTCTTGAGAAAGGCACCCAAGTGCCTATGGAGTTCTCCACTATTACAAAAACTAAGTGCAGACAACCATTGCAGTACTAACAGTCTGCTGAATAACAATAAAAAAAACATGGCTGTAAATGCTGTTGGCAAATTCCCACATGATTATGATATAAGTTGTATGTCAATTAAAATATTTTCACCCCTGCATTTCCGGTGGCTCCGATCCTAGTAAAATCCAAGTAAAACGATGTTGTCTTGTGTTGATGGCTGGAGGGGGAGCAGCTCCAAATATATGCAAATTAGATTAAAATTTTTCTTGAGGTAGAGAATGTTTTACTTTTTGTCACCATGCTCAGTAAATAACCTAACAATGAGTCAAGTAGATGTCGAGCACATAGTGCTTGCTTTCCAATCTAGTCAATGCAATGTCACAGTGTATGTTATGTCATTATCCCTATCGTTTTATCCAATTTTTCTGCATTTGGATTCGCTTCTGGTGTCACCAGTAAAATGGGAGAAACTTGAAATGTAGGCATTTATCACAGAACTTGTAATGGTTCTGGATCAAAGAAAGAAGAAATATGTCTTCATCCAACCAACTTAACATTATTGATGGCCAACCACCCAACCAACGCTACTCCATATTGAAAAGTTTCCCCACTCCTGATTGCTAAAATGAATTATTCTGAGCCATGATTTTTGCGTCATACTGTGTACTCTGATCTAAACTTCAACAGTGCCTCTGTTAGAAGGGAATTAGGGGGGGGGGGGGGTTATTGTATGACACCTGAAGCTTTTGAACAAACCATCGGAGTGAGCATTTGCTAATGTTGTTTCACCTTGGGCCTGACACTGAGCTTATATATATTATATCTGCTTTCGCTTTGCATACTTTTGTCTTTTGTGATAGTATGGTACTTCAAAAAGTGCTGTTTTGATGTGGCCGCGTGGGCCTACATACATCTCAATTCGGAGTTTAGTGGACAGTCATAGCTTCATCATATTCGGCATACAATAGATAGCTGTCAGGAGGTCATTTCTCACAGATATACTCATATATGGTGTCCCAAACTCCGCACATAATTTTTTTCTACAACAATCTTACCGTTGTTTTGACTTCACATCATGAAATTTCTACATACAAGATTATATTTTACAGTTTTACTATTTGGAGGAGTGAACGTAGAATGGGGACCGTGACTCAGAAGATATACGACAGAGCATCATACTCAGCAGATTTCTCACACCTTTTCACCCACCACCAATAACTCCAGCTTCAAAGAAGCACACTCTGCTGATGCTCTCTCTGTTACACTTGGAACTGAAGTTGTGAAGACACCAGGGACAAATAACCCCCCCCCCCCACCCAAGGTATGTATGGGCTTGAATGATCACCAATCAATAGTTTGTGAGTCACCAGCAAAATTATTATGTCAAACAATGTAATCCTCTGATTCATGATTGTTGCTACATCACTTAGACGCGTATTATATATAGTTTTTTTTGGTGATGGGTTGCGGTAAATATCGAATATACCTAATATATCAAATTGAGGATACTTTAGCCAGCGACACGTTGACACCCTCCCCCTAATTTAGCCACAATCGCTCTGAAAGTATGACACGGTGATTGATATACATTTTTCTTCTTTTCAGACTATAATTGAGACTCATGGTATAGAGCGGACACCAGTCATGACACATCAAATATGCACCATAAGCACCTTCTCCGATAGTGAACTGTCACGTCACACTCTTATATCTGCGCAGCACTATGTTGTCACTGCACACTGTTGAATCGATCGATCAAAAAGTAGCGCCACATAAACTTTCCCCATATGATAATTGATAGGGATGGGCATATGCTCTCATTTTATCAAAGTTTCAAGCTGTTCAGTGTTCACATTTGTATTGATATATCAATTGACTTTAGGGCATTTCTTGCGCCTACTGGTATTCTATTATCCTCTTGACAATCGCAGGAGGCCTTCTAGGGTTGTTGATTGTGAATGCCAATGTTTTGTGGGTTAACATATGCAAGAATAACATCTAAACTTTTTAGTATTTTCTACTGATTCAATTTTTTTTTTGGACAGTTTATTGTTCTCATCTCGTCGATTATTCATAATTTTTCATTCCAATGCTTTGCATCCTATTCAGGTATCAGTGAACTTTAGTTCAATGCAGGTATTCCTACTGTGGATTAACATGTATATCAGTTATATTTAAGAGTACAATGAGTACGACTTGTTTTTTAAAATAAACAGCTTTCAATTCATTTCCAAAACATGATCAAAAGGTTCATCACTCGACAAATAGGCTGAGCACTAGGTTCATGTTGATGCACTGATCTTACATCTTATCATATATCATTAGATGATACATTTGGTTGTCGGTTGTCACTGAACTGTGTGGGTGAGTCCGGTTGAGGTTGGTGAGAGGGTCGGTCTACCTCTGTATGTCCGAAACAAGAAGTGTCATTTGTATAGCGCACACATACATATTGAGGTTTGATCACAGCAATGAACTCCCTCTTCATTGATCACAGAATGGTTTCTCAGGCATTGTGTTTAGCAATGGCAGGCAAATTTACAAGTCGGTTTATCCCTGTGTTAAGCTTCTTATGGCTCATAGAGGGTTGCAGTTAGGTGGGAATCGGTGCTGCTAGTACACATTTTTTGGTTAGTGAGGTCCAAGACTACTATCCTGGTTAGTAGTTAGTACAAGGCAGTTTAATAATTTTTAGAAATTAGTACAAAGCAGCTTACCAATTGATAGAGGATTATAGCACGATGGCACTGCTTGCATAAACTTGCTAATATTGAACCCTCCTTGCTATAATCATCACCATGGTAGTATCATTGCTCGTAAAGAGTTATTTATTTTTTTATTTCTCATCTAAACAAAATTCCCTGTCCAGTGGTACGAATTATGACTCTGTAAGACCGGTGTGAGAGTATTTGTGTTCAGATATATACAAAATAAGTCTAGTTGTACACTTTTTTGTGTGTTTCAATACCCCATCAATCATTTCTGTTATTGCTGGGTGGTTAAAAGTTATATAGATAGATCAGGAATCTTGTTTAGAAGAAGTTTATTTAAACTTTCCTTCTACACCTTCTAGATTTTAAGATATATCAATTTTTACAACCCCTTATCATTTTTAGGAATTTCAACAAGAATAGCTAACCAGAGGGATTATATAGATGACACACTAAGGGTTAATCTACGCTCCTTGGGATTTTTTAGCGTGGATGGCTTTCATTAGCTGTTTGTTGGCTGAAGATGTTCTTGGCATGGAGCGCAAGCTCTGAATTTTATGGAATGTTGGTAGAGAGAAGCAAGGGTAAATAAAACCAAGGAGTAACAGCTTCCCCTGTTACTTCTTGATCAAACAGACCTATAGTTCAATGACACAATAGAACTCGTTTGTACGGAATGTCTGATGGTCACTGTAAATTCTAAATATATCAATGCAGGCGATAATATTAAGCTGATAGCTTTGAAAGATTATCTGCTACAAGACTGTCCAGGCAATTATTTATCGCTCTAAATCTTAACTGATGTAATGGCCCCACAAGCCCCTAATCTGGCAACCCAGCCGCCTGTCTAAGCTACCGGTCTCATATATAACAGAATAAACATCAGTGTGGGTATTCCTTTGGCAGGAATTTGTTGAAATGATTGGAACAAGGAGTAAAAGTACTCCTTGATTGGAACTCCAGACTATAGCTGCATTGTGGAAATCCTGTCGTAATGGTCGAAACTTCTAGGAAATGTATTTGGTAGACCACAAGGAACTGATGCATCGATGTTGTTTTGCCCGATACTAGCCACATCACTCAATTACATGCAATTGCTTTGAAATGAAATGTTAAAAAAATTAAACCTTTTTAGTTGAAAATTGTATTAATCTGGAGTAGGTTGGTGAAACCAGTCTTGATATTCATTGATAAACCTTTAGGTTGAAAGAACTTTCAACACACCAAACTTGCATGCATTCAATGGCTACAATGTACAGTTCAATCTGCCTGATCACTTTCAATGGGATTAGCTTATTGAATTGAACAAGATTCTCAGTGTCTATTTGCCAATTCTTTACCTTTTACTTGACATCAACATCTTAGCCAAGCAGCTGAGTTCAAGCATAATTGGATGTATTGTTGTTATCCAAGTTGTTTACCCATGAAGTCATAATCAAGATAAGCCAGTCAGAATGTTAATTTTGTTGACATTGGCATTCATAGGCAACCTGCACAGAACTTAAAAGGTACCAGTAGATTTAAAAATGGTTAACCCTTTGGGTAAACACACAGATTATTGTAATGAGCTAGCAGCAGATTATCAAGAGCTGAGCCAGATACAACAACTGTATGTTGTATCTGGCTCAGCTCTTGTAGTTGACCAAGTAGCAGAGGAAAATCAATGAAACATGGTTGCAAATACCGGATAATAAGGGAGCAAGAGATGTTTTTGCAAAGCAATCTCATTTTTGGCATAGTTACTCTGTACTATGATGAGCTTGGAAGCAGAGTTTGGTGAAATAATTTGATGAAAATATACAAATGGAATTTGGTCAACCATCTAGTATCTTTCATAAAAGGTTAAAACTTCCCGCCCCCTCACTCTTCTGTCAAAGAATGGTCATGATTGTACTTTCACCAAAACAACCATCATTGTAAACATGTACATTGGCAAAATTAAAAACTCATCGCATTCATTATCAGCAGCAAAAGACAGGAAGTTAGGTCAGCTTACGATGACATCCTGTCTCTCTAATTCTACAAATGTGTCATGATGACTTGTTAAAAGTGCAATGGAATGTGTGTGTAGGATTAACTACCAGCGACAATTAATTCGATAATTAAAAATTTTGACAAGGAATATTGAGGTAATTAAGTCATTATGCCTTTTAAAGGCTAACCTCCCTGCTTGTGGCACACAAGCTGACAGCTTAAAATGTATTACTGTAAACGTTGTTGTCTTGTCACTAGCCTAACATTAAAATACTATCTGTACTAGTGCCAACACCTGCTAGGGAACTACCATCCAAGAGTGAGACAGAAAAATGCCACAATTGCTTCCTGTACACCATATAACTGAGATGGCTGGGAATGATAAAGTTTAACATCAAGAGCTCCATTGTAGACAGGTAATGAATGTATACAAGGTTTACAATAGATTTACCTTTGCCTCTCTCTACCCACACACCATAGCATTCAGAGCTAAATCCTTGCTCAGAGCCATTCAATCTCAAAAATCCCAAGGAGCGTAGATTAAGACTATGCCAATAATCAGTATTAATACTGCATGCTTTGACACCAAGTATGTTTTCTAGCATCAGTCAGCATATTTTCGGTAGTTCTGTGGAGAATATGGCCTCATTCGCATATCACTTTTCTCCACTTAGGCATGTTGGGCGATTAATACAAAGTAGATCCTCGCTCAACTGGTGAGCGATGCTGTACTTTTTTATTAGTAGCAAAGTTTTGTGATAATTCTGCTAGCATAATTTAGCTGATGTATTCTATTTATGCAGTTGCTGCCTACATTCTCAGATTGCACAAGATATAGCTTAGGGTAGGCCTACTGTACAACACAGAAGAGTTGAACATAGGTATTTTGTCGGCTCATCATACTCAATACTAAGAGTTTTCTGTGCTTACAAAAATTGTGAGGAGGACAATTCGAATGGAATGCTTTCATTGTAGCAGCTAACTTGCCTGGTCATCATTGAATACAATGTCAATCCAATTATATAATATTGACTAGAACTGGGCTAGAACTGCAAAGGATTATACTATAACAATACAATAGCAATAATGAATGTAGTTTATTTCGCAGGCAGGGTTAATTATACAATAATGTTGCTGGTTGGGTAATGATATATGGGGCATGAAACTCAGTGTATGTCCTGAAAATCTGAGGTCTGTAGCTCAATAATTGCTTATTATGCCAGCTACAAAAGAAGCTTTCTCTAAAGCATCACAAATCAGTAAAATAATGTGTAGGCACATTTTCTTTTTAGCAGCAGCATGGCTTCGAATGGTCTGACACCACAAATTTTTATATATCATTGGATTGCTCATCTTCTGAGGAACACAGTGGTTACTTTCTTTAGTAAACAAGGAAAATATCTATTAACATATCGAAAGCTTTATGGAAAACAGTTAGAAAATGATACAAATTGCTGCCCTGCTGCCGGCTTATGTATGCAATTATTCCACTTTCATGGGGGCAAAGAAATTCACAGTTTGTGAGTGTGTCCTGAAAATCTGAGGTCTGTAGCTTGATAACTTTTTATGCCAGCCACAAAAGAAGTTTTTCGCTTTATAATTTATATGATTTTTGGCCTTTTCGAGATGTGGAGATAACTCAGGTTCACAAAATTACCTTATATGCCCTGAGAATGAATGTCGATATGGTTTTTGAATGTAGGTCATGTTACTATTGTTGGCTTGAGTATGAATTGGAAGGAGAAAATATAATCCACATGGATACCCATAATTTTTAGAGATGCTCACCATTTCATAGTGAGATTGACACACTGTCTCGATTCGCAAATTCTTCATTCCAATATTATTTTATAAAAAAGTACGAAATGCGATCCACAACTGGGTACTTTACCACGAGCTGGCATAAGCCAGCAGTAGGCATGGGATGGGATGTGCTATATCCCCTTCGCTATTCGTTATGGTGATGGATATAGTTATACAGAATTTACAAAGCAGTGTGACTGGGATCCAGGTTGCAAATAACCAAATACTTCTGCTAATGAGGGCATTTATGGACAAGGCTCAGGTTGTGGCTTCAATCTATAGACTGTATGAGTTGCTAAAGAGATGTGTGATGCAATTCAAACCTTTCACGAGACAGTCCCTGCCTTTGTGTCAAGGTAAACCTGTACCGAATACCTACTTCATAGAAACAGAGCTTATTCTCACGCCTGCAGAGCAGCCTGCGAAGAGCTTAGGAAGATGGTATAGTTTGCTGATCACAGACAAGTTTCGCTGTCACATTATTATCCTGCACACAGTATTGGTTGTTGCTAGGCAGACCATCAATTCAAAACATGAAATCAACAAAAAAACTTAGCCTAAGTCGGATTCAAAGCCCTAAATAATTAGTCAACAAGTTATTTTTGATCAAAATTTTGCATTTTTCATCCTTGTTGTGTCCTCAGGTCAGTTTACAATTCAGTGATTTATTTTTAAAATTTTTTTGGCTAACTCTTCTTATTTGTATAAGGTTGAATTAGCAAAGATTATTTCTTAAAAGTTATTTTTAATGGTTTCTAGAGAAACCACATATAATAAAAAAATTATGACTTGTATGTTAGTAATGACAGAACAAATCATATAAAATCATTGCAATTATTTGCTCTTTCAATAAATCATGTCAACATTTTTTTCCAAAAAAACCTGGACCTTTAATTGACTCAACTACAGAGCCCTGGTAGAAATAAGTACGAATTTCATATTCGAATGACCATAATGACAAAAAGTCAATATTATGCATTGTTGGTAACCTTTAGCCAAACTGCGAAACATTCAGCTCCCTGTACTCCTTGTCAGAAACGCTGCCAAGGGAGCAGACCTCAAGTTCGAAACAGCTCCTATAAAGGAGCAGCCAATGGCCTCTAGAAGACCCCGAGTGGAAGATCCAAAATATCACAGGCATGCTATCCAAAGAGGTGTCAGGCCAGGTAGAATTTTGGTCTCTCACTCACTGCTGTCTAACATCAACTTGTTTCAAGGGATTTTTGACCCATAACATCTTATACAAATAGGCTTCGGTATAAAAGATGAAAAATCTCAAATCCATGTCTGGGCAATCAATTAAGTATATCAAACACATAGAATCAATGAATATCGCGACAAAAAGTCCTTCGTTTAATGGTTTTGGTTGAGCCAGTCTTATCAGTCTCTGAATCTGTAGATGTATAATGTATGCTTGCTGATCATAGACATATTACAAACACAGTCTATGCACCAGAAGGTTCAATCAATCTGATTTTCATCATGTTGTCAGTTTTGCAATAATTTTGGTCAATTTTTGGATCCTCAAACAACTTAAATTTAGCAAATAATAATATTGTGATAGTGAGTGAGCAGAAGCTTCATCATGTGAAAATAAACTTCTAGAGATCAGACTTGTTCATATTCTGCTAGCCATCCTTAAGCTTCGGATAACTATTAACCTTTTGTAAGATACCTGAAGCCCTCGCAGTGTTACAATGATAAGTGATGGGGTATCAAGTTATCAAGACATTTCCCACACGGTGCCTGATTACATTTAGTGGGGACTGAGAGTAAAGAGATTGCAATAAAAATTTTAGTTTGGTGTATATATATATAGTTGTATATCGTAGTCCAAATTTATTTTTGGCACCAAGTTATCTCTTGTAAATTATTGAGGTGAGTTTGTGCACGTAGTAAGAGTTCTAACTCTTTGGTTTGTACGTGAACAATTTCAATCATTTTTGATGTTTGAATCACATATCAAGTTACCAGTTTTTTATGCATGATTCTATTTGTGTTTTCCATGTAATTATGTTTTCATTGATGCAACAAATCAAAGCTGTCATGATTTCAACATCTCCTTATTTGAGTTGCTGATATTATGCAGGTTTAGGGTGCTAAAGACCCCATATCACTTGTCACTGATAACTATGAGTCAATGGCCCTTCGTGTCATGCCTATGCCGCTGCTGAGACATTATCAGTATTGTATTGTAGAATGTACTGAGGAAATTAACATCTTCCTACTCAGTGTCACGGACTTTCATTGAGTTGTTAGCTGCTTGTAATTTTCTCACAAGTGAAATTATTCTCACAATATTATCTAACAAAAACATTTAAAATTAAGATTTGATAGAACTTTCTATAATTTATTATTTGTATTGTTAAGGTAAGCAGTAACTGTTTGGTGCAGTAAGATGACTTAAGCTTGAGCCATAGACTTAATAATAAACCTAGACAGGACACTGTAAATAGCTGAAGTGAGGCATTGTGTTATGGTGATGCGATGTCACTAGAGGGTGTAGAAACAGTGATTTTTACTCATAGCTATCATTGATTTACCCCTCCTAGCTCTGGTCAAATTTTGATAACTCAATTGGCTTCAATCGAAATTCAAATTCAAAATTGCAAGAGATTCAGCAGCTTCTGGCGATCATTTTGATAGTCTATTTAGCTTCATAGCTTAAATATTATTAAAAAAGCAAGCAATTGAAAACGGTGCATAGACTTGAAGCTATAATTCTTTTTGCAGTTTCAGTCCTGATTAAATGCTTATATCTCAAACAATTTTGATTTAATTTTGAGTATGAAAATTGCAATAGACTCAACAGCTTCTGGTGAACAATTTGATAGTCTGTTTAGCCTTGTAGCTCAAATATTATCAAAAAATCAAGCTATTGAAAACGGTGTTTAGACTCGAAGCCTCAGCCATTTTTTTAAAGTTTATTTCCTTATCAATTTCGATGTGATTTTGAGTTTGAAAATTGCAATAGATTCAGTCGCTTGTGGAGATCATTTTGATGGTCTGTTCTGCCTTGTAGCTCAAGTATAACCAGGGAGTTCAGGACTTTCTTCCTTGGAATAACTGAGGATGCAAGCAATTGAATTTACTTGGTGAATACACAATTACCCAAGAAATAACTAACTTCATTTATTTGATTTTTTTGAATGCTTTTTTGCTCATATTGAGCCAGGCATACACAATAACAAATTTCATGACCTTAGAGAAAATATCCACCAACATTGAAATGTGACCAACAGAGACAGTTGGAAGTAAACAAGTCAAGGCCAGACCACGCAAAGCTTCAAATAAAATTGAAGTTCATAGTAGACGATATTCTGTGTAGCTAATATAATGGTCAATTCAGTGGGTAAAAAGTAAAGGTAGACCTCGTGCCCCGGCAGCATTCTCCTCGTTCTTACCTTTTATTAGCAGCCTGATAAAACAAGCAACAGCTAAATCCGGTAATTCAGGAAATTAAAATACATCTATTCTGACCACGGAACACAATTTTTTGAAATTTTGAAATACATAGGTTTATTGTGGTCTGCTGGTGTCAGCAATATAGCAACATATTTCTAGATTTCTGTGTAAAACGATTGAAAATCGGTTACAACTACTACTAGTACAGTAAGTGAGGATATGACTTACCTCTCCGGTAGACTAGTGATGCCGCAATCACGAACATACAAGTATTTTAATGCTTTCAGTTCTCCTAACTCCGTGGGTAATGTCTGTAGATTTTCACTTTTTAATATTTGTAACATCTCCAGTTCTCTCAGGGTGCAGATCCTGTCATGGACATAATAATTAATATAATGCTCAGTAAAATTGACAAGATATTGCTGTCAAAATCAGAGTTTCATCTTATCAGTGTTATTGATAGATCAAACTATTTTCTCTCTTAGGAGTAAGAATATAGTAACCTCTGGTAAATATAGTGTATCATCAGTGACTGAATATGAACCATAACATAATTGTTTCTAATTCCATGACCTTGTAACTACACTCTGGTTTTAAGTTATATACCTAGACGGAGAGAAGTTTGCTTACGCCGAGAAAATTGGCTAGATATAACAGTTCATAATTTTTCAGAGAGTGAGTTTGAAAGTATTGGCTTTTATATATCCTTTGTAATAATCAACACCAATTAGAGTCCAATCAATTGTGGGCGCCAGATGATGTTTTTAGGATCTTAATTAGCATGCTGCTGTTGGTGCCACATTATCACAATCAGACATTTTAGTGTTTTTGGTCCTTTGAGCTCCTGTTTCTCCAAAGACCTTTTGTTATTTAACTTCATTAGATTCCGTCTATATACTTTCTCGAGAAAGTGATTTTAAAAAGTGCCAAATAAGAAACAAAAACATATGATTGAATGTTTATAGATTGTTATGGTAGAATTTCATATTTAATTATAGCTTTCTTGATAGAAGTTTGCTTAGCGATAATGCTCTCAAAACAATACCCCCAGGTACCTCGCAGTGCAGATGCTACGCTGGATAAAATATAAGCTAGTAGTGTCTTATGGAGGAGTACTTATAATGCTGTGCGATATTGCTAGGAAATCAAAAACGATATATTGGCAAAATTATATACATTTTATATATCTTTATCAAAATTCTGAGTTATCACAATCCGATATTGTATGTCAAGTTGTAATCAAAGAAATATAGCCGTGATCCCCTTTTAATATGGTAATTGTGTTTCCATGTACCAAGATAATAACATCCATTAAAAATAGAAATGTTCCGATATTCTATATTGACCCACAGAAAGTCGACCTATATCAAAAACAACCAACCTGATATCGATGCACATAATAAAAACGATCATGTATCTTGTTTAAGAGCTCAAACGGTGGCGGGATACTGGTAGAGGCATTTCATTATCAACCACATTCTGAAGAGAAAGTGGTTGATAATGAAATGCCTTTACCAGCATCCCGCTACCATTTGAGCGCTTAAACTAACCAGTATCGTGATATTGTGCAGCACAAATAAAGAGTACAATTGATGATGACATTTAATTCACACAGTTTATCATAAAATTATCATGACTTGGTTTATAATTGTATGACCCTGTAGCTAAACACTACTCTTAGGTTTTATGGGCCAAGGGGACAAATTTCTAATGTTCAGAGACTAGTTGGAAAATTTTGATATCAAAGTCATATTATTCGTAGCATGATCAGCGGTATTCTATACAGAGCGAGAATGACATAAAGCTAACTTGTTACTCAATGTCTACACCATAGTTATCAACTACTCTCGAACATGATTGTGACAGTGGCATTAAACTGCCGGGTGAAGACCAGGATAAATTTGTATTTATCATATCTCTTTGGGTTTTTTTGTTAGAGTCATGCATTGGTGTTGGCATGATGCTCTGTAAGATTCACAGAAAGACATCGCTGGGTCGTGATTTCATTATTTCATATTTCCAAGTATTTCATTTGTGATCACCTAGAGATTACCTAACGTAAACTATAAAGCAACATCATCATTTATGTTGTTATATCAACCTCACGAAAAAATTCATAAAGAGGACTGTATATTGACAGAACAAACACTCACATCTACTGCTTGTTCTCAATCTCATAACAGTACAGGCAAAACGGATTGGATTCTATCAAATTTGAGAATATCCCACCCTTCCTACATATGAAGAAGAACCTCAGAATCATTTAAAACATTTTCACCAGGATTGTCAAAAATAGCCTCAATTCAACAGTTAGAAACATGTATCTTGGAAATCAAAATCTCATCTGATTTATCAGCAATAGAGCATGATTTTGGTGCAGTTTCACACTATTGAACAATACATTGGGAATCAGCTCAACCTGCAAGATCAAATTTGTAATACAGTCTGTAGGCACTCAATTATACATAAAACAGAATGCGGCGTTATACAAACTCAGTCATATATATATATGAACTCTTACCTCTGTAGCTGATTTACATGTGGTATTTCGTGGAGAGTGAGCTCTATCAGATGAGGAGCTACCTCACATAGATTGGGAGGGATATGACCTCTGATGAGCATATGTGTGATATGGAGACCTCGAGCTGTCAGTTCTGATAATGACAGTGATTTTAGTGTCACCTCACTAATGGGAGGTACTTCATCAATCTCAGGTTCTCCAGCATGCCGGAACCAAACCTTATACCCTACACAGCAAGTAAAGAATAAGAAAAAAACAAAATGTTGTAGTACTTACTTAGGAGGGGCCTATTTGTTGAGCCGTAGTCATCAATTACTAATATTTGGTTATGGGATCGGATACCTGATCCTCATAATACAAACAATGTCCTCAACTTAGAATCTGCCCAATAAAAATCTCAAATTCCAGATTATGGTCCAGTCAGACGAATTACACAACACTGCACTTTGGACTATCATTTGTTTCTCAATAACAAATTTGCTTGTCATCAACTTTGTACTAAAACTCCTACCTTGGGTCTCATCAGCTCTTGTATGGGTGTCCCTTGAGATACTTGAACGACCCCCGAGCCTAGGTTTTTTATCCTGTGTCCTGATCTGAGGGAGCTTTCTTTTATTGTTTTCCATGATTATCCCTCAGCACCTACAAGCTAAAAGAGGTATAATAAATACCACACTGATATATGTGTATGTATACTGATTTACTTTGTTGCCCAACCATACATTATGAACATGAAGGGGATGAGTTTGAGATGAAACACCAATGACTACGAGACAATTGAGCATGTGCGACTAGATATCAGAATAAGAAAATATCAATCAATCCAGTTGCAGAACCGTAATCCTATAGAAATGTTCATTACCAATATTCATCTTCTGTTGCAGATGACTAAATTTAATTTGATTAATACGCTTACCTGCACCACAATTTTTAATTGACAAAACCTAACAACAATATAAAATGCTTACAATTAACATCGGCAATGCTTCCCTAACTCGCCGCAAACTTGGACGCCACCTCAGCCGTTCACTCTGTAGCCACCATTCTGGGGCCCACACTCAGTCGCCGCAAACGATATATGAAGGCGATGTCCCCCTCTAAGATGTCGAACTATGGACATTTTTCTGAGTTTGAGCTAATTTAACACTCTATTCGGAGTTGTCCTCTCTCAAGTTTGGTACTTTTTATATCAATTTCTGCCTGATTTGCGGTCAGATTTCTTGGAATTTTCCATGAATTTTGTCACTCAAATTGAGATTTATCAGCTTTCAAGCCCCCGATGATTTGAAAACCCTGTCCCTCAGGGTTTTATCAATGATGCCGATAATGAATCCTCAGTGACTGATATGGATTTTGTAGTTCAATAGCCGCAGGAATTATCATCTCCTTGTTTGTATAAATGATTAAACCAGAGTTATTACCTCACAAATTTCATATACATATATAAAGTCTTTTGTTCTGCTAAACAAAATCCACAAGAGATTTAGAAGAATAGAAACAAAATACAGTGGATATTCTCTCAACTGATTTGTCTGTTGATTGAAAGCCCAGCAGTTTTGAATTTGACACGCTATACTAAAATTAAGTGTCGATGCTAATCCCATGTATCCAGTTTGGCACTCAAATGATGCCACACCAACATGGAAACATTGTGATTTTGAAACAGAATTCAATGGACGACAAATTTTGCTATACTGAACTATTACTCAGCGAAAGAGAAATTCATGCAGCAGCAGTGGATTTTTGTCAATTCTAACTTTAATAAGATCCGAAAATTAACAAGTGATATTATCAATACACACAATTACTGGTCAATTAAATTTGATTTTGACTCTGCAAGGTTTTGGTAGCTTTGGTCTTAGCCTTGTATGGTATTTTTAAATCAGCCTATCGTATACCATGCTCACTGAGTTGGAACTTTATCGACGGAGGACTGGGGACTAGGAGGTATAAAATTTCCTTAAACAAACTTGTCAGATTGATGATAATCTAGAGCAGCAGCAGTTAACTCAGGATGGCAGCATTAGAGCTGCAACAACTCGGTATCTAATAGTTTCCTCTACTCTTTTTCTCTATGATACTTTTAAATTTCTTGGCACAAGTTTGTATTACGGGTGTGTGGGGTAGAGTCAATAGTGTATTCGTCGGAAGGGCTTTTAGGGGGCTTGAACCTACCAATTTTCAGCGTGTCAATTTTGAAAATCCTCTTGAAACCTCTTAAACCTTTAGTAACCAAGCGCCCAGAGGGGCCATTGTGAGATTGGTTGGGATTATGAATGGATTAGGCTGGTTGATATGGTGTGATTTGCCAATTCTTACATGTTTTGAGGTTAAGATGTCTTCAATGAGTTATAAACTGATATTTCTGACATAAGGTAGGCTATGGCCAGAAATGTGATTTTGCTGCTGTCTGGATCATTTTCAAGCAAGTCTCAATTTAAGATGCCCGTCGAATGAAATAACACCCATGCATAATGTTTGTTGCAGCAAAGTCAAAATCATCAAGCAGCTCATGAATGAGCTTCCTAATTCGATAAATTTTCCAAGCCCATTGATAATTTTCCTTCCAAAGTTGGCTGGAACACATTAAACTACCGCTATTCCTCAGATAGTTCCTCAATATCCTTCCCTGCGGGAAGACTTTCCAACGCATTTCCTGTACCAAGCCTGGTTTGCCTATACAAAATCCATGGATACAGCCCTGGGTAGAATAGGCAGAGCAGTGCAATAGCAAATTACCATGATTTTTCCCTTGGACTGCCCTTAAACCAGGCTTGCATCATGAAATTCCTGTGACACAGAATAAATGTCTTTCATATGTTTTTCCCTACAATCTGAGCAAATAGCTATAGCCAACGTCACTAGGCACTGATTTTCTTCATCCTTGATTTTGGGACACCAATCTATACATATAAAATTAATACCAATAAAATGATGGTCTGAAATAACCAGGGAGGGTGGGATATACCCTTTCCCACCCTCCCTGAAATATCAAACTCAAACAATTAAATTTTAGTCCATAATTGCAAACAATTCGATATTGTCTTCTACAATATAGCTAGTCTACAGGAGCGAACTCTCACTGCAGGAGCCATTGCAATTTTTTTGCAAGAACAGGATAATCTCATTCATTGAACCCACCATACACAGACCATTTATAAGAGATTTTATCAAGTAATATTACAGAGCACACTTTCATGTGTAAATACCTAGAGATAATAATCAGCCTTCACTCTATTGTTTCTTGGGGGATTAGGCTTCTCATCCATTATAAACTCAATGTCAATGAAACTATTTCAAAGAGACAGGAGACACCTATTGTTGTTTAGGTGAACAAACTCAGAGTAGTTTTCACAAGAAGATGTTTCAATAACAAACCCAGGTGAAATCACCAAGCAGGGTTTATGGTTTTGGTTAATCTATTACATTGGGCCTATTTGAAACGCTAGCAATACACAGTACTCAAAACATGTGAAAAATACGTAATCAAGTGTTAGCAGCTGAGAAATAATGTGTTTCCCTGATCTGACAAAACACTAGAGTCTAGAAGTTTTGAAATATTACAACATAACGCAGTGGAATTGCTGTGTGTGCCCCTGTACGATGTAAAATGGTATGAGATACAATGCTTGGATGCTGCTTGAATTTGCTACTCTTTGACAGGGATGTGCGAGATGTTGTTACTATTGTCATTGATAATAGTGTAGCTTGATGTGTAAATTTGCTGTAAGGTTATGATCTGGGCAAGATACTGAAACTTGGTGGTCTGAAAGTGGAAGAGGCAAGCTCATAAGACATGACAAATTATCTTTTAGATATTAAAAAATGAAGAGTGTACTGTGATCACATTAACCCCCATTCATGTGTACTGAAATAACTAAGGTAAAATATTGGATAAATCTGCCGGTCCCTGTTTTAGAATCCTAATATTCGCTGTCATGTTGAGGTTTCTAAAATTACTGGTTTTTCTATCATACCTAAATGATTTTATATTCTGCTTTCACAATTAAATAAGGGTTCCATCGTCATTTTAGGAACAACAATCTAAGTCAGCATTCCATGCTCATAATCTGTCATCATTTTAAGTGATGTCATGTTAGAAGACAAGACTACAGGTTCACATCAAATCTTCATTGTGATACTAATTTTGTAACATTGTATTGTGCTGAGTGTGAGGCCTCTATACGACTCAATGCTTTTCATTGTTTCAACATTTGGTAAAAAAAGGAATCCTTTATATTATGTGCCTAGTTCTATACAATAGAGGATAAATGTACCATGTCAGCTTGCATCAAAAGTTTATATGAGAAAACTGAGAATAGATTTTAAGAAATGCTGCATTAAATGAAGGGAAATAGCGATAGAGTGACCCAAAATGATTCATATATTGATATCGTCATAGCGTGGTTAGCAAAAAAATTGGACGCTTCTAGCATATGTAGAAGTGCATTTTAATTGAGTCATCTGGTTAAAAGATAATTTTTTGCCAACATTTCATCATTTTTTATGAAATCCATGATTTTTTGCATTCATTTCGTGGATTAAATAGTAATTCAACCACCAAGCCTGGACAATAACGTTCAATCAATTTGTGATCGTTTCTGCATCAAATTTAAAAATTGTAGGGGGAGATAACGAGGAAACCATATAAGTCACTGAGTCAGGACAAATTTTTATCCTTATAGAGAGAGAACTCTCTTTCATGTCTTTTTCCTATGCGGCTTGAGGTAAAGGGACCAGACTGGAGAGTGGACAATTTTGAAAGGAGGCTTGAATTAGGGCTAAGAAAGCTTTCTATTTAATATACAAGATTTCAACGCCGCCTTGAACACTACTTAAGTGAAATTATATTTTTAACAATCCTATAGGGTGCTGACTCTTTTCATTCACATTGAACTTTGCACCATGTATTCTTGATTCTTGATGTGTTATAATTCAACCAACACTCGGCAATCAATCTCGGCTACCACACTTGGCCGCCACACTCGGCCGCCACACTGATTTTGGATATGCTCCCCTTGGCAAGTATGAAGTTGCTTGCCAGTACAATGGTAGAAACCAATTATCCAGGCAATTTGAGATTAAACTTGATTACTTGGCAACTTGAGTTCTTAGAATTAGCCAGAGGAGCGTGTACACGCCGAAAAATATAGTAGGTAAAATATAGAGTAGGTGCCTCATCCTGCTACATGGCACTGCATATATATACAAGTTAACACTGCAGCCAACACGCGCAACTAGCCGACTATGACATTGACATGTATGATGAGAGAATTTATGGCAAAGAGAGGTCAAGCGTGAATCCCTCTTCTACCCTGTCAGACCAGAAATAATCTTCACTATGATAGCCAGCCGCCAGATGCCAAACTTAGCCACAAAACTCAGCAACACCACCCAGCAGCAGCACTCAGCTGCTGAGTTGTTCTGAGCCTGCATTTGAGATATACATTTAGGCTGCCAAAACCTCTAAAACAAGCGTGATACACGCTGAATGTACCTTTGTTGGCATGGAATCATCTCAAGTATCAATTCTAGTATTATGCAACCGGGCTGAAATAAATTTTGGTAAGACAGGCAGGCAGTCGCTTACCGTTAGAATTGGAGCAACACAAAATGCAGGCATTTATTATTGCATACATAACTGTTACATACACATTATTAGGCAAACATAATTGAAAGGCTAAGGTATGTTAACTGGTATGTGAGAGGGGTGTATATAAATCACAAAGCAGCCCCAGGGTATGAAAGAGGAAAGTAGAGTTCTCTTTTTCAGGGTTCAAGTCATTCTTGGCATTGAAACGATACAACATCTCCATCGAACAATGTATTCGCATTTCAAAAAATCAAACACTGTAACACCTAAATCAATTCATTATATCACCATTTACTAAAGAAATGAAACTTTATACACCGGCCTGACTAACATTATCAGCGTGAGATAATTATTATGGTAGGCTGAGAGTGAAAACTCGAATATCATACAAGACTAGGAGGACACTGCCTAACACGGCCTGTTATCTATCGTTACCAGTCTACGCTGGTATTTAGGTACGACAGAGCCTAGTGAATACTCTCAACAAGGGCCTTATCAATGCCGATAAAAAGTAAAAGTTTTATTTATGTCCTAATGGAAAATGGATGGACAACTTCCTATCATAAAATTCAAAATTGTTACTAAGGTAATTAGTGGACTCGTTATGCTATAATATTTTTCATACGTGAGGGATGAAATTTGTTTGTGAGTACAATTAAAATATTTCATTCCAGTTTACTTATTGTGTATTAAATTTTCTACGTTGAGTACAGAATATCATCAGGTGTTGAATTTGTGGAGAATTCTTATCATAAGGTTTGTTGTCATGTTGTCATACATGTACATTGCACGTATATCTTGGAGTTGTCTTCTCTGTTCATACTACTAAGGAGTCACCACCCTACCCTGACCCATATATGACAGAGACTGACTTGACCGTGACCTTGAAGAGACTACACACATGGGCACTTGTCTACTGACTTTCATGGTGAGTGGACTGCCTTATAACTTGCCATCCTTGTAAAGAACCCAACTTCGTCACAGAGTTGTACTGTCTGGAGAGAACTGCTGCGCAGCGTCCAGCTAGGCAGTGGGCTAACACAGGGTTCATACCCAGACCTCTTGTATGATAGAGGGCGGGTACTTTAACCAAGAAACTACTTCCTACACTTGCTGCTGATAAAAAGCTGTGTTGACTTGGAATCATCGCAAATTGTATTATTAATTCAGGAGGGTCTTTCAATTACAAACAGCCAAAATGGCAATCTTATCTGCTAGGGGTCTTGCTTTCAAATCGCTCAGTCATTTAACCGTATACATTCTGAGTGATTGATTGATTGATTGATTGATGAGTCATAATTTTGAACGATGTGATAGTGATCACTTGCTTTAATAAAAGATCACTCTTTCTTATTGAAAGACCCCCTAGGGGGGCAAACCCGTGAAAACACAAATCAAGTATTCAAACATTGAATCAATCATTGACGAGCAGCACTGATCAAGCATGATCAAATGCTGCGAATTTTGGATGCTTCCTCTGGGAACTCCCTGTTGTCAGCATCTTGAGAACCTATGAGCTTGTATAAATATTTAGAAGTTGTCTTCTCTCTGTTCAAATGATGTATGATGACCCTGCGCTTGTCGTTTCTGGTTTAGAACTTGACCACAAACATAATAGAACTCAGCTGTATTTTTATTTTTACTGAGTCTGTTGGAAACATTCTGTAGAGCCCCTTACATAGCTACACTCTGTCAACACCGTTGGCGTTCCCACTCAGCCGCTAAATTTGGCAACCACACTTCCCCGCCACTCACGGTTTGCCACGCCGGTTGCAGACACGGTTACACAGTACCCAGTTAGTCAATGGACTACACCGGGATTCAAAGTCAAGACCTCTTAAACTTACATGATAAACTTTGTTTTAAAAAAAAGCTACCCCTTCTACCCCTACTGATAAGCTAGTGACCGCTTAGAAGGTGCCAGACAAGCTTGAAAACCCTGCATGCGTAGTAAACGTATACATGCCAACACAGCAGTCCAGATGGAGTTAGAACCAACTAGCCTGCATACTGACCTGAGCACCTTTTGCTGATAAACCAATTAAGGGAGCAATTCAAAGGTCAGGAAAACTGGATCAAACTAAATCTAACTGCAGCAGGACCAATCAACTAACAAAAACGAAAGTGGCTCGCTTGATGAAAAGAGTTACAGGAAAAACAAATTGCCTTCTTCACCCCTTCTGACCGGGTGCCTATATCTTCTTCTGTAGCCTTACCTTATAACTGTTCAGTAGAAACCTCTCCACACGATCTCTCTGATTGAGTGAATCTCTGTATCCAGGTTACATCCTACGGAGCACAGACAGGCTGAGACTAACACCTACACCTTTCTTCTGATTTGCCAGTTGCTTACGTAACTTTCTGCATGCAAAAGAAGAAGTGGATATCAATGGATGATTGATGGTGGTGGTCACAGCTCAGGAGTATATATTCTGTTATATACTCTTCTTCTGGCTGCTATTATACCCTTAGAGTTCTCCCGATTGTGTAAAAGTGATATCAGCTAAATTAATTGGCTATGGTAACCGTCGTTGTCAAAATGTGACGTAGGTTTAAATCACAAAGCACCTCATAGGAAATGTACACTTTCAGCATTATCTAAGAGCTATCCGTTAAGGTTAGCTGAGTAGAATAAGATTGAGCATTGTCAAGCTTGATTTGATGTAAGAATGAGGAAGCATATCATCCCCTAGGCTATGCTAACCGATTGATATGAACTGTAATGAGATCTATGACTCATTAAAACTGATTATAGCAGCCTTACTAATACTGTTGCCTAGAGTTCAGATTTAGATATAAATTCCTGTGCCAGCATGAATACAAAATTTGGCACACCAACCTTCACTGTTTAATTTTGTCGTACGTGTTGGCATTACGATGAACGAAAACTGTCAAACGCCCATGAAATTTGACCTTATCGTCATGGTGTACGTATAATGCACTTCAGAAGCAGTGTAACACTGCCTTGCAAGCGGCAGCAAATCTCATGCATTTATATCAATTGCTGGGGCCAGTTTTGTGCTGCAATACCAACTAGCTATATCGGAGTACTTGAGTGACCTATGTACCACACCAGTCTAGCGTGTAGGCTACATTAATTATTGTGACAGTATTCTGTATAAAAAAGTATGAGCTTATTGTTCGAACTGCACCACTAGCACTGGCACTGGCACTAGCACTAGTACTGGCAATAGCAATAGTGATAGCAATAGCACTAAGGACATGAACCCAATCTAGACACCAGCTTTCTATTACTCATACACATCCATCTTGTGTAGCAATAGTCCATCTAGACAATATAAATTGGTGTATAAGTTAAGGTTGTAGCTTGATACATTTTTGAGCACCATCGAGACAAGCACCTTGTAGGGATTTAGTGTATAGGCTCTAGATGTCATGTCATCTATTGGGAGCGTGTACAATTGTGGTTATTAATGGTCGAAGAGTAATCATCTATAATCTCCTATGTAAAAAAACAAGGAAGTTATTTTGCTTGCTATCCAAGCTAGTTGTTATCCGCTGTACCAATGACTATGACATGACACACCCGCTGTTCCCTGTCCACAGCAATTCAAGCGTGAAAACGAGTGTTTGTCATTTTGGATGCTGTGCTCACTTGCTCTGTTTATATAAGATTACAATGTAGAAATGATTTCTTTCTGCAGACATAGCCTTACTTATTTCAGATTTGCCTGAGAATGGTTCATGCAATTCTCTTGATTTTTTTTACATGTGTTACCAGAACATATGGGCCACAGTCTAGGCATTTATTCATGTAGTCAGTCAATGGATTTTGCAGATATATTTGATTTAGTGGCTAACATTCCTTTGTGAGATGAGTAAGACAAGGTACACACAATACTAGATAGCCCTTACATCAAACAAAGTTTCATATGACCAACAGTCATTCTAAGCTGACCAAAGGAAGGTGTCAGATTTATGAAATTTGTCATTCACAAGCTGAAAACTAGATAAAAACAGCCCAAAAACAGCCTTCTTTTCTCCCTCCCCCTCCAACATAATCTTTTTGTGAACCATGAAAATAATCATTGTTACCAATCACCTCAATCAAGATATTTACTTGAGAACATTTGCTCCAATTTAAGAGGTAAATGTGGCTATAGAGACGGCCCAAAAAGTGTCCAGTTCATAGCGCCATATGGACATGTCTCTTCTATACATATGCTAAGCAAAAATTACCCAACCATCTGCATGAATGATGGGGCCTTTATTTTAGATTGAGCTTAGCGTTATAACATGAAAACTCAGGTCCATACTCTAGTACACAACTACATCGGTGAAACTCCACCCATAATCTCAGCTATCATATAGTTAACCTACCAGGCGTTTAGTCGCTGGCAAAATAGTAAGTGGTAAGATCACCACAGTTGCATTTATATCTCCTTCCCTTGGTAGTCAAACTATCGTTAGTCATGTTTCCCCTCAAACGCTATGATAAGGCCAATGTCACTTAGTTGATCCTACAGTGTACTTTATAGTTTTTTACCAAATCTTGCAATAAGATCCTACGATATCCTCTCCAGTATGATCCATACTAACTCGATACTCAAAAATTTGAATTCATTTTCAAAGAAACTGATCTGTGCATTGACATAGACTGCACTTATTCAGTAATATTGATAGTCCATGTTTAGATGTGCTGAGTAACTGTGGTGCACAAATGGACAAGATCTGATGCCACAAAACAGAAAGCTTCTCCAAGTCACCCACTGCTAACACATTTCAATACTACTCTCTAGGAGGCCGTCAAATTCATTTGGATTTTTTATCACCCTGAAGACTGAAATAACTAGATAACACATTTATTTACATGGATCTACTTTAAGACATGCAAATACTAGTTTTTGATGTAAAGAGAACTGTTTATCTGAGTAAGTCTTGTGTGTCAAAACATCTTAAAGTTTGTAAGGATTGCTAAAAAAAATCCTCAAAACTCAAAATCACTTGTTAGTAATCATCACATGATTTTGATTTTTACATCATTGAGATGCCTGAAATGTCTAGATCTAAAATGTTTTTATTTGAAGTTTCAGTGAAATTTGGAAATACATAATTTTCATGAAAAACAAACAGGCTACCTGTGTAAATTTTGAATTTCCTATTGAAATTCTATTGAAAGCCACTAATCATAAAGCTCATAATTGAAGCGTAACACTCGTTTTCATGCGGCCGCTTGCCTATTCAACTGAAGACCGCAGTTTGATAGGAGTGTCATATCTTAGTATTTATAATCTTTGGCTGTATGATGTGTGGCAATTTTAAAACTCACAGCAACCATACTAAAACTGTTGCCTAGAGGTCATACTAATCAATCTAAATTCCTGCGGTATCATGAATACACTGAATTAGATTCTTCTCTTAGAATGGAAATAATATCATAGCGTTATACGGTTAGGACACTAAACACAGGGACCCATCTGACTGTTATCTGATTGGCTGTTCCTAGTAGCATGAATAATTAGCCTGAGAAATTGTCTTGTTTACAAAATTGCAAACAGTAATTATACCCCATACAGTGTCGATGATTAGGGCATTTCTAGATTGCTACTAGGGACTGGCTATTTTTGCAAGCCCTTTGTTTTGCAAAAGAAAGCTAATGATGCTATTCCAGATATGGAATTCAATGCATGAATATAATAATTGGTACTGCACCCTTCACTGTTCAGTTTCGTGGTCAATGATTGTCATAAAGATGAAAATTAACTGTGAAATAACAAGGAAGAATCAACGTAAGTTGATTACTGCAGTAGATGAATGCACTTTAATAATATTTTATCATCACTTGTAGACAAACACAAACCAAGGTTGTTTATCTTTGCACTTCCATTGCGAAAGCTTCAAGTCTTCCGACAGTACGCAAATGTACTTTGGGGGTGATATCGTAATGAGTTGTGCCACAAAATTCCTTCCGACCTCGGGCAGTTCCCCATCACGTGAGAATGAGGATGTTTTTGCTATATTGGATAACAACGCTGCAGTGCTGGCTCGTGAAAAACTAACTAACTTGCAATCCAATCTTTGGTCTCCTTCATTATGTAAAATTCAGTGCCGATAACGGTTATTGAGGTTGGCAGAGCATTCGGCCATTCATGTTGTGTGATAATGCCACTCCGATGAAAAGCTGCCGAATCAAGATTATATTGGTCCGGATGCGTATAAACATAAATAAGCTCTGCTATGGGTATTTGAATATTCCTGTTATAATGTAGAGTGACCACTGTCCTGGTGACAGCATTGATAAGATAAGCTTACCTTGTATCTGCAGTCAGAAGACGGAAATGAAGGTGATACACGTTATCCTCTCTATCTCTACCAGTAATATAAGTCTGTATCAGTGGTCACCATCCTATGATTTCTGATTTTCAGTACTACCAGTACATGTCTACACAGGGTATCCAGCTTTGAGAAGTTAATGTCTGTTTTTAGTGATGTCGATTGCTTGATTCTATATGATATAAACACAGAGTAACAATATATCCTTCCTCTGGCCTTGACTTGTTGCTATACAATGGCAGGCGGTGCAGATATTAACACCGCATTGTGTCTCTAATTCATCATCTCTGGCGACCTCTGAATTGCGCAATAAATGATGAGATATAAATGAACAAGCGCATACCAAGGGGCGTAAAGAAGTTACAAACCTCCCCTTGTTTGCAAACAGTTCACGATGAGATTAATATGTCTATGTTTGATTGTGTAATTCTCTATTGTGCATTGACAAGGACTGTTCTATCAAGTATTGTCTCATTCATTATGTTGTACAGTGAGTGCAACCAGTAATCTGTACTGATGTTTTCTTTTATATTACTACACCTGTTGCTTGTATCACTAGCCGAAACATTTGTGACAGACGTCAATCAAACATTGATATTTATATCGGTTTACATCGAAATCAGTCATGGAATAGCAAACCTACTGGATCTGAGCCAAATTACGTCAGTTTGTATAACAGAAGTCCCAAAGAGGATATTTTGGCTGTTAATTCAAAGCTATGGATACTATTCAATTGATAAAATATGACAAACTTGTCTCAAAGGTGTAGTGGGGGGGGGGACAAGTTAAGTTAGTTGGACTAAACAGGAAGTGAGTTTCAACCATAAGGCTAGTTTTAGCGATTACAAAGTGTCGGGAGGACTGGTAGTAGCATTGGCAAAGTGGTTGATAAAGAAATGCTACTACCAGCTCTCCGGAAACCGTTCAAGCTGATGTTATGTTCATGTGTTGTGCTTGATTTGCTGTCAGTATATTGTTTGAGTTAGCGATCTAACACCCAGGCTCAGCTCAGGTACCCTGTGTCAGGGTGGTTACCCTGTAAACTCCTCCCACATTGTAAGGCAAAGGATATGGTTAAATATGTCTAGGGCTACACATCCTTGCCATTGCAAACCTTCTATCATGTAACTAGAAACAAACAATGTTAGAATAGGTTTGGATTTAGTATTTTTTGTTGATGTTGTTGATGAGGTGTAGAATACTTACAGAAATGAGATTAGCTGGCCGTTTCTATGTAATGCAACTGATTATATGTCATGATGATCTGATAGCTCTGTTTTCATATAAGTAATACAATACCAAATACATCAAGGTCGACCTGTAAGATGTTGGTTAAGTCTTTTTCTTCAGCCGGGCATACCAACTGGAATGCAGAGCAAACAGTACATACCTTTATTTGGCCATTGATGGTATTTCCAACTGAACTGAAATATATAATTATTCTAATTTATCTTCCTAATTTGGTAAACCACTTTATGCGAGGTGATGTACGCTATAAGTTGATGATTTCAATGGAATAGAAAGCAGGTGAAGAATCAAGGGCAATGCCTCAGGCGGAGGACACCTTCATTTAGATTGTTGTCGAATGTTTCTAAATTTATTTTTTTCATATTTACAAATTAGAGAGAGTGTTGTTGGCTGTGACAAAATAGTGGCTATCTAAAACACCACCCAATGATGCACTCCAGGCCTAAATAAAACAATATCATAAATTAAGTATGTCTATATTGGTAGTGGTAAGTGGTAAGTGTAGGACAGGAAACTTCAGTGTATAACATTTACATAGAATTGTGAAGGTCATGACCTCATTCAAGCTCCACCAAACTTGATATTCCAAATAGTATGGGGCAAGAGGTAAGCAGATTCCTGTCTTGTCACAATTGGGTGATTGCAGACTGGATCAGTCTCATCGTTACTGTAAGTATAATGTAATATTGGAGCATCCAGACATATGGCCTTCATTTTTTTAGTTGTAACCCCGTGCTCATAAAGAGGACAAGTCCGAAAAGAAACTGTGATATATTTGGGTTTGATGGATTTCTCCGTTGAGGTAAAAAGATAATTTGCCCAATATATCCTTCTTCTGGCCTTGACTTGTTGCTATACAATGGCAGGCGGTGCAGATATTAACACTGCATTGTGTCTCTAATTCATCATCTCTTGCGACCTCTGAATTGCGCAATAAATGATGAAATATAAACAGAGACTATAGATATAGAGACCTTCCACTTGCGCATAAATTGCGAATAGCCAATCAGCGTTATTTAACGGTCACGCCCACTTCTGGTTGTATAGTAAGCGCTGCTGCCTTAGACAGCAATGGCTTTCTCAATAAAATTTCAGGTTTTTCACCTGAGTTATTTGAGGCAAAATAACCACAATCTTGATGACAAAACCAGATCAGACAGCAACAAGTCACTATCAACTTGTTGTTGCATTCTTAGCCAGAGATTGGCTGTGCAGTATAATCCATCATTGTTGCCCACTGCGATGTAATGATGGCCTGCCATAGGTTAGCTGTTGTAATGAGTTTCAGGGACAAAGTTTTCATGTGTGAGGACAAGAGGAAGAGGGCTTCTTTTTGTTTGTTAATATATGCTCTAAGATTAATATAAAAGAATTTAATCATGGTGACTAGTACCAACCATACACACACATTCAAAACTGAAGTAAGAATGGCATCAGAGTAAAGTGCATCGTCAGCAGATTCATGCTGACAATTCAATGCTGACAAATGAATAGAATTTACTGCATTGAGAGATAGAAGACCTCCCTCTCTGCCTCAAAGTTATTGTGGGATGGTTGAGGCTATGGAAAGCTTATTTTTACAAATCGCCTTGAAAACTTGCTTGGGCTTCATAGACAGATTCAGAGCAGTTCGAAGCACATATCTTCAGGCAGCAATCAGCAGTATGCTGACTTAAAACGGGAAAACTTAGACTTTTTGAGGATGATACTTTTCTCAGACCTATGCTATAGAAAGTTTCTGTGCTGACCTAACTGATGAATTCAATTCAGTCACCGGAACTGGAGAATATAACATCGGTGCTTGTTCACATTTAACTATTTTCACATTGAATATTCAATGTTCTATACATATGGGGGCTACATTACCAAAAGGTCATCCACCAAGTATTTTGTTTCCTTGATGACTATATTAATTTTATATAAAAGTCGCACATCTTAGATTTCATTTGTCCCAGTTGATATTATTGAGAGTTTTGTGTGAATGTACTTATAAAATAAACAGCTAAATCATTCACCTTGTCAATTTTTGATAGTAAATTCATAGCACTGGGTACGCTTACCTCTAAGCAATTACCACCAGAAAGGGGCGGAGCCTAATTTTCAATGTGTTTGCATCGGTTATATACGTTATCATGGCAAGTGGAAGGTCTCTATATCTATAGTCTCTGATATAAATGAACAAGCGCATACCAAGGGGCTTAAAGAAATTACAAACCTCCCCTTGTTTGCAAACAGTTCATGATGAGATTAATATGTCTATGTTTGATTGTGTAATTTTCTATTGTGCATTGACAAGGGCTGCTCTATCAAGTATTGTCTCATTCATTATGTTGTACCGTGAGTGCAACCAGTAATCTGTACTGATGTATTCTTTTATAATACTACACCTGTTGCTTGTATCACTAGCCAAAACATTTGTGACAGATGTCAATCAACCATTGATATTGTTGATATCGGTTTACATCGAAATCAGTCATGGAATACAGACCCTACTAGATCTGAGCCAAATTATGTTAGTTGTTGTATAACAATGCGGATATTTTTGCTGTAAATTCAAAGCTACAGATATTATTTAATTGAAATGCTATGACAAACTTGTCTCAATGATGTAGTTGGGGGGAAAGTCAAATTTTAATGTCAAGTTAGTTGGATTAAACAGGAAGTGAGTTTTAACCATGAGGCTAGTTTTAGCACTTAAAAGGTGTCGAGAGAGCTGGTAGTAGCATTGGCATTGGCATTGGCAAAGTGGCTGATTATGAAATGCTACCACCAGCACTCCCGACATCATTTAAGCGCTTAAACTACTATTAGGCTGATCATGTGTTGTGCTTGATTCACTGCCAGTATTTTGTCTGAGTGAGCGATTTAACAACCAGGCTCAGCTCAGGTGCCTGTGTCAGGATGGTTACCCTGTACAATCCTCCACCATTATCAGGCAAATGATATTGTTAAATATGTCTTGGGCTACACATCCTTGCCATCTCAAACCTTCCATCATGTAACTAGAGAAAAACGGTGTTAAAGTAGGTTTGATTTTGGTATTTTTGCGGTGACAGAGTTGTAATAAAATGCCTTTATAATGGTAATATTTTATTTTCATGTCAAAATCGCGGGAGGATGCGGTTTAATGCATATTCAAGAGAACTCAAATGCTAGATATTGGTAATCACATTTTTAATAAAATCACTCCCGGGAATGATGGAGGGGGAGGGTGGCAATTGTAATGTCATTTGAGACCGATTTTAGAGGTGGAAGGCTGGCTATACAGATAAAAATAATAATAAATAAATAATTTTGTATGTGGATGGTGTCACTACGAGATGGAGCGCTCTGTTAGCATGCTTACAGCACACTGCCAGCGGTTGGTGCCACAGGAGCTTTTAGTTTTGAGTCGTGTTAGGAGATCTTTTCAGGTCGATTGTTCCATATCCAGCCCCTGTATCCTCGGTGTCTCTCTCCTGACTCGAAGATCACATACTGGCAAGATGCGTGCAGAATACTCACAGAATAAGATTAGCTGGCCGTTTCTATGTAATGCAACCAATTGGATGTCATGATGATCTGATAGCTCTGTTTTAATATAAGCATTGCAATACCAAATACATGGAGGTCGACCTGTAAGATGTTGGCTAAGTCTTTTTCCTAAGCCTGACAGGACAACTGGAATGCAGAGCAACCAGTAATACTTTTATTTGGCCATTGTATATATTGCGAATTCAACTGAAATATATACTATTCTAATTTATCTTCCTTATTTGGTAAACCACTATGTGAGATGATATACGCTTAAGTCGATGATTTCAGTTGAATAGAGAGCAGGTGAAGAATCAAGAGCGATGCCTCTGGCGGAGGACACCTTCATTTAGATTGCTGTCGAGTATTTCTAAATTTGTTTTTTTCATATTTACAAATTAGAGAGTGTGTTGCTGACTGTGACAAAGTAGTGGCTATCTAAAGCACCACCCACCCAATGATGCACTCCAGGCCTACATAAACCAATATAATAAATTAAGTATGTCTATTGGTAATGTTAACTGGTAAGTGTAATACAGGAAACTTCAGTGTATAACATTTACATAGAATTGTGAAGGTCATGGACCTCATTCAAGCTCCACTAAACTTGATATCCCAAACAGTATGGGGTAAGAGGTAAGCAGATTCCTGTCTTGGCACAATTGGGTGATTGCAGACTGGATCAGTCTCATCGTTACTGTACGTATAATGAGATATTGGAGCATCCAGACATATGGCCTTCAATTTGGAGTTGTAACCCCGTGCTCAAAAAGAGGACAAGTCCGAAAGGAAAATGTGATATATTTGTGTTTGATGGATTTCTCCGTTGAGGTGAAAAGATAATTTGTGAGTTATTATAAATTATATATGATGTGTTGATATGTATATGATGGTGTTGATATCTGTAGTAAACCACACCCTCTTATATATTTATGATAGGATATCCAAGAACGGCAACAACGTGAGAGGTGCTGTAGGTAATAGCAGTAGAACTTGGAAATAGAGGTTATCCTGACATAACATCAAAAGTATGGCATCTGAAAATCAATTTTACAATAGACCGAAATTGTATTTGGTAAAGATCAAGATGGAGAGCACATTCAACATGGCCTTTGTTTGCCCTTAAAATCCCATCGGTCAATCTAGGCACCTGACCCATAACCCCATTTAAATCAACAGACTGGCTGTTTCGTACAATTAATATGGCTGTCTAGTAGTGAGATCGGTCGATCCTCCGATACTGGGCGTCGACCTGTAATAAAGTCACTGTGTATAGTCGCAGCTTCATTGCTGAGAAGAACATACAGAGTTTAAAAAAACCAGCTAGCCATGTACTTGTGATTAAGAAGTCGGATTTGCGTTTGAAATTGGCTTATTTTTATAGGAAAAACAAAATTGAGTCCACTGACTGCCAGTGAGTTTTTCTTGCAAGCGACCAACATGGTGTTACATGAACAATTTCCCGAAAAATAGCAATATTTACTCTAAAAACTGAAATTTCAGGTAGAGCCACATGGGTCAGCATATATGTATTGACTTTCCATATGCTGTTGGAAAGCTCTCAAGACAAGGAAATGTGAATCCAAATTAAAGTATAGCTGCTTCATTTGACCTTGCGATATTCACCAAAGCAATGACATTTCGTGTCAATAGTTCGGGTGATTGAAGCAATATGGTGGTGGTATGGTGGAGATTGATGGCCTAAAACTGCAGTTACAGGCGAATTCGTTTTACTACAAGATGAGACAAATCGAGGAATTCTATTGATGAGAAGAATCACAAAATCTCGACTAAAAACACAATTTTCTACAACCTTTGAAAATTGATGTCTGTCTATAACATAGTATAAGTGCTCACACTCTGTCAGAGTAGCCTAAAATGAAACTCAAGGGCAGACTTTCAGCACTTCAACTTTGCCATTACTTAACTAACACCTACATCATTAACACACCTATTATGTCAAAATACCAAAGCTGATAATATACATTGAGGGCTGGAAGTGTTTGAATGAGATGCTCGTCAACACACAGGGGTGGCTTCACGTTGTGGGGCCGGCCATGAGGAGGTTGCACTAGAGAACGCCTCAAAATAGCGCTTGACTCAAGGTTTCTAGCTGAAGAACTGTGTATTGTGCAGTGGTATGTGCACTGCTGTATGTATGTTGTATGTATGAATGAGAATACAACGTAAACAGCAGTCATACAGGTCAAGGCAAAGACCTCATGCTGCATAAGAGTGTTAATACCATGACCAAGGAAAGAAAACTCCTGAAAACATCTATAGAGAATAAAATTGCATTTATCAAAAAATTTGCAGAATAGTAAAAACGTTGAACCTATGATTGCAAAACTGAATTGAGCTCGGCATCCAAGCGACCACAATACTCTAATCGCTTAAAAAGTGTTTAACCCATATGATATTTCTATGCCAAAACTGGAAAGACATCTCATACATACACTTAATAATATACTATTCTAAAAAACTTTTTATACAACAGAGATCTGATTTTTCCATGTTTTTCTTTCTTGTCAGTATTAACAACGTATTTCGTGACAAATTTTTGTCTATGATAGTAATAAATCCATCCATCCATCCATATAATAAGAGTAATATATAATAACATTTTGTCATCTTACACGCCGGGAACCTCAGGTTGAGACAGAACATCACACAATTTATCAGTGATTGTCTTTACTTCTGCCATAGCCCCATATCCTTTATCTCCACAGGCTAACAGTTTGGATACAGTAGGTATCTCAGTGTACCCCCAACTTATAAGAGTGTCTATATGAGGTTTTGTTATTGGGTGCTCCAGCATACGAGTGTTCATAGCTGCAGCAAACAGGAGAGGCTTGTTAATATCCCACGCTCTAACTGTACAAGTCTATAAACACAAAAATTAAATTAAGTTAAAAAAACATAAAACTGTGATTTCACATCGACCAGAAAGTAGGCTATAGATTAAATATTGGAGCCTCAAAATCGCAGTCAGTTCTGCAAGCATTTTCGAAGATACAGGATCGCTCGTAAAGATGGAGATAGGTTTCCTGCTGACCATAAAAGACTAGAGAAACTTTATATCAATGATACTTGAAAGTAAATCCAAGGATATACAAATTCAGATCTAGCCATGTTGCATATCATAGCAAAGAGCATGCTGTGCTTAATGGTTGTCACGGGAACAAGATGCTAAAACACACCATGTCAAGAGCTCCAGTGACCCATACTGATGCTTTCCGATGGATTTACAAAACAACTTCTTGACTGCACAAAATGAAATAGAAGATTATTAGTGCCATATCACTCGGGCATTTGGGACATTTGGAAGTTTTGGGAAAGTTTTGTCCCGAAATATCCTAGCACCTGAGATATGAATAATCACCGTGATGAATCGTGAGTAATGTGCTGTGCATTAAAGCTCGGACAATTTCAAAAACTACCAACATTTCCTAAAATTTTGAGACACTCCTTAGATACATACATATAGTGTGGAATCTGGTTTTGAATTTACTTTGGTCATTATAAAGAACTTTAAATTTTGACGTATCATATATTACATCATAAGACTACCCGACAGGCAGAAAGGTTGCCATTGAATCATTGATTTTTCTAATGGAAAAATATTACCTCCATTATTCATAAGGTATTCCTCTACCGTAATCCCTGACCTATAGATAGAGCGATTTATAAGTGAAGGCGGCTGTAAGAGAGTAGCATATAGACGCGACTATCATTTGAAGCATTTTTATATTTAGCTTGGATTAAAACCTCTTGTAACCACCGAAGCTGAATAGCTCAGTGGTAAAGTGTGCGACTGTACAAAATTCAAATTTTTCAACAATCGGCATATCATATCTCTCTCACAGTCTTTCAAAATAAATAAAACATGCCAAGAACCTCATACACCACTCAGCAGAAACTGGAAGTATTGAGAACAGTTGAAAAGAATAACAACCTTGACAAGACTGCAAGGGAAATGAACATTAATAGACGCTTAATTCAAAGATGGAGAGCTTCCAAACATCAACTACTGATATGATTCACTTATAAGACACGGTGACTTATAGCTGTGGGGTGTCTTATAGCTGTGGGGTGTCTTATAGCTGTGGGGTGTCTTATAGCTGTGGGGTGTCTTATAGCTGTGGGGTGTCTTATAGCTGTGGGGTGTCTTATAGCTGTGGGGTGTCTTATAACTGGAGCATTTTTATTTTTTCTGAGGGGGGTGATTCACTTACAAGTCCGGTGACATATAGGTGAGGGATTACAGTATAAACAAATCCTCAAAGCCACAGAAGTTAAAACTTACAAATTTTATAATTTTCGCACAGTCACTTAATACAACTTTCTAAATGTTTTTACCCTGTGAGTTATCAGGGCGGGGGAGGGGGGGAGACTGTAGGGATATCTGGGGGAGACTGTGGGGATATCAGCGGGTGGGGGGATCGAGACTGGGGGTTTTAGAAAGTTTCACTCACCAGTAGATTGTCACAGAGGCCATTAGCTATCTTTGCTAGAGTGTTAGCGCTCAGGGGAGCGATCAACATTACATCCGCCCATTTACCGAGCTATATGTGCAGAACGTCATCACCAAGTTTACTCCAGGCCTGCAACAAATATAAATATCAGTATCTGCAGGGTCGAATATCTACTTTTATTCATATGTGAAATGTTAGGTCTTCAACAATTGTAGTGTGGAGCCTGGGTGCTAAGTTGACGTGCAAGAATCTCTAGCTGACTGTATCAATTCAGTCACAACTCTGTGATCTATATACAGACAACTAATTGCGATTATTAAACTGTTAAGATCATAGCCTTGGAAAGGGTTACATAAAAATAAATTTAGAGAGAACATAGATCAAGTTTGATCCATTTTTCCAGTGTTAGAATAGCCCCCCCCCCCCCCACTGGCACTTGTGATCTCAGTGTTGCACAACAGCATATTTTACCAAGGAGACATCTATAGAGATGAAAACATAAAAAAATCTGCTGTCACCTGGACTTGAACCACGGCCACGCCAATGTTCTTTGATGCTATCCGCTCGGCCGGGTGGTATTTCGATGGCTTGAGTCCTGAAAAAATGTCAGGTCGATCCTTTGAACTGAATTGATACTCACGGCCCATTCATCAGCGTCTGTGTAATACTGTACAGCCTCGGTGCATTCTCTGACTGCTGTGAAGTGCTGAGCTGACTCCGTAAGAATAACTTTGATGAAGGCATTTTCCAACCAACTCTTGATTGAGGCAACAAGAGGTTCAAGTTTTACTGAGGCAACGCTTCCACTACACCCGATCAAGACATTCTTACTCTTAGATGTGGTAGCCATTTCTGTATCTTGTTTTCTTCAATAGGCTGGAATAGAAAAACAATTTTTTGTTAAAAAGAAGCAAAGGGGACACAACTGCTGGCCAACACCTAGCTCTGCAATAAATAAATATTAATCAAATTTTCCTGTTTTCTGGTTGATCCCATTTTACTGGTCAGCTACGGGCTGTTCGAATGAGGCAACTCCGAACGCAGGCAAAACGGAGAATACATGATCAAGCTATCATGGCGTGAAATAGATATGAACATTTGTAAGGGATTTTTCATAGATTCAAAACACACCACTTATCTTAAAACGAGTTAAAACAATGGCTACCCTAATGTGGAATTTATTATAATGATAAATGCATATGTTGACACTTCAAGGCTATATAAAACCCATACAATGTAAATCGGTTATATCATACATATTTTGACGTTGGGTAGAATGATAAATTAAATACTACCCAAAAGACCGATGCAAAAACGTGGGAAGCATGTCAGCACCGAGCAACGACATCACCTCATGAGCATCAATGCCCATATACAAGAACAGAGCCGCAAACTTGGCATCCTTACTGAAGCCAGGCAATCTCATTACTTCATAGTAAGCAAAACTAGTTATATCACCAGTGCAGTGGTGGCCACTTCTTTCAACGACTTGATGATTATCCGATTTAAATTGAATTAATTCTGAAATTCATGACTTACTTACAGTGTCAGTATACACAAACTTGACAACTCCTAAATTCATGTACAAAGTGAATGTATGACATATATGCACCCTCCTAGCCTGTCTTGACAAGCTTAGTTCGAACAAAGCTTGTCAAGACAGCCTTACACCCTCCCTGATGACAGCAACATCAAGACTTCAGACCTAGAATAGCCCTAAGGAGGGACTCAGGAGTCCTTGATTGAATGTAGCCTACTCACTGTAACACTAACTATTGATAGAAATACTATACATAAACATATGGCAAATACGTTAGCAGATCGATCATCTGCAAGACAGTTACCCATAACTCATGTCATACAAATTCCGAATAGAACAAATTCTCACTTACATGTACATCTGTGAAGTCTGGACAGTACGAAAAATAGAAAATTTGTTACAACAACAACAGTTACCATGCTGTATCCGGTGTAGACTGAGACTCTATTCAATTCAGAAGATATATGCTGTCTGGCTTTTGAAACCCCCACACTCTAGTTGATTACAAGGTCCACTGGCGCCAGACTGTCTGGCCCCTAATTTGTATCACTACTCTGAAATTAAAACACTTTGACTTTGTTCACTTCACAAGATTTGTTGATAAAATACTAATTTCGGAGTTGAAATTGAGGATTCTTATTCTCAAATGTATTAAGATTTGATTCATTATTTATAATTGGTAATCTGGGAAGGTGAAAAGAGCATTTATAGGTTTGCGCATCAATATCCTGGGCAAATCACTAAAGTGCAATGAGATGAAGTGATTCACTCATTTTGCCAAATTTATCAACCCAAAAAAACAGTGAATGTGCTGCATAATAGACTGTAGTGACTGACAATAGCAAATGAAATCCAATTGTGACTCAGTGTTGAAGGTCACACTCTTGTGATTGGTGTAACAGATTGAGATTGCTCAAAAAGTGTTTGGTAAGTCATAAAAGTTGCTTGCTGAAATTTTTTTCATTTCATTTCTTTATTTTTATATATATATATTTCTGTAAATTCACAATTATTGTTGTTTGTTGATCACTCATGGTGTGGCGGTGGTGGATTGTATTGATGTTGATCCAGTGGCTGTGTTTATTGAGTGGAATCCAGTCATGTATACATTATAATAATCATTATAACTTGGTTTGTTTGTTTCACATTGGCCTGAATCATTTTTTTATTCATAAATTTTGTAAATGGGACTAACCTAACTCTAAGACTAAGTTAGTTAAAGTTAGTGTAGTCGTTCTGTTCTGAGATAGTCAGCTGACGACAGAGTAGTAGTGTAATACTTACTCCATTTGCCTGAGTCTTACTAGACCTAGTAAAGTGAGGACGATAATAATTTACATGAATGACACTGTGACCGTCTGTCTGATCACCAGGAACCCTGTTTGTGTACGAGTTAAAAAAAAGAACAAACGGTACTTGGTACTTGCCGGCATGATCACCGCTTCATAGATTTGAATGCTCAGGTAATGTGGCACTCTGTTTGTATGTAATCCGTTCCAAGTTCAGGATACCGGTTTCACCACCATGGTGAGAGTCAGGGTTTGCAAGCCAGTGGGACAGAGTAGTTCGGCCTGTGGTACCTGTACCTACTCTGTAGGCTTCTACAAAGAATTTAGAGGCTCCCAAGCAAACCAATGCCAGATGGTGATGGAATTCATTTAGTTAATGGACCAGATTGGAGGAGAAAATGTATCGCTACAGTCACATGGGCTGCTACTACTATCTATCAAGTTAGGCTTCCAAACCATCAATTGAAATCCATTTCTTTTGATTCTGACCATGTATGTTTGATGGTAGAATATACATATTTTTGTGCGTTTGAGCAGATAGGGTTCTCTCAAATAATCAAAATTAACGATCTTGTGATGTGCTTTCCAAGAGGACAATGAGTCATCACCTAAGCTACGTGATGATTTGGTTCCATATGTATGTCATTGTAGATCTAAACTGATGCGAACTTTTACAATATCTTACCCAATTCGGTCTAAAGGGCATAATGACTAGGAAGGTTTGGCTCACCTTGATCCCTGATGATATTAACATATTTCTCATCTTTAGGGTATTTCCAGCAGCCTTTGCTGGAAAATCAAGTTGGTGGAGTCTAGCGTGTTGCAAAGTGGTTCAATGCATAGCTTTCTGGGACATCAATATCCGTTTAGTTTCATTTGATCCTTGCTCTTTGTTCATCAAGTAGCCTATATACTTGGGATTCAGCTATTTTTCGTTATTTTGTCATACATTTTTAGATTTCACAATGGTAGCAGGTTGTTCTTAATTTGAATAGCAGATTTCAATTTAATGCCCTAGCTCCATTCATATATGGTGGGGTCAGTAGAAGAATTATTTGTTTTTTTTGCTGATTGTTTGGATAGGAGTGAGAAACAAGGAAGAATTAATTATACCACACTTGCGCTGATATATGCAAATATGGTGGTGGTCTCTATTCATAGAATCCAAGTTGGTAATATTCATTCTGTGAGATTTGGAATCATGATCATGCACTCCGTACATTACTGGTGATGGTAGCCATCTTCAAGCCATTGCTATGGATATCAGATTCAAGATTCAGCTCTATTTAAATTCACGGCTGAAAATTATCGTGGTGTCTCGTTCCTCTTGCTCCATGTAATGCAATACCTCTGATGCCGTTACTAAAAAAGACCCATGAACCACAAAATTTTCATATCTTCACTTTTGGTTGAAAGTCCTACAGACAGACCATTGTATATGCTGCAAATATGTTGCTGCCAGGTGGCTTGGAATCTATAGCATTGATATGATTTCTAACCAAAATGCCCAAGTTTAGCTGATTGCTAGTCGACACTGTTGCTGATGTGATTCAGTCCATGTGCTCACGAAGTAAGGATATATCAGGTCGACTGGCACAGATTAATTACTTGTCTCATGATCTCGCTGGTCTCAGATTTGGTATGCATGTCATGATTATTTTCAACTAAAAGCTAGTGGTGTCTCACCATGAAGCCAGGAGTTGCCAGTTCAGTAACCTTAGACATGGTCAAAAGATTCTGTCAATACATAAGGCTTAACTACGTTGGTACCCTACACTCCTCAAGTGAATTCTGAAAGAACAGCCACGTTTGAGTTGTAGTCTGGGTTATCGTTTCGTTATAACTTTTTTAAAGTCATTATAATCTAATTTCTTAAAAATAGATGTTGGAGGTTTTATGCTCAATTGTTTCTCTTCATGTGCAAACTATTTAAATATTCTCAGCAAAGGACTCCCTCTAAGCACAAGACCTGAGTACTTTGAAAGAAGGGGATATCACCGCAATGTCTTGCTAATTTTAGCGATTGAGATCACCCAGGTTTTGCCACCTTGTAGCAGAGGCAAAATTTTCTATGTTTGCTACAGTGAGCATACTAGCTGCATTGCGTATGATGTGTAATATTGCCCTGGGAGTCTGTCAAGACTTTTATTTGAGTGGATTAGACTGTATGTCGGCATCTGTGTTTTGATTTGAGACTAGATTTTTATAGATTTCTTTGTATGAAATTATTTGAACAATCAATGAATAAGGGAGCCTACTTCACTTTGAACATTGTGTACTTTCTCGTGTCTCTTTATGGCTGAGATCTTGTAATTCTATTGTTTTGCCACTTTGTGAGTTGCCTTGTAATCTTAAATCCTCAAGACTCATGAAGTGATGATTAATTTTTATTTCACTGACCATAAAAGTGTGGATGATAGTATTTGACAGTTTGAATGCCAGCCATTTCTATTATTCAGCAGATATATTTGTGTGGATGCACAATTATGAGTATCATTTATGATTTGCCTCAATTTCATAACATCAGCAAATGGACAGGTTGCTACTAGATCAAGTTGAATTCAACTGCCTGCATTCCAGTTGCTCCATGCCACTGGTCAAGCCGCAGGTGACCAGTGGACCAGCAGCAACTCCCAATGGTCTAGGTTGCTACTGACCAACAGTCACTTGATGCCCCGACCTTCTGGCCCCACCGGTCACACATCTGGATTATGACATTAATAAATCATTTATCATATTTCCAATAGTGTCGGTGACATTTGAAGTGGCCTACATGAGTCATCAATCTTATGGAAGAAGCACACTCTACCCTTTTGTCTGTCAGATTTTGCTAACATTGTTCAGCGTGTAATTTGAAAGTTAATGATCAGTTAGAGCTTACAGACTGTCTGCAGCATTATCAACGGTTACTGTTGGTCGGTTGGAGACATGCTTGTATTTAAGGTATGCAACATACAGTCAGGGTGTATGCAGTTTCCTGGTTCCGTGCTGTCTGGATCTGATGATCAATCAGCACCATATCACTGTATTAATGTAGTGATTATGAACAGCAGTTCTCAAACGCATTTCATTTAAGCATTTCATTTGGCGCTGTGCAAGATAATGCCCTGAATTTATGTCCTATGTGCACTGTTGAGCACTTTGGATACAAATTGTACCCAATTAAAGAACTACAGTGCTTTCTTCCAAGCTTGGGTACTCTACACTTTTTGGTGAGAGACTGTTGGGGGTACTAGGTGTTGTCCCACATACAACCCCCAACATGCATCTTGAGCGCAAAAGCTATCCACACTGATACTCATTAGTGGCACTTAATGATGTTTCATTAGTGATTCTGTGATCTATTTGAGCTAGTTTTTGGGAGTTTTTTTTAGAGATTGTAGCTCATGATTTCATTGTTTGACTCTTCGTTCATTGTTGATTGCTTAGGGTGGTGTCAGGGTATTCCACCCTAAACTGTTCGCTGACCACAATTTCATCCTCAATGTCTGTCTGATTTTCATATCTGCACAGCTGGACTATTGTTTTAATATCTTTATCTTGACTGTCAGGGTTTGGTTATTGCCACCAGGTCTTGCCCTGTGTTTATGAGTTGACCTTGCCCTTTGTGAGCTCGCTTCAGTTTAAGACTAGGCCGCTGTCACATTTAGACAGGCTTACATAATGTCACGGCATACTCTTGATGCTCTGAGATGAGCACCTAGAAAAAGTTTGTCGGCCTGGAATGATTTAATTTCCTCTCGACATCGTGTGAGGTTTGTCGCTCAAAATCACCTGAAGACGTGATTAGGGAATTACTCAATGGGCTGCAGGAATTTCATTTCCTTGCAAAGCATGGCTTTTGTTTAGACGGCTGAGCGTTTTGTGTTGGCTTGAGGCTAGACACTACACCTGGGACCTTAATACTTCCAGATTTAGCTGCCAGTAGCTGCCAAGAATAAGACCAGTGTGTGTGACCTGATCTGAAAGTGACCTAGACATGTTTTATGGATAGTGTTGGTTTGCCACAAGTCTGGTTATTGCGGTGATCAACTAATTGGCCCACTTTCTTCTTGTTCCTGTTGTTGAGAAAAGGCAATGTTCTGCTGGAACTTCATAGGACTTCTTGGTTTCATGGAGATCTAGCTGCCCGTAGCATCTTGATTTTTTGTTGTTTCTCTACGACTGCACTTCGCTGAGTTTGTGCTCATCACCTTGCTTCCTTTGTACAGGAGCTCATTATAAGCTTTTTATTTGATAACCATCTCACATTATAATCCCTTACTTCAATGGCTTTGTCATAAAGAGTTTTAACTTTGGCTGCAGGCTATCACTCATTCTTTTTAGCTCGGTGCAAAACGATAAATTTACACCATTAGCCAACTATGTCACTGTTTGGTGCAATAAAAAGCTTCAGTTTACAAATGGATTTTAGAGTTGGAAGTATTTCAACGCTATTTGATGCTGTCCTCTTTGGCATTCTGCAAATAGTCTGATTTGTTCTGTAAAGGGATTCTGTGTAGCTAGTTTAGTTTAGTCTAGTTGATTGTTCTGACAGATTTGAGTATTGACAGATTATTCTTGCAGGCTTTTAAATTTGTCATTTTTTGCCTTTTTAATCTGATATGCCAAGGATTGGTGGACTGCAGCTGTTTGTGATTCACCATTAACCGAGTTGCAGGATCAGTAAGCTCTTCTATTGTTGACAGCTCTGTTGAATAGGGAGGGGGAAGACCATCCATTGACCACGCACAAGTCAGCTAGGCCCTTCCAGATCTTGCAGCATTGATAATCATGAGCTGCGGTTCGTGGTGTGGATGATGGTGATTACTACCGTATCACCCCTATAGCTTGTTTGAGGAGGACACATTATCATCTAAAAGAATATATAAATCTTTTGGCGGAAAAGTTCTGTGTTGACTGTAAACAAAGTTGGAACATTTAATACTATTAAGACTTACAGTTGTAATTTCATTTTCTCACTGCACAAACCACAGAACAACAGTCCCAGCAAATCATCACCCTCTTGGTCTTTCAATTAGACAAGACCGCTCCCAAATCGTTCACTCAGAATGCGGATAGTTCCATCAATGAGTGAACGATGCTTGAACGAGACCCTAGCAGCTATCACTCACTCATTGCGTGAGCAATCTGACTGCAACTATGGCTTTTTTTAATTTAAAGACCCCTGGTAATATGATTTAGGCTGTGACTACACACGCCGTATTTTCCATCGGGCACTTTCAGTACGATCAGTGGCACTTTCAGTACGATAAGGATTGGGCAGCTAATTTCATGTTTCCTAATGCTATGGAAAATAGGGCATGTGTAGCCAGACTTTTAAGCTAGGCTGGTAGTATAAAACTTATTTTCGTTTCTCCAACAGGCTGAGGTTATAAGGTCAGAGTTTTGAGGCAGCAGCAGCACTTGAAGAGGCAGCAGCAGGATGAGTACCGGACTGTCCAGTCTCAACTCTCTCTTCTCCTTCACATCTCCAGCTGTTAAGAAACTCCTCGGCTGGAAGCAGGGAGACGAGGAGGAGAAATGGGCGGAGAAAGCTGTCGACTCGCTCGTCAAAAAGCTTAAAAAAGAAAAAGGTAAGTGAGGAAGTATGTCTAGTCACAGAGTTATATAGTAGACTATATTCTATTTCTAATATATTCTGTTTAACACATAGAGTGTTTACATAGTCTATTATATAAACTCAAATAAAAAATGGACATGAGTTTATATAATAGAGTGTAATAATAATTCTATGTGTTTGATAGATGGACGTTGTAATCGTTTGAACGTTAGATAATCCCATTGCTTTAGTTATCAGCGCTGTTGCAAGGTCACACCCTGGCTATGAAATTTTTTGCAAGAAGGCTTATAATGTTCAATCTATGCTACGTCAAATTTCAGTATGCCTGTTTTATTTTGGGAGTTATCTCCATACCACGTAGCTAGTTCATTGGCTAGGTCCTACATTATACCATGATATATTGGCCGGGGCGGAGAGCTTGTCCCCCTTCTCTAGAATATGAGTTCGGAGGTGAGCTGAATGGTTAACAGGCTGTTGTTCAATGCAATGAATTATTGTTTCAGAATGTTTATGTGGGTGCATTGACCCCTTTAAGACTAGATGGAGCGGGTCTAGTCGGTCTAGCCCGTCTTGTAGACGAATTCGTGTCATGGCCTACCCTGACCAGTAGCTATTTCTTGATCCGTGTAGATGGTGTGGTGGTACCAATATCTACACAACACCATTAATTATGTAATCCTTAAGCCCACATGTTTAAAGACCACCCAAAGACCGAAGCATGTTATAATCAGGCAGTTAGTTACTTGGGCTATGATAAAATATTGTCAGATATTCAATGATTTTCAAAAATTCAATGCTGTACATGACATGGATTATTGATGGTAAATCCCATTCTCTGCATAATGATGTCACAGTTACCAGGAAGTGCAATACAAGAAACAAGCACTTCCAAGAGACTGACATCATAATGCAGAGAATGAGAGTTACCCTCCATTAAAGGAGGCACTTTTTCCACCATTAATATTCATGCCAAGTAGGCCATTGAATTTTTTACCAAGCAAATCTGTCAAAACTTTATCATAAGTAACTGCCTGACTATAACATGCCTTGGTCTTTGGGTAGCCTTTAATTATTACAAGTATTTCACATATTTCATTTATTTTAGGTGCATTGGAGGATTTGGAGAAGGCTCTGAGTCGACCAGGAGAGCCCAGTAAATGTGTGTGTATACCTCGATCACTAGATGGAAGGCTTCAGGTTAGTGCATATACGAAATGGACCTATATAATCTCCCCTTAAAAAGTGGCAATATGGTTTTTTTTCTGATGTTTTTTTTATGATTAGGAATAGTCATTTTCCTCCATAGACATAATATGTTTATGTTTTCCTCATACTCTCTGTGAAAGTTGCACTAAATGTCTATGATGAGGAAATGTGTGTCTACTGGAACTTGCTGGGGATAATCACTGTTTATGAAAAGAAAATTCATGCCACATGCGATGCATCTTTCGCAAGTTTGCTTCTTTATACTTGAAATAAACAAGACTAAGGGTAAAATTTCGGCCGCTGCACAACATGTGGAAAATACTTACTGTGTGTAGATTCTTGGGATTCAGCAGCTTGTCTGAGCATGATTCTCATGGTGAATTATCTCTGTATTGAAATGCCATCCTATTTTGTTGACTGGAAGTTCAGGTAGTAGCATTAATGTATATTGCTAGATCAAGCTTGATCAAATTTGCCTGCATTTGGAGTTTCCCCCTATGCAGGCAAATTGGATCGAAGTTGATGTTGTGTATTGCAGCTGGGTGTCTCATTAAAAAGACTTACAACATGCCAACAAGACGTCTTGTCATTTGTATATTACATTGCAGTTCACTTAATTCAAACCTCTGGAGCAACAAAAATTTCTTCTAATTAAAGATAGTCTGAATTAAGTGACATTAGAATGCATTGAGATCCTGCCTGAATGGACCAATTTTCCTTGTCTGAATTAACAGGAGTTTTGCATTATTAATTCTGAATTAACCAGCTTACACTGTATATAATTATATGACATATTCTCTTTTATATTGTCAGGTATCTCATCGTAAAGGCTTACCCCATGTGATATACTGTCGAGTATGGAGATGGCCCGACTTACAGTCTCACCACGAGCTCAAACCGTTAGAGTGCTGTAAATTCTCTTTCAATAACAAGGAGAATAAGAGCGTCTGTATAAACCCCTACCACTACAAGAGGGTAGAGAGTCCAGGTAAGTCCTCGACATCGCAATGGGGATACAGTGTACTGTTCTAGACATCACAATGGGGATATGGTGTACTGTTCTAGACATCACAATGGGGATATAGTGTACTGGCCTAGACATCACAATGGGGATATAGTGTACTGTTCTAGACATCGCGATGGGGCTATAGGGTTCTGTTCTAGAGATCACAATGGGGATACAATGTACTGTTCTGGCCATCGCAATACGGATACTGTGTAATTTTCTAGACATTGCAATACGGATATAGTGTACTGTTCTAGACATACAAACTCCTGTTCGATTTCAAATTGGAGGGTGTAACCAGGAAGTGGTCCTTGATGTCGCAACGGGGATATAATTTACCAGCTTAATTCAACCAAAACTTCTGATAAATTCCAAATTGGAGGTTAGAGTGTCCAAGAAGTTAAAGACTTGGAGTGTCCAGGTAGTGGTCCTTGGTGTCTCAATAACGATGTCAGTGTACTCACACATTGACATTGAGACTACACTATTTACATGTCAATTTCTGATCATTATAGTCACTTTAATATTAGTACCTAACGTGTACCCACCCCTATTTGTTAAAATTGAACACGTGCCTTTACACCAAATTTCTCGTGATGGTACTCCTACTAAATGATTTACTTCACCCTCTATCGATCAGAGATATACATACACGTACATACATATCACGTCATCAGTGTAGTCTTCTCGGCTTAATTCCGAACTCTTGTAAAATTAACACGAGAGGGTGCAGAGCCCAGGCATACCAAGCCAAACATGAGTGAAATATTCACGGGTCTGAATGGAGCAACCTGTCCAAGAAATTGTCAAATTGAATCGATAGATTGTTTCAAGCATGTTTAGCACTGCAGTGGTAGTTTTTCATTGACATATTAAAACCGTCATGAATAAGTTAAAAATTCATTCAATTTGGATCACCTCAACATATGGGACCCTGTTGAATCATGACTTGCTCAACTCACAAAAATGCTGTTTGTGTTTATATGATGTATACATGTATAGGCCTATATACAACATGTATGTAGACATGAGATGCATACAATGTGTATCCATTTAAAATGCAGTATTTGTCTTCAGTGTGTATATACATGTAAATATATATATACATATGAGTCAGCAATTGAGGTTACCTCCGCTGTCGTAGGATGACTGGTTTGTGTACTTTTAAACTAAAGGGTCCTGACAGTCAATTGATCAGTACAAAAAAAAATCTGGCAAATATATACTGTCAGGGCAAGGAGTTAAAGTCTGTAACTCCTTGGGCAGGGAAAATTTACATGTCTATGGGGAGTTTACAAAAAAAAGTTTTTTCGTTTAGGGAACCATGTTTCCTCCCGCTGTTACAGGATGACTGATTGATGTGTACTTTTAAAATTTGTGTTAGTCAACAGTGCAATACGGATCTCCTTACTAGCTAGTGGCAGTTTAACAAAACAAAATTCAAACTGTTTGGTTTTTTTTCTGATCAGGAAGTATATGACTATTTGTTGTTACTTTTCGCTGTCAGGCCGGGCCTGTTTTTGAGATAAGCATGGTGCTATGACAAATCAACAAATCAACAGAAAATGTTGGAATATGAATTTTGTTTCGTTAATAATACACAACCTTACCTCCGTTTTACCTCCCCTTGGTCCGTGCCAGTGGCGGAGTCAATAATGTTGAGTTTTTGAAGAGTCTGAATCCAATTTTCCAGCCTGTTTGTCTAAGCTATAACAAATTAACCAAGGATTCTACAGTTGGCAACGAGGTGGTGGCATAAATGCTTTAAATATCAGTCTATACCTGTCAAATATTTTTGAATAAATGGCACATAAAATTAAATGTCAAACTCTGGTATCCTGTGTTTAATTGGTCACAGATGAAGACAGCCTCCACTTGAGAAAAATACCAAACTTTGCTGGTACTGACAGAAATAATTAAATGTTAAATTCGCAGACTGTTATGCTCCTATGCTCAAGCCATACAGCCAGTGGGTATTTCATGTGATTTCCTGGAATGTCTTACAAATTCAGTTATTTCTTGGAAGATTGACCAATTTGAGTTGCATATCCCTGTATTGACTGAACCATATCCTCGATTTGCAATTTGCCAAAGCAAAATTTTGATGTTCTATATTTTATCATGTTGGGACTTGTTAACATAGACCATATAATATCCTATTTGGATGTCGTGGAAGATTGCCGCAAAAATAAAGAATTTTGTGGTGAATTAACGTCAGCTAGCCTCAATTTTCACTAGCTATGGTTGGAGTTTATAATACTATGTAAGATAGCCATAAATTTCGCTATTTCAAGCCTCTGAAATGGCTAACCTCCTGCATTTTTATTGTTTTCTTATCTAACATTATATCCTATACATTATTCACATAATTTATTGTACATTGTGGTTTTACCACTGGTGTTGTTTTATATTGTAGTTTTACCGCCAGTGTTGTTTATTGTAGTTTTGTCGCCGGTGTAGTTGTATATTATTGTAGCTTTACGGCAGGTGTTGATTATTTTTGTAGTTTTACCGCCGGTGTTGGTGCCTCGTTACTCAGAGTATCCAGCTAACCCACCACCACACTCACTACTACCATACCAACAGGTGCAGGAGCCATCTATGCCTCATAATGTCAGCTATCCACACGGCTTCCCACAGAGTCCAGCTACTGCTAACAGTCCAGGTCCGGCCAGCCCCAACAGTCAATACTCAAACTTACCAGGTATGTGGAACTTCACTATATCAGCCTTTAACTAAAGTTTGTCCATAAGGTTGCCTATAAGGTTGCCTCTAAGGTTGTCCATAACGTTGTCTATAACGTTGTCTATAACGTTGTCTATAACGTTGTCTATAAGGCTGCCTAATGCAGTATTTGAAAGCTTGCTGCATTCTCTAGGGGGTTTATTTATAGCCTCACACTCATCAGTTGCTTTCTAGTCTCTAGGATGTATGAGTAATTTAGGGAAACTTTTTAGCCAGCTCGATCCTTATACAGTTATCCATTATACTGGAGGATGAGACTAGAACAATTTTGCCAAGTTCAGTAAAACGTGGAACTAACATTATTAGTGGTTTTTCAATAATCAAAATGGCAAAATTTCATTCCAATGACAATTTTTATATTGCAGAGTACCAACACTTTAAGATCAAGAACTTGTTGTTAGCAATGATTCTCACTTACCTCTTGTTTTCTTTGCTTTTACAGCTGATTCCCCTCCACCTGGCTATCAGGTGATAGATGATAGATCTATGATAGGCTCTCCAGCCTCAGTCCCCTCACCACAGGCTAGCAGCAGTAACGGGGGCGGACCCCCAAACTCCAACGAGGATATGGATCATCAACAGACCGGCCCATCGGCCTCACAAGGAGCCGCCTCTCCAGGGCTACCATCGTCCGTCTCCTCAAATACGGTAAGTTAATAAAAAAGGCCACAATGTTGCGGATCGACTCTGTAATACGAGCCTCTCTGCACCGTACGGACAGTGCTAAAACCAGCCCAATTGAGCTATTTATATTTGCCCATGAAAGCTAATCTTTTTCCAGTGCAGGTGGGGCGACTTTTCAGTTTAAGAACTCAAAGACATTTGAATAAGTGCTGTTGCTACGGTTCCATGATAACCAACCTGAATTTATTGATGCCCGTAAGCAAAGCGTCAAATGTCAGCGCTTCTAAGACACTTACACACGGGGTGCTCTGCTATTCTCCTGTAATATATATGAGCTAATTTTGTGATTTTCACGGCGCGGTGGTTAAGATTACTCTTTACAGATAAGACAATTGTTGAAACAAGACCTTTACAAACATATATATGTATATGCTTTTTTTTGCATAAATATCATTCGTTTGTAATGTTTTGGAGAATAAGCCAAAAATAAAAAGCTCTGAAAAAACAAAGCAATAATTAGTCAAACAAAAGTGAAGCATGACAATTTAGACTGCGTTTTGAAAACATTTAACATTCAATGATGAACGAGCATGTATTGGTATGTCATTGAAAGTGGAAGCAATGATATTGTCTAGCATGATACAGTTAGTTGTGTGGATATGTGAAGTTCATTGCCTCTCCCTTTATGTATATACAAGGGCGGTAGCATATATCTGCCCGACTATATTACCAAAGATGGAGTTGTTTGCTCTTTGAATGTTACAACCTTAGGGAGGATAACTCCAAGATACAATGGTGAACTCTTATGTGAACATTTTATTTAATTTTTAATCATTATCATTATTTTAATCATGCTGACAGTTGTTTACTTTATGTTGACAGGAAGTACAACCTGTGAGCTACCAGGAGCCGATACATTGGTGTTCTATAGTCTATTATGAGCTCAATAACCGCGTGGGAGAACTATACCAGGTACAGTGACTGATCTGTTTAATTGATTATTGATTAATTCCTTTTTTTTGTATTTCTTTTGGAACTCCGTTAGGAAAGTTTGATTATTTCAAAGTCTAGTGCTGTATCAGCGCACAACTCTACCACATCAGTTAAAAATATATATATATTTTCAGTGTCAGAACATGGTACAATAGTATATAACTTAGTCCATTAACCTTTACAGTAAGGTTCCCTAAAATAGATACAAGTGGTAGCGTATTGTGGACAAGATTTCCATTTGAAATGATAGTTGCCAATAAAAAGTGTCAAAGAAAGGTCCCGGTCTCAATATTATGAAGACTACCAATCAACTCTGTCAATGTTGAGAATGAGCAAAGCATAACAAACACATCTCGGAAAAAGCATCCTTATATGCACATCTCTTGACTTATACATATTCAGACTTGTTATGTGAACTATACATGTACCTTTTTGCTGTGGCACAGATTTAATATGATACACTAATGGCGGGGAATGTTCATTGTGAGAAGAGTTATCTTTCGTTTTTGCCAATGGAAATTAAGTTAAGATGTTGTTATTTGTGAAATTATTCAAATCTTTCAATGAAGACGTGCAGATGGACAACACGTTGATATCGATACTACATTATTATCATGTGTATCTATGATCGTTAGAGTCTATTCAGTGTGAGTACCTAACATGTACCTGCACCTAATTAATAGAAGGTCATCACACCAAATTCCTTGTAATGGTTCTCATGCTAAGTGAATAAGATCACTCTCTATCGCTCTGAGATATACATGCAGTATTATATCACTGCTCAGTGCGCTGATTAATTATGTCCCTCTATTTTAATTTCTTTTGGCACTCTACGGACAAAATATCCATTAGAAATGGTAGTTGCCAATAAAAATGATCAAGAAAAGTTCCCGTTCCCAATATTAATAACTCTCCCGATCAACTCTGGAAATATCAGGAATGAGCAAAGCATTACAAACACAAAAATTCCATCCCTTGACTTTTAAACAAATTCATCCTTGTTTTGTGAACTATGCATGCACCTTTTCGCTGTTTAGCACATATTTGATAAGACTCCCAACAGGCTGAGAACGATCACAATGAAAGGAGCTATTTTTCAATTTTCCCCATTATTCAAATCCTCCAATGAAGACTTGACATGCAAATGGACAACACACTGACATCCCGACTACACTATTATCATGTGTATCTCTGATCGTTAGAGTCAATTTATTATGAGTGCCTCGCATGTATCCATCCTTAATTAGTACAACTGAACTCGGGTCGTCACACCGAATTCCTTGTAATGGTACTCGCGCTAAGTGAAATAATTCACTTGCTAATGATCAGAGATATACATGTATGTACATGCAATAGTATATCAAGTGAACTTGAGACGCAGTGATGGACAAGCTTATTTCACCGTTAATACAGTGCAGTTCACTTAATTCAAACCTCTGGGGACCACCAAAATTTGTTCTAATTAAGCAAGTAAGAATTATGTGAAATTAGAATGCATTGAGATCTGGCTGAAGGGACCAAATTTCCTTGTATGAACTAACAGGAATTTTGAATTATCAAGTTTAAATTAACCAGTTTACACTGAATATTCGTTTTAGGCGCGCAGTAACTCGGTGACCATAGATGGGTTCACAGACCCAAGTAACAACAGCAGGTTCTGTCTGGGTCTGCTCAGTAACGTCAACAGAAACTCAACTATAGAGAATACACGACGTCATATAGGCAGAGGTTAGTTAGCTTGTGGTTTATTGTCACTAGTATTGGTTGGAGGCGCCACCTCACCTCCCTCTTATCAATGACTTTGTCAGCCTTCACTAAATTCGTTTTCGTGCTATACACTTAGACCCAGGATTCAGTATCAATAGATATAGTTCTGGCATATGCAATCCGAGTTAGATTGTGAGCTAATTCACAATTTGAAAAAGTTACCACTATAAACTCTTAACCCAAATTATATACAAATTTAACGATGCCTCACACAAAGTGTATTCTCCTGAGATTCACATATACACTTTGCTGACTTTGTGATTATTTAGTTCCGGCGAAGGTACTGTCAATGTAATGGATTTTACATGTTATCAATAATGTTGTGATGTGATGTTTGTTTTGGAAGTTGAGCTTCTTTGCAGTTGTCCTTCCATGAAACTCTAATGTATTACAATGGTATTAAATTGCCAATTGGAAAAAACTAAATCCAATCCTCTTTTTTATGGCGTCCCATAAGGAAGAGAACACATAGTTTCAGAGTTTTTGCCTCAAATCCGATTCAAAATACGTCATAAAAATATTCAATCACTGTTATGAACTCGCATGACACAAAGTTGTTGTCAATGTTGATGTTGTTTTGCCATGCATGCAGTGGGGTTGTGTCAGGAGTTGTCCCTCATTATAAGTGGCGCTGAACAGATGGAACCATGAATTTGCAATTTTTTTATATATTCTATCATTGGAGCAGATCCCAAATTTTGGCCTGGCAAATTTTGAGAAGTTATGGTCTCATCTGTAAATGATCAAGGGGGATTACTCCGAAAAGCAACCCCATACTGTAATAATTACTAGAACTAACCACACTGATATGGAGATTACACTATTAACATGTGTATCTCTGATCGTTAGAGTCAATTGAGTAGCAGTACCCAACATGTACCCACCCCTAATGGAAAAGAATTGAACATGATTCGTCACACCGAATTCCTTGTGATGGTACTACTACTAAGTGAATTAATTAACCCTCTATTGATCAGAGATATACATGCAATAGTATATCACATGATCAGTGTGAGAACTAACTGTTTGTTTTACGCAATCCTCGATTATAAAAACTTATATTATCTCCCCCTGATGGAATGTTACTTTATGTTATTGTTAATGTTTGTCTATTGTTATTGTTAATGTTTGTTTGCTCGTTGTTATTGTTGATGTTTGTTTGCTCGTTGTTACAGGAGCACAGCTGTATTACGTAGGAGGAGAGGTTTACGCTGAGTGTCTAAGTGATACCAGTATATTCATACAAAGTAGAAACTGTAATTATCATCATAACTTTCACCCAACAACAGTCTGTAAAATACCACCAGGTACGTTCACCTACTACTGTCCATCTGCGCACCAATCCATTCAGCTCGGCGGTTATTTTTTACACCTTAGCGGTATAATAAATTCAAATGGGAATGAGTTCCTAAAGGTGAGTTTACACTAGGACGTTTTTTGTTGTTTTAAGCAATGCTGACGATTTTTGGACAGTATCGGAGAGTGTCTTACCATCGCAATGTTTTTGATTATGGAAAATATGAGAATATCAGAAAGAGAAGACAACTTTCTCAGAAATGCTGGTGATTTTTAAAGACTTTGTTTGAGGCTGCTCTTTTGTATCACATCTTATTCTCCATATTTTATTCTATCATGTGAGCGATTTTCAGCTTTAGAATCCAAATATTGAGGAAGTTATGGCCTCTCAAACTTCCAGGGTGATTGCCTTCAATCGGCATTGGGAATAAGCGGATGTTTCCCCTGGGGTATGTCACAACCATAGACATGTGACATAGACATTATGAGTTATTAGTTAATACACTAATAATCACATAATAATTGATGATCAAAATTCAGACCTGGGTGGGAATCCTACCCGGGTCCCCATACCTATAGGCAACGACGCTACCATCACGCCACTTGGACCAACTAGGTTAGCTGGTTGTGACGTACCCTAGGGATTGCCGGCTGATTTTTACTGCCGATAAATTGCCGTCACCTTGGAAGTTTGAGAGGCCATAACTTCCTCAATATTTGGATTCTAAAGCTGAAAATCGCTCACATGATAGAATAAAATATGGAGAATAAGATGTGATACAAAAGAGCAGCCTAAAACAAAGTCTTTAAATAAATCAGAAAACACCCTAGTATGAACTTACCTTAAGATGAAAGCCACATATGCTTGAAAAAAAGGGGCGTGTCCTTTTTAGGAGATACAAACAGGTCATTTGGCCTTCTTTGTGGCAGTGTCCCTACGGTGCATAAATACTCATAGGCCAGAGTTAATCTCCGATCAATTCATATGGTGCTGTGCATGATTAAACTTGGCCTTAATGAATTCACATGTCGTGTATGATTGCGGATATACTGCATTGTGTACTTGTGTTTGTGATAATTTTTGTTGTGAGGATTGACCACGGCTTTTCTTATGAACCGTTTAGAATTTCATTATACATACGCGGTACCAAAGAACATCGCTTTGTGTTTAATCAGAAGTCTCCTATAACTTTATCTGGAACTGTGAAAGATCGAACAAAGTTTGCAACATTGTCATATTTTGTTTCTTCAACAGGTTGCAGTTTAAAGATATTTAACTATCAGGAGTTTGCCGCCCTCCTCGCTCGATCAGTAAATCATGGATTTGAGGCTGTCTATGAGCTCACAAAGATGTGTACCATCAGAATGAGCTTTGTCAAGGTGTGTACCAGGCTAGCGTCGAGTTAAAACTATTTGCATAAATTTGTCCCTCTCCCCTGGGATGCAATGTGTACCCACCTGTAACTTTAGAATTTGACTTCAGTCCGTCACACCAAATGGCAATTGTAATACTGCAGCTAAAACACACTATTTCAGAGCGTGTTGACCCATTTTTGATTTGGACAACTTCCGGCCATGATGGATAAGATAAATCTTTCTGTGCTTACTGAAATGTAAAGTAATGATTTGGAGTTAGTGTTAGCATGAAGCTGTGATAGCAAAAATCTCTATTTCAAGCCTGTGTGAAATGGGGCACTTTTCCTCTTACGAAACCACTTAAAGTTCTCTAGGACACCATGTACGTGACCAATTTTATAATACTTGAATCCAATTTTATTCCTATTAGAAAAATGAATATACTACCCCAGTAAATCACATATTGTGAGTTCATAAAGCAAATGAAAAATTAGGAAAATGAAAAAAATTGTGGAAAATAACATTTTAGTTCTTTCTTTTTTTGTTAATATATTAGCAAGGATCATAGTGGAACATAGTGGTCAGGTGGAGGCAATAAATCACTATGATCCACTATGATCCCAATTTTCATACTTTGCAGCAGTTTTACTGCAATTAGGTTCACAGGCTGTTTTATTGCATATGCCTTAATGACTTTTCAGCCTGAGATCTATCAAACCATACCAAACATGGCCTAGTAGGTCTGACACTAATATCTTAATTCTTTATCGAATGATTGTTGTTAGGGATGGGGAGCAGAGTACCACAGACAGGACGTTACCAGTACGCCATGTTGGATAGAGATACATCTAAACGGACCTTTACAGTGGTTAGATAAAGTACTAACAGAGATGGGACCATCAAACCTCGCCATAACAAGTGTATCATGATCTGATAGGACCAGTCACTCACCTACTGCTACTATAAGTTACTATGTAAGTTCTAGTAAACTAGTTCGGCTCTCACTCACTTACTTACTACTACTAGGCCTATAAGTTATAATGCGAATTACTAACCTCGCCATAACCAGTGTATCATGATATGATAGGACCAGTCACTCACCTACTGCTACTATAGGTTACTACATAAGTTCTAGTAAACTAGTTCGGCTCTCACTCACTTATTTACTGCTACTAGGCCTATTAGGTATAATGCAGATTACTAACCTCGCCATAACCAGTGTATCATGATCTGATAGGACCAGTCACTCACCTACTGCTACTATAAGTTACTATGTAAGTTCTAGTAATCTAGTTTGCCTCTCACTCACCTACTTACTACTACTAGGCCTATTAGGTATAATGCGAATTACTAACCTCGCCATAACCAGTGTATCATGATCTGATAGGACCAGTCACTCACCTACTGCTACTATAAGTTACTATGTAAGTTCTAGTAATCTAGTTTGCCTCTCACTCACCTACTAACTACTACTAGGCCTATTAGGTATAATGCGAATTACTAACCTCGCCATAACCAGTGTATCATGATCTGATAGGACCAGTCACTCACCTACAGCTACTATAAGTTACTATGTAAGTCCTAGTAATCTAGTTTGCCTCTCACTCACCTACTAACTACTACTAGGCCTATTAGGTATTATGCGAATTACTAACCTCGCCAAAACCAGTGTATCATGATCTGATAGGACCAGTCACTCACCTACTGCTACTATAAGTTACTATGTAAGTTCTAGTAATCTAGTTTGCCTCTCACTCACCTACTAACTACTACTAGGCCTATAAGATATAATGCGAATTACTAACCTCGCCATAACAAGTCTATCATGATCTGATTGGGCCAGTCACTCACCTACTGCTACTATAGGTTACTACGTAAGTTCTAGTAATCTAGTTTGCCTCTCACTCACTTACTACTAGGCCTATTAGGTATAATGCGAATTACTAACCTCGCCATAACCAGTGTATCATGATCTGATAGGGCCAGTCACTCACCTACTGCTACTATAAGTTACTATGTAAGTTCTAGTAAGCCAGTTCGTCACTCACTTACTTACTACTACTCGGCCTATATGTTAATATGTGAGTTACTAACCTCGCCATAACCAGTGTATCATGATCTGATAGAGCCAGTCACTCACCTACTGCTACTATAAGTCACTATGTAAGTTCTAGTAAACTAGTTCGCCTCTCACTCACTTGCTTACTATTACTAGGCCAATATGTAACTATGTTAGCTACTAACCTCGCCATAACCATTATATCATGATCTGATGGGACCAGTCACTCATTAACTGCTACTTTAAGTTACTATGTAAGTTCAAAATCTATCAGTGTCTCATGAATAAAGTTCGCCTCTCACTCACTTACTTACTACTACTAGGCCTATATGTTAAAATGCGAATTACTAACCTCGCCATAACCATTGTATCATGATCTGATTGGGCCAGTCACTCACCTTCTGCTACTATAAGCAACTATGTAAGTTCTAGTGAGCCAGTTCGCCACTCACTTACTTACTACTACTAGGCCTATACGGTAATATGTGAGTTACTAACCTTGCCATAACAAGTGTATCATGATCAGATTGGGCCAGTCACTCACCTACTGCTACTATAAGGTACTATGTAAGTTCTAGTAAACTAGTTCGCCTCTCACTCACTTGCTTACTATTACTAGGCCAATATGTAACTATGTGAGCTACTTACCTCGCCATAACCATTGTATCATGATCTGATGGGGCCAGTCACTCATTAACTGCTACTTTAAGTTACTATGTAAGTTCAAAGTCTGTAAGTGTCTCATGAAATAAGTTCGCCTCTCACTTACCTACTTACTACTACTAGGCCTATTAGTTATAATGCGAATTACTAACCTCGCCATAACCATTATATCATGATCTGATGGGGCCAGTCACTAACTTACTGCTACTTTAAGTTACTATGTAAGTTCAAAATCTATCAGTATCTCATGAAATTAATTCGCCTCTCACTCACCTACTAACTACTACTAGGCCGATTAGTTATAATGTGAATTACTAACCACGCCATGACAAGTGTATCATGATATGATAGGACCAGTCACTCACCTACTGCTTCTATAAGTAACTATGTAAGTTCTAGTAAGCCAGTTCGTCACTCACTTACTTACTACTACTCAGCCTATATTTTAATATGTGAGTTACTAACCTCGCCATAACCAGTGTATCATGATCTGATAGAGCCAGTCACTCACCTACTGCTACTATAAGTCACTATGTAAGTTCTAGTAAACTAGTTCGCCTCTCACTCACTTGCTTACTATTACTAGGCCAATATGTAACTATGTTAGCTACTAACCTCGCCATAACCATTATATCATGATCTGATGGGACCAGTCACTCATTAACTGCTACTTTAAGTTACTATGTAAGTTCAAAATCTATCAGTGTCTCATGAATAAAGTTCGCCTCTCACTCACTTACTTACTACTACTAGGCCTATATGTTAAAATGCGAATTACTAACCTCGCCATAACCATTGTATCATGATCTGATTGGGCCAGTCACTCACCTTCTGCTACTATAAGCAACTATGTAAGTTCTAGTGAGCCAGTTCGCCACTCACTTACTTACTACTACTAGGCCTATACGGTAATATGTGAGTTACTAACCTCGCCATAACCAGTGTATCATGATCTGATAGAGCCAGTCACTCACCTACTGCTACTATAAGGTACTATGTAAGTTCTAGTAAACTAGTTCGCCTCTCACTCACTTGCTTACTATTACTAGGCCAATATGTAACTATGTGAGCTACTTACCTCGCCATAACCATTGTATCATGATCTGATGGGGCCAGTCACTCATTAACTGCTACTTTAAGTTACTATGTAAGTTCAAAGTCTGTCAGTGTCTCATGAAATAAGTTCGCCTCTCACTTACCTACTTACTACTACTAGGCCTATTAGTTATAATGCGAATTACTAACCTCGCCATAACCATTATATCATGATCTGATGGGGCCAGTCACTAACTTACTGCTACTTTAAGTTACTATGTAAGTTCAAAATCTATCAGTATCTCATGAAATTAATTCGCCTCTCACTCACCTACTAACTACTACTAGGCCGATTAGTTATAATGTGAATTGCTAACCACGCCATAACAAGTGTATCATGATATGATAGGACCAGTCACTCACCTACTGCTTCTATAAGTAACTATGTAAGTTCTAGTAAGCCAGTTCGTCACTCACTTACTTACTACTACTCAGCCTATATGTTAATATGTGAGTTACTAACCTCGCCATAACCAGTGTATCATGATCTGATAGAGCCAGTCACTCACCTACTGCTACTATAAGTCACTATGTAAGTTCTAGTAAACTAGTTCGCCTCTCACTCACTTGCTTACTATTACTAGGCCAATATGTAACTATGTTAGCTACTAACCTCGCCATAACCATTATATCATGATCTGATGGGACCAGTCACTCATTAACTGCTACTTTAAGTTACTATGTAAGTTCAAAATCTATCAGTGTCTCATGAATAAAGTTCGCCTCTCACTCACTTACTTACTGCTACTAGGCCTATATGTTAAAATGCGAATTACTAACCTCGCCATAACCATTGTATCATGATCTGATTGGGCCAGTCACTCACCTTCTGCTACTATAAGCAACTATGTAAGTTCTAGTGAGCCAGTTCGCCACTCACTTACTTACTACTACTAGGCCTATACGGTAATATGTGAGTTACTAACCTTGCCATAACAAGTGTATCATGATCAGATTGGGCCAGTCACTCACCTACTGCTACTATAAGGTACTATGTAAGTTCTAGTAAACTAGTTCGCCTCTCACTCACTTGCTTACTATTACTAGGCCAATATGTAACTATGTGAGCTACTTACCTCGCCATAACCATTGTATCATGATCTGATGGGGCCAGTCACTCATTAACTGCTACTTTAAGTTACTATGTAAGTTCAAAGTCTGTCAGTGTCTCATGAAATAAGTTCGCCTCTCACTTACCTACTTACTACTACTAGGCCTATTAGTTATAATGCGAATTACTAACCTCGCCATAACCATTATATCATGATCTGATGGGGCCAGTCACTAACTTACTGCTACTTTAAGTTACTATGTAAGTTCAAAATCTATCAGTATCTCATGAAATTAATTCGCCTCTCACTCACCTACTAACTACTACTAGGCCGATTAGTTATAATGCAAATTACTAACCTCGCCATAACATGTGTATCATGATATGATAGGACCAGTCACTCACCTACTGCTACTATAAGTTACTATTTAAGTTCTAGTTAACTAGTTTGCCTCTCACTCACTTACTACTACTAGGCCTATATGTTATAATGCAATAACTAACCTTTCCATAACCAGTGTATCATGATCTGATTGGGCCAGTCACTCACCTTCTGCTACTATAAGCAACTATGTAAGTTCTAGTGAGCCAGTTCGCCACTCACTTACTTACTACTACTAGGCCTATACGGTAATATGTGAGTTACTAACCTTGCCATAACAAGTGTATCATGATCAGATTGGGCCAGTCACTCACCTACTGCTACTATAAGGTACTATGTAAGTTCTAGTAAACTAGTTCGCCTCTCACTCACTTGCTTACTATTACTAGGCCAATATGTAACTATGTGAGCTACTTACCTCGCCATAACCATTGTATCATGATCTGATGGGGCCAGTCACTCATTAACTGCTACTTTAAGTTACTATGTAAGTTCAAAGTCTGTCAGTGTCTCATGAAATAAGTTCGCCTCTCACTTACCTACTTACTACTACTAGGCCTATTAGTTATAATGCGAATTACTAACCTCGCCATAACCATTATATCATGATCTGATGGGGCCAGTCACTAACTTACTGCTACTTTAAGTTACTATGTAAGTTCAAAATCTATCAGTATCTCATGAAATTAATTCGCCTCTCACTCACCTACTAACTACTACTAGGCCGATTAGTTATAATGCAAATTACTAACCTCGCCATAACATGTGTATCATGATATGATAGGACCAGTCACTCACCTACTGCTACTATAAGTTACTATTTAAGTTCTAGTTAACTAGTTTGCCTCTCACTCACTTACTACTACTAGGCCTATATGTTATAATGCAATAACTAACCTTTCCATAACCAGTGTATCATGATCTGATTGGGCCAGTCACTCACCTACTGCCACTATAGGTTACCATATAAGTTCTAGTAAACTAGTTCGGCTCTCACTCACTTACTTACTACTACTAGGCCTTTAGTTATAATGCGAATTACTAACCTTGCCAAAACCAGTGTGTCATGATCTGATTGGGCCAGTCACTCACCTACTGCTACTATAACTTACTATGTAAGTTCTAGTAAGTCAGTTTGCCCCTCACTCACTTACTTACTACTACTAGGCCTATATGTTATAATGCGAATTACTAACCTCGCCATAACCATTGTATCATGATCTGATTGGGCCAGTCACTCACCTACTGCTACTATAAGCAGCTATGTAAGTTCTAGTAAGCCAGTTAGCCACTCACTTACTTACTACTACTAGGCCTATACGTTAATATGTGAATTACTAACCTTGCCATAACCAGTGTATCATGATCTGATAGGGCCAGTCACTCACCTACTGCTACTATAAGTCACTATGTAAGTTCTAGTAAACTAGTTCGCCTCTCACTCACTTACTATTACTAGGCCTATATGTAACTATGTGAGCTACTAACCTTGCCATAACCATTGTATCATGATCTGATGGGGCCAGTCAGTCACTTACTGCTATTGTAAGTTACTATGTAAGTTCAAAATCTATCAGTGTCTCATGAAATTAGTTCGCCTCTCACTCACCTACTCACTACTACTAAGGCTGATTAGTTATAATGCGAATTACTAACCTTGCCAAAACCAGTGTGTCATGATCTGATTGGGCCAGTCACTCACCTACTGCTACTATAACTTACTATGTAAGTTCTAGTAAGTCAGTTTGCCCCTCACTCACTTACTTACTACTACTAGGCCTATATGTTATAATGCGAATTACTAACCTCGCCATAACCATTGTATCATGATCTGATTGGGCCAGTCACTCACCTACTGCTACTATAAGCAGCTATGTAAGTTCTAGTAAGCCAGTTAGCCACTCACTTACTTACTACTACTATGCCTATACGTTAATATGTGAATTACTAACCTTGCCATAACCAGTGTATCATGATCTGATAGGGCCAGTCACTCACCTACTGCTACTATAAGTCACTATGTAAGTTCTAGTAAACTAGTTCGCCTCTCACTCACTTACTATTACTAGGCCTATATGTAACTATGTGAGCTACTAACCTTGCCATAACCATTGTATCATGATCTGATGGGGCCAGTCAGTCACTTACTGCTATTGTAAGTTACTATGTAAGTTCAAAATCTATCAGTGTCTCATGAAATTAGTTCGCCTCTCACTCACCTACTCACTACTACTAAGGCTGATTAGTTATAATGCGAATTACCAACCTCGCCAAAACCAGTGTATCATGATATGATAGGACCAGTCACTCACCTACTGCTACTATCAGTTACTATGTAAGTTCTAGTGAGCCAGTTCGCCCCTCACTCACTTACTTACTAATACTAGGCCTATACGTTATAATATAGTTGCTAACCTCGTCATTACCATTGTATCATGATCTGATGTGGCCAGCCACTCACTTACTGCTACTTTAAGTTTCTATGTAAGTTCTAGTAAGCCAGTTCGCCTCTCACTCACTAACTTACTATTACTAGGCCTATATGTAACTATATGAGCTACTAACCTCGCCATAACCATTATAGCATGATCTAATGGGGCCAGTCACTCACTTACTGCTACTTTAAGATACTATGTAAGTTCAAAATCTATCAGTGTCTCATGAAATTAGTTCGCCTCTCACTTACCTACTGCTACAATAGGTTGCTATGTAAGTTCTAGTAAACTAGTTCGCCTCTCACTCACTTACTTACTCCTACTAGGCCTATATGTTAATATGCGAGTTACTAACCTCGCCATAACCAGTGTATCATGATCTGATAGGGCCAGTCACTCACCTACTGCTCCTATAAGTTACTATGTAAGTTCAAAACCTATCAGTGTATCATGAAATTAGTAGGAGTAGGAGGTGGCTCAGTGGTTAGAGCGCCAATCCTTCAACACGCAAGTGTTGAAGGTCGTGGGTTCGAATCCTACTGCAGTCTACTGACTACTGGGAGTTATTGGACCCCCAGGTGTGCTCCGACCTGCCTAAAAACTGAGAGCAAATTGGCGCTGTCATTGCAGCCTCGCCCTTAAGGCACACACTATTTCACCGCCACGATGTGGCGAGTGACGAACCCTTGCAAATTTAACCAACATGTAAGTTCTAGTAAGCCAGTTCGCCTCTCACTCACCTACTTACTACTACTAGGCTTATGTTTTAATGTGAATTACTAACCTTGCCATAAACAGTGTGTCATGATCTGATATGGCCAGTCACTCACCTACTGCTACTATAAGTTACCATGTATGTTCAAAACCTATCAGTGTATCATGAAATTAGTTCCCTCTCACTGACTTACTTACTAACACAAGTAGTTGTACTACTACTACCACCACCGCACCACCACCACAGCACCACCACCACCGCAGGCTGAACATTTTCATCGGATTTTAAACTTGCCCCACTCAATTGTTAGCGTCTGTAATTTAATATATCTGTCTAAAAATTTTGGTAAACTGAATCGTCGCCATCAATTGCCTCACTATTAGAGTAATATTCACAAGTTTACTCAGCAGTACCATAAATCAGTGAGTGATATAAGAACGAGAAGTTGGCAGTAGTCAAAAGACCTTTTCCTACCGAACATTCATATTACCACGATGCCTATCTTTATTTTAGATTCAAGTCCAGGGTCTTATGAAAGTTTGCTCCGCTCATCAATGGTTCCCTATCACCACTCATCAAGGCTCATCATCAAACTCAACAACGGTATAATATTGTATCAACTGCACTTCAATAACTTACTGGCTCACTGGTCACTGATCACTAGGATAAGTCATTGGTTATAGTCACTGGTCACTAGTATTTATCACTGGTAAAAGTCACTTGTTGCTGGCACCAGTCACTAGTATTAGTCATTGGTTGCTAGTAATAGTCACTGCTCACTAGTATTATAGTAACCTGCACTGATTATATCAGTGCCAAAAGTCACTGGCAAACATTAGGGGTTAGTAGCTTGTCACTAGAAATTGGTATGACAGTACTAGTTGTCAGTTCTTTTTCACATTTAAACACTAGCGACAACGCACTGGTACATGAGTTAAGTTCGTCACTGCTCACTACAAATAGTAACCGGTGACTAGTAGCTAGTAACTGGTAAACTGGTGACTCATAATCGGTTTTATACATGCTATATCAGATATTGAGGCATCGAAAGTGCCAGCTATTTTATATAAACCACGACTTTAAATGTAAAACGTTGTATATTATTGTTTTCAACTCTGTTTATGCGATCTCATGCTGGTGAAAGAATCGTATAGGGTAACGTTACGTCAAGTTGCCCTAATTCTTATCAAAATATTATATATCAACACTATTCATAACTATTATTCTTCTTATTGTTACTCCTTTTGACTTTCATATACAACTCTTGGCTGTGGAAGTAAGCTCATAAGGCAGCCCACTTTATAACGACGGCTCTATGGATGGTTTTTATAATTTTCTTTGTTACTTTTTTCGCTGCTGTGTCATGTTTTTGTATACCCGAGGTGCTTTTTCTCATTGTCAATGATTTTTTGCACAACTGAATTTCCGGCACTTTTCACTGTGCGTGTCTATGCGTCTATGGATGGAGAAGGCATTGTATGTTTTTAATGCAGTGTAGCGGTGTTTTATACGACAGTCAGAAATACGCTCAATGTCCTGGCCTCCCTAAAAAAACTGAAGCACGAGCGGATTTGGATTGACTTTGTTTAAGTGATGGTCACTGATGAATTTTGATTGCCCCGCTCCACCCGTAATACATCTATGATCGCGCTTTTTCTCCGATGGTTCATGTACACGAAAACTGTCATACACACATAACATCTCATTTATTTGCTCCATAATCTTTGTAAATGATTTTTATTCGATTTAATCTGCGGCAGCATGACATGACATTTTCATGATAGATTTGATGTGATGTGAAATGGTTTATATGATTCAGAATGATGCCGGGCTTAAACGCTGTCTCATGTGTCTCATGAACAAAACAGGCTCTCTACCCGTGGGTTTTTTCTATCATTATTATCATAAAATTGTGTTATAAACATTTTCTGACATTTTATCATTTTTTTATCATCATTTAGCATAACAAAAATAAAACAGTTTTAAACGACAGAATGTAACATTTGATTTTTATTTGCTTCAAGTATATATCAATTTTTAAATATCAAACACAAATCTCCACACTAAAATTTCTTGTTATTAATTGGTGTGAAATAGCTGTATTGCAGGTGTCATAGTTTTTCCTTGAGGGCTTTGAAGTTTTGCGGTAAATGATGCCAACAACCCCCGGCCTTCGACCTATTCAGCTATTCAGGCAACACCGAAACTCGAATTAATTACAGTTTAAGGGTAAAATGTTGACCAATCAGCTCGGTTCGTTATGTTCTTCCTTGGGTTATCCTTAACGGCTATCTTCCCCATATGGGAGCTCATTAGGTTGTAGACAATTTTATGACATCGCGACTCCCAGTAAGAATCCTCCAATGAATCCCATGCTGACGTGTCTATTTCTCTCCATAAAATCCAATGCCTGCAAAAAAAGGATTAAATCAGTGAGTAAATACATTGCCACCTTTTCTATGATTCGGTGACTGATGATACCAGGGAGGGTGGGAGGGATATCCCACCCCCTGATGCGACCACGTGTCAAAGTGTAGAAAAAGCGGCTAGGTGACTACAAGTTTAGTTAGTTATTATTTCTGCCGACGGTTGAGGGTCAGGCCGCCTTAAGGCAGCAAAACATGTCATAAAATCTTTTGTCACTACTGATGCTGTAGACTGTACATCAGGGAGTGGACAAGATTGCAATATTGCAATGTTAGTAAATAGCCAGGAGTTGTCCACTTTTCTGTCAAGAGCAGATAACTTCAAGGAAATTAATATCTATTTATCTGATTTTTGTATTGCCTCTCTCTCTCTGTTTAGGGAAGGTTGCTGTTTCGATACTGGCTGTCTGTGATAGATGGGAAGCCTGGGGGCGATAGTCGGAATAAAACTTGTCAATGCGTGTAAAACAAATACACTTGGGAGAAAACTGGTTTCTCGACATTAGCAATGCTTTGTATATCCCCAAAACAAGCCTGGCCGAGAAAGGTCGCCCTAGGCAGGAGAATATAGCAGGATCGAAGAATATTTGATAGACTGACAGAGAGTCTAAATGCTCAGACGGCTCCAATGCCACAAACTCGCATTGGAGCGGTCTGAGCACTTAGACTATCTGACAGGTGAAGTTGAGAAGCTCACTACTCACGCTAGATACATTGGCATCAGGTGAAGTTCTTGACCTTCGTACATATTGTCTTCCTCTACCTGCCAAGTCTCTGTGTATCCTACCCCAGTCTATCTGTACATACTCACTGTAGTGTGCAAGCTGTAAAGGCAAAGATCTGACGCTCAGTACTGATAAACTACATGAACATTTACATTTACGATGTGTACTGCAAAGGACTGCAAGCGGCATCAACTAACAGCTCTTGATCATCTGATCTTAAGTTTTGTGGTATGCTAGAGAAGAGCTCAAAGGAGGAGCAGATGGCCAGTTCCTACAGGATTTATAAAAGGAGGTCAGCAAAGCTCTAGCTAATATCCACACCTCGAGGGAATGTTTGATAGATGTTGCGTCGATTTAACTCTTATGATAGTCTTGGTTTCCAGAATCAGGATTTAATGAAATTTCCCCTGTATGAATGGCTATCCTTGAAGGTCAATACATAGGAGATACATGAGATACACTATGGCTATCTGAGCTCTATTTTTCAGAGATGTACAAGCTTTATAGCACAAAACAAAAAGATCTCAGGCTAGCTATTCTCAATATCGAGCTCTAATTCAAGTAATATCCAAATACTTATTCATTTTATTGTGTTACAAATGTGATTTATTGGATGATCAGTATTATAGCAACCATTTCTCATGGCCAATATGTTATGCTGTAACTTCTACCAGGGAGTTTGGGACCATATCTCAAATTCCCTGCTTCTACCAGGATTCGGTCCAACGATTTGGAGCTATCTTCTCAATAACATTAACAAACACTCCACACAACAACAAAGCAAAACCCGTCAGCCAATCGAAACAGAACCAAAGTAAAAGCGTATGGGTATATTCAGAAATGCGCAATAGTGAGTAGATAACACCACCGAAGCAATATCCAACACAATCAAGAATACAAAATATTGTTGGCCTGAATCCCAGGCTAGTGTTAGGTACTCATTTAAAATTGACTCTTGAGATACATCAGGCTAATAGCGTGATCTCGATGTCTGTGAGGAACTGACCTGAAGAGTAAGAAGACCTGCTCCCAGAATAAAAGCTGCGACCTTACTTATCTTCATAAACAGAACTCCAGCTAGCCTGTCCAAACATAACTCATAGTAGATGGACGGGCATAATGATAGCTTAATTCCACTGCTGTCACACAGGCAATTTTGTGCTCATTGATTTCTGTACAGCTCAAAACTAATATCTCAGCATTGTCACCTAATGGGCAAATAACTTGCACCAATTGATCAGGGTATGAAATTACTGTCTTACTAGTTGACAATAATGACATCATCAGCTAGTGCGTAAATTTCATACCCTGATTATATCATCATCTTTGTAGCGGAGACAGTTATCATCTCTTGGGTACAGGAACTGATACCCGTAGTACTCAAGCCGCACTCTATACCCTTACCAAAAGAGGCAAAGGGGAATCTTTTTTCTGCATATGGGGTGTGCAAAGTACCAAATGACTGCCGATGCCGGGAATTGAACCTGGACCTCAGGGATCAACATGCAGTAAAAGGAATGGGTATAGGGCCCAGCATGAGTGCCACAGGTCCCAGTACCTGCAATTGTAAGCTAGAGTGTTGCTAGCGTTGCTAATTTATGAATAGATCTTGAGCTGTAACCGCTAAGTTGGTAACATCCAAAAAAGGTTAGAGCTGTTTTGTTGATTGGATGGGATTTTGTTTATCGTTTTGGCTCAGTCCTCAATCTAAATCTATCGCCATCTAAACGGTCAGCATACTTCAATTAAAAACACCAATGCTTTACTAGAGCAAGCTATCACTATCACATCGCTCAAAATTATCACACACTTGTTCTTTCAATAAGACAATTTCATTCCAAAATCGCACACTCAGAATGTATATATAAACATCAATGACTGAGCAATTTGGGAACAAGAGCCTGAACAGGTATCACTCAATCTCTGAGTGAGCAATAAGATTGCGATTTTGGCTGTTCTTAATCTAAATCAATCGTCATCTTAACAGTCAGCGCACTTACCATCCAGTGCCGGATCCGACAGTGAACTGACTAGGCATCGAGCTTGGCTCTAGCGCTCCTACCACCACACTGATTATATGTCTGGCTCTGTGGTGGAATGAACTGGAAGCCAACTCATCTTCTTCTGACGTAGACGCTGACCTTAAATAACTCTCTATTATAGCTTCTAACGCTGACGGTGTTGTATCTTCTTCCTACTGTCAAAAAATTGAACCTGCTTTGCGATAAGAAATGCTGCTCACTTAGCTTTACCAACCAGACACTTCCTGACGCAGTAGTAGATCAAATAAAACTTTTTTTAAATTATCATCAATTAGTGTTGGTAATGCCAATAATACAGTTTGGTATAATATGAATATGAACCACATTCCAACAATGCATATTCTGCCAGGAGTACTCATGCAGGTATTTGCATTGTGATACAATCGGTCTGGCACATCAGAAATGGGGTTGAGATCACTTCTAAATTTGAATACCAAAGAATACATGTTGGCAAAAGTCCCAATCTAATTTGAAAAAAGCTTAAAGAATTATCCAATTCCCATTATAGACCATACAAAACATATATTATGTACAATGAAACTTTAATCAACAAAATATAAAAAACTCAAACAGAAGAGGCTACTATCTTGGGTCATTGAAAGCGGCAGATAGGACTTTGTCGCGTTTGGCCAGCAATTAAAAATATAAGACTCGTATGATCAAGGCTCAGCACAGGCCTCATTGATTCCTTTAATTATTGCCCAATCACTGATCTATATTTATGGATTAGGGGAACATATCTGACCCTGAACAAGCGTATGGCTTTAAATGTATTGATGCTGGATTGCATTTGTCATCTTTGATCGGTCTACAAATTCAGAATCCTAAATAGCCAACCTTTGTAACTTTTTGTCAGTTTTTGAAGGTTGTTACTGGGTCGTCAATTAATGCATGTGAAAGCTACCAGATCACGACACAGATAGCCATGCTATGTATTTCACCACTAATCCATAAATACATATCAATGCCCCCACCTGATAAGCGGCTCGGAGTGTGTTTCCCGGCAGTGTTTCACTGTCTCTAGTGGTAGACCCCCTGGCGTCATCAATTAGACCTCCTAGCAAGGTGTTTGATCTGTCTGCACTATGACGCTGATCATGTAACGTATCATTTAAAGCCTGCTCTGGCATGCTGTCTGCTGACCTGAGGAGTAATATGATTGGATGATTTATTTCTATCAAAAACACAGACGTGTTGCGAAAAAAAGGTTGCATAATACTCCCACAAGTACAATAAACAAGAAATGGTTAGTGCCTCAAGTTTAATATAGCGTTTGTTATAAGTTGGTTCTCAAAATGATATATGATTGGTTGATTTATTTGTATCACAAAAGCAAGTCTTTCAAAGTGATGCACATTGTCTCAAAAATCTGTCCTTGCCCCAGGGACTTCTGTATTTGTTGTGCCTTTTTTTAAACACTCTTATTGGCAGGCTATTTTGTTCCGATAGCAGAATGTTTTCCTAATAGTGTCGACAAAAAAGGAGGATTAGGAAAAAAAGTAAGCTTGTGAATGAAGATAATGTAAAATGAACGGCCTTGAACAACTTGAGGGACATTTGTGCTACCTAACATTGGGACCGATGTAGTTTTTTGTGCTCAAACTCTGCTTGGTTGCTGAAAGTGGCATTTTAATATCAATCACATAATTTAATGCCTCTACCAGCAACCCAGTCAGAGCTCGAGCACCTAAACTAGGACAACCAATGAAGGTTTGAGGTTCTAAAAAACCAAGGTTAATGGATTACTGTCTGTTGTTGCCAGAAGTGTCATGAAAAAAATTATTGTATATACAAGAACAATTGCTCTTATTTAATAATACGGCTTTGACACTTGAAAGAAGTTACTTTCAATTTGTAGTGACCTGGTATATATATTGGTATGGTTAAGTGTCTTGAGTGAATCATTCCACTGTGCTAATATGATGTATAATTCATACATCAGATAATCATCTGAGCCTTCTTTTCATGAGAAAAGCCAATGTGTCAGCTTGTATTCTCCTTCTATTGTTCTCCAATAAAGCTAAGAACAATTACACGGCTACATTCTGATCACTATTTACCATAATCTGTCTGCTACTAATTGAGATGACTGTGTGTGGCACACACCACAGCCAGGAGCCCTTGTAATAGGTGTTTAATACCTGACACCTTATACCAAGGAGGAACAGCTCGCTTATACTTACCATTTTACAATGGAGAAGTCTGTTTAATCTGAGGTTGGTAAGTTTATATTCACCAATTCATTAACTGTATTAACCATTCTTGTAACGGGTTAAAGACTACCTTGTTCTTCAATCAGAACACCTTATTAAATGGCTAAAGTAACATAGTCCTTGTTGGGTCTAATGAACTCTCTCTCCAAGAGCACACTGACATTGAAACTAGAGTCAATTTAGTACGAGTACCTAACATGTACCACTACCCGCCCCTTATTAGTAATAGTAAACTCTGGTCGTGACAGCAATTTTTTGTGATGGAAATCATGCTAAGTGAATCAGTTCACTCTCTCTCAATCAGGGATATACTGGCAATAGTATGAAGTATATCACGTCATCAGTGTGCTCCGAGATGGGGTTAATTGGTGAGTCAGATGTGAGCAAAACCAGGAATGGTTGATTATAAAAACTGGTGGTCATATCACACTCCGCATCCTGAAGCATGTGCGGCGAAACATTAGTTGCCTAATGGACGAGGCCGCGACTTCTGCGCCAAGTTGCGCTCTGTTTGCAGGCAGTCTGAGCACACCTGGAAGCCAACCAAACCCCAGTAGTCAATGGACTGCAGTGGGATTTGAACATACAATCTTCAACACTTGCATGCTGAAGGACCACATTCTAACCAACTGAACCACATTATACTCCTATTGTACCTACTCCTACTCCTAATAGAACCCTATGCCGCGAAATCCTAGGTCTCAAATCACTAGGCCAAGCTGATTATGTAAGGTTTGCTAGTAAGTACTTGGATCAAATTTAATCAAATTGCCTGCATTCGGAGTTGCTTCCATTCCACTGGTAACACCGCGGGCCGGCCACAGCCTGACCAGTGGAAGGGAGCAACTAGAGTGCAGATAATTTGATTAAACTTCATCTAGTAAGAACTATATGTTGTAAGTTAGCTATTTAGTTTCAAATTATGAGATTCACACTCCCCCCCCCTGCCTCTAGAACTGTGGTCTGACGACTTACCTCGCTTTATCCAGTGAAGTCTTCACATTGCAGTCATTATCATCGATGGTGGCAAACTCTTTGATTAGCTGGAAGAATCTGGTCTTTTTCTCAGGATCTGCCATTTCAACACAACACAAAAAAGGCGTTATGGAAATAATTGTCCCCAGGTATCACATAAATTTAATTGTATCAAGCTGTGTAAGACGCTCTATGATTAAAATCTACTCCATAATCAAATTTTTCCAAAATTAAAAAATCTACATGTAATCAAAGGCAGACTATTGAAACTCAGAGCTAGCTATTCAATTCGATATATTTATTAAAATGACAATGCTTTGTAAAGCTTAGTTTGAGTGCTCAAATTCTGTCTGGATAGCTGGTAGTGGCCTTTCATTATCAACGGAGAAAGTGGTTTATAATGAAATGCTACTACCAGTTATCCCAACACAGTTTAATCGTTTAAAGTAGGTTGAGCTATGTTATTTCGGGATATTTTTGGGTTCTGATTTTGAGTGGCGGCTCGACCAAGCATGGGAATTTTGTGCGGTGAATTAACAACTGCCTACCAAACAACATACAGTCAGTTTCTGTCTGCCTTTTTGTCGCAAGGTTTAACCTATGTCATATCTCAATCTCATGTGTTAAACTGATTGTTGCACTTTCACTTAGACTGGGATTCAGTCCAACAACGTGGAGCTATCTTCTCAGGTTGGGTGTGTCAGTTTGACAACAAACACAACATGAGCAGATAACTCCACACAATAATAAACCAAAACCCATCAGCCAATCAAAATAAAATCAAAACATAAGCACATGGGTCCATTTATAAAGGTACACTAATAGTGATACGTGAGTAGATAACACTACAGACGCAATATCCAACATCACCAATAATACAGGCAAGGCCTCCTTTTTGGCCGGAATCCCAGGCTAACCTTCACTCAGAATCAGCGCAAAATCTTTGCTCGCTCATTTGTCCTCAAATAGTTCACTAAGTAGATATCACATAGTTTTATCAAACAGTGAGTGATTCTAAAACTATCACCCGCTCAGCATGAATTTACCAATTATTTATTTTGGCAGATTTCCCTCAGGATTTGTTTCGATTTTGGCAGATTTCCCAGGGACCCTCTAAATTTTCTATCGAGACCCCCAGATTTCCCACGGGATTTCCCTCGATTTTGGCAGTTTTCACGTGTGAGAGCCCCTGGAGTTTCAATTCAGTGTCACTTCTGTTATCGCTTACCCTGAGATTTGATGATTCTTTCGTACGCAGTCCGTAGGTCTTCAAAGTCAGAATGGCAGCTAAACTTAGTAACAGATGTCAAGGAGCATGATGACGATGGGCTTTTTCTTCTTGTGGGCGCCTTTCTGGTTTGTGTTGAAGTTTTCTTCTTCAGTTTTGGCATAAGCAGAATACTAGCAGCATCAACATGATGCCGACATGCTCATTAATCTAACAATGACATAGTTAACGGAAAGCTGTTTTCATGATCACTGTGTGCTCATCTTAGTGGTAATTATTATTAATACATCATTTTATTTGGCAGACAATATCATCCCGGACATCCATGACATGCCAAAAAAATAATGAACAAGTTTGGAGGAAATGAGACAAAAATGATAATGTTCGATGTTCGGAGACTCGATCGGTATACCATATTATAATGTCTTCTCAAGACAGGTTGCCAATAATACATGGGAGATTAAAATCAAACAATAGTTGAATAAAATATTAATGATGATCTAGCTAGACGATATAATTAAATTTATCGCTGGCAGCTGACTTGAGGAGAACTTACCTAGAACAGATACAGTCTTATTTACAAAACATGTAATTTCGCCATTAAAGCTTGCTGAAAAGTTTTTTGCCCATCAGGTGAAGCCTCATTATTTTTGAGCTATATCAGCTTATATCTAAGCCTCTCAGCTCAATTTCCTATTGATATATTATCGTATATATTATCTCCGAAAATTTCATCATTTTTTGAAACCCAAGGGATATTTTGTACAATATATTTGTCGGGAGGCCTATCTACAATGTGCCTCATCAAATACAAAGAAACTGCAAATAAATTGGCCTTCCATCATTCTATTACGTGAGATCTCTGGCATCATCTTTTCATTTTATTGGCACAACTTTCATTCGATGAAAATGTTTTACTTGGATTTGGATGATGAGCCCATGCTTAATTGAGTATCCTCTCTCAAATTCATATAATGGTGACCAGCCTACCCATGAGTCCTTATAATTTACACAGCTGTTATCGACAATTCAGTGAACAAAATTTCTTTGGCGTAAGCCAAAATAATAACAAGCAGACGGATTACAACCAAAATCAACACAATTTACTCATAGCTGTAAGTGAAATTAACCATTATTAATTGTGTGTGGGTCATGTAGCTCAGTTGGTCGATGGGATTAACTGAAAGGCGACCTAATGCAACAAAAGGCATCGTGTTTCTGTCACATGACTTGTCATTGTTTTGAAAGTTGACAGTTCAGTTTTTGACTTTTTGTTCAGGAGTACAATGTGATATGATATCGCTACTTGTACTTTTTAGTATCATATTTGGATAATCTGTATGAAGGCTTGGCAATGCCTTCTGAAACCTTCACACTCATACTTGCTATTGTTTCATGTATGGGAAGCAACAACATGTCCAGGTAAGACGTACCTTATCCATCTTTCTCAGCCTAGTGCCACAGCCAATGGCCGATTTGTTCCAACTTCAGTTTCTGCAGCTTGCTGCACACCCAGTTCAGGAGGTCTTTTATGGCCTCACACATCTAGGATGCATTCTAGTTTTCTAGGGTGTATCACATTCTCAGTATGAGCATTTAGTTTAGGGCAGCCCAATCTTCTGTTTCTTAATAAACGGCAATGAATATCATCTCCAACATAAGCCTGAGTTGTTGATTGAGAGGGGATGTGGGAAGGGGCAAAGCTTGTTTAATCTCACTTTCCACTGTTGGGAAGAGAGTCTCTTCAAACACTGTGGTGTGTGAGCCCCAGCAACAGTTTGGTCCCAAACACATACCTTGTGACCTTAATGTCCGACAAAAGAATTTAGCACAACACCGGTAGCTATCCGCTGGCTGTCTGCCAGTTATTACACCTCATATTAGGAATTGGTCCAAAAGTTAGATAGTCACAGAGTCCTTCTGTTTATGTGCAATACTGTCTTTATGCTGTCTTTATCATGGTTATATCATCACTTGTATCTGATCATAATGACCAGACAAAGCTGTTTTTTATACTGAAAAAAATATTCAGTATATATGTGGTAAAAACAGACATTAGATGGCCAGACCAATTAAAGTTTCAAAAGGGGAACCTCCGCATTTTAATCAGATAATAATTAAATGAGATTGCGAAAAATGGAAATTTAAGCCGAGCATTTTAGCAATTAATCGATCTCACAATTTCTGGCAACCATGGCTGTGCAACGACCTACATTGACATCGAGATTACTCTATTAACATGTGTATCTCTGATTGTTAGAGTCAATCTACAAGCAGTACCTAACATGTACCCATCCCTAATTAATAAGATTGAACACGGTTCGTCACACCAGATTCCCTGTGATGGTACCCATGTTAAGTGAATTAATTCACTCTCTATCAATGAGAAAAAAACATGCAATAGCATATCTCGTCATCAGTGTGGTGATGGCCTACAGCCAAGTACATGTTGGATTATGTTCCGGGCAGTGTATGGGCAGTGTATGAGACAACGGTACATGTGGCACCTACTGCATCAGTGTGATCAATTTGGTTATTAGAAGATACCCAGTATTGACCAATGACAGCCAAGTTTTTTCCTCACTCTAATCAAGGAGTTAACTCCTTGCTCTAATATGCAAGAAACAATGTCAAGTGAAATTCATGTAATTTGAAGTAGCAACATAATATATATATAATTATGTATCCTTTATTATTGCGATAAATTTTACTTCTCTCAACTGTGGATGGGAACTATAGGAGATTTTAGAACCAACTAAGCCAACAATTGTGAAGAGACAGGAATTTGTTTCGGTACCAGTTGTTGGTTTTGAGGGCGGGTTGGGGATGTGGTTCCCCCACCTAAAAGGTTGTTTGGCTTCATTGATTACCCAAGTTTTTGTGCGCAGGTCTTAAATAAGGTCACTGTGTGCATGTGTGCGCAGCATGCAGTGAAAAGATCCCTTTGGCTCTTTGATTCGTGCTATGAAAACATTATACATGAATAATCCATGGCAGACTCAGCTCCTTCGGGATTTCCATTGCTACTTACCTATTTACTTTTAGCACCCCTCTTAGTGATGCTTTGGATCCGCCTCGGATTTTTACATCCCCTACAACTTTTCTAAACTACAGTGACTCCATACCCAGAAGATAACCAAAAAACAACAGAAGAGCTTAAGGTTCAACATCTGAGTGTATGAGTGTTGGCTGCTTGTGTAATGATTAGGGCTGTGCAAGGTTAAAGAAAATTGATCTTAATTTAAATCTTGACATGTTCAGTTAATCTGCGATTACTCTTACTTTTAATCTTCCCATTTGGTTGATTACAGGACCACTCACCGAAGAAAAAAATCAAGCAATAACAATATCTTTTTTATAGATATAGACTTATGATAGGCTTTCCTCCAAAATATGAAACTTTTGTTGAATGATTGAGTCATTATTTTATAGCTACATGTAAATGTAATCACCTTCAGTTTTGTTTTTGGAAAACTTGACCAGACTTTTAAACCTTTTTCTTACAATCAGCATAGTCCTATACTTTTCATCTCGACATTGCATGTTCTTAGTGGCCTCAATAGCCAATAAATTAAAATCAAATAAAAAAATGAAAAATTTAAATGAAAATAAATTTTTTTTAAAGATTGAAATTAATCTTTGAGTTAATCAGATTAATCTCAATATGGATTAATCGCGTTAATCTTATAAATAACGCGATTATTTCCCAGCCCTATTAATGATTAGTATGGTATATTTTATACGACAAAGAGTCAGCTTAAAGATCGGAGGTGGAAAAAATGTAACCAGACGTATATCACAGCCAGCCCTAATGGCATTCGGGATGGTGATCGCTGCCTTAAAGAACGCCTATGGCCGCGTTCGTGGTGCCATTAAAGGCTGGCTGTGACATATATGTCTGCGCTCATATATGTTGCCAATTTTCAATACGATTAAAAAAAAGAAAGGATACGCAGTGATGGCCACTGTGATTGATATAAAATATGGACATTTTTTCATGCTTGTTTTCAGTGGAGAGGTAGTACAACCCACTTACGACAACACACAATGCATACCAATTTCAAGTTTAATGGATCATGAGGATGAATACAATATTTATGTCGGAGACCGAGCCCATGGGATATCAGGAGTACCCTGCAATGGCGAATATCCTGAGTAAGTTAATAAATCAATCACTTATTTGAGATAAATCTTTTTATCCAAGTTGGCACAGGTTGATAAGCTGGTTATTAACTTCTTTTGCAGTTAAATTATTGGCCAGTCATAATCCAACTGCAAGTCATATCTGACCCTGACTAATGGAAAGCTGTAAATTGGCAATGTTACAGGAATTCACCCTGATTTTTACCAATTCTAGCAGAGACTAAGTGTTTACATCCTGTATTTATGTTCTTATCTGGTAAAAGCTAGACAACTGGAGATGATCAAATACTAGACATGACTGATTATTTTCCAAATTTTCTATTGGTCTAAGCCAACACCATGATCAAAGCCAGCCGACTATAGAAGAAAAACTCAGCTATAGTTCCGACTTCTTTTTGAAAGATCAACTGAACTGACACAGAATAACTTTCATACCAATATAAATTTTCCGAGGGGAACAATTCTGACAATATTGCAGACTTTTCAGAATAATGTGTTGGGCAGGGTCTTATTCATCGTTAATGTGAGTGCACAATTATAAAAAATAATGGCTATGCATGCTAAACATGAAAAATACTGCAACAATCTGGTTAATGTTTTCCATCAGCTTATACATGGGCTAAAGCCCTCATAGTTAGCCCTATTTCTAAATCAATGACAATCATTATTAAAAGTATTCAGCCTCAGTAGGTACCTCGCATCAATACATAATCAACACATCGCGAGCATATGGTTGAAAAATGCACACACAATCTCTTTGCTTTCTAGGGTTTATCTTTGCATGATGTGAAAGCCTCATACGTTTTTGGTAAAATCTTTGTAACTTCAACAGCAACACTCATTTTACAAAGGACCATTTTATATGATGGAATGAAGCTCTTACAAATTTTAAAGATAGCTATTTATGCTTAACCCATTGAACTCCATATCTGGATAGCATAATTAGCTTTCTTTTGCCAAAAACGGGCTTGCGAAAGTAGCCAGTCCCTAGTAGCATCCTAGAAATGCCCGAATCATCATCGCTGTTTTCAGTTTTGTAAACAAGACCGTTTCCCAGGCTATATTATTCATGCTAGTAGAGACAGCCAATCAGATCAATGTCAGATAAGTCCCCGTATTGGATGTTCTAACTATAAAGGTTATGTTGATATTTCCATTCCATGAGAAGAATTTAGTTAAGTGGCTTAACCTGATGATACAAGTTAGCTTTCTCTTAAATATCTGTTTTGTAAATGGAAGAAGTTCAGCTTATACTGCCCTAATGCTCGGGAACTTAATTGACCTGTTGAGTTGACTTCTGGTTGATGTAGTTTTTGACTTGAACTTACACATATTTTGCAGTACTGATGCTTACGAAACATCAAGGCACAATACTGTATGCAGATATATGGATCGAGCTCATATACAAGCAGCCGCACGCCAGTTCACCTTTTGTATTCACAGACAAAGCCTTGCACAATGCGAAATCCTTATATGCTCTGGTGAGTTAAACCTGAAATCAACATCTATTCAACAGTGCTTATTTGTGATTGGCCAATGCTTATTAGCGCAAGCTCCTCCCCCTTCCATTCTCCCTGGTCTAACGCTGATCGACTAAATTTTATGATATTGCAAAATCATCTCAGCTGATATCCCTTTCAATTTCTGGTCATCTAAAATAAGTTACTTATCCTTTAAAGTGTCAGTGCGCATTTACATTGCGTTTCCCGCACCGATATTACAGAGGATATCGCCTGACAGTTCAAATCAGGTGATTCTATTTCAAAGGCTTCAATCTGTCAAAATCCGCCATCAAACATCAAGTTGTGTGCTCGATTGGTCTGAAAGGGCAACTGCAAAGTATGACTTTTCGAGGTATTTTAGCCTTTTGTTTTGGAATTGTCACTATATGGGGAATTATCCTCTCTTTCCCTATTTGACTCTTTCCTAACTACACAATCGGTGTCTTGGTGTCAGTTCTATTATATGTCTATTAGTCTTTATGTTAAATATCTGTTACTTATCTTATTGCGCATGTGCTAACCAGTTGTTGATTATTAATTAACTGTTTCATGTTAACACAATCTTTCACAGTCGGCAATCATCAAAATCTTATCCAAATTCAATTTGTTATTCTATGTCTCTGCCATCACTAGCTGCTACACACTACTATGACAGGTGCAAATGAATATGAAGTAGGTTTACTAGCCATAGTAGTGTGTAGCAGCTAATGATGGCGTGGAATAACAATTGAATTTGACGGATAAGATTTTGATGGTTGCTGATTGTGTAGTTAGGAAAGAGTCGAATAGGAAAGGACAGGATAATTCCACATAATATAGTGACAATTCCAAAACAAAAGGCTAAAAATACCTCAAAAAGTCATACTTTGCAGTTGCCCTTTCAAACCAATTGAGCACACAACTTGATGTTTGATGGCAGATTTTGACAGATTGAAGCCTTTACATTAGAATGGTCACCTGATTTGCGCTGTCAGGCGATATCCTCTGTAATATCGGTGCACAAAACGCAATGCAAATACGCACTGACACTTTAAATTTTCTAACCCATGTTGCTTTTAACGCAACAAGTACTGATTTAACAGGGGTATGAATCTAATAAAATCAATATCCTCATATCCTTGACCTAAGCTAACCTTGCCTTACCAGAAAATGGCCTAAGAGCTCAGATGTGTAAATTTGTAGCATAAATTATCAAAGATACCTATAGATTGTAATGTTTGATAATGTAAAAATCATGCAGTTGCAACCTTTGGGTGAAAAGAACCTATTTAACTGAATTTAATTAATAAAATTTTATTTATGCAGAAGCTGTAGATAAAGCAGAGCCTTTTCTTGGGAGGGTTGATATGCGTTATGGAGAACCAGCACATATTGATTATTATAGAAAAACTCCCCCGTTTGGCGGACACATCTACTACACATATTATCCATCAACAATATCCTGCTCTGTTCAAAGGACTTCACCTACCGAAAGGGAATATAAATCAGAGGTAAGAATACAAAAACATTACTTATTTATTTATTTATTGGAGTTTTCTAAAATTAAATTAATTAAAGTAAACTAAACATAACTTGGTGAACTCGCATACATCAACATAGATACAGAAAAGTGACTCGAATAAAACCATATAAGTGTAGGGTAGTACCTACTATATAGTGAGTAGGAGGATAATCAAAGCATGGTAGCATTATTTACGTGAATTTTATTGACTCAGTCAAACAGCTCGATTAAATTTCACCTCAAAACTTTAACGGGAGAGACTTCCAAAAATTGAATAGTTATGCATGGCATAGTAGCAGACCTTAACCATCATCAACAACATTATGTGCAATCCTGAATTTGAAACAGAGACAGACTACTACTATATACTACTACTGCTGCTGCTGCTGCTGCTGCTGCTGCTGCTGCTGCTGCTGCTGCTACTGCTACTACTACTACTACTACTACTACTACTACTACTACTACTACTACTACTACTACTACTACTACTACTACTACTACTACTACTACTACTACTACTACTACTACTACTACTACTACTACTAATCAATCACTATGTACAGATTAGATTAGATTAGATTAGATTTCTGCACTCAGGCCTTAAATTGATAAAAATCAAAATCTATAAAACATTAAAATATTTCCATTATTTACACATTATCATACAAAGATGTTCATCAGAAATTGTAAACTCTATTATTTTTATATTTTATGTAAATCACAACCTCATTGGTATCTCATGATATAAAGTTTATATTATAAAATATTATATGATATTATTATATTATATTATTATATTGTTATATCATTATATATTTTCTCAGATATACATTAATCAGATCTATCTGAGGATAGCGAGCAGAGACTTTCGACTGGACACAATGCAGGTTACAGCAGAACGGTATAATATCGAGATAGGTTGTAAAAAGATGGACAAATACTTCCACGGAACACACCAGGCAGGTATGTATAAATACTTAATGTTAATTATTAGTAAGGCCACATGTGATTGGTTGTATCTAGAGACAAATTAAGCGACTAAGGCTCGTTCAATTTGCTAGAACTGGGATTACTTTCAGCGATCTATGCTGAATTTCTGAAGCTGAATTTCAAGATGTGATGATAAGGCCACTTCAATGTATGAGTGATAATCTCGCCGCTGCCTACTGGGCTCTATATAAGGTGCCCGGACCCGCAAACTGAGAAAAACTTGGCCTTGAATATGCCAGTAAAGCCCTTTATGCATGTTTATTTATCAACTTCCTTACTGATAGAATCCTTGAAATTTTAACAAACATGAATTTTTTGTAAAATATACGATCTAGTTTTTTGTGTCACACTACAATTTTGAAATTATTACTTGTTTACAGTATAGGAGATGCACAAGGTTGCTATTCAAGGTGTACAATATTTGAATATGTAATACATTGATACATATACATTTCAGATTTGGTTAGGCAATACTTTAAGTGGCAATGCGAGAAAACACCGGAAGCCTACGCCAGGTGTGCCTTACAGCAGTGCACAGAAGAGGAGACTATATCACAGGGGTATTATTTCTATGATGGCAGAGCACCTGCTGGCAGACATGTTCACAAGGAAACTCTTGTGTGAGTCGCTCAATCTGCAGCTTAAAACCAAATTGTGACTGGTTCTTTTTTCAACTTTCTGCTAAAAGGATTGATATAAAATAAACATGTAATGGGAAGAAAAAAATAAAGTATAAAAAGCATGGGAACAGCTAGATAGTCAAATGACAGTGACAGCTGACCCCATTGTTTCATTGCAATAATCCTTTCACAAATTAAGGTTACCCCTGGCGAAGTGGGTATTAGCTAAAGTTGAGCTTAGTTAGTTTTCATGTCACTTTGTTTGCATCAACTTCTTCTAGCTAAGATAGGTTGTATAAATATTGAGCTTGAATAAATCTTAACTCCTCAATGTATTCAATTTTGATGGTAGATCTGAGAGTAAGAGCTACATTTCCGTAGCCAATGACATATATCCGTGTGCCATGATACATAGTTCTATTTATGCTTTGTAAAATGAACGGGTTAGCAAGCTTTGGAGGGTGTCTGTCGAGGCCACCTTCGTCAAGTAACAAACACCTGCTATGATCAGCCTGTCATGTTAACAGAGTGTTTGTGACAGAAGGTGCAAGTGCTCACAGATATAGTGTTAATGAACTTGACATTCCTATGTAGGGCTTTACTTGCTTGCTGTTTCTGTGGTCGATAGTGGTGCTGCATCATAACAACTTTTGTCATGCTAAGCATAAATATTTAGAACTCTATCAACTTGTGTGTTTGTAGCAAAGCAATTACAGTGCAGTTCACTTGATTCAAAGCTCTGGAGACCACAAAAATTTGCTCCAATTAAGCAGAGTTTGAATTAAGTGACATTAGAATGTATTGAGATCTGGCTGAAGAGTCCAATTTTCCTTGTATGAATTAACAGGAGTTTTGAATTATAAAGTTTGAATTAACCAGCTTACACTGTAATTTTTTCCTTCTTTAGACTTACAGTTTTGGATCCAACTATAGATGCTCTGTCGGATATGGCTATAAAACATGGATCCGAGTTTTCAGACTTTTTCTGGGGTAAGTAACTTGTACCAGTCAGGGGGGTCTTTCAATGAGAAACAGCCACAGTCGCAATCTGATCTCTCACTGAGTGAGTGAGCAATATCTGCTAGGGGTCTCGCTTTCAGATCGCTCAGTCACTTGATGGAACTATAAACATTCTGAGTGAGCGATTTGGGAGCGATTTTGTCTAATCGAAAGACCTAGTGAGTGATAATTTTGAGCGATGTGATAGTGATAATTTGCTTTAGTAATGCATCGCTCTTTATTATTGAAAGGCCCCCCCTGGCTCTTGATAATTCATGTTTGTCTCTGGTGCTACCTTCCCCTCAGTTTAAACTACTGCTGCCACTCAGGAAAATGTGTGCTTATTGAATTTTGCATAATTCTAAGATAACTTATTTGGGCTTAAATCTCTAAATTGTCACCTATTAGACAACTAATATGCACAAACTGATCTAAAAAATCAGAATATGAAAGTAATGCACAGGGTGATGGCTTCATTATTGTCAATTAGTAAGACGGTAAGTATGCCACTACGTAGGCTAGATAACTAATTTCATACCCGGATTTTGGCGATCAGTTTGTGCAAATAATATGCCCATTAGGTGACAATGCTGAGGTTGCAGGCTCATAATATCATTGAGCTACACAGAACTTAATAAGCATACATTTACATGTGTGGCAGTAGTGGTTTGAGCTTGTTTGATATTAGACATTAATTTTATTGTTATAGACTGAATCACGATGCAAATTCAAACAAAAGAGCGTAAAAATGTTAAGAAAGAGTAGTTAGTATCACCATCCAAAGCACTAAAACTTCGGCAGGAATATGTTCCGTTCTTCAGCTGTTACCTTTGTAAACTCTGATGTTTGTTTTGGAGTGAGATGTGAGCAAGGGATTTAAGTATAAATCGGAACTTCAATTTGCAATTTGCAATTTGCAAGTCTGAGGGCATCTTCCCTATCTGGATTTCACTAATACTGCTAATGTACTTCGAACTGACTGCAAAATGAGAGTAACTTGACCTGTTGACCTGACCTTGTTCTTAAGGCATCATAACTTCTCATTCATGGAATGAGACTGACTTTTGTCACATTGACTAACATTGTCTGATCAAACATATATAATATGATAGTAATATCAAATTTATTTGCTATTCAAGGCCCTTTTCGGGGTAAATGAAAATATGCATACAGTAGTGGAATAAGATTTATCACATCTATTTAGCGCACTCCTGTACAAGGTAGGAGTGGGCAGGCTAGGCTATTGTCCGGAGCGCTCACCTCCTTTAGAAGCATGGGTAGTGACCGGGATTCGAACCTGCAACTCTCAGATTGAGAAGCTTGAATCCTAACCACTACGCCACCCTGTCTGACTTATTTTAGGAGAGCCAGAGAACCGGGACGGACTGAAATATATGACCTGTGTCGCAGAATTACAAAACAAAAATGAAGAAGGTACAAGTCTTTATAACAGAGTGATGAGGAATATGTCTAATGTGTACGCTCTTGACGTGATGCCTACTCCCCTCTCATTATCAAAAATATGTGAGTAAAATATTAGCTACAGCAACTGGAATAAATAAGCCCTAATTTTCAAAGTCAGTACACAATAGCCAATGTGTTGGCTCTGATACGATTGGCTGTTGGGTGGGAAAAGAGAGCCAATGCCAGGTCAGAGAGAGCGCCTAATGAGATATAATGAAAGTGAAACTGCATTAATTCACATTCACTATAATATACAGGTACTAAATTATATAGGTACTTTCAGGAGAGTACCATCTGAACTGGCATTGGCTCTTTCCCGCCCACCAGCCAATTGGAGAGGTATACACCCAAGGGTGCTGGGGGCTGGAACAATCAACAATGAAAGCTCCCCCAGTGGGTCTTGAACCCACAACTCCTGCGGCACTAATCGCCTGGCAGTGAATAGCAAGCGCGCTAACCGATTGCGCCATCTCACCATCCCCAAAAAAGAATGGGTCGATGGCGCTAATTAGATAGCCCGCTATTCACTACTCGGAGTTGTGTTCTCTCATACCCAACACATTTGCTAGTACACAATCTGATATATGATAATTAGCCTTTGCAACCTATTGTTCTCCTCTGACAGAAAATGTCTGCTAGAGACTTGAGTAACTACTAGACATGCATAAAACACTCTTTTTTGTTCAGCCATGCTACACCGGTCGACATGCTGTGTAGCTATATTATTGAACTTGGTTGTAATTTCTAGGCATTATTGAAGTCAACATGTTGGCTATTCTTTTGGTTGAATTTGAAACAGCCAGCCACTGATATAAATATTGATTAGGGGAACTAATCAGACCCTGAACAATCATATGGCTAGCTATTCATGTTTGCTGGAACGCATTTCTCATCTTTGATTGGTTCACATGCTCAGTAACGTACTGTAACGACCACTTTTTAAATTTATGTAAGTTTTTAAAGTTTGTTAATGAGACATCAAACAAAGCATAACTTTGAAGCTACCAGGATTTTTGCTAAATCCAGTTACTGACACAAAGTTATATACCAATGGTATTTCTCCACAAACATATATGCTGTGTATTTTACCTCCGATCAATAATTTCATATCAATGCGGCCAGCTACAGAAATGATCTAATTGCAAACCTATAGATAAATAAATAAAATAAATTAATAAGATTACTTTCATGTTTATGGTTCCTAATAATAATGAGTCTTTTCTTATATACTGCCACAATGGGTACTTCTAAGTGGTTTTTCACTACATCTTTACCGCCCGGCACTGGGTCCAAGCGCTCAACAGCCAGCCCTGGCTAATAAGAACCTACATGGCATAAAGCGCTGGTACCCATTGGAACACACTACCGAATTTAGCTTCTCAGGTAACACCAGTGGTTATGCGCGGGAATCGAACCCCGGTCGCCAGATCGATGATTCGACCCGTTAACCACTAGGCTAACCTGATAGCCATCTATTCACTCTTATCATATTTAGACGAGGATGACTACTATCCTGGATGGAATAAGCCGAGGATCGGTGTCAGTGTGACTAAAAATGGAGACTTTATGGTTACTCGCTGGGTTGTTTACGAGATCATTCTAACTGCTGGATATGACACACAGCAGTTGCAGGTTTGCCTCTAGACTTGATTCTTGACTCCAATCTGATTGGCTGTTTTTTCGGGAAAGAGAGCCAATCACTGATCTGGAATATATACCGGGTCACAGAAAGCACATGTTTAAATATAAGTTTGAAATTGAACTAAATTACTTTCACATACACTATTTATATCAATAGACATTTTCTGGAAAGTACCTTCTGACCTTGTATTGGTCATACGTTCACCAGCCAATCAGAGCAAACACATTGGCTAGTTAGCCTCCCTATGATCGTTATTTTTGATGAAGAGCCATTCTTGCTTTAATATTTAAGAGATCATTGTATGGTTATCAATACAAGGGTTCTGCAAGAAATAATTGGCACCCTTGCCTACCTGAGACACAATCCGGCTCTTTTCACTGTAATACGTTTGAGATAGCATTCTGTGATATTCAGGAAATGCAGTAACTTAATGGTAAACTTGTTCACGATGTTTGAATGGGATCTGCTCAAAATCTGATTCAGGGGCTCAAATATTGTCCGAGTTTCTGTTGGTGGAATTCAACTACCATCAAACGCTCAACTATTGGGAAGTGGGGATGATAATGGAATTATACTGCAATCGATCCAGGCAGAGGTTGAGCGTTTAATTTACGTGATATCGAGCCAATGTCTTGGCTCTGATGGCTCTCATTGGCTGTTGGGTGCGAGAAAGAGCCAATGACAGTTTGCCTAAAGTACCTATTGAGATATAGTGGAAGTGAAACTGAATTACTTTCACATTCACAATATATCAGTATGTTCTTTCAGGAGAGTACCATCTGACCTGGCATTGGCTCTCTCCTTCCCACCGGCCAATCAGAGCCAACTACATGATATCTAATTAATGTATTTACTTTATGTGCAATGCACCTGTGCAGCTCAGCAGTCCACTCATTACACTGACATCAAGACTAAACTATGATGTGCATCTCTGATCATTAGAGTCAATTTAATACAAGTAACTAATACAAGTACTTGCGCCTTTTTATAAACTAAGTTGAAGGTCGTCACACTAAATTCCTTATGATGGTACTCATACTAAATGAATTAATTCTCTCTCATTTAATCAGAGATATGCATGCTACAGTATATCAAGTGATCAGTGTTATATATATATGTATATTGTCATAAAAATAAAAATTTAAATAAAATAGATAAATTATAAATAAAATAATAAAATATATATATAACTATAACAACTTTTTACATAAACAAAATAATTATAATTATATATATATATATATATATATAAATCAGCGTGCAGCAGGACACTTATTATATAACAATCTGTTATAGTTTGGGATCGAGTATGACTATAAAGCCGAGGATTCTACTGAGAAAGGGGAGATCCGGAGGTTCGGATGTGATACAGACGGTCTTGCTTACGATATGAATGACACAGAATGGAACAGTACCAGTTATGAAAAGGTGCAGGACATTCGGAGGTATATACATTATAGTATGTTGTTTTTTTATCCTTCTTTTAACCAGCTCAAATCTTAATTCCTAATGGTTAATTATTAGTTTCAATTCATTAATTAAATATTTTCATTTAAATTCAATTAATTTTTTAATAATTACTTTCTAATAATTAAATCTCAAAACAGAAATAAATTGATAACTTGTTATCATCTTATCATCTGGTGATTTCCATTCACTTGATAGAAATACATGATCTCATTTGTGCTAACTGCATTGGTCAGTATATAGCAAAATAAAGTTGATGTGATCATCATCATCATTAGGCATCGATATTTCAAATTCCCTGTAATAGCAGATATGTATATGCAGGAGAAAAGGTTTGCATATTCACACCAGCTTTAAACAGCAGTTTTCCTGTCTGGTTATAATTCATCAAGGCCTAATTACATCATATTTACAATCTCTAATGTAACTTGCATAAATAAATGCTAGCTAACAATAATTTGTTCCAAAACTAGCTATACAAAACTCAGGGAGAACTATACAACAGGGGTTGAGTCGAAAGGGTTGAGAGTTAATTTTTGAAGCTTTTGTTATGAGGAGAGATTTTGTCGGTGTTGATATTTATGGTGTTATGGATTGAAAAAAGAAAGAAAAACTAAAAAGGGGAAATTTTTCTGAATACAACTAGTACATAGACAATTACCTTTGTAACGAAACTCAGCTTGGTCTGCAAAGTGTTTCATGAAAGACCAGTAGTTACAATGCTACTTCCTGTCAATTGCAATAGTTCACTATCTTGTAAAGAAGTAACAAAACTTATAAAGTACACTCATTCAATCTTGCAATAACAATTATAAGGTTTTTAAATTCACTGCTAAATGTAGAAGAAAAGTTTAATATGAGCAAAGTAGTTTGTTGCGCCTTTTCGAATTGAGATACTCGATTTTTGTGTCTTGTATACCTCTATATGACAACGGTATATAAATATTCCCACGACATCCTTTTCCTTTTGCAAATATGAGCACATTGGTACCGTATAAATTCAAATGTAGTCCCTACTCAATTTAAGTGGTTTCCCCATATATAACTATGTCATGTTGTGCAAGCGATTAGATGAGATAATATCATAGCTCTTTTTTCCTTGTAGTGAATCTTTCAACTTGCCTAAATCGAACTGTTATACGGTAAAACATAGAGTCAAACACAATCTGAAGGTGACCTTGATCCGAGAACTCACAATGGAGAACGCAGGAATACACAAACCTTTTGTCAAAGAATTATACAACGAGAGGATATACTATGGGGAGCCTGTAGATGTTTTCTGTATGTTTGACCTGTCTTTATAATTTTACAACAATCTCGTTTACAAATAATTAACTTGTAGTTATGTTTCTTTGCGTTTTGAGTTTGATCAACTATTTTGATTCAAGTTTCATTTGCACTCCTTTGAAAATGCTACTCTGGCTGATGTGTGGTATGTTGCATAGTCATATTTGCAAAGATCAAATGTCAGAAATTGTAAGAATTATATAGCCTGAGGTCTATCATTTTTTTCCTGTAAGGCATTTCTACTCCGAGCCAGGGTTTTATGATTTACGTATGTGAATTATCACTTGATTTACGGGCCTGCTCTAGTTTATGGACTATCAATGTTTACCCATAATGCATTTTTGACCCAAAAAAGGCTTAGATTTTTTAGCTATATGATGTATCATTTTGATTTGTGAACCTGCCTTAATTTGAGGTCAACCGACCCTTACCCATAATTCATTATGACCTGAATGATTTGTGATTTCTTTTTATTAGATGATAGACCTATTATCTGGAGTGCGTGGGATCAATGGGCGGAATGTGATGATACATGTGTGACTGATGAAGATGGTTTTACTGTCAAAGAAAGGACTAGGCAAAGAGTCTGCCATGACGGGTTAGTCCTGTTTGTTTTTCTCCACAGCCAGGCCTAAATGGCGTTTGGGATGTTGATTGCTGGCGGTCGTTAAAGGTTTTTGGCTAAGGGCCGCTTAACGGCCGCCTACAGCCTAGGGCTGGTCGTGTTTTCTCATGATCAATGTGGGCTTAATATCTTGCATTCATGCTTTGCATGGAATGAAACAAAAGAAAAACAAGCCTCATACTATTGGCTGGGGCATTATTCATGTTCACTTGCTTCAAGCTCTAAGTCTATGAGCAATAGCGTCTGCTTGCGTAATGAACTGTTGTTTTTCTCGCAAAATGACTTGTCACCTCATCCAACTTTGCGTGAGTATTATAAACCACAAACCATATGCAGCATCATACAGCCCGTGACAATTATTATTTTAACTACCATAGCCATGTAAAAAAAATTGTTTATGCTCCAACCCCCTAAGTCTCAGTTCATTAAAAGTATTTTGGCTTCAAGGTGCTATAGAGTTATCTTCTCATTTTCTTACAATGTCATACTTATTATGAATAAGAAGTTATCCCCCTTCTTTTAATTGATTTGAAGCATGAAGGGACCTCACTATCTATTCCCGTCAGAATACAATATACCGTGCACTGATAGTACTGAGACGGAAACAGGGTACTGCTGGGAGTATTACGACTGTATCCCAAACAGAGAAAGTATGTTCACCAAAATTAACGACAGAAGTAAAATTTCATTGGATTTTAAATTTTGCTATTTTGCTAACAGTGATAAAAACTCACATCCATTCATAGTCTCGATATCCTGTGATACCTTGTGAGAAACCTTGGTTGTGCTTGGTTTTTTTTTCCGGTATCAGTACGGGTCTACGAACTGCATCCTGTTAGGGCACAGGAGCATTTGAGGCCAGATGCTCTTCCTGACACCACCGTGATCCGCCGAGAATTGAACACAGGACCTCTCGATCGAAAGACCCATGCCTTACATATTGCACCACGGCCGGCGGCCGCTCACTATTTCACTAATTCACTTACAGAAATATTTTTAGATGTCCCAATAATGTTTACATTTATGCGAAATTCTCATCGGAAGCTAATATATAAGAATTTCAACCGTCAAAATTTGATGATTTTAATCCTGTGAATTCAGCGAATCTTAGCAAGCCACATGTGTATCAACATATAGAGTACTTTGCAAGAAGGATGGAAATAATCATTTTCATGGGACTTTTCCAAAAACCTCTGGGTTCATAAGTCAGGAATAACCAAATTGTAGGGATCTATAATTGTGTTAATATTCACTCAGTACAACTAAGAGCCAAATTGAAAACTTTCCTCCCTTGATTATGTATGGCTGAGAGTGATTCGCAAGCCCTACGAGATAAGGCTCAAGATTTTTTTTAGAACAGCAAGCTGAAATATAGTCGAGTTATCTTGGCACTGAGTCCTGGATGGATTCTAAATAGTCTCAAGATTTCACGTTTCTATGACTTGGTTACCAAAATTATTTTCAACTTTGTTCAAGAAAGGAAAAATTGAGATGGGATTGTCACCAGGTTCGATGTTTTTGAGCTAGGTGTACTGTAGTTCCAATCTGCTGCCCTTCAATGTTGAATCATTTGAAATTAATTTTGTTTTAAATACACAAAACTGTGGTCCAGACCACACATCATCCTGCTGACAGTGTTGCTGTTTCTCTTATCCATTGCAGTCCCTCAAAGCTAGTAAAATGTAATATTTGTTGACAATATAATTACGCTGCTGACAAAAAAATGATGCTAACAAAAAATGAATTATTGCTGACAATAATGTTGCCGAAGCGAAATTTTGCTGACATTGAATAATGCTGATAATGAATTGAATCGTAGTTGACAATAAATTTAATATATCTATCTAAATATATATATTACTTATTGTTATATATATATACATAAATATATATACATATATATTTATTATCTTTTTATATTATCTATATATGATTATACTCATGAGACTGTTACTTTTACTTGCAGATATAACTCTCGGATCTACGGCTAGAATAGCAACTGAGCAGACGATAGTAAATAGTAACCGAGCGACTGACTATGATTCTACCTATAACCTACTTACTGACGCTCCTGGAGTAGCTATGACTAATCTAATATTAGTCTCAGCACATGCCGAGGGTGAACCTGATCGTGAGTGACCAAATGAATTTCCTTGCACAGCATTAGAGCGTGTGTTGTCCTCCCATGCAATCAGCACATCATTAAAGTGTGTGTTTTCCTCCCATGCAATCAGCACATCAGCAAAGTTTGTGTTGCACTCTCATGCAATCAGCACACCATTACAGTGTGTGTTGTCCTCCCATGCAATCAGCACATCATTTAAGTGTGTGTTGTCCTCTCAAGCAATCAGCACATCATTAAAGTGTGTGTTGTCCTCTTATGCATTCAGCACATCATTAAAGTGTGTGTTGTCCTCCCATGCAATCAGCCACCAATCAAGTGCCAGGCGGTCAATAGAAGTGTTTAAAACAGGAAAAAACATATTGATTGCTCACAAATGGTTGACAACCCTAACGATCTAAAAAGTAAGGGCGAATATAAACTTAGGTAGTTAAGTTTAGTTTCAATTTAGTTTATTATCAGATCCGACATTACCATGTGATAATGCGAATTGATAGCGGGGTGCTTTAGGTAAAATCGGTATTAAAACTCTCGCATATTAATTGTTATACAAGATAAAAAATGTAAAGAAACTACAACACCTCTTCGCACTACGACATCAATTTGATCTAAAGTTGGTGACTGTGCGAGAAGGTGTTTGTGTAGGGTTATTAAAAATAATTTTATTATGTAGCGAGTGGGTGGGATCCTTTAAAACTTTACTAGAGTAAAGGTTATATTGGATATTTAAAATATTATCAATGAAAGCACACCGTTGACTTAGATTCTTACCATTCATTACTATACCTCTAAACTTTGTGCACTTGATATCGAAAGCTGTTTGATGATCTACAATATTATGATGCATTATTTACAGTGGGTAGTCATGGCATTGATGATGGGATTATCGACTGGATTAATTTGTCACCTCCAGATGGGATTGACAGGCTCACCTATGCCAAATCAGAACAGTGGAATTACAAAGATACGCCTCATTTGAACTTCAGGGTCCCTGGTAAGTCTAAGTAATAATTACTAGATAATAATTACCAGTAATTAGTAATAATAAGTAATACGATTTCTAGATCTATATTCAAAGGGAATAAGAGGTCTCGGAACACTTTTTCTTCTACTGAGCAAAAATGGGCAGCAATAGCATAAAAAAACGTAGTTAATAATGATATCCATTAAATAGGTATCTGAGTATCTTATATGTCATAAAATGACGATGACACATTCAGGGCAGAATAAGAGCAGTGTCATAAATAAGCAGTTTTGACGTTGTGCGAAGTTTGGGCGGAACCGAGTTCGGCTCCGGCCAAGTTTACCGGGGCCAAGTTGTCGCTATTCCAATTTTATGAGTGTCTGTTCTGTTCGCATAAAAACACCCAGCGTAAGGTTTAATCATAAAACAAGTTATGCACCGATGATTATGGGTTTTTTTGCACATTGTCATACGAAATGACATGATGTATATCCCTCATGACATATGTCTAAAATTTATATGGGGATTTAACTTGATGCAGTTGTATAAAATTAAAAAAACTGACATAACTTTGAATATGTTTATATATATTTACGATTATGCATGATGCAGATTATTGCTGGACTGTATCCAGAATACTCTAAATTGCCCAGGAAGCGCAATGTTTTTCTCCGAACGTTTACTGAAAACCCTTCCATCCAGAGATCTATTCAAAGTTGTTCAAAGTTTTAGGCACTGGAACTACCAATAGCTCTGAATTTAAGTTACCTCCAACTTCTGTTTCATACGATCGTGATGTTCCACTAGTTCAATGATGTTTCATGATGTTTCTTTGTTTATATTTTGTAGGTAATCGAACATACATGGCAGTTGTATTGAGTAAAGGTAAGACTGATATAACATGGTCACTGGACATTGGTGTAGCAGGGTTTGATGCAGCTGTTGAAATCTATGAAGCTGGTGAGTTCTTACATCTTACCTTAATAGTTAAGGATTATATTTTGTGAGACTTACCAAGCATGTTTGCATGGCATTCTTTTTCTTAATTTCATATTGTTATATTATACTTATTTTCATATATTATTAGGCAAATGTATTTGGGGATGTTAGTTTGACCATCTTGAAAACTTATCAGCAATCTGAGATCTTTCAATGATAATAAAATTATTGCTGCTTTTTCTCTTTCCCTATCTCTTGGAAGTTTAGAGAGGTTTTCATTTTTGCTGTACTTGATGGTACAATGTCATGCACGGAAATCTGATCCAAACATTTTTTTTATTCAATAACTAAGCTTTATTAAATTTTTCTATAGACTTTTACAACTGCAGATGGTCAAGTTTTAATATTAAATGTATGGCTCAAGCTTGAGGAGAGCTACCTCTCTGATATATATTTATATAACTATTCATTATAGACAGTTGGCGTGATATCTTAATTGTCTTCCCGATATATTGAATTGTCGTCACATTTACTGTTTTGGTCACTTTTGCCACTGAATTGACAAGAGACAAAACAACCTATTACAATGAATTATAGTGTACCCATGCACAAAGAAGTTATTGTACCACACTGAATGTGACAAAACATGGTCTCCCGGGATCGAGAAGCTGTTGCATCTTGTCTCAGACAAATTTCCCAACCTCTCCATTAATAATAATTATACTTCAATCATTGGTTTTGCAGTAGTCAAAGTGTTGGCTCTGCCCAACACCCAATCATATCCAACACATTTGCAACTAATGTTGCAATCACATTAGCTAGGGATAGCCTGGGCAGGCGCACCCACCCCCGGCACGACAGCCTGCCCAGGCTAAGCTAGGGACATAAGTAAATTTTCAGACATGTCTGTTTGAAGTTACTTTACTCTATTTCTTGACCAGGGCTGTTCAAATCACAGCATCACATGTTGCCGTGCTACGCTCATCACATCTTTCCATGCCAAGTGAACATATTCAAGCCTATTTACTATAAAGGAGAACTCTACCACGCTACAGACTTAACTGCTGTAAGTATCTTGGTATCAGGATCTGCACACAACACCACCATCACTAAGTTTCCATGCTGCGAATGATCAGTCGCATCCTATTGATTGTATTTTGGCTGTCATGTCTGGCATGTTATGTAATCAAAACACAATATATTAACAGTAGGATCCGAACTAATTTGGTTTGTGTATGGCATGACCAATTCGTAATAAATTGAATAGCTTAATTGTTTCCATGCTGCAAATGAATGGCTAAAATCCTGTCAATGGGCTTTCATACGGAGCATGATGCATGGTCATGATGCCATGATCCATTGCGAAAACATACTATTGATAACGTAGCTTACCCTAGGTCTAGTTAATTTATAATGGTGTTGTCTGCCCATGTCAGATAAGAGTTACTGGATCAACTTTGTATATTGTAGTAATAGATTGACCAAGCCATTTACCTCAGAGATTATGCTAACATTGACATTTGTCACCTCTTTTTAAAGTCTCATAGCACACCGACATCAAGACTATACATTGATCATGTTTATCTCTGACCATAAGAGTCAATATTGTATGAGTTCCTAACACATACCCGCCCTATTTAACAAAATTGTTACACCAGATTCCTTGTGATGGTACTCATGCTAAGTGAATTAATCCACTCTCTATTGCTCTGAGAAATACATGCGATAGTATCACGTCATCAGTGTGGTATTGTGGGCCTGCTTTAATTTTGACTAACCCATATCAGGTCAGCCCGACCCCGGAAAGCCTCAAAGAGCTTGTGGCTTTCAGCATAATGTATTCAAAAGCTCAATTGTAATCTTTTTTAACAAGTTGTCTAGCTTAGCTCTTCAAATTTTATTTACTACATCTTTTTTAACCTTTACAGCAAAATTTTGCTTCTCATTCACTATGATCCCATGTTGCGATTTCGTAAGGATTTCGGGAGTAATCGCCCCATGGAAATGACATTAAAGTCACTTTCAGATTGTGACAAATGACTTTTCTGACGTGAATATGAATACCGTGTTGATTCTATCAATTTCCTAATTGGCGGCGCGGCTTGCACACAATGACTTCAATGGGATTAGACGTGGGAGGCCGGGGTTGGCCGCGGCAGATGTTTTTCATGTTTTTTCCATCATGGAAATGGTAAGCATCCATAATTCAAAATTGGAGTGAACCGCAAATTCAAGGCATGGGACCATAGCGATTATACCCTGTGCTACGCTGAAATGACTTTAAATAATAGTACAATGAATGATTATTTGAATCTCCCTTGATTTATTTTTAGACTGAAGCAAGAAATAAACATGCTGAGTCAGCTTTTACTGATGGTAGCAGGTAGGGAATATGTTTCTGATTCTAAGTAAACTTATTTATATATCTAAATACATTTGAGGACTTTTAGTTCATTAAAATTGATGCAAAATACATCAAAATGACAGGTAACAAAAAATAGTTACAATATTATTACTATTCTTTCGTTGTTGATTCATTAGAACAAACGAACGTATCGGAATTAGTGGTACATCTAAGTCAACATAAATAAACTCTGTGATTCTTTACTTTACTCAGATATTTTCTTGATGAAGTGCTAATGTCACTGATATATATTATATGGATGAGGGGTACATATCTGACCCTGACCAAGCATGGCTATTCATGTATGGTTGCTGGACCGCATTTCTCATCTTTGATCCATAAAATCAGAAACTAGAAGAGCTGAAATTTGTGAACTTTTATCAAGCAGCTAGCCTGAGTTTCTGAAGGTTGTTGCTGGGACTCATCCATAACTATATATCAATGGCTAACGCTCAAAAATATTATAGGGATTGTGGCTTTGTAGCTGTGGATAAGGCCTCCTGCAAGTCACTGATCATTTTAGGCATGTATGTCTACTAATGACATTTGATTGGCAAAGTTGATGCATACAGATACAACATACAGTGGTGCGCGTACCACTGCACAAAAACCACAGGTATTCAGCTACAAACTATGAGTCAAGCGCTGTTTCGAGGCCTTCTCTAGTACAACCTTCTCATGGCCGGCCCCAGCAGCATGAAGCCACCCCTGTGTGTTGATGAGCATCTCACTCAATCTCATCGATCCCTCAGTGCATTTTGGAAATTTCGGTGGTTTGACATAGTTGATGTGTTTACGCTGTTGCGCAACCAGGGAGGCTGCCAACTCGTCATTGTTTCAGTGTAACAATGTTCGCCCCATCACTCTCATGCTTATACTCTAAGTCAAACCTGTGCAAGGAGGTTTGCTTTCCATCAACTCATCGGCCCAATCGCTAATCGTCAAGGCACCCGCTCACTACTCAAATTCACCACATTGAGCATAGTACAACTCATACACAAGTCAGAGAGATGACTTGTTTGCGCTACAGCCAGTGGGCTGACTGTGATCTCCTGTCTCGCTCTGCCTGCCTTTTATGCGATGGCCAAACCTTTAATCCTATGTTTGTAATGCCTTAGATCTAACTCAGACTCACTTTGATTTTTCACCCTGCAGAGATTAAACTACTTTAATTTGAGTATTAAAGGCATAATCCTGCTTAGCCTTCTACCCAGAGCAGTTTGCTAATCATAACTTAATCCCCTCAATCTAATCCTTACAAGGATTATAAACAAAGGAATTAAATGCTGACCAACTCCACAAAACAAAATGAGTGTGTTAAACCCCAGCTTTCAAGCAATAGAATTACTTAGCTTTTGTCTTCACACAGTGATGTTGCCAAATCCATGCAGATGCGCTTTCAGCCTCATGTACTATGCTTTTTGTGGCTTGTTTGAGTTCTCTGCCCGACAGCCCAACTCTAGTCAGAAATTTGGTAGCTGATCTAGCCATGAATCCACGGCAGCCAACTTCCACTGCGAATAATTTGCAATTCCAACCTTTGTCTTGGCATTGTGTCACCAGATCTTTGTATCTTGTCAGTCTTTTCTCATGCGCGTTTTAGAGATTTTCTTCCCAAGGCACCGTCAATTCCATCATTATTAGTGCTTTTTCTTTGTCAGACCAGACAATTTAGTCTGGTCTTTGGTTCGTGATCACAAATGCTGTGGCATGCTGAGCTGCTCTGTGAGGTCGCATCTCACCTGCCATTCTCCGCTGTTCAGTTCATCAATGCCTTTTTGCGCAAAATCTTTTCACGCGCTTCACCACCAGCATTTGCATATTCACACATCTCTGTGACTGTATTTACACAAGACTTTCAGGACTCCAAGGCTCTGCGGGCAATTCGACAGAATATGTCGAAGTGCGCCCTTGGCTGAGCACTCGGCGCATTTCGAGTTCTCGGTCAAATTCCGGCGTTCCAGGTTCGCCGGGTCGGTAGTTGATCATAAGCTGCACCAACCAGAAAGCTGATCCTTTGTGGCTCCGTCGACCACATTTCTGTCCATTTGAGCTGACGCTGCACAACAGACTCCCAACAAGTCCACCTGCCTTGTTGGGCTTGGCCTACAGCTTGTGTCAAATTTTTGGGCTTTCCTTTGAGAACCACCGGTTTGCTTCCCAGCCGATGCCATGACGTGCAGTTGTCACAGCACCCACAATCCCACTTATCTCCAGTCGAGATTTGGCATCTCTGACAGTCTCTGTGACAGACCACTTTTTTCCAGTGTCAAGTGTTGGAGCACATTCCCTTATCACCTGGTCTGGGGACTCGTTCAACATCATATCCAGTCTCGCTTGCGATTTCATAGGTAGTGAAAGAGTAAATGAACTGGCGTACAGTGCATTAGTGTTGAAGCTCCTTGGAACTCCGAGCCCCTTACGCATGTGCTTGTTTATCATTTGCTCCATTCTCTCAACTGGTGTAAGCGGAATATCATAAACTGTCAGAGGCCAAAGAATTCGAAGCATGAGTGCAAAGTTGAGAATCCAGGCTTTGTGTTTACCAGACAGACCATATTTTTCAATCGCGTCCTGTAATTAGTTGTTTTTTCACCTCGTTTCCCCGAAACCTGTCTGTGATCGGTAAACTATACCATCTTCCTAGCTCTTCACAGGCTGCTCTGCAAGCGTGGGAATACGCTCTGTTCCTATGAAGTAGGTATTTGGTACAGGTTTGCCTTTACACAAAGACAGGGACCGGCTCTTGCTAGGTTTTAATCGCATCGCACATCTCTCTATCAACTCATGCAGTCTATCAATTGAAGCTACAACCTGAGCCTTGTCTGGTAATATTATTGCAATGTCATCCATAAAGGCCCTCATTGGCGGTAGTATCTGGTTATTCGCAACCTGGATCCCGTTCACACTGCCTTGTGAATTCTGTAAAACATAATAGTGACAAATTGGTTTGAAGTTGATATAGGTTTATAGTATTAAAGTGAGTGTTGTTGAGTTTTGAAATACAAAATTTTTGTATTTCAAAACTCAACAACACTCACTTTTTGTGGTCTTTCCATAAATTGATACACAATAGGAGACGTAATGCAAATTTGAATTTTGTTTTATTTTGCAGCTGGACTGTTAATTTCACGACTATAACTGCAAACTTTAGTATAGCAATAGAATCGCTGGAACTGATTGATCAGGGTCTTTATCAACCTCGGGTAAAGATTCGAGATACCTCGACCAATAAGAAGATGCTACTGCCGCTCAAACCTCTGCTTGACCTGCGAGTTAAGAACTCTGAGAAGTATGATTTTTTAAATGAATTTAATGCTCTTGATTAAAATTTAAAATTAAATTGAAATTAAAAATCTTGAGGTAGCAACTGACACTGACATCGAGACTACACTATTAACATGTGTACCTCTGATCGTTAGAGTCAATTTAGTGTGAGTACCCAACACATTCATGGCCCTAATGAATGAGACCGACCTCAGTTCGTCACACCCAATTCTTTCTGATGGTACTCATGCAATGAGAATTAATTCACTCTCTATCAATCTGAGATATAGTATGCATTGGTATATCACATGATCAGTGTGGTGACAACACACAACTTATTTTGTTCATGTCTAGAGGTGATATTACAGTGCAGTTCACTTAATTCAAACCGCTGGGGTCCACAAAAAATTGTCCTAATTAAGTAGAGTTTAAATAAAGTGACATTAGAATGCATCTAAAATGGCTGAAGGGCCCAATTTTTCTTGTCTGATTTAACAGGAGTTTTGAATTATAAAGTTTGAATCAACCAGCTTACACTGTATAAGGCCCACAATTGACTCCTTAGAAAGCGTAGCAAGTGCTGATAGTAGGCTATTTTGCCATCTTCTTCTGCTCCTCGCTCAGTATTTTCTTTTTGATGTCACAGGCGTAATTTCGGAGCCAGCAGTAAGTATACTAAGTCCACAATGGGATCATTAATCTGCAATACTTGAGCTCCAAGCGCAACAAAAACCATCTATCCTCCTGTCTTGATAAAACTATTATCTTCAATTTCAAACAAGGCTATAATTTCAAATGACCACACTTGATTTGATTGCAAGTTTTCAAAATCGAGAGAGGCGATTCTGTAAATTACCAAGTCTTTTGTAATAATGTAATGTCAACCCCTGAAAGGGACTAGCAAGATGTGAACATTCCTTCTCACGTGATGATTATTAAGTAATTTGTAAAAGATGTATGAAAATCATATAAAATGAGCCAACACTAAATCAAGTTCACAGCTTGCTCTCCAACTCTCATTTGTTTTGATTTTGATTCTTTCCTAAAAATATCGGTTTGCTGCAAGAATATATAAGAAAATGGGAGCATTTTGCCTCATTGCTTTGTGTTTCATCATAAATCAAGTTTTTGAAAAGGGAGATCTTTGTGTTTGTAAGAAGTGGTCCTATCACTTTGCTCAAACAACTTAACTACCATGCACCATATACAAGTAACTCATGATTATTATATTTATTCATTGAACTTTCTAAAAGTTTATGCTTGAAGTTTATTTAAATCAACTTGTTTACCTCACACACATTAAAGTGACAGTCCTATTAGAAAAGTTGATATACAACCCAAGTAACTCAAATATTTTGAGTTCATAGGCAAATAAAAATAATAAAAAATGAAAATTGTGGAAAAAAGCATTTTAGTTTTTTTCAAATATTTTAGCAAGGATCATAGTGGATCATAGTGGTCATGGGGAGGCAATAAATCACTATGATCCACTATGATCCCAATTTTCAGACTTTGCAGCAGTTTTACTGCAAATGGGTTCACAGGCTGTTTCATTTCATATGCCCTAATGACTTTTCAGCCTGAGTTCTTAACAACCATACTAAACATGGGCTAGTAGGACTGTCACTTTAACACACATAGACAATATACCTTCAGTTTTACTTACTTAACCAGGTTTGAGCTGACTCCAGAAAGTGGTAAATGGTTAATTTTCTTTGTAACATTCTCTGTTGAGTTTTAATGTAACAACATGGTACCACAGGCCCGTAGTTCTAGGGGAGGCAAGAATGCACTGCCTCCCCTAGTAAGCTTTATACAGTGGCCTAAAAACACTTTGACTAATTAATCCATGTCAGAATCAGTTCCTCTGTGATTTCTATTTGGTAATTGTATCCCTTAAATTGCATGGGGAGGAGCTTATAGCAGCCTTCCTGGTGATACTCCAGACTCGCCTCAGACTATTGCCTCCCCTTCCATTTTTTCTAAACTACGGCCGTATAAATGCTCGTATGTCACACTTAGATGAGAACCTTCATAAAGCCTGGTTTACGATTGAAAAAGACTTCATAAGTTGTAATGATCATACATAGAGAAGATAATTCAATGAACACAACACTTTTGTGAGAAACTAAAGCCATGATACATTGTTTCAACAAATCCACTGCATAATCTGATTCCTATTTTTTTTACGAGTTTAATTCAATTGATGATTATTGCCATGTTATGAGTCCTCTTTTAGCTTGTGACCACTTAAACCTAGCCTGTCTTTAAAATATCGGAAGGAAACTAATCTAAAATTTGGGGATTTCCTTTTTCCATTCCAATTAATCCCAAAGTGTTTTCCTCTATTTTAAGACTCTGTTTTGGCAGGTTGATGCAAGAGTCCACAATCATTGTTCCCCTAACCAAGAATGCCTGACAATATAGGCTAGTTAAACCCTTCATAAACCTCATATTATTAAATCATGGTCTTGTGGCTAATGTGTTATCGGTTGACTTGCCGGTTATAAATCGGTCATTTACAAATTTATTTTAGTTGTAGTTTATTCTCTTCTGTCTTCTAGTGGACATACCTGATTGGGGCACAGAGGATGATATTGACATTGAGGGGTGGGTTTATAGTAAAGGTCCATTGGACTCCAGATATCTTGAGCGGGATGCTGACTTTGTATCTACCGGGACAATTCCTACTGATAGACGGCATTACTTTACAGGCACTACTAGTCACATTGCGGCAATTGTCACTGCTACAAAACCAGTTGTGAGGAATATATACATTTATATTACAGGCCCGTAGTTCTAGGGGAGGCAAGGAGGCACTGCCTCCTCTAGAAAGCGAATTGCAGTGGCCTAAAAACACTATAATTGAATAATTCATGTCAGAATCCGCTCCTCTGGGATTTCCATTATCTAATCAAATTCCTTAAATTGCTTAGGGAGGAGCTCACAACACCCCTCCTGGTCATGCTTTGAACTCGCCTCGGACTTTTGCCTCCCCTACCATTTTTTCTAAACTACGGCCCTGTACTACATCAATTATCATCCGGAAAAATGTTCTCCCTTATGTGCAAAGACAAAAAACCAACGGAAATTAAATCAAGGGAATAAAACTCAATTCGATGAAAAGAAATGATTTTGCAATGCAAATTCAAATGTAAACTATGTATTTATAATGTGAAGGGTGACATATTTCATTTGCACCCATAATTGTCTGAGTCGTATTTCCTGAACTCCTTTAAAGGGGAAGATGGAAGATTGATAATACTGTTGATGCATTATGATGATGGCAATGCATTTTGTGATGACCATGGCAATTGCAATGGCCATATAAGTATGAATAAGTATATACATAATACGTATACAATATATATATATATATATATATGTATATATCAGGCCCCAGAAAAGCTGTGCTCATTACTACCATTTAGGATTCGAGGTTTTGAGCAGAGATTAATGTTTAATACTGTTTTAGTTTGAAATCGATTGCGAAACAGAAACCAACTACATTAATAAACACCTACAGTGGTATCGAGTTGTTGAGGATGCTGTCAATAGAAGAAGCTGTGATAACTTCTGTAGTTTTTCGTACAACCTGGCATTCACAGTGACTGATGGGCCGGCTACTGAACACTTGATCTACTACAATGAACAGGTCATAAACTGTGAGTAGCATATTCACTTGTTAAAGTTTTGCGACAGATGTTAGCGGACATGTCTCTTTTATAATAATGATAATCACTATGGTCTTATGTTTCGAATTTGTGGTTCACTCCAATTTCGAATTAAGGATGCTAACCATTCCCATGATTGAAAAAACATAAAAAACATCTGCCGCGGTCGGGACTTGAACCCCGGCATCCCGCATTAACCCATTCGAAGTTACTGTGTGAAAGCGCGCTAACCATTCAGCCAAGCCGCCAATTAGAAGATCAGTAGAATCAACACGGTACGGGTATTTGCCTCAAAAAAGTCATTCGTCACAATCTGAAAGTGACTTTAATGTCATTTCCATGGGGCGATTACTCCCGAAATCCTTTCGAAATCGCAAAATGGGATCATAGTGAGTGCACATTTTGTGATTTACTATGATTACGCTATACGATTAATTGCATTGAAACATTGTTTTGTAGCATTAGATCTAAATTATACATTTCAATTGTGTATTGGTCGACAAATTAAATGAATCACAAACCGAACAAACAAACAATAGTACGTTGATTTAAGGCCTTTATTATACAATGAAATCTCTGAGTGTTTTCAGCTTTAATAAAAAAAAAGCTAGAGAAACTTTTATCACCTGAATCTATGATCTGTTTTTTTTTCATTTATTTCCATAATACTTGGATTGTCATCAACAATTTATCATTTCTAACTCTTTTCATGAAGTGTCGAAACCAAATCATCAAGCTTGAATGAACATAATATTAGGTTCATGAACAAGTATATTATGCTACAATGAAGCAGTTAAGTTATTTTATATGGTGGCCATCTATGACCTTAAAGGCTTCAGAAGGACCACAGCAATAAATAGTCTGACAGCTAGTTCTGCAGTAGTTATGCAATATTTCACACTTAGAAAATTCAGAACACTTTTGGGAAAAAAATTATGTTTAGTTTTAGAAATTTTCCTCCCTTCTCATATATTAGGTATGAGGTATCCATGAAGCCTAGAGCTGGACCAGCCCAATAAACTATCGCTTCTATCTACTTGGGAGAACTGTATAAATCATGAATGAAGTTATATTTACTATTGTAAAATGTTTCCTGACAATAGAACTATATTTATTTTGAACCTATGTGGAAAAGAATAATAATTAAACGTATTTTGAAGGGGTAGCTTATTAGGTTGCCTTGTTCACATGGCCTCGTGAACAAGGCTAGGTTGCCACAGCACGAGGCTACATTAATACCTCATGGCTCATAGATGAGAAGGGAGGACATTTTCTAACACTATACAATTTTTACCCAGAAGTGCTCTGAATTTTCTAAATGTGAAAACATTGCATAATTTCTCAAGAACTAGCTGCCGGTCTATAAATTGCTGTGGTCCTTCCAAAAGTCTGTAATTATTTCAGAAAATGTGTGCTTGTGTATTTGTGTATTTTATACCTACACTCAACCTATGCAATGATGAAAACATAAGACCTAATACAGAAAAAAAGGTGTCTCTTCTTGGAAAATGTTTGTCTTAAAGGCTATATGACAGTTTTACTCTTCTCATATCATTGTAAAGCTCACAATAAGACTTGGGGAACCAGAGAGACCTAACCAGACCTGCCATAGAAAATAGAGCTATATAAGTTCAAGAAATTCTTGGGTAACCATGGGGCAAAACCAGGGTTCATCTCTCCCACAGAAAGCAGAAGCATAAAAGCAGAGTATGAGGCATGCACAACACACAAAGAGAGCATTGATGCAAAGATGCATTTTAATACTAGATCACCATACTGACTCTCGTGATCTGACTGGGCATGTAGATCACTGATAAACTAGGCTATCATTACCACAAAGCAGGTGTCGTAAGGCTAAGTATGCATCATGCGTGACTTGAATATGCGCATGTGCAAGAGCAATGAGTTTAGTTTGGGTTCTGAATGCAACTTTGGAAAGGGATAATGGGATATCCCCTGCATAAACTGTCAATCAAAATCAGCTAATAATGACAAGAGAGGATAACTATTAATAACAAATCCGCACGCTTTGGGGAGTATGTCACCAGAGCAGGTAGCCAATCAGTAGGCTTCGGAATTCCGAGACTCAATTTTGCAGAGATCAGCTCATGCCCAGAGCTGAGCATGCGCAGAATGCTAGATCACTTGAGATTGGATATGATTACTAAGCTTACTGCCCTCACTGCATTCTTGGGGCCTTTGTTTAAGGGGCAAATTCGAAATAATTCTTTTTTCAATAAACTCTTAAAATTACAGAGAACTGGGCCGCACCTACGAGGTTATGTAACTTTTTGAGCTCTTGTCATTTATAGCCTTTAGGAGTTTTTCTGGATGGGGTTTTGATGTGGTTTTTCTATGTGGTTTTGTTGCAGATGCTGCTGTCCTAATAATATTGACGGTAACTATGCAAGATGCAAGAGTTTCTTCGGCACTTTTAGTTACTAGGATCACTAGGGTAGAAGAGGATTCAATCGCTGAGGCCTACCAAGTATTCCCGCGGAATTATGGTTTTTGGTCCAATCCTCAACCGGTATATAATGATGAATATTGCCCATTAGTTCCAGGTGAGCATGTTTGATCGTGTCGTATTTTGGAGTTGTCTTAACAAGCAGACAACTCCTTATGTTATTTACTATAACTCTATGTAGGCACAGATTTATAGTATTTCCTGGTAAAGTATTTCCTGGATAAATACCAGTTACTAGTCAATAATTAGCTTAATTGATAGCTAATAAGATCACATTCCTTTTGATGCTGTATCCCGATTGGAGTAAGAAGCAATAATTTATTGTCTCTCGGAAACACAAGCAATACAACTAATTTCCATCGATACACAACACAACAATATAAATATATATATGTATATATATATAACAGATCGTAAGATGTGACACAATTAACATTAGGTCAATTTATCGGTGTAAAAGTAACAAAAATACAATAATACAATAATAATACAGTTTAATATTATATATTTTGTATTAGTCTGTCTTGACAAGCTTTGTTGGGGGAGGGAAGGAAGGCAAGACAGTCTGGTCATATATAACTTTTGAATCGTTGTGAAGAAAAAACAAAGTCAAGCTCTCAACAATCTCGGGGTTTGTGTTTGCTTTCCATATGAAACAAATGTGTGAGATTTCATATGATGGACCCAAGATGGGCAAGGCCTACCTGTATGCCAGAATTTCTGCGGTTTTGAAGTTGTTTTAAATTGTTTTTGGGTTGCTTATACTTAGATGAAAATCTCAATAAATTGTGTTAATTCAAACCTGTGGGTACCACAAATTTTTATCCTGATTAAGTAGAGTTTGAATTATGTGACCTGTGGGTCCTTTGTCTGAATTAACAGGAGTTCTGAATCATAAAGTCCAAATTAAAATGATTACACTGTATTTGTCACTTCTACTTGCAGCCGATGGTGCGTGGACAACTTGGTCAGATGTAGAAAGTCAGCTTCCCGAGGTCTCATGCGGAGAGACTGTATCGAGCTATCGGCGCCGCTGTGTGGATCCGCCACCATTCATGGGCGGCAGTTTCTGTGATGGAGACCCTGTTAAGGTTGAGACTGTAGATGCAGGCGTCTGTGATGGTATGTAGTAATATCGTACGTTCCATCGGATATCCAGTTACTAAAAACTGCATTTGATTGTTAGAAATGTCTTCTATGATATGAAAATAGTTTTCTCTCGATCACTCAATTGACTGTCTGAAAGATAGACTTACTTGGTAGCAGCATCGTAATAAAAGTAAAGCAAAAACCATCACATCATTTTGTAAAAATTTCTTACAACACATTAAAAATGAAATTTTAGAAATTATCAAACATTTTTACTGGTATTGCTTATACTTAGTTACAATGTTTGCCACTTCAACAAGATCCATGCAATGCACTTACCATTTTATGCCTTTCCCATATGATATCAGAATTGCTGGAGAAAAGAACCACCATTTGGACCATTCTCTATCACATAAATGGACTTATTTACTGATATTTTATTGCTATGGTTCAATTTCACAGTCTGTGGAACGCACTTGCCATATATTGTTGGTGTTTTTCATGTTTTACCAAGATTTTTACTTACATAATGTTACCCAGTTTCTTTCCATTTTGGTTGCCAGCTACTGCAGCTCCAGCCTTGATGGCGGATATGCTTCACGCTGGGTTATGGCTGACAGTGGTTGATGAGTGGCACTAATGACTTGGAAACCTCGTTGCCACTATACAAGCACATCGGTGCCAGTCATTGTCAACCCTGACAGACAGCGATATTATTATTATATATCCATTTTGGTAGACAGCGCCGGTTGGGGAGAATGGTCCAGCTGGTCCACACCAACTGAAGGTGGTGCAGGAACTGAAACTCTAATCAGAACCCGAGAATGTGATAACTATATGTTAGATGTTTGTGGTGGCTCTTTGACAGCGTACTTATACAAGAGTCAACAGTTCATGATGTATTTTCATAGCGAACTTGGTATGTAGATTCAATGGGGAAATTTTTTTGGAGTCACCTCCCTCGATATTGTTCAGATGAGATGATTCTTTCGTAAATGTTTATCTAGACCTTGAACATCAAAATTTTGTTGGCTCCTGGATAAAAAAAAGATGATCTGCTTCTTTATAATGTGTATACAAAATTGCAAATCGATGGTTTCATTAATCTGTTTGGTGCCTCTGTAAATAGTGGGCAACTTGTTACACAGATCAATTGGAAGAAATATGACAGACGTTCCCATGATAGGTGTATTAGCAGCTTCTTACAAGCCATCGCATCTCGGCCTATTGGCTAAGATCAAAGTGTCACTGCCAATGGCCGATTAGTACCTTTTTCAGTTTCTGGCAGCTTGCTGCACACTCACGATTAGGAGGTTCACTATGGCCTCACCTCTAGGCTGCATTCTAGTTTTCTAGGATGTATCACACTCTCAGTTAGAGGACTTTGGGCGAATTGCGTCCCACTTTTGGGGCAGCCCACCCTCTGTTTTGTCATAAACAGGGCTTCTTACAACCATTCCCTGTTGATCCTTTAGCTCCACCCAAATGGTTGATAATGTAATGCTACTAACTCGCTATGTAGCGGTCTGAGCACTTTGATTACATGTCAGCATTTTATGGCAGATTTAGCCAACAGCTGCACTCTGGACGAGGAATGCTCCGGTATGAAAGCTGCGGCTGTATGTGAGGGATGGCCCAGGTCCTGTCGCCCACTCTGCCTGAATAGTATGTACTGTGCTGAAGGGATATGTGCTGCTGTGACGAGGGTGTCAGGAGAGTCCGTAAATATCTGTATGCCTCAGTGTGGTACTCAGGCACGCTCAGTGGTTTGCACGGAGGCACAAGTCTGCATTGGTATGCTTTGAATCTAGATATTTATTTCTCAATCTACTCATAAATTAACACATGACCAGACAAAAAAGAACATCCAAACATCTATCTGAAAATAGTATTTTACACTAACCTTTGAAATGGTTTTATTCTGACAAGGACGAGGATGTCATACAAGATGTGATCCGTACGCTGATGAGGATAGCTCGTCATGTGCAGGGACCGGACAATATTGTAATCCGTACACAGGCCACTGTTCTAGTCAATGTTCGGTAAGTAACATGCATGCAGCGCCCATATATACATATATATATATATATATGCCGATACCTATACATATATTACTGCTGTAATCTAATCCGCAGTGTGGAGTATTGTTGCCAAGTTTATTAAAGCTTTTACAAGATTATTATCCTTATTAGAACCTTACTCACTTCATATCGATTTCATTTCACTAAGATTTTAAGCGAAGGTTGTCTCTCTATCTTTCATTCACCGGCATACAAACTTAGCTTTTGTAAACTTTATTAGTTCTAAATATACACACAGGTTTTTGGTTAACAAGGATATTTTGATAAGGATCTGCGTAGGCTGTTTGATCTATAAAAAACTAAAGATTACTTCACCCCCATTATGATCTGTAATCTTCTTTAAAAATGGATGAACTGAACGACACCTAAATTGAGATGAATTTTATGAGAAGGCGATAAGCATCTTGAAGAAATCCTTTATGGTTTAGATAAGATTGAAAAATTGAAACTCTCGCAGAAACCATGGGGTTTATAATGGAGTAGTTGAAATAACATAAATGATTAAAATTCAAAAATGTAGTGCGACACAAAGACTAGATAGCATATCTTACAAAATAGCTATCGGCATGCTTTGTGGTGCGGCAATTAGATACACAGCTTAAATTAAGCACTTTGGCTGAATTAAACACTTAGTACTTGGGCCTGAATTCATAGCCAATTATGGAATTGTTCCGTGATGAATGAGTATACTGATGGTTTTCAGATTGGTGCTGACTGCGAATCAGGGTTGGGATTCATGTCTGCCTGCCAGCCTAGTCAAGGACTGTGTGCTGTTGGGTGTTTTGACGATGCTGATTGCGTGAATTCGGATTACTACTGCTTCCAAGGTTGGAATTTATGCCGCAATGTTACACACAGTGTTCTTAAGCAGCATTTCCTGCTACTTTGTTAATTTGCCAGTCACTGGAGTTTGCGTTGATTTTGTATCATCTAGCATTGGTTTTAAATAAAGGCCAAAGGCAGACCGCAGGAAGTATAAACATTATATAAAATAAATAATGTATATATATATATGATTTATATAATGTATATTGATATATACAAAACATATATGAACTTGTTTGTTTGCTGTATTTGGATACCAGGCATCTGCTTGCTGTACAATCCAGGAGAGCTCGCATGTACTGCGGATCGCAACTGCCCATCCACAGTTTCCTGCGCGGAGGAGAGGGGGGTTTGTGTGTCACCCGCAGATACTAACACACACTGTCAGACTAAAGAAGATTGTGGAACTCTAGCTATGTGTAGCTCGGAGGGATCATGTGAACAAACTGTAACAATAGTCAAACAGGAATCATGCACAGAAAGAAATGACTGTGGTGTGTTAAGTCAACATTACAACTTCTGCAGTGATCTTTACATCTTAACATAGAAGTCTGAAAAAATTTGATTGAACCGCTTAATTGTGGAAGAAAAAGCCCAATATATATCAGTGGGAAGTTTGGACAGGAATTTATCCTATAGCTACTTGTTTTTGAATTTCACCTTTTTGAGGTTTAACATATGGTACTATCACACGCTTTACTCCAATGAATGAAGAGCACATCGAGGTTTGCCTGCTGTGGAAAGCAGAATTTAAAGAAGGCTGACAGGCGAACAGAATAAACTATCTGCTACATCTAATCCTTAGTGTATCTTGTTTGAGGAAACTTTTTTAATGATAGTATATATCTTAATAACGATTGTAGGGAAATATGGCGACTGTAGTGTTGGTGGTTACTGCATCCAGCTGCAAGATAACGGAGGGCATGTCATTACAGGAAATGAGGAGTCAGTCGTCAGCATTAACCAGAGTCAGGCAATACTCTTATTTTTAGGATTTTTTAAGTTTTAGTTTGATTTTTCAGTTCGATATTACCATGTGAAACTAAAAATGTACTCAAATGGTGTCTTCCTGTGTTACATTCGTTAACTGCTTTAGTTCAATGACTTATTCTAACTTTCAAATCTAACGTAGCATCCTCACTGCATTCAAGTATGTAACTCCTTTCAAAATTATAAGGCTGTTTATAAACGCTGTCACTTGATACAAACTAAATTCAGATGTGTCTTCTGGGAACTTTACTGCAAGTGTTATGCTCTATGTGCTACTACACCTTTGTTTGAGGGTATCAAAGAGTCTATTTTTTTGAATATTATTGAGACATAGTGAAGGTGAAACTGACTTACTTTCTTTTTCACTTTTATCTCAAGAAAGAGCTTTCTGATCTTGCATGGACTCAAGCGGAACCAACATATTGGTGAAGTAACCTCCGGCTCTGCAAGCAGACTGTAGTTCTAGGGGAGGCAGAGAGCCCTAAAACACTATAATTGAATATTCCACGTCAGAATCAGATTACCATTTGCTTCTTTTGTGCTTTAATTCGCTTGTGGGGGAGCTTACAGGCCCTCTCCTGGTGATGCTCCGATCTCCCCTCAGACTATTGCCTTCCCTACCATTTTTCTTAAACTCCAACCCTGGGCCAGGTAATAAGCTACTCCTGAGTTCACCAGGGAGCTTGAGATAGTAATTCTAATTATTTCAGATTGTGCTGATGAGAATAACTGTCCAGGAACTACCTGTTTATCTGGTAAATGTTTTCGCCAGTGTACGGATGATAGCCAGTGTCCTTACAACAACTTCTGTGTCCATGGGCTTTGTGAGCAGACCTGCCTGGATATAGATATAGCAGGTGACATGATTCATACATTTACTTGTTGATTAACACAGGGCTGTAGAACCTGCTTTAGACTGTGTTATGATAAGAGGGGAAAAAATCAGATTGATATTTGTCAAATCAAATCAAATACCATTCTTAGTCAAAATATATTAAGCCTGAATAATAGTAGATTCTACTGAATGGACCACGCTGATACATAGTCTTGTGGATTCAATAATATTTCGATTCAGATCTGCATTGGCTATGAGCTTTCTTCTTCTTTTTTCTCAGTGTTTACCGTCTTGTAATCACAAGAAGAAAAAGGTTTTTTAAAAAACCACCCACCACCGTCCTTTGGGATTTTTTCTCTTCGTAAAAGTCCCTTATATATACACATTATGTGACCCTAAGTCTACTCACATTTGTGTTTGGTAGAGTTTGCTTGTGCCCAGAACCTAACATGCCAGGACCATACATGTAGGATGAGTTGTGGGTCAGACTCGGAGTGCTTTAACCATCAAACTTGTGTGAGCAACATCTGCGCTGCCACATGCCTAACAGGTGAATATGAGTCACAAAGTCTATTAAACAATAAACCCAAAGACCAAAGCATGTTATAGTCAGGCAGTTACTTTTGATAAAGTTGGGTCAGACTTGCATGGTGAAAAAATTCAATGCTCTACTTGACACGAATTATTGATGGTGGAAAAGTGCCTTCCATAAGGGAAGGTAACTCCCATTCTCCGCATTATGATGTCACAGTCTCTTGGAAGTGCTTGTTTCTTGTATTGCACATCTTGGAGACTGTGACATTACTATGCAGAGATTGGAAGCTACCTGTGGTCGTTCCATAGCCTTTAAATAGTGCTAGGTGGTCTGTAAGTTGAGAGACAGTGCGCTTTGAATCTAAATTATTATATTATTTGTGCTAAACTAATATTTTGCAAGACAAGGACCACTATTTGCTTGGTGCTTTGGAAAATCTCGAGGAAACAACTTAACATTACATAAATTTAAAAGTATGAATATTTTAAAAATGAAATCATTGAGAAAGTTTTTTGTTAGCATTTGATGCCCGATACATAACTAAGTAATATACACCTACAAATAGTTGATGTTATCAGCATCACATAAAAGTTTCAAATGACTTTTGAACATTTTTCACTGCTTTCTTGTTTTCGATGTCAAATTGGTATTTGTGATGAATTACTCAATCCACTGACTGCTGTGTGTCTCCCCTTTCTATACTGATTAGCAGTTTTGATGGGGTTGTCACAACTCTTGTTTCGAACTATCTGACTAGCCCCTTGTTGTGTTTTTAGCAAACAATTTTTATATATGCATTCATAGATTATGATGCCATTATGAAATATGTGATTATGAATCATGACATATTTCATAATTATGATGAAATATTATGCCACAGATCGTGAATGTAATGCTGATAATGTGTGCTCTGGTGGTGTGTGCCGCAGACTTTGCACTGACACTGAGGACTGCTCAGCTGAAGACTTGGTATGCTTTGGTGGTGTCTGTGCTCTGACCTGTACCACAGGCAACCAATACACTAAATGTGGAGATAGATCCAAATGTGTGCTTGGTGTATGTAGCCAGCTATGTGCGGTAAGAACGACACATATGACGCAAACGATTGACATGACAGATGTTAAAGCTATAGTAGCGCCTCCCCATTTATTTGGTATCTTTATATTGATTGATAACAACAGGACAAACTTAGTGGTTGAGAAATCTTCCATTTTGGTAAAACTAATGGTTTCAACTGTGTCCCTTAGGTTGCCATTGTGCTCTTAATTAGACTGAGATATTCACAATGATACCAAATATGGGGAGGCACTGCTATAACTTTGAAGAGGCCAACCTCCGGTAGTTGCAATCCATTATCAACCACCTGGTTGGAAGCAGGCTGAATGGAGTAATGCACCTACCAGCAGCCCAGTAAGGTTTGAGCTATAAAAAGCATCGAATAAGGTTCACTTTTATAAGCGGATAGACCTTAAAATGATGCTGTGATGGTAGTTTTACCATTTTCTACATTGATAAAATATTTAAATATTTAAAAGTTTTCCCAATTAAGTAGAGTCTGAATTATGTGACATTAGAATGGATTGAGGTCTGGCTGAAGGGACCAGCTTTCCTTGCCTGAATTGCCAGGAGTTCTGAGTTATAAAGTCTGAATCTGATTAAACAAAATTTTGAATATAATAGATATTATTATAATATATTGCTTTCCACCGATATTATCAAAGATTCTTCTTTATGGTTATTTCTGATTTAAGTCAGATAAAGGTTGTTTGAAAGGCCAGGTCTGCTATGGATATGTCTGCACACCTCGCTGCCAGTCTGATTCAGATTGTAATATGCCTGGAGGAGAATGTGATCCATACGGAATATGCACTGTTCCATGTGAAGGATCCAGTACTGAAACTTGCGGGGATAACGCATGGATTTGTGTATCTGATATGTGTGTGAAGAAATGCTTCACCGGGGCCAACGACTGTCATGTATCTCAGGTATTTATACTATACTATTGTTTATTTATTTAAAGAGGTTTCCTGGAAAGTTTACAGATAACGGAGTAGTTAAAATTTTTCTTGTTAACCTTTAACACGCAACTACAACTAAATGCCAAAAAAGAAGTTATACATTATTGTGTTGTTTCAAATGACTCCAAATTATCCTGATCAACAAATATACAAATAACTGACATTTTTAACTCTGTTGCAACTCGTGGTAGGTAGATACGATAACAGTCAGAGTTTTCTTGTAACTCTGTGTTCCTTCCTTAAGCCTTGTACCCACCAATGTGCTTTTTTAATCTCAGGAATTTCTAAGATTTTGCACTGGCAATCATTAAAGAATTTGTGGGTACCACAAAATGCAGCACAACATATCGCACAACATATCGCACGAAAGTAGAATCAATTCTACTATCGTGGGAAGGTATTTGTAAACCCACGATCTCAGTGTATTTTGTACCCATCAATCACAGCAATGCACAAGTGGTCGTGCTTGATCGCAGATGAGTTCCTGGGACAGTTATGCAGTTGATGGGTACCAGGCTTTAGTAACTGCCCTTCAAATACAATTTGTTTTATTCGAACATGCTCACTCTAAAGCCTTGTACCCACCAATGTGCTTTTTTAATCTCATGAATTTCTAAGATTTTGCACTGGCAATCATTAAAGAATTTGTGGGTACCACAAAATGCAGCACAACATATCGCACAACATATTGCACGAAAGAAGAATCAATTCTATTTGTAAACGCACGATCTCTGTGTATTTTGTACCCACCAATCACAGCAATGCACAAGTGGTCGTGCATGATCGCAGATGAGTTCCTGGGATAGTTATGCAATTGATGGGTACAGGGCTTAAAGGTACCTGTATATCGTAGTACATCACTGCATGTTATAGTCAGGCAGTTACTCATGATGAAGTTATGTGAGATTTTCATAGTAGAAAAGTTGAACTGCCTGATTGCAACATGAATTGGTCTTTGTGTAGTCTTTGATCATTGCAAATCAACTTTTATTAAAGTATTTTGGAAATTTGTTTAGTATCTGAATCTGAATGATAATACTGGTTGGATTTTTTGATAGAATTGCACCGGTTCAGATGAAAGAAACATGACATGTTCTTCTGTTGTTGGAGACGAGTGTGATTTGGATGTGGACTGTAACTCACATCACCTATACACCTATAAAAGATGTCTCAGTGGAACTTGTGAGAAGATATTCAATGATCAGCAGAGTTGTAACAGCTCTGATACTTGTGGTATGTAGTAGAGTATTTATTCATTTATTTGTTTAAATATGTGTCCTGGAAAGTTAACAGATATTGGGGTAGTTAAAAGTAACTTGTTGACCTTTAACTCAAATTTACAACTAAATATAAAAAGGTATACATAGATAAATGATGAAGTTTTATAAAAAGAAGAAAAAAATTATATTAGTAACATTGCGTAATACATGTTCCGGATTTAGATGAGATGAATTTCAGCCGTCCGAAATATTATATTATTTGATTAGCATTCAGGTGTAAGGCAGGCACATATATAGTTATACATAAAAAATGCCGGCAAAATTGAGTGCATAAACACATCAACACACCTTAGAGTCCTAGTAGTAAAAGAGCTCATAAAATTATTAAGTTTCCTTTCGTATGATGTCACAGCCTCAGTTCAATGCTATCATCCAAGACCCATAAGCTATTCCAAACGATGAATATATTGTTAGGCGATGTCAAAACAGTGCAAACATAAGTAGTGCATTAAATACTAGAAAACATTGATTTGTAATGTAGGCTTGGTCGACTTTCTTAAATGTTTCTTTAGGTGTTTGCTAGTCAGATAAATGAATTCACTTCCATCATCTTGACAGAGGACTCTTGACTATTTATTACAGGATCTTTTGCCGTGTGTATCACTGGAGTGTGTGAATGGCCTCCGGCGTTAACACAAACAAGCTGCCGTGAGGGTCAGTGTATCTTCAACAGTGATAAGCGGAATAATCCACCAAGATCTTCATCACCTCGAGTAATGAGGTGCCAAATTGATTTAGAAGACGTTAATATCACATGTAAGTAACACATTACTCTCCATATAAGTAATTTTAGCCCTATTTCGCTAAAACCCGCACAATTACCAGCTGAATTACCAGTGTAAGTTCTCATAAACCAACACTGTACGTGTACGTGTCATCAGTATCAGTGTACGTCTCCTCAGGTCTTGCTTAACAATAAAAATAGAACTGAGCTCAATGCAGACAGCTCAGGCGGGTATTTGTCTGGTGTGCATGTTAGTTGAATTTACATATACTGTAATCAACATCTCCGGGTATGCATATCTACAAAGTCCGCGAGGCTTTAACCCAAAATATAAATTCAAATGTGGATACTATTCACCTGAAGTCATCAATTTGGTAATCGTGAAATTGATATAAAACATGCGATTATATTCTTTATTAAAGGTGAACTGTGAGGTGCAGGGTCACCATAAACATTTTAAAGACTTCAAAAAGTTGTACAAGCACGTAGGTTCCCACGAGGCCAGCGAATCTTCTGGAGTTTTGAGAATTTTTTTGAAATTTGGTCTTTTTTGGGCCATGTTTTTTTTATTTGGAGTTGCCCTTCCATCATAGGCTCCAAGGTAGCAGTGGACACAGTGAGCTTAGACATTATACCCAATCTCTCAGGTGATCTTGTTTCATAAGGCATGTATGGCAGATTGCTCATTTCTTTTGTTGCTCATGCCCCATGCTGATTATTTCCGCAATTGATGACCACAGATCAAAACAATAATATTTCAACTTGGTATAAAGCGAGATGAATATATGCTGTCCCTACTCCCTAATCCCTATTGATAGCAAGCTACAATTATGTTAAAATAGCATCCATGATTGACATCTTCAAAACCAATATTTACATTACTCAATAGTGTGTGAAATTTTTACGGCTAAAACTTCATAAATAGAAGTTGACGGCAAGACCATCACATACTTTCAAGGGATAACACATGTCATTACTATGCCGAGAAAAAAAACAGCGTCTAATTTGCCAAGGGATGAAATTTTTGTATCCTTTTCCAAAGGAGACGAGGTTTAAAATTTGATGGACACAGTATGTGGAATCTTATTTCCAACATGTGAAAATCTGTAAAACATCTAGGCTGTGCTATCTACATTTCAAACAGAAGTATTTTATTTTCTGTGACCAACAGTCATTGTAAGCTGAGCAAAGAAAGGTGTCAGACATATGAAATTTGTAATTCGCAAGCTGAAAACTAAATAGAAACATCTCAAAAACAGCCTTCTCCCCCCCCCCCCTCCCGACAAAATCTTCTTGTGAACCAACTAGAGTTTCCATGAAAAAATAGCATTATTACCAATCAAGATATTTACTTGGAACTATGCTCCTATGTAAGAAGTAAAGGTGGTTATAGAGACAGTCCATTAAGTGTCTAGTTCTTCATAGCGACATTTGGACATGTCTCATCTGTACAGATGATATGCGAAAGTTACACCACCAACTGCATGAATGATGGGGCATTTATTTTAGGTTGAGCTTAGCTTTATAACATGAAAACTCAGGTCCATACCCTTCCCTCTAGTACTACATCAGTAAACCTCCACCCATGATATATAATCCATAACCTAAGCTAACACATAGCTAACCTTCCAGCCGGCAACACATGCTAAGTCACTGACAAAACAAAGTCGTAAGAACACAACAGTTGCATTCACATCACCTTCCCTTGATGATCAGATTATCATTTCACATGTTCTCCCCTCAAACGCTATGATAAGGAAGAGAACGGTTTATCTGAATAAGTCTTGGGTGTCAAAACATCAGAAAGTTTTCAAAAATTGCTGCAGAAAAAATCCCTGGTTAGTAATCATCACATGATTTTGATTTTTACATCATTCTAAAGCCCGAAATGTATAAATCTAAAGTATTTTCATTTGAAACCGCTGTGAAATTTTGAAATACATAATTTTCTTGAAAAACAAACAGCCTAACTGTTTAAATTTTGTATTTCCTATTATAATTCCATTGCAAGCCACTTATCATAAAGCATAACACTTGTTTTCAAGCGGCCGCTTGCCTATTCAGCTGAAGACCGGAGTTCGATGCTTTTGGTTGCAACATAAACCTAACCCCATCACTTTGTAGTTTATTTCCATTCCAATACACACCATTGTTTACATAGCGGATTATGTATTATACCTCTAAACTAAATTTATTATGAGCTCATAGATTGCTCATCTATTGTGTTTATGATTTGTGGTTACGTAAACCAAAACAAATATTCTGAATGAAAATCAATCAGCATACTGAATACAGGGAGGAATATTATGTGTAGGGTCTAGAAGGGGTCTTTTAAAGGTTTGTCTGCTCTCCTTCTGCTGCTTTCTGAAGGGGAGATAAACCCTGGAAAGACCCCATCAGGACACCACAAATTTTTGAAGTTGAGCACTTAATTCATTTATGGCATGTCTGGTGCACACTAGGTCCCTATATTGCTACTCACAGTATCATGAGCTTTTCAATGATATAAAAAAAAGTATATCTCGCAGTTCACCTTTAAGTTTGTAACATTTGGTGAGGTCAACAAACTAGTTTTAGTTAACTTTAATTGGCACCATAGTTCAAAATGAATGATTGGAGGCACAACTCCTTGAGGGTACAAAGTAACACCAGTTGGGGTGCTGCAAACTCCAAGCTTGCAAGCTCCAAGCCTGACAAGCTTGACAAAGCTTGTCACGACAGGCTAGGCTTTTATGTACAGAAATAGCAAATGGAGATGATTCTTTCATAGATTACTCAATTATACTGTTTTTAGGTCGCTTCATTTTAGCATTCTATGAGAGGTGATGCCTCCCTGGCTCCCCTAACTGCAGGCCTGTATTAGATCAAGGAGTTGTAGTTGTAGAGTTGTAGTTGTAGAGTCTACAACTCCTTGATTAGATAACCCCAATCAGGACCGTAGTCATACATGACAAGTTGGTAGACCCAGAAATCAGGAGGTCTCCGCCGACGAACTCCCGACCCGGAGTACCACTCAGCGCGTCTCACAGTGAAGGTGTAATTTGGCCCTTGTTGTCATTTATTTTAAGCCAAAAGTAGAGCTTTCATATTATGAAATGCGTAATTTTACCTGATTTTACAAATAATATTGTTGCACTTTACCCTAACGAGGAGAGATAGTATGTTAATAGGCAGTTATTTCTAGGTATATGTACTGTGGGGGTAGGAAAACATAGTTTTTCTTGCAACGAGAAGCTTAAAAAGTCATCTGGGTGAAGGAGGCTGAAAAAAGGGAGGAAAAGGGGAGATAGGGAGGAGGTGGAAATTACCCCTAAAAACTGGGAGGCTCCCTACCAAAAAGGGAGACTTGTCAGGTATGACCGTAGTTTAAGGGGAGGCAGGGATATTCTGCCTTACCTAGAATGCACATTAGAGTGGCCTAAAAATAGTTGAATATTCCATGTCAGAACCAGCTTCTTTTGGATTTCCTTTTCCTATTTAAGTCGCAGCACCCTTCCTTTTGATGTTATGAACCTGCCTCAGATTTTCGCCTCCCCTACCATTCTTTTCTAAACTATGGCCCTGGCAATTGGTTGATGAATTATATTAAACAGTTCTTGTTTCCCACAGGTGGTAGAGAGATTGTATCAGGGGTTTGTGTTGATGATCCCATCACTGGGGAGGAAGTATGTGGATGTGACTTCGGATATCAGAGACTGTATGATATATGTGTACCAGTCATTCATAGTAAGGTTACAACCATATTTTCAAAAAGATAATAAAGCTAGATCTTGACACTGTCCTGAATTATTGTGATTATGTAGATCAATAGGATGATTGGCCACATGACACAAAATTATCACTTACAAAACGACAAAGAGTCAATGAATATTTAAGTAAAAGCTCTTGTATTTAGTGGTGTTACATATTTACCCCATTGACTAACTGCAAGCATTCTACATCACAATGCAGTCTAGAATCTTGTTTTCATAATTATCTGATATCAACATAGAATTATCTTGTCTGGTGCAATATTAAAAAGCGCTAAATTACATTGCAATCACCTACAAATTTACTGCATTGGCAAACTACTTTGCTTTCTTGTTGTCTTACGTATTTCCACTGATTATGGCAGCCTACGTTTTATTATAGCCTGTCATCCCCTGCTCCACTGCCCTGATACTGAGCTATGCATGGCTGGGGTATGTCAGGTACCATGTTCAGGAGATGATGACTGTAGCGCAGGGATGTTGTGTACTGTCAGTGGTGTGTGCGGATTCCCCTGCAGAGGGGTGGATAAGTTGTGCCCCCATGGAACTGTGTGTCATAGAGGGCGCTGTGAGCAAGCGGTGAGTGTTTACTTTTAGCTGTCACCTATGATATTCCTTTGGAAGTAAGAATCTTTTGATAATCAATTTTTGAAGCGTATTACAGTACAGTTTACCTAGTTCAAACTCTGGAGACCATAAAAGTTTGTCGTAATTAAGCAGAGTCTGAATTAAGCGACATTAGAATGCATTGGGATCTGGCTAATGGGACCAATTTCTCTCGTTTGAATAAACAAGAATTTTGAATTATAGAGTTTGAATTAACCAGGTTACACTATAATTGTTTTGTCCGAACGAAGACAGCCTACGCAGAAATTAATTTACATGTAACTTGTGATAGCGTTGGTTCTTCTTCTGGTGAATGTTTGAATGGCTGTAGTTCTGGAACAGCCTTCTTTGGGTCATTTAAGATTTGGCTCACAATCTAGATGCAGCATCTTTGGTCTTGTCCTTTAGTTACCTCTTATGTCGCATCACTTAGTTATGATTTTTGACGCACCATTTTGCTACGTCTTTACCTTCATCGTTTTGGATCATATTTTGTCTCACTATGTTGTTTATTTCTCGATCTGTTTCTTGTTACAGTGTGACCCTATAGCTGAATCAAGGTATAGGTCATGTGATAGAATCACTCAGACATGCTTCGATGGTATCTGTAGGCGTTCTGAAGTAACTGGTACTCCGTGTCCTAGTGGGACCTTCCTTAGAAAATCGGTCTGTGTGTCTCGTTGTAACTCAGGCAAGTTAACATGATATAATCAAAGATTGTTGTATACTTTATGTGGTCAATATGATTGGTTGTTGGAAAGAGACCCAGGTCACAGAGTTTTAATGAAAGTGAAACTAAATGTGCAAATAGTTTTCTCACTCACTGTATATCAATAGGTTTTTGCTGAAAAGAACCATCTGACCTGGCGTTTGTTTTCATCCCACCCACCAACCAATCAGAACCAAAAAATCTGGCTGGTAAGAGGGCAACCTTGGTTTCAGACAATTTTTGGTTGATCATTTTATGCAGATTACATGGTGAAAGATTAGATCATGAACAGGCAGTGACATAGTTCCGAATCAAAAAGTACCAATCGACAGCTAAAAGTTTCTACACTTAGCTGGAAATAAAGACACACAGAGCAGTTTCCTGTATATTAGCCCATGTATCCTCCCAACATTACTGTTTTGAGCCTTCCATAAATTAAAGTATAACTGAATGTGATAGTCAGCCGCTCGTTTGATTTTTGAAAGTTAGATTCAACAGCTTAGTCTATTATTTACAATCCATTAATGCGTTGCAATAAAACCTGGTTCCCCTTCCTTTTATAGTCCGGGCTGCAGACCAAACATTAGGGGCTTTGTTAGTACAGTCTGCCAGTATCTGAACATTTCACTGTGATGTCGGTGGTACTACTTGTTTGTGGTGTAATCTACTTATGTACTCTAAGTATGGAAGTGTACTGCTACGTTTTACATGACCACAGTGTTTTTGTTTCTGTTCTGGCTATGTCATTGGCTGTAGTTCCGAATTTGATTGGCTGCCAGGTTGCTGACATGAATAGACAACTCAACACAACAACAAACCAAATCTCATCAGCCAATAAAAAAAAGCCACAGCACAAGCACATTGGTCCATTCAGAATTGCAAAATATTGGTACATGAGTAGATAACACCACAGAGTTAATAAACAGATTACGGACAGGGCCCCATTTTTGGCTTAAATCCCAGGCTACTTCAATTTGCATTTCAACAACCATCCTTGTGAGAAACATGCTGGGGTGTTTGTGGTGGAACCTGTAAGCTGAACTAGTACACATATCATTATACAAACTGATAGATCATAGCTCATTTTACTCAAGAGAAAGCATGCATTGAACATTCAATTGCTTTTAGACAGTGAATGCCCAGATATCTGTGCACTAGGAGGATGCTCCTTTCGCTGTAGCCATGTTAGGCCCTGCCCTGAAGGTTACGTTTGTATGGGTGGTCGCTGCTATGTAACCTGCTCAACTGAGTCCGGTGAGTCAAATATGCAGATGTAAAACAAAATTACTCCTAAACAAGATTGTAGCATGAATCATTTTGACTTTATTGTCTTGTAAAAAAAACACAAGAATCGGCTGGCCCTTAAGATGGTCTCAAGATGCCCTAAATCCTCATACTAAGAATGTGATGCATCCTAAATACTAGATTCATCCTAGAACTGAGGCCCCTGAACTGTGGGTGCAGTAAGCTGCCCACACTTAAACTATCATTATTCAGTCATCGGCAGTGACACCTTGATCTTAGCCAAAAGGCTGAGAAGCTGTTAAGCTGTTAATGAAGAAGCAGGTTTGCAATTTGGAGCTGTGACAAAAGTTTTCCCATCAGCTGGACCTGGCACAATTTAAATAGTCAAGAAAAGATCAATTAATTTTCATGGTATTGTCACTTTCGCATATAACATTATTTTGAAACTTACTACCACAATAATTTCCGTTCCTGTATTGGTCCTCATGTTAAATAACTGTTCCTGTTTCAAAACTTCCGGCTCAGCAGATGATGATGAGTGCCGGGTTCAGGGAGACAACTTCCATTGCATGATTGGCTTGAATGGGGAGAGAGGAGGAATTGGTATCTGTACCTATGTGATAGATAAAAATGAGACATCACCAAAGGTAGGGTGAACAACTTTCTTCCTGCCAAAATTTTACCTCACAATGTTATGAATAATTATGGCTATTGTCATCTATCAACTGTGGCTGCCGATTGCTTGTGTGTGTGGTTCAGAATGGACTCTCTCTCAGGATGGCAGGGTGGTGTAGTGACTAGGATTTGAGCTTCTCAATCTAAGAGTTGTAAATTTGAATCCCTATCACTACCATTGCTGCTCATGGATGTGGGCTCTTCACACCTAACCCTAGCTTGCCCACCCTTACCTTGTACAAGGATTTAAAATAAATGAGTGGTAGGTACCATGCATCATAGATCTTAATTCAAGCAAATCCTCATTGGCCCCAAAGGGCACTGAATAGCAAATAAAGTGTATATTATTATATTAAAAGGATATCTCAGATACAAGAGGATTGTTTGGAGCTGATTTTCACTCAGGAGTGGATCTCAGTGGTACAACAGTTATATCAGAAACGGGCTCAGGAGGCCCACACAGAGGGGGAGGATCTAGTTTCTTAGCCGGCAAAACTTTGGTCTTCTCCTGCACCTCTCAGTCAGACTGTGGTATGCTGATTCTTTCTCAGTCAGAGGGTCTTTCAATTTGAAACAGCCAAAATCGCAATCTGATCGCTCATTCACTGAATGTGCGATACCTGCTAGGGGTCTCGCTTTCACATCGCTCAGTCACTTGATGGAACTATATACATTCTGAGTGAGCGATTCGGAAGTGATTTTGTCTGATTGAAAGACCAAGTGAGTGACAATTTTGAGCGATGTGATAGTGATAACTTGCTTTAGTAAAGCATCGCTCTTTCCAATTGAAAGACCCCCCTGGCACACTTCATTCATAGAGTAACACAATGCTAGCATAGGTTGACCATTAGGGTGTTATATATTTACACACACAGTCTTGCTGCAAAAGGCACTGATTGGTGGATACAAAACAATATATTTATTTGGTTTAACAAAAATAGACTATGATTGAGGAGTCGGTCTAAGTCTGAATCTATATATTCAATTTCACTTTTTAATGTTGATTTACAAAATGAAATGTGATGATGCCATGCAAAATATGTAATATGCAAGGCCACTGACCCTAACACATACACGGTGGTATGGTCTGAGCTGGGCGGAAGTGGGTGCAAGACTCCTCGTAGTGAATTGTGGGCTTGCTAATGTCGCCATCGGTCCATTTGTTTTGGACAAAGTGAGATTGCACAATTGGTTACTGTGCTTGCTATTCACTACCAGGTTATTGGTGCCTTATGAGTCGTGGGTTTGAGTCCTACACGAAGAGCTCATATGATGGAATGTTCCCGCTCGCTTGATCTGTTGTTCCAGCCTCCAGCCTCATCAAGTGTATCTAAATCCTCATGCTGATATACAAACTAATTTCTAGGTCCGGGATCTTCTCTGATATGCAATGGAGGTTTTTGTACGACAGGCTGTTCCAAGGAAGAAGGGAAAGAATGTGATAATCCTATGACTGCTTGTGTAGCAGATCCTGGCAAACACACCACATGCCTTATCAGGTGATATAATGCAACAAATTGTCAGTATCAGATGTGCTTACTTTGGTTACTTAAATATTTTTGTTTTGTATTAGGTTTCTGCAATTACTAAATGATAATTGATAAAATTATTTCAAAAATGATAAAAAAAATGCAGCGGTGTGGTCTGTTAGTCAATGCATGAGAGCCAAGACTGAGACCAACCAGGCTCGCCCAGATAACAATGGAACCCGCACGACCAATGACACCTACACATCACCCTCCAACAAGACCATTGCGAGCGGATCTCGCCGGCCAGATGGCCCGACCCCCTCCTCTCCCATTGATTGATAGACAAGGAATAAGTCAAGAGCCTTTTGGATGTCAGATTTGGAATTTCAATGCCCCATTACTTAATATACCATCTGATCCATCGTTCAGGGTTATGAGTATCATATTCTAGAAGTTATTCAGCACTACGATTACAAAGAAACAAAATATTGGTGAGAAACACAAGGTCTGGCTCAGAAATACATGTGCCCAGTTAGCTAATAGATTGGCGGGTGATTCAAACCCAGGACCACAAACACTTGTGTTTAGCAGGACAGGCGCTCTAACCAAATGAGCTATCTTTACCTATACTACCCCGAAATATACTGGCCCATAGTTCTAGAGGAGACAGTGGCCTAATAATGCTATATTTGAAAATTCCATATCCGAATCAGCTCCCTTTGCTTTTTATATCTCTAAAACGCTTTGGAGTCTGGCGACTGGCACTCAGGAGGTTCTCACAATACCCAACCTGGTGTTACTTCATGTCTTTAAGGATTTGCGACTCCCCTACCATTTTTTCTTAATGACGGGCCTGTATAACCATGAACCTCTCTACCTGTAGGTGTGATGCGTATTCGACATACAATCGTCCACCTCACACGTTCTGTGGGATTCTAGATGGCACTGAAGTGTGGCTATCCAAGATTGGAGGGGACTGTTTCGCTCCTGACCCTAGCTCATGTGATGAATTGCACATACCGAAGTCATTGACATGTGTCAGCAGTGGACAATGTCAGCCTATCAATGATGCTGGATCTCTGTGTGCTGACAGTTCAGGCTGCGGTAAGTTGACTTTTTTTGAAAGTCAGTGGCACACTTACATTGAGACTACACTATTGTCATGTGTATCTCTGATCGTTAGATTCAATCTAGTTTGAGTACCTGAAATGTTCCCCCCCCCCCCCTATTGATGAAGTTTACCTCGGGTAGTCACACAAAATTCCTTCCGATGGTACTCACGCTAAGTGAATTAGTTCACCTTCTATCGATATGCATGCACTAGTATATCACGTCATCAATGTGAGCCAGTGGTAGTCTTGCACTCACTTTGATGTTTGGAGAACGGAATATTCATAGTACAATACAATAGTCAGAAGTTGAAAATAATCATTTTGATTTATGAATAAGATTTGGACAGAGGTGAATATCTACCAAGTGTAGTAAATATCTACAGGTGTGCAGTAAATAATAACAATGATTGCGGGTCAATAAATTAATTTTACAGAATGTTGAGAATGGAATACAGATCGAGTATGTCTCAGTTTTGACACCAATGTGATATGCATTGCAGCTCCATAGTCAGTTTATTTTCATTATTACCAGTTGTGCTATGCAATTTCATTCCATATAGTTATTTCATCATCAATGTCACCATTTGTGAGATACTTTCTCATCAGTTGTCTTTTTGAAAAACTTATCCAATATTCTTGTCATGAAATTTCAGCTGTCACAACTTACTGCAGTGGAGGATTTTGCGCACGAGTCCCAGACCTAAGACTCAATGAAACTGGCCGCCTTCTTCCTGGTGAGTGAGATGTGATAAAAAAAATCTCATACTTCAAGTTAACGCTGTCAGTTCAACGGTGCTGGTTTGTTTGTTATTTTATTTTCGGATGATCACCAACTTCATAGTTGAAGGTCCTGGCAATACCGTATGGCAAACCCGTTATCCAATGATCGTTCCAGGTTGGTTAGGGTGGACTGCAACAGCCAACTCAGAAAGTACTAGACAAACAATGCAACTGGTTCGACCCAAAATCTTTTGCGTCCCCGAACTATCCCTGATTGCTGGCTTGTAGTGTGTTTAACTTAGCAAAAGTAATAATGATGATCATACATTTCTCAACAAAAAATGTAAATACACAAACTTAAAGTTTAAAACGAAAATCACTTGTTACTTCCAGATTCTATCATAAATAAGACGCAGTTAGCCTGGAAAAATTGTTTGACAAATATTTTATAATCATCTTGCAGCCATTAGAGGGGAAAATGCAGAAAGTTTGGATGGAGAAACAGAACCTTGCGGAGGTTATGGAGTTAAAGGTTTAACTTACGATCATTCAAGACGACAGTGTGTTTGTCCTTATACGAATGTTCTATATGGTATGAGATGTCTGCACATTGAGGTGATGCAAGCTGAACAAGGAATGATGAAAGGTGGGCTTTGATAGAAACTTTCGTCCGTCTAGTTCTAATTAGATAAAATTTGCAGATTATGCCCAAACATTTCAAGATTGTGTGGACTATACACACCACTATGTCAGGGTATACAATATGTTAATATTTTGAGCAGTCATTCACATCACAAGATGTTATATTGATGTACAAACAACCTGTAATTGTGATGTAATATTAATGAGTAACTTTCTCTTTGAAAACAAAAGCAATGGAAGCATCATATTTATAAATTTCTAATCAGTTGAAATTCGTCAGTCCCTGCATCGAGCCTTTTAACCTATTAAAGCAATTTCATGGAGCATTAACTCAGTTTTTTAAAGTTTTTTCATATACTGGATTGTAAGGGAATCATCTAGTTTTCTCTATCACTTGATCAGTGAAAGAGTGAAAGTCTCTAGTTGATGTCTGAAGTATTTGATAGCTGACTATCTTGATTGTTTAGTTTGTGATGGAGCTGGTGATTGCGCAGAGGGGTTAACATGCATGGGCAATAGATGCCTGATGATGTGTGTTAATGACTGTGACAACAAACACTTTTACTGCGTGCAGAGAGTCTGTCAACCTAAATGTACAGTAAGATTTTAAGACATTTATAAAGTTTGTCTACCCTGGATGAGTAAAGTATTCACATGCGCTTGATAAAGTGAAGCCCATGCTACCTGCATCATCTTTGATTGATGTATGCCCCCACCTAGGCTAGCTAAAATGGATTGAAGTCTCCCAATAAACATGTCAATACTACTACTACTACTACTACTAGTATTCATATGATCATGGTCTTCCCCAAATTATCTAAGCTAAAATGTAGCATATATTCACTCCTCTAGGGTGCATACATACAAAGTTTTGAAATACTTCCTTGCTTATGAAATTAATTTTGTAATATTGATGTTGCGCATTTTGACCAACTCGTGATTATCATTTTAGTGACATTCCTGCCCTTCTCATTGCTCTCAACTTGAATAACAACAGAGATATTTATAAAAATCAAGTTTTGCTTTCAATGCTGCCACTCGTAATGTTTAAAATGAGTACCTGATAGACACCAGACAAAACTAGGAAGGCAATCAACATAATACTTAAGTATCTTTATTCTATGTGAATCTGTAACGCTATGCAAACTGTCCCTAGTGGTCATGGCAATGCAGGGCTTACTATGGCCAATGTGTATGCTGATTGGCTGTTGGGTGGGAAAGAGAGCCAATGCCAGGCTACAGAGAGCACCTAATGAGAAATAATGAAAATGAAACTACATTGTTCAACACTCACTATAATAATATATAAGTACCTTCAGGAAACTACCATTTTATCTGACATTGTCTCTTTTCCATACACCACAGCCAATCAGAGCCCTCTCATTGGCTAGGCATACTAAACCAAGTAAATTTTGTATTTAAAATATTACTGGTTCACAGAGAGACAGTGATTGTCCAATGGGAGTGACATGTGAACAAGGGTCGTGTCGAGTGACCTGTGATGACTATAGCAGACAGATAAGGTGCGGAGCCTTTCACTCTTGTGTAGATGGTTACTGTATGCTGTATCCTGTTAATCAAAGACAAACCTGTAGAGATATGAAGCTGACATCAGATCTGGGCTATCTACAAGCCGAGGAGATATGTCAAAGAGAATGCACATACGGTAAGAAGATAGTAGCATTAAATGGGGCGGCAATACTAATTGCACGGGCCGATGTTTGGGCACCCCTGCTGGAGATGATATTTACGACTCCATTAGGGTATTTGTAAGTTTTCTCTAACTCACATGAGACATCTGATCATTGCGCATAATAAAGGCATTAAAGAAACTACACAACGTATCAATTACTGAATGCTGCTCAGTTCAGTGAATGTAAATACAGTTATCATCAGATGTAATGTCTCAATCGTCTACTGTACCGATCCTTCAGCATGCAACTGTTGAAGGTTATTGGTTCAAATCCCACTTCAGTCCATCGACTACTTGGGTCTGGCTGAGCCGCAGGTGTGCTTGGACCTGCCTGCAAACAGAGAACAACCTGGCGAAGAAATTGCGTCATTGCCATCATGGCAACAAATATTTTGCCGCCCATGCTTCGGGATGTGGAGTGTGATTAGACCATCTGATTTGTCTAATCATAAAAATCATCTGATAAAAGTACAGCGTTTGTTTGTAGACCATGATTGCCCCGGTGATCAGATTTGCGGTGCCAGTGTGTGCACTGTCAGGTGCAATGTGATGAACCCTCGATGTCCGGATGGTCGGTTCTGCCTCGGTGGAGAATGTGTGATACCCTGTGATAAATACACAAACCAGTGTCCTCTTCTACAGAGACACTCCTGTGTGAATCATGTCTGCATGAGGCATTGCTTGGTAAGATTCATTAACTAAAACAAAACTCCACATCTATAAGGAGCAGAATGTTTGAAATTTTTGAAGTTATTCGGTTGAGGTAAATTCATTAATCTCGAACTACAATGAGGAGGTCTCCTTGTCTATGATGACAAATGTTTCAACCAATAGAACATCCAAATAATTTGCCAGATTTCATTACCATTTAAGGAATTATTGAACACATAAATTTATTAGAAATAAGACAAGCAAAAAACAGTTTACCGTATAATTCAATGATGTAAAGCTATTGTAGTTGCCTTATCTGCTAATTGATCATTTTAGATCATTGAAGGGGAAAAGGTAATAATTGATAAGCGTTCAGTTTATGTTCTCTTTCCGTTATAATATACACAATTTTAATTTTGATATCCTGTCTTATGAGCTGGATTTTGAATTTTTGTTGTATTTTGGCATTATTTTAGAAACCTATCAAAAACTTTGCTACCAAAGACAATCCATCATCCAATTGGCTTGTTCTGTGTTGTATTTTTAGTCTATGCAGTACTGTCCTCATTTTACGACCTGCACAGCCGGACTTTACTGTTACCCCATGTGTACTGAGTCGACAGATTGTGGCGGTGGACAAGTGTGTGCTGAAGGGATATGTTCTCCGCAGTGTACGGACAAACAAGGCTGTCATTTCTCGTGAGTTTCATCAAATAAGGTTTGGCGCCACCAACTTAGAGTTGTCCCCTCTTGAATTCAGGTGCTGAGACTCATTAGCTTTGTCATACGGCTATTTTTTCAGTTACCCTCCAAAACAAAAAAGTAGCCGCATCTCAAGGCTAAGAACCCATTATACTCGCACATCTGAATTCTGATCTTTTGATCTTTTCCCCCAATACTTGACTTGGATGAATGATTTGGCGATTACAAATAACTGTGATATATGCTTATAAAGAATTTCATTGTGGTTTCTTTCAGATTTTGTTTGATATTTCAACCAGCTTTTACAAAAAAAAAAATGTCTACACAAACTTTGTAGCCGGTTTTGATTGATGAATTCATTAGTCAAGCCATCTCTTTCCCTCGCTTGTTGTATTTGGAAGATCAATAGGAGAAAACTTTTTGGGTTTAGTCTAAAATCATAATCATCGGAATACACATTCTAGTAATATTTCTCTTGGTTTAAATGGCATTAAAGGATGAGAACACTGTTTGTTTGTGGCTCTATCCAGTGTAACTTTGTGTTGTAGATTTTTCTGTGACACAAACACTAATTTATGCATTGGTTGTCCATGCTCTATTCACGGGGTCTTTCAATTAAAAACAGCCAAAGTCACAATCTGATCGCTTACTCAATGAGTGAGTGATAGCTGCTGCTCAGATATCACACTGATTGATGGAACTTTATTCATTACAAGTGAATGAAAATTTTGAGCCATGTGATTGTGATAGTTTGCTTTAGTAATTGAAAGAAACACTGGTGTGAAATTTTATCCTATAGATTTTCCTGTGACGCTAACACTAACTTATGCATTCAATGGTGCTCCTACAATGAATCCCCGGGTGTACCACGCTGCCCGCCTCAGCTCACATGCACCTCCTCCGATAAATGTGAATCATCGATAGCAGATAGCTGCGATAAAAACGAAGACTGCGGTGATCTCAATACCTTCTTCTGCAACCAGAATATTGACTTCGGCTCATGTCATTACATCAACAAATTAGAAAGTCCCTGCCACTATCCAAATTGTGGTAAGGATTGCATTTTTAATGAGTTTTCAACTTTGAAAACTATATGAATTAAATGCTATCCTTTACTAAGCGTACAATTGATCCTGTTTCTATCCAAATTGTGGTAAGGACTGCTTCAGTTTGAATTTTTAACTTGGTGTTGTGGGCCAAGATATTTTCCTTTACCAGTTAGTTTCTCTAGCCATATATGAGTATTACGCTATGCATTACTATGCTTACAATGCAATTAAGTTTTTCCCCTCATTTATACCTTGTTAATCAGTTCGCATGATAATGGCTAATCAGAAATATACATTTCAAACTTTTTTCTACTGAAAATTTGATTCCGCTTTTCTGTGTACAACAGACATGATATTCTTTATTAGGTCAGTACCATGGGCGTCACAACACAGTGACAAATGAGTGTTAACGATTTCCACTATCCTTCCTGATTTAAATTTGTTTCAGGAATCAATGAGGTTTGTTCAAGCGAACATATATGTGCACCAAGGGAGATATGGGATGGATGCAGCGTTCATCACCCAGACTTACCTATAGAGAATGATACATACATAGAGTCGACAGGCTTGGTGAATGAAAGTAAGTTTCTGAGAATTGAAATCATTTAATAAGCTTCTCAATTTTTGAAAAATGGATTTGTGTTGTTTTACAAGTTTTCTGGCTTAACAGCTGCCGTAGAATCTTGTTAGACTGGCCATGAGGAAATATAAAAGCAAAAAGAATGCTTTGGAAATTGACCTAAGTTGGTGCAGAAGCAGAGAGAAAGAGTAATATATTGGCTATAGATTGATGAGGTGAAATCAGATGTGTCAATGATGGCTGAACAGGAAACAGAAAGTAGGAACAAAAGAATTTTTTACCCACAATCTGCAGTTAGACAAAACGCAGCGTAATTAGGTAACCATCTAACAGACATCATAATATGATGTCTGACTAATATTGCTTTTTTAATATAATAAACAATATAAATGCAAGATTTAAATATGAAATAAAAAGCTTTGTGCAATTAACGAAAATATTATCATAAAATACATCACATTGTTTTATATTTAGCTTGTGCTATAGACTCACAGTGCACATATTATAATTATGATGATAATGCTGAATGTCTGCACAATAGATGTTATCTCCCTGATGAATCGACCACAGCAGCTCAGGAGCTGGACTGGGGTAAGTTGTGAGAATGGTAGCAAATTTCCTTACAACAAATTATAACCAGCTGACCAACTGATCCTGCGAAAGCTCAAGTTTGTGCTTGTGTCAATGGCTTCAATGTCTATGCCGTGTGTTCATATGAACATTCATAAATATTGTTTCTGTCATGGTGCAAAAGTGTGCTTTTTTGAGAGAATATACATTTTAAGATAACACTTAACCTACTTACTGATATTGGGAAAGATATCGTTGACCAATTATGATTACTTAGGCTAGTAAATATTGCTGTGAATTTTAGATGTTGACGATGATTTTGATGGATGGGAAGATGACTCTAACCCTCAGCGTTTTGTTCCGTCGGACGGTATGCTCATGCCATCATGTAATGAGTCCTTCGAGTGTGATTCCAATCAGATCTGTGTGAACCAAGTGTGTGCAATCAAATGTGATTCTGATGAGGACTGTGCCATATTCCAGGTATTTTTATGTTTGAAGTTTTTTCATTGCTTGATTTTTAATATCCATCCTGTTAAAGGCTGATAGCATAGCGTATAAATGAAACAAAATAAAAGGAGTCTGAGCTGCATTAGTTGAAAAAGCGCATATAGACTTAACAAGAGGACTGCTTCAGACAAGAATGGCGCAAATTCGATTAGGCATCAATCACCGGAAATAACAGACTGAGAACATTTAATCAATGTTGCTTGTAATTTGTTGATTTGCACTGCATTTTATTGTCATGTATAACAGGGGTCAAAAGGTTTGGAAAAAGATTTTGCCTACGTACATTAATCATGAATTTAGAACCTTCACCCAAAGAATTTTAATGAAAAATAGTAAAACAAAGAAACGAATGATAATTAAATCGCTAATTTGGCCTACAGATCATTTTGATGTTTATCCGCACAGACTATGGTTGTTGAGAAATTTGATTTGGTTCAAGGGTCAATCCTATCAGAAAAGTGGATATATCACTCAAGTAAATCTAATATTGTGAGTTCATAGGGCAAATAAAAATAATTAAAAAATTGTGGAAAATAGTATTTTAACTTTTGTTTAAATATATTAGCAAGGATCATAGTCATCATCACTATGATCCACTATGATTCCAATTTTCAGACTTTGCAGCAGTTTTACAGCAATTAGGTTCACATGCTTTCAACCTAAGATCTTTAAAACCATGCCAAACCTGGCCTAGTAGAACTGACACTTTAATATTCATTCTTCAGAAATGTTTTGCGGGTACCTGTATGGAGCCTTGTAATACAGACGGAGGCTCAGCTTGTACTTATGAGAGAGATAGTTGTCTGGATGGCCTCTGTAGGGATACTTGCCAACCAGGTTTGTAGCTGCTGTTAACATAAAAATTTCAATTAATACGGCTAATTATTTAGATATACATCATTTCATATCTTGCTTAAACTCAATTGCTATCAATGTATCAGAATATTTTCCTCTTGTTTAAAAAAATTGGTAAATTCCAATATAAGAGGTATGCATATAACACCTTTAATAAGACCAAAGTATCTGAAAACAGTCACCAGGTATTGGGTCTTGGCAGATGCTCCATTTATTGGAGAGGCAGAAGAGTAGACTTGTCTCCTACCTTCTGTAAAATGTTGCAGTGTGGATACTTTTCCAATTATTGCTGTGATCGGCAATAATTACACTGAGGTTGTCAACTTCAGCTGCAGCCGCAAGAATATTTGTTGAAGTGGGTAAATAATCGGGCTGACTTTATTGTTGTAAGACTGAATGCAAAACATAACAATTCATGAGAATGTGTGACAACTTTGGTTGGAATGGCAAAAAAATACATAAGCAAATAGACAACAAAGTAGAATCAAAGCAATGCAACGGATGATAACTACATTGTAAATTTGTGATAAATGTGATAACAGAAATACAGAAATAACAGAAACATTTACCTCACGAGCCTGATTACCTCAATCTACATAAGAATAATGATACAGTGCAAGTCCGCTAATTTTTTATTCTGATTTTCACTTCCTGAACTAATAGGAGTGTGAACTAATCAAATAAGTATCCACACTACAGCATGTCTACAATGGAAGACACAGGCTTGATCTTCTGCTTGCCAGGAATGATTTGCAGTCGCAGGTTTTGCAGATTCATCAACATCGCTTGAACAGGTAGACAGTAGCATGTTCAAGTCAAAAACTGTTTGTTTTTAAATTATCAGTCCTACCAGGTCATGTTTGGTATGGTTTGAAAGATCTCAGACTGGAGAGTCATTAGAAATATGATAGAGCATTTGAAATAAAACAGCCTGATAACCTAGTTGCAGTAAAACTGCTGCAAAGTCTGAAAATTGTGATCATTGTAGATCATAGTGATTTATTGCCGCCACCTGACCACTATGATCCACTATGATCCTTTAAAAAAATATCAAATGCAATTTTCCACAATTCTTATTTGCCCTATGAACTCACAATATTTGATCCACTGGGGTGATACATCTACTTTTCTAATACATATTTAAGTGACACTGTATCGTTTATGATTAATGTAGATAGGAGTAAGAGGGTCAAGAGGTTAGTAACCTTCATATCTTCATCCATTAACCTACCTAATATATCTGAGACATCTCAGACTGGCTCAATATCTACAACATCGCCTACACTAACATCTCAGAATCAT